>CM062296.1:375923698-376524670 GCA_031216915.1 Pictodentalium vernedei
CGACGACAGCACCGATTATTCCGAATGTTACCCCCCCCCCCCTCCCCCCCCCCCCCCCCCCCCCCCCCCCCCCCCCGCCCCATCCCATAAACTCTGACCGACCATTTGCTAGCAGACATGGGGTCAAATACTTTGGAAAGTATGCAAATGCAAATACTTTTCAAATTTTCAAATGCAAATACAAATGCAAATGCAGCTGAAATGTTTCAAATGCAAGTGCAAATGCAAATGCATTTGAAAATCAATTCAAATACTTTTCAAATACTTTTCAAATACATTCTGACAAGTTAAAGAAAATAAAACTAAAAATCAGCTAAATCTTTCTTTCAATGTTTATTAAACATTTTTGTATTACTATGTCGGCCCTAGCATGGCCATTGTGAATTGATTACATTCAGTTTGTTCAGTTACAGAAAATAATATTCAATTTCTTCTGCTTGGCATATAATTCTCTTGTAGCTGTGCTGTATTTTTTTTCACCCAGAGTTGAATGAGTGTTCCTAAATCCACTTTCCACCTGTGTTATGCCCTGGGCTGTATTCTGATAAAAAAATATGCTACCTCAGATGATTCAAAAGACTAAGTGGATGGTCATTTATTACACCATGCTGTGCCTCTTGTCACAATTTGTATGAACACACTTTATCAGCACAGTAATCTTCCAAGTTCAAGATTTCTTTAGGCTGGACAAACAAATTAATTAACAAGAAGGAATTCCCTGTCCAGCCAACTGTGTAAAACTAGATATAATTAATCTGTTGAGTAACAAATGCAAAGTTCAGTTTATGAAGTTAAGACAAAAGTATTTGAAATGTATTTGGAAAGTATTTGAAATTTCAAATACTTTTTCTTTCAAATGCAAATGCAAATGCAAATACTTGCTTCTAAAATATTCAAATGCAAGTGCAAATGCAAATACTTGAAATCACGCATTTAAATGCATTTAAATGCAAATACATTTGCATTTGACCCCAAGTCTGTTTGCTAGTCTTTTAAACTATTAATTGTGTGAGTACTATGGTCTAAATGTTTATACATTTTTGATAAAAATCTCTTGCTGTCTGTTTGTGTCCAGTGGTCTGGGGCAGGGGGGGGGGGGGGGGGGGGTGGGGAGGGGAGCTGAAAGATTTTGCTCGAAAAGTGATTCCGCAGGCATAATCGAGGCACGTAATGTCGCGGTGGGCCTGGGAGAATGTGATTCCCCCCCCCCCCCCGCACTTGTGGGGAAAGTTTGAAAAAAATCATAATCAATCTATATAGAGTCCCACACGCCAGCTGCCTTTCCAACCTTGTAATTGAGGAGGAAATTGGTTTGCATTTCGGGTGTACCTGGCTGAATGGATGGGCGCGTTTGTGACAGGGAGGAGGCATTTCTACGCTTATGGGGAAAATCTGCCACCAGTGGATCACGGAATACCGTACCGAATACACCAGGATATACACATTTTAAATTGGAAACACATTTTCAACACTAAATCCATGTGGCTTGTATTGGGCCCACAGGATATTCCACACCAAAATAATATTAGGGCCTACGGCCTTTGGTTCCAAGTTTGGAGAAGCATTGAACGGATATTTTGAGTATTGACATGGTCGAGTTTGGTAGTTAGTCGCAGAAAAATGGTTAAGTGAAGCCATGGAGATGGAAGGGAGTCGATCGTTAGTTCACAAAAAAGTCAGCTTATCCCAAATAAATTAATGAATGATAGTCTTTATATAAAAATATAGGGGCATTCCCCAAAGTACGATGGTTATTGGGAATATGTTACGGCAGTTTAACAGTTAAACGATTTTTGCTGATCATCACAACGGCAAGATCGCTGTTACGTGTGGTTAATCACTGGTAATTCAACAAAAATCTGAACACTAAACTTGAGTCCGAGTCCTCGATTCAGTATGTGTTTTGAGTCCGAGTCCGAGTCCTCAATTCAGTGTCCATTGAAATTTAGCGTTACCCATGGTGAGAGTGTTCTTCTCTGTAATAGAAGGTATACTCTTTTAAAAAAAATATTAAAGTATTTAAAATAAATTTCAAGTTCACGTAAGAAGCTGGGTCATTCATGGTTTCTGAATGTTCTAATTGAATTGAAAAGTATAGTTAAAAAAGTTTTCGATATCCTTCGTAAATTAAGCGTCATTAACAATTTGAGTTATTTTATTTCTAAGGTAAATGACAAAATATTTCAGTTGTCTCCCTTACCTGCTGCTGCTGGGTGATAATACTCTGTTCAGAAAAATTACAATTTCTGCAATCCATCTCACATTGACATGTGCGATTGGTGCTATAAGGCCTGCCATTCTTATCAATCCTAATACGTGTGATTTCTATCGTAGCCTTATCACATTTAACCCCTTTCCAACACAGGTTTTCAAAGAAAAACTTTCAATGCAAATTGCGGGGTGAATTTCAATGCAACCAATTTTTCAGTGGAACAGAGCGTAACCGTAAGCAATTTCGATGTTTTTATGGATGAACTGTCCCTGCACATTTTTGGGGGTTTTGCAACAGTGGTTAACTTTAATAAATTCTAATAAACTCAATGCGTGTCTTGTGTGAGTCGTTGTTTTTGCTGACACTTTTGGTTTTAAATAGCATTTTGTGCTGGTTGCTATCAGTTGGGGCATATTGTTCGAACGACTACGCCATTACAATTCTTTTCAGAAATATAAAATTGGGCTAGTTTAGGCTATTTTCAGAGCCGTATGACGGATTTTAACAGCAGCTGTGTTTACTTTTTTGTGAATGCGGAAGCATTGTTTTTTTGGAAATAAAACATTAGAAAATACAGTAAACTGCCATGTCTGGCAAGGACGTTTTGGAGGGCGACTTGAATTTCGCCCCCAATGTAAGCCAAGGCGACTTGAGGAATGACAATGCGACTTCTTCACCCTAGTCGCCCACTCGGCTGACATCTTAGGTTCGTAATAACTGAATGAAAACGACCTTTGCCACAATCCGACCTGTGCATACTTTTAAGTTACAACAAACGGACGTGTTGTTGATGCTTTTCATTTGGTAACTTTATTCCAATAACACGCAGTGTTGGTTTGAAGTGAACAGCGTTTTGCACTTGCAAATGCAAAACAGATAAATCACGTGACAGAATACTCCGCAGAATCGAACAACAGCGGGATCCGAACAGCCAGTCAGCAGACGATGAAATCCAATGTGCATATTTGGGAACATTTAGCTTTTCGACAATTTCTGTCATTTAGTCAGCAAACGACAGTTGAGTTTGTTTGGAAAAACTTTAATTTTGAAAAGCATGTTCAATAAATTATTCACAGTCTGCATAGAATGATCTAAGGAGAAATCTCGCATTACACCGTTCGCTTTTTAGGGGGTGCCATTCGATTTGTTCGCTTCTGAAAACGAGAGCTGGGGTTCCCCATGTTTTTACTTTCGGTTTCCGGTTTAGATTGGATGGCATAGCATTCCTTGGGTTTTCCAATTTCATGTACACGTTGTCTTTTAGGCTTCGGGCTGCTTTTGTGCGCGCTATTATATTACGGCCTGTGATGTCAAGTTTGGACCAGCTAATATGGTGCCACCCATAACCACTCTTTCTCTCAAGTTTCGGGACCTTCATGGAATTAGTGATAGCTCACTCCCCACCCCCTCATTCCCCACCCCCACCCCACACTATTTTTGACGCATTTCGCCGCCCGTGCAGTAACATTGACTCAGTAACATGACACATTACTACGTGGGCCTAGGCAGAGATAGTGCCTTTAGGAAGACATCGTATCAGTGTATTGGAGAAACAAGAACAACCATTTCTTTTATTAATTTATTTCATAAAATGTAAAACCTTAACAAATAACGATTTCAGCACATACAGCAGAGGCTTACTGTAGAGAAAAACAACATTATTTACAGGAGCACATGTTTGTTACAAAACACAAATCTGTACACAAACACATATAGAAACAATAGATCGGTTCTCATCCAGCTTGTGTAGGCCTATATTTAGACCACACTAGGCCTCACGGGTCGTAATATAATTTTGTTGTTTCGTAGGTAGGATGTTGGCCAACCAAACCAAAACATTATATTATGGCCTGTGGGGGCATTAGTTTCGACCTGTGCATATGAAATGTGCCTTTCCACTGAGTTGAACAACAACTCTCTATCAGCTCTCGGGTCCTTATTGAAATTAGTGGGAGTGCCCATCTTGTATAGGCTATAATTCGTCCAAACCTGGCCTCACGGTCAGTAATATAATGTTTCGGTTTGGCACATAGGGTGTTTGCCTACCAAACTAAAACATTATATCACGGCCTGTGAGGCCAAGTTTCTACTGTAGTGCATATAAAATGTTCCCATCCAATATCCCTCTCAGCTCTCGGTCCTTATTGAAGTGCCCCGCACTCCCACCCACCTATCTTGTGTAGGCCTATATTTCGTCCAAACCTGGCCTTACAGTGAGGCCAAGTTTCGACTAGTGCATATGAAATGTGCCTATCTCTCAGCTCTCAGCTTATTTATTTGTCACACAACACAAGTATGAAGTCAAGTTTGCCAATCGTCTATACGTGTGTCACCCACTTACTGAAGGACTGCACCCCAGCGGCATTGGTTATCAGGTCCAATTTTAAGAGTGGATGAAAACAAATCCACATGTACATTAGGAGAATGAACATTAAATGGAATCAAAGTAAAGGAAATTACTTATTAGTTCTTTCTGACCTCAGTCGTTTTCTTTGACTTAGTTTTTTGGCAATTCTGGAAATGAAAGGAATTGCAAAGTTGGCAGTGCTGGAGACTATTTGGTCATTCGGCTTGCATTTTTGTTTGGTTAAGAATTTAGCAAAGAACTCATCTTTCTCCTTTTCTGTTTTCGATACCCAAATAATTCTTTTAATTTTGTAATATTTTACAGTTGGGCAAAGTATATATTTGCCAGATCCATATAACGCACTCCGTAAATCTATCATCTGCAACCTTGTCACAGAGATCAGCCTTGGAATTAACTGTGGAAGTTTTTGTGGTTTCCATTCTATGACTTGCTTAAAGACATGATTAATGCTCTCACAATTATTATTTGTCCAGAGCGTTTCCATGATTCCTTTTTGATTAGGTATGCATACATTGTTCCACAACAGCGCAAAAAAATAGGGGATTCTCCGGTTTCACGGTTTAAAACATGCTGATTTTTGTATACAATACTGGTTACAAAACATGCTCCCAAATTGAAGGTTCTGTCAACACCTAAAACACAGTTGTCAAATCGTTTTAGGTTTTCTTTCATATCTAAAAGCTGGTTTTCTGAATACAGTATAACAGCTGGGGGTTTTCCTTTGCTGTGAATAATTTTTTGTACATGATCGTTTGTGTCTAACAAAGTAAGAACATTCAAAATCTCATCTGCCACATTTTTGTTTGTGCCGTTACCTTTCTTTTGCTCTCGGTACCTTTTTTGTCTGATTTGTTTTAATGTTTTTGGAGCTTCAAAGGCATTGTCTTCAACCATTTTGGTATATATCTTTTTGGGAGCTTTAATTTTAGCTTCTGTTCCAGCTTTTTCAAGAATGTCAGGCCTTGTGCGAAAATATGGTTCGTCACTTGTGGATTTACCATGCGGGAGACTCTGTGTCTGCACACCACAGTACTCCACGAGTGCGAAACCATTTTTCGATGAGTACTTTAAGGGTGTTTTCAAGAAAACAGTAACTCGCTTTCTATATTGGTCATTACCTTTCAATTTAGTGTAATAACGATGCATTAAAAAAGGTCATCATCATTTGGCTGTGGTGACAAGGGGGTTTTGTTGTCATTACCTTTCGAATTGTTACATCACATATTTTCCTAATTTGCCTGAGTGTGCCACTGTTAGGTACCAGCAAATGGACATTTACAGTTGTGGCAGTTTTGTGGTCCCATACACCACAGTCATCAGAAAATTCAAATTTGGAGTTTGGCTCAGTTTGCTTTCTTTTTTTTCAACATTCCTTTTGTTGTCCGTGACTACAAAAACATTGCTCTTTTCTCCATTGGGAATATGTTTCAGGGCATCAGTTATTACACTTTATGATTGTTTGAAATACCTCATCCAATGTCAAGAAACTGCCAGGGTGTGGTAACTGCTGGAGATTGGAAAAGCTATTTCGATTGTTTGATGCTTTTTTGTCTGTACTGCTGAAACTTGAGTGAATTGGGGGACGATTTCTCCAGTGAAGCTGAAAAGTCATCCGAAACAGAAATATAGTCATTCAAGTTTGAAATATTTTCGGATATTTCACTGGGAGTTTGGTTATCCAAATGACTATAACTATCACTCATCTTTGGTTTTTTGCATGCATTTGATAAACTTGGTAAACTTGACAGGTCACTATACTGTAACGGTAAACCAGTGTTTCAGACCTGGCATGAATAACAGTTTGTGGTTGTCATTCAAAACCCTGACTGCTCCACAGATCTATCGATACTAAATTACTAAAGATAAAGATAAACTACGCAAGACAAATGGGTTAGGAATAAAATAACGGATGCACAGACTTCCAAGGGATTTGGGATATATACAGTTAAAAGTAGAAGTCCTGTCACGAATAGTGTGCTTATCTAGGCGTAATTGCGCGTTGGAATTGCGCGCAATTGCCATATCGAATGGCATCCAAAGCACGGCAGGCTCTCTTGGATACTCATAGCAAACACATGCAATGTTTCTGCCAATGGACCTCCTGGTTACCCGGAGGTCCATTGGCTGAAACATTGCATGTGCACAGGCCATATGTACAAAATTTGATAGCCTTACTATGGTCATAACGCATACATTAACGCGCATATCAACGTGCTATTTGTGCGCATTTCATGACAGGACTTCTAGGTTTAACTGTAAAACTGCTTAAAAGGAAATACAACTGAACAAATTAAGGGAGATAATTCTGGCAATTACTGAAAGTGAGAGGAGAAATGTGCAAGGTATGGGTTTCCCCCCTTTAAGCTCAAAACTACCCCGGGCAATAAAATGTTAGGCTTGAATCCAGCAAAAGAAGAGAAGGGATGAACGATTACTAGAATCACCCATTATAAGGATGTAACTAAAATATAGGTGAGGCAGTGAAGGGTAAGTTTTGTATAAAAATAACCAAAAGGCATCAGGATGACAATCAAACCCAGAATAGACTACATGTGCACTATGTAGGTCATTCTGGCACTGAGTGTAAGGCTGATTATATTGGAACCTTCTTTTGCTTTCAACAATACCTAACAGGTCACCAGGAATTGTCAGGATACCGACACCAGTAGACAATGTCTACAATTAAAATAAGAAAATTTTAAAGTCATTAAATTTATTATTTGACTACCAACATATATGCAAAAACGGCCATTAAAACAGTTTACAAATTTTATACAATCACATTCAGACCCCACAAGACAAGACACCGACATAAAACAAGCACTATGCAAATGAAAATGAGACAATGAAATGGATAGTGGATCTAATATAAAGGAAGCTAAATGATTTGATTGGATGATGGCCGATAGGCTTCAGCCCAAGGATGAGCGAATTAACGGTACTCATCCTTTAGATGATGCTTATCGGCAAATGAATAGTCCTTGAAACCTGATTTACTCGACTACAAAGCCAACATGCACAGTTTGCAAGGCTCCGCATGAGGCCTCCGGCTCCCCATGTTTCACTATACTCCACTGGAGAGACGGGAAAATAACACCGAAGCCCACACGTATATATGAACCAAACGTGAGGACTCCATCTCACTGCATTTACTGGTGAGATGGGAAAACCACCAAAGCTCAAGCGAACAGTTAGCTAGGCTGCTCACAAGGCCTCCATCTTACTGTGTAACAATCCACTTGCAAGATGGGACGATCAAACGAAACAGAGCAATAGCTCTGAAAGACTGTCCCAATGGTCGATCTCCCACAATGGGGGTATTATACTCCCATTATGAGGAATCGAGCATTAGGCACTACGAAAGTGTGTACAGTGTCCTGCCAAAAGGGCGCTATACACTGAACTAGAAATTACAACCTAACTTACACAACACCGGTCCAGGTAAAACTGGAGTAAATTGACGGAAAAGTGCATATTGAATCACCGCTAGTCAGGGTGCACCTCAGTGGGAGGGACAGTAGGATACTGTTCCTCTCGCCGAACTGCACCATGACAAACGGAGATTCGAGAGACTGGGCTGACCATACAATTTTTCTTGGCACATCCCAAATATGGGATAAATTCCAAAAACACCTGTCAATATTATTAACAGAATCTCACTTTCATTAGCAAGACAAACTCAGGATTGTTTCTCCACTCCTACACTTGTAACTGCAAGCAACCATATTTATGACTAGACACCACCAGTTAACATAACAAATAACATATTGTCTGGTCATTCAATGTATTGCGCCTCGACAGGAGGGTCCTTAATAAGGATCATCCTCTCTGGAGCAACACCCCGAACAACCATACAACAAATCCTAACAAACTGAGTTTTAAATTAACAACCTCCCACGCAATGAAAATGATTAGCCTTATTTAAGGCAAAACTTTTAATACCTGTTTTCTAATTTTTGAAGTTGTCAAGAATCATCAACGTACCTTCAACACGTGTTCTGCGCCACTGTAGCTCTAGGTGCAACACCACCAGGTGAAACCCCAATGGAGCTCCATCAGACGTTGTATCGCACATAGAACTAGAGTGTAAATTAAATAGCAGAGCAGTGTGCATTTACTTGAAACTACATTGTACATGTTTAACCTTTACTATAGGCATTACACAGCTTTGTTAAGCTTTCACTCTCTCACACACGCCTTACCATAGTGGGCAATCTCTCCTACAAGCAATATTATTAAGCCAACAACCAAGTCACATGTCCAGCCCCAGAATAGTATTCGCCAGACATTCCCTTGTGACGGGTATGAGTACACATAGTCAGACCCGTCACTGTTTTCAATTAACAACAGGAAAATGTTGGGCGAATAAAATCCAGCCTGAACATGTGGCCGCTGACCCCTAGGCTATGGTAAGTTATGAACATTGTTCTATTATTACAACGTTCCCTCACCATGCATTGATTTTATTAAATTGTTTTATTACTAGACATCATAGAGAAAACCTAGGGCCTCTTGGCCCCTACTTTAGGCCTCTTGGCCCTGTATATGGGCCTCTTGGCCCTGTGAACTGGTCTCTTGGCCATGAATAGCACCCTGGCTTCTTAGCCTAAAGTACGAGGAAATATGTATGGCCTCTTGGCCCTGTGTACTGGCCTCTTGGCCCTGTACACCCATAGAAATAAACCCTCTAAAACTTAGGGTGGCATTGGCTGCTTAGCTCTGTGCTCCCCACTCCTTGAATAAAACACCCAGATACTTCTGAACTGGCCTCTTGGCCCAGTGAGCTTAACAAAGTAAATAAATAAGTTAAATACTAGGGACAATGCTAATTTTGTAAACCCTGTACACACCTCTTGGCTCTGTGTACGCCTACAGAAATAAATTGAGAAAGAAATATTTGAGGGGCAAACGCTGTCCTACCGGGCCTGTACACTGGCTTCTCAGCCCTGTGTACTCCAATAAAATGAGTAAACTCTGGTCAGAAAATATTAAAATACTGAAAGCGCTGGCCTCTTGGCCTGCGTTCCCTAACGAAAATAAATAAATAGAAAACCTATTAATTGCTGATAGCACTGGCCTCTTGGCCTGCGCCCCCCAATAAAAATAAATAAATAGGTAAAACCGGCAAAATCACCGATAGCGCTGGCTTCTTGGCCCTGCGCTGCCTAACAGAAATAAATAGAAAACCTATTCAGTGCACTAGCCGCTTGGCTCTGTGCGCCCCCCCCCCCCCCCTCCCTAAAATAACACGAATAAGTAAAAAAAACTATTGCGAGTGCCTCTTGGCTTCGCAATAATCCTTCATCATGAAATTGAGACTCACAAAGAACTTCTTCCGTACGCTTCTTGTCGCTATTACTTTGACGGGAATCAGCCCCGCTTGAACCGGTGACTTCTGCTTTTATACTCTACAAAACCCGCGGGTCACATGACACCCGTCAAAACACGCCGGAGTTGACCCCTGCGTGTTTCAGCGGGACTCAGGCAACTGAGCAAAGGTCAACGCTAAAAAAAATGATAGAATTTGATTAATAAGGATGCTGGTGTGACCCAGCATTAACACCATTCAAACACCAACACAATACTGAGAAATTATAGGACAAATAAACTGGAATAACTTTATGCGACCGGCGAAACCAATAAGTGCAAAACAAACTGATTTCCAAGTTGAAAATTTCCCAGTATGCATTGCGAAACATGACAGCCTTCAAGCGAAAACACACCGAAGCGTTGCATATAAAAATGTCAAAATACAAGCTTATGGAATTATTTTTCAACAAACAAAGTCCACCAAGTATAAATAAGGTGTGATATGATTAAAGTGAGGCAGTCACAGTGGTATACACCCTGTGAAAAGAAAACAATTGTCCCAAGGTGACTTACGAATTACCGAAAAGACCTTGTTAGGCTTGTACAATTATTTTCGAATTACCGCAAGTTGTAGCACAGGTTTATAAACCTTTTCCGTCGGTATTTCCGATGGAAACTTGATAAAAAAATTTGTTTTTTTTTTGAAAATAGCGTGAGGCCCGTTTCGCCACAATACGTTGTTTCTTCGCTTGTTACTGAATGTACATCAGTACAGCGTTTTTCTGCATTTAATTGAATAACCTTTGGTACTTTGGTTTTAATATTTTTATACTGTACCAATGACCCAGACTTAGCTGGTGCTAACTCTAAAAAATCCAGGGCCAAACACAAATTTTGCCCCCCAATCCCCAAAATTTGCATCTATAACCAAAAGAAATCATGTCCTATAGGACCTCCATACTTTGCCCTTACTGCGCAAGCGCAGTGTCAAGGACGTTCCGAAATTGGCGCCAATTATCATTCTCTGTTTGGCCCTTCATCAGTCAACATCTCACTGATCTTTGTGCTTGTAAATCTCAGTTTAAAGGATGCCAGACACGTAATTATTGGAGAAATGGTGATTCTAAGGAGGATATAGAAGAAGGAGAGGAAAAAGGAGTGACAAAAAATAATCAGGGCTGTACTTAAAATTTTTTATGAAATTATGTTAAGTTGCCTATTTTCGAGGCATGGGCCTCTTGTTGTCATTCTTGCTAAAAAGTTGCACTGCTTATTCAGTGTTTCCTCTCCCCTGGTCTTCTAAGTCCCCCCTTGTAATTCTCCCATGCTTTTGGCATATTTTTGAGAAAGATCATTTCTAAATTCTCTTGGGAGAGTTGCTTGGTTACAGAATGTTTTCTGTTATTTTCCCCATAGTTACGTTTCACCCATGGGTGTATAAACGTTGTGTTCTGCATCTTCCATCTGATGTTCTGCAGATTCTCCCCTGGGAGTCTCTGTCTTGCATCAGATAGAGTGTAATTTTGATGACTGATTTCGGGCCAGTTTTGTCAGTGCCTGGAGTCATGTTTTCTGGGGTTTTTTCACTGTTTGTTTACATTGGTAACAGTCTCTTTTGAGGGGGGGGCTGTTTGCCTTTGGAGTAGTTTATCTCACTATAAGATACATTTTTATTATCCGTAAGTGTTGCATTAATTATTCAATATAAATTTGAAATTTTTGACCACACTTAGCCATCAGATCCATTGGGGCTCAACGTTATTTTTCAGAAATTTGGGCTTCGCTGAAAAAAATATTTTTCAAAAATTATTTTGATTTGCAATTGTTTTTTCATTATTAATGGATCATGTTATTATGTATCTTTGTGTCAGGGGTTTGTGCGAGTAACTAGACTTGTTGTTGACTTTTCACAATGAAAGGATATTGTTCAAATTGTAATAGGAAGAAATCTTCCTCTGACTTTCATGATCATTGCATTAATTGTAGTCAGTGTTCTCGCACTAATCCCTGTTCTATATGTCAATATTGAGATGACAAACATTGGAAACGTGTGTCATGATATGTTGTTAGTGGAGAAAGGGCTATGCCAGCTCTTTCTCCACAAGGTCACTCTACTCTCTCAGTTTCTATTTCAGAGGAACAAGAACAGGGTGATGTTTCCATGTTATCTTCCGCAAGTGCGCTTCCGTCGTCACAAATGAATACATAGCTAGCGGCAAAAGTGCTCATGGAGATTAAACAAATGTCGTCCGCTAGCTCGCCCGGTGTAGCGTCCATTCACCGAATGGTTCGGCAGCCGGGTTCGTCCGATGCGGTCCAGGAGGAAATGTTGGGTGATGCGAGCACTATAAACATTCAACGTGCACACCCAGTGACGGCGGATAGTAGGCGAGATCGGAGGAAGCCTTTGAGTCCGGTTCCTAGCTCGTCCAGGTCCAGCCGGGCCGCAAGCGAGAGAGGCCCCTCTCTTGTACAACAACATCTGGGACCAGATGTTGTGGTACAAAATGTGTCGCAAGCGGAGCACACGTCCGTCGCTCGGGACGCTCCGTTGTATAGGCAGTCCGCGGAGACTGCTTAGGCTTCTTCCTCTCGTCAGCGCACACGACCGCACCTTGGCTACGTGACCGCCGATATTTTGCCAGCTTCGCCGATCAGGGATTCTTCGGCGACCAGGTCACACCATCCGGTAGCCAGGGACACGAGGCCGATGGACTCCGGACGTTCGCATAGGAAGAGTATGCGGGAGTCATCAGATGCGGAGCTGCCCTCGGCGAAGAAGCGAAAGACTGAGCCGGCCTCGATGTCGGACGTACTTGTGCAGATAGCACAACTTATTGCAGCATCCCAGCAACCGACAGAAACGGTGTCGGATCGGGAATTATCCGACGGCGCTGGGTCGGTACGCTCCGCCGAAGCATCGGGGGCGGACGACCGGGAGCATCATGAGGTCCGACCGGATGGTGAAAGGGATACGGATGACTTGGAGCTATCCCTTTCGGAACAACATAAAGCTGCCGTGGACTTCATCCGGCACTTTCTCCCTCAAGTTGTTCCGTCGGGCCAGACTGCTGCGGTTCCGGACAAGAGGATTATAGCGTCATTGGACTCTGATTTCTTTGAGCGGTTCAGGGACATCGCTCCCGAGTTTCCGTCTCAGTCCAATAATGTTGCAAGAACATTTGAATTATTGAACGACGCTATATTCAAACTTGCTTCCAAAACGGGAAAAGCAGGTTTCTTGTCCGCCAATACTCTCAACCTGCCTTTCATTAATGGAAGGAATAAATTCGACACGGCAGGACAGGGTATCCCGAGAGTTCCTCTGCGTATGGACGACGAGGCGGAAGACTTAGAGTTATCATTACCGTCGTCGGCGTCTATTCCAACCGCGGTGTTGGAAACAACTATTTCGTCTAACAGAGCCAGTTTAGATGCCTTATCTTACGCAGATCACCTTACTAAGGCGTTATCACTGCGCCTTCAAGGGAAAGAATTTCAGGATATACAATCCTCTTTAAGACTTCTTTCAAGGGCAGTAGCTTATTCCACGTGTAACTCCGCCCTTTCAGTGGCAAACCTGGAGTTGGTTAGACGTGACGCAGCCCTAGCTACATCCACACTCGTGGATACTAAGGTGAAGAACTCTCTCAGAGTCGCTTCGGTCTCCGGAGAACTTCTCTTTGACGGCAAGCTTTCTGCAATTTACGATAAAATTACAAAGAAAGCTTCGGATTCTCTGCTGTTCAAATCTGCTTCTAAGAAGTCGGACACGGCAGATAAGAGTAAGACAGGCACTTCTGGGTCTAATGTGCCCAAGAGAGGTTCCTGTAGAGGTTCCGGTGCGTCCTCTTGGTCTTATTCAAGAGACCGTCAAGGTAGCGACTCACGTTCGGGACGTCCTTCGGGCCGGGACAACCGGTCGGACGCCCCGAGGTCGACGGGACGAGGTGCGGGTCGTGGAGGACGTGGTTTCTCCTACCGCAGGCCTCGCAGGTCCAGGAGGTGATGGCTTCAACCTCTATCGCGTACCGGTTGGCGGAAGGTTGTCGAGTTTTTCACAAGAGTGGGCGTCGATTACGGACGACCCTTGGGTGAGAGGGGTGACTTCGGAAGGTCTAAAGATATCCTTCAAACGAAAGCCTCCATTAACTCCAAAATGGACTCAACTTCCGTCAAATCCGCAGAAATGAGACGCTCTATTATCAGAGGTGCAGTCTCTTTTAATGAAGAACGCGGTAGAGGTCGTAGAAAACCAGGAGACTCCGGGATTCTACAGCCATCTGTTTCTGGTTCCGAAACCAGACGGCTCGTTCCATCCAGTCATAGATTTGAGCTGGATAAACAAGCTGATCGTCGCTCCGAAGTTTTATATGGAGACGATTTGGTCGGTCAGAGCGAGTATTCGGGTGAACGATTATGCAACGAGCATAGATCTCAAAGATGCGTACTTTCACGTCATGGTACATCCGACATTCAGAAAGTATCTACGTTTCGCAGTCCTAGGAGTGGTGTATCAATTCCGGGCGATGTGCTTCGGATTGAATCTAGCACCCTGGGCTTTCACTCGGGTAAGGAACTCGGTAATGATGTATTTTTTGGAGCTCATTCGTCTGCGGTAACGTCGGCCTACCTGGACGACATTCTTCAGAGGTACGGCAACAAGTTAACGCTTCAGAACGATGTGCAGAATCTACTTCTATTGCTCCGACGTCTCGGTTTTATAGTAAACGAGGAGAAGTCGGATCTGGTGCCGACCAAGTCATTCACACATCTGGGAATGAGCTTCGAGACGCACAAGAATCTCGTTCGTCTGCCGTTAACCAGAGCGAAATTAGTCAGTTGTTACGCTCGCTATTGTCTGCACGCAGACAAAGTCACAGCGAGAGAATCTATGAGACTGATAGGTCTGTGCGGAGCCGCTGCGGATCTCATACCGATGGGGCGGTTACGCACGCGTCCTCTCCAAATTTTCTTGACTCAGAATTGGAGTGTGAAAATTCATTCGCTCGACATAGACGTTCTCTTGTCAGATCAAGTGAAACGAGAGACTCAGACTTGGGCAAACATTCAGTGGTTAACTCAGGGAGTTCCGCTGCAGTTGCCGGATCCGAGTTTTACCATTATGACGGATGCCAGTCAAACAGGTTGGGGTGCATCATTGATCCCAACGGATTCGAGATGCCAGGGTCTTTGGGATCCGCAATTCCTGGGCAAGCACATAATCATCAAGGAAATGATGTCAATTTGGCTTGCGTTACATCATTGGATGGACATTATTCACAATGCTCATGTCCAAATCCTGTCCGACAATACGACAGTAGTGGCGTATATACGGAATCAGGGAGGCACTCATTCAGTTCCGTTGTTCAATCTAACGGAAAGAATCCTTCTGTTTGCTCTAGAACATCAGGTTCTTCTTTCGGTCCGTCATATACCGGGTCGTCTGAATGTACTAGAGTGGACTCTCAACAAACAAGTATTCAATCAGATTTGCTACCAATGGGAACGGCCAATGATAGACTTATTTGCGACACATCTCAACAATCAGTTGCAGACGTATGTGTCTCCGTGTCCGGATCCAAGAGCTTTTGCAGTAGACGCTCTGTCGATCCCTTGGGACGGAATGATAGGATATGCGTATCCTCCAGCGCCGTTAATTCAGCAAGTATTGCTAAAGATAAAACAATCTCAATGCAAGATTCTGTTGGTAGCATCTCTGTCTCCACAGAGACCATGGATAAATCTACTCAGGTGTCTGTTGAGGGACCTACCGCGAAAGCTTCCTCCACGGGAGGATCTTCTTTCGCAGGGGAAATCGCGTCAACTCCATCACAACCCGCAAGGTCTCAACCTTCACGTTTTTCCGTTGTGCGGTCCTTCTTGCATGGCAAGCACTTTACAGGACGAGCAGTGGACGCGATTTCTAACTATAGGAGGACCTCCTCTTTGCTAAACTATGCGGCTAAGTGGAAGGTTTTTCGTCGTTGGTGTAGGGATCATTCTGTGGATATTTTTGATCCCTCTATACCAGACATTGCAAACTTTCTAGTATACTTGTTTGACGAAATCAAATTGCAGCCTGTTACTATTAAGGGTTATAGGTCTATGTTATCTGATACCTATGCACATCATGATAGTTTGCAAATTGGATCTAATGTCTCTTTATCTAAGTTGGTTAGAAACTTCTCGATAAATAGACCCAGAACTCTTAGGTTAATTCCTAAATGGAATTTAGCTTGGGTTCTTCTTAAACTGAAGGAAAAGCCATTTGAACCTCTTGGGACAGTAGATTTCAAATTCTTATCTTATAAGACAGCTTTTCTCTTAGCTTTCTCTTCTGCTAGAAGAGTCAGTGAGCATCATGCACTGTCGGTGGATGATTCTCACTATCGTAGTGTCGGGAACACTATCACCTTCACTACTAATGTGGGTTTTTTTAGCTAAGAATCAGGCTCCTAATAAATATCCGGAACCTATTGTTATTAAGGCTCTTCTGTCTTCAGATGGGCGTAGGCCTTTACTCTGTCCTGTTAGAGCGTTACGTATCTATAAACAGAGATCTCAGTTTATCAGAAAGGGATGAAAACGTTTCTTTCTGTCTCTGATGCCTAATAGAAGGGACATTTCGGTCCATTCTATTGCTAGATGGATTCAATTAACTATCCGTACTGCTTATGAGAGTTTATCTTCTTCTCAGCAGTCTGTGCTTAAGATTTCGGCTCATGAAGTAAGAGCTCTTGCTACTTCTTGGGCTTACGCTAATAGTATTGCTATTACAGATTTAATGAAGGCTGCTTATTGGTCTCAGCCATCCACATTCACGAATTTTTATCTCAGAAATATTGAGTCCATTTCTGGAGACCTGCATTGTTTAGGTCCGTTATCTGCTGCTCAGAATGTCGTCCACTAAACAGTTGCAACTATAGTTATGCAGGCTTTCTGTTCCGGCAGTGACTCCGTCTGGTTGCCCTCTTCGCTCTGGGCTATTTGACCCAGGGCAAGGGGAAGGGGGGAGGGGAGGGTGTTCCCTTAGGTCACCTGCTTTATAGTGAAAAGCAAGGGAATGCCTCCTCCGAAGTCAGTATTTCTGAGTCGTTTCCGGGATGGTTTTAAAGTGTAATATTAATGTTAAAAATTCATTCATGTCATATTTTTAAAGTGTAGCTCGGTGTGAAGCATTTGTATATGTCAAGTGTCAAACGGGCGTTAATATACAATCCTCGGACACTTTTAAAAGAATATAAAGAGTCTCAATTCTCTGGACTAACTTTATTTATTGGCTTACTTTAAAAATAATTAGTATAAAGGGTTATACTGGATGTTAATAGAGAACATGAATGTTATTGTGCTCAATTATGAAGGGTATTGTATCTTTCTAATTTAACATAAAATAAGAAAGATACATGTAAAGCCTAATACTCCTTTTCTCCTTGAGGGGTTGCCTCTATATTATATAGTTGAGCTTATTGGATTTTCCTCTATGTCCTAGGCCCTCCAGCCTTTTTACTATTCAGCTAAGTCTGGGTCATTGGTACAGTATAAAAATGTTAAAAAATTTATAGTAATTTATATATTTTTTATACTTACCAATGACCCAGACGGGGATGGCCCTCCCAGGAGTTGGGAACTCTTACCTCCCCGCTGAGTACATAGCGCTGACCAGGCACTGCCAGTAAGAATGATAATTGGCGCCAATTTCGGAACGTCCTTGACACTGCGCATGCGCAGTAAGGGCAAAGTATGGAGGTCCTATAGGACATGATTTCTTTGGGTTTTAGATGCAAATTTTGGGGATTGGGGCGCAAAATTTGTGTTTGGCCCTGGATTTTTTAGAGTTAGCACCAGCTAAGTCTGGGTCATTGGTAAGTATAAAAAATATATAAATTACTATAAATTTTTTAACTTTCGCTGGCAATTTCAATTTGGATACAGAAGGAACTTTGGGTGAAATAGGAGCTGCCTGATATGCATTGTTTAGAGCTTCAATTTTTATAACCTTTGGCTTCCTGGAAGCAGCAGACACTGTTTTATTGACACTTTGTTTAACTTTAGAATGTTTCCCTGTGCACCATACAGGTGCCGTAGACTTAACTTTAGACTTCAATTGAGGTGCAGAAGGAAGGTTGGGTGCAATTGAATTTGCCTGATATGCACTGCTTTGAGCGTCAATTTTTACTACCTTTGGCTTCTTAGAATCAGGTGAAACTTTTTTATTGACAGTGGGTTTAACTTTAGAATTTTGCACTGGGGTGGAATGTTTAACTTTAAACCATACAGGTACTGTAGGAGAATGTACATTATTTGCATCAACTAAAGGCACAAAATGATTGGGAAACCAAACGTTGCTAAAAAAGGACTTTGTTGATGTACACATTATTTTAAAACATGGTGCTCCAGGTTTGTGTTTGTTTGCTGTAAGTGTTACATTTAACGTTTTAAAAGCAAGATCACAGCCATTTTTTGCAGGATACACTGATTGAATGCTACAGTTCAAAACATTACATAGAGCAATCATTGTCCAGATTGAGGAATATTCTCCATTATTGGAACAGTCACCCAACGACTCCTCGTAGGGGGGACTAAGGTTAATAAAATTCTGAACATCTGGGTGCTTCATTATTTCTTTCTCATTTATAAACATTTCTAGGGTTGTTTTGTATCTCAGCTCACTTGCTAACATTTCGTTTCCACTTATCAGTAAAGACACTGCATTAAACAAGCAGTTACCATCTGCTGTTGTTTTAACGGGCTTCACATTCTTTTCAAATGTGCATTGTTCTAATATTTGCTTAGACACTAGATCCTCGACAAAATTACCCATTTTACGTGAACCAACAATAACATGCCGATCTCTCAGAAGTAATGTTTCCCATTGTAACACGTCTTGCAACTTCTTCTTCATTTTTTGTTTGAACTTGTCCTTTTCATGCGATATATGTACCTGTGAAGAAGAAGAAAAAATGTTTTTTTTTAAATAAAATAAAGCATTTTCGGTGACTGTTTTATCCATATTCTACTCACGAAATAGCCCCCCCCCCCCCCCCCCCTCCAAATCCCCTTTAACCCTCCCCCACTCCCACACACACAAAAGATAGAAAACTCACTGATAATACCCTGCAGTAAACTGATTTTATGGCAGTGAATCATCCAGTCAAGACTAAACATTTACTCTAGGTTGTTAAAGTAACTTAGTTGCCTACTACTTATCCACAGACAGAAAATTGGAAGGAGCCGAAATTCGTATTTGTGACATACACTCTTTAAAATTTTGATTCTGATGTGGGTTTGATCAGATCTGCATGAATTAGATTTGATCCATATGGATCCAAGCGTTATCGGTTGACCACATGTCCTCATAGACCAGGCTGGTTCTGAGTAATATAATTAAGAGTTTTCGACCCTATGACGTAAATTATAATTTTGGGCACTATTAAATACATTTTCGGACTCATTTTTTGGCTTTGATTCTGCTCAAATCCAAAATGGGTTACATATCTGTGATTGTCACAGATATGTAATCAATTTTGGATTTGAACAGAACAAACGCCCTAGAATAATGAGGCCAAAAGTGTATTTAATGGCATCTTCCATTATAATTATTGTTGCTCCACATCGCAAGATCGAAAACTCGTACTTATATTCCTCAGAACTTGTCTGGGCTACGAATACATGTGGTCAATCGATGACGTTCGGATCCATATGGTTCTAATTTAATTTACGTGGATCTGATCAAGCCCACGATAGAACCAAAATTTTTAAGAGTGCACATTGACTGTAGGAGATAGAATTGTTTCTAACAAAACCAGCAACATAATGCTGCCAGTATCGCTGTACATTTTACATTTTATATATTGAGATATTGTGTATTCACGACATATGCAATGACAGAATACCCCCCCCCCCCCCCCCCCCCCCCCCACCTCCAATATGGTCACATTGACTGTGTGAGATAGAATTGGTTCTAACAAAATTAGTAACATAATGCTGCCAGCGTCGCTGTACATTTTATATATTGAGATATTGTTTATTCATGACATACATGATGGCAGAATACCCTCCCCCCCCTCCCCCTCCAACATGGTCACATTGACTTGTGGGATAGAATTAGTTCTAACAAAATTAGCAACATAATACTGCCAGCGTCGCTGTACATTTTATATATTGCGATATTGTGTATTAATGACATACGCGATGACAGAATACCCCCACCCCCCACATTAACTGTGTGCGATAGAATTGGTTCTAACAAAATTAGCCTCCTCCAAATTATATTACAGACTACAGGATACCCCCCACCACCCCACAGACCCCCCCCCCCCCCCACCACCACCACCACCGTCACCCATATTGAGTCACATCCCAGTTATTTATTAGAGTAAGAGAGACCCAAAATGGAAAATTTTAATTCTGCAAGAATTTTTGTTGCAAATCTCGTCTACTATCAGCATTGGGTAAACTTATTAAAGCGTTACGTTAGGGGGAGTTTTACATTTTCTATAGCAGCTTACCTGTTCCATTCTCGCAAGTCCTGCTTCAAAATCAAAATCAAAGTTGCCATCACGGCAAATGCATTGTCGGCAGATATAATCCTCGGACACCGATGACCATTTCTCAAAGTCTTCCTTTAGCATGTTTTGGCACTCCATATGTTGCCATACTTTGCATTTTCCACAAAGCAGACAGTTTGTGAGATGGCAACTCTGCCCGCATTCACCACATTGGTACTTTACTGTAGCTCGTTTAGACATGTCTTAAACTTATAGGCATATGTGACAAATAGCACTAGATTTGTCAAGTGATGATGAATCCAAAGTTTGGTTGGAATTTATAATAAGTAGCGCTTATCATCTAACAATAAAAGTAACTCAAATTATGAAAACAAAGTTTATTTAAAAACATGATGCACGTGTTCGGTCCTTTGCAAGCTGAACCTTCAAACACATGAAACATGGCGAGCAGACTATAACCACACTTGTTACAGCGTGTGTTTACAGTGTAACAACACGTTCTGCTTATAGAAACATGCAAGCTGTGGATCTTTCAACATCGCCAACAAAAAAAATGTTTACAACACTCGAGAAGGGCAGTGGATATACCAAATTTTGTACGTCTTTACTGCAGGGGCATTGGAAGGTCAAATACATGTACACTGATTTGATATCTCCCATATTATCTGACTGCTCCCTGCCCAGTCACACTAAATATATCAATATAGACATTCTTTACTCAGACACTGAACGATCTCAGAACTGTCCGACGAAGTAACGGGTTCTATCATCGCACTATAGTCTTCTTCCTAGAATTCACCCCAAAAAACAATTTTTTGACGTTTTTCATTAATTGGGTATTAATTGGGTGATAATTGGGTTTAATTGGGTGTTAATTGGGTTCAATTGGGTGTAATTGGGTGTTAATTGGGTGAAACGACGGACCAAAAATAAAAAGTGTAGGCCTAGCCCCGAAAAAGTGTAGACAGGAATTTAAAAATTCGATCAAAATTGAATGCCGCCGTCCTTGGGGGACGAAATTCTCAATATAAACTCTATGTTACTCATGTTTGTGGGAGATGAAAAAAAATGAAATTATTTTGTTTTTAGGCCAAATTAGGGGGTTTATTTTAGATAAATCGTTTAAAAACTCACAAAAATGTGTAGACAGAAAGCCTGAGTTCAGCTGTGTAGTCAGCCATGAACTGAATTAAGGTCCAATATAAGTAATGGAATTTTGTTTATTTTGAAATTCTCACCTCTCATATTCCTTAAATTCAGATTAAATGTACACAAAGTATACATCAAAATGAAGGTTGGGATGTATAGAACACGAAACACATATGTAATCGGCTCATAGAGTCGACTGTAGGCACCACTGGTTCCTGGAAGTCTGCTATCGTATTCGCACCAGAACTGATAGTAAAATAATATTTCATCAGAACAACTTGTGGCCAAATGTGCTTCATATATCTAAGAACAAAGCTAGGCATTCAAAACACTTTCGAATACAGCAATAGGACTGGAAAAGGACAACACTGTCTGCATTTTGTATTGAAGATGGTTTCCATGCTCGACAGACATGCGCAAATCATTCGTTATCACGAATTTCCATCGAAAAACAAAATCGTAATTCTAAGAAATTTCAGCAGGTATCATGATACCTTGCATTGAATATGGCAACTGTGCAATCTCTATCTAATAACAGTATACTGTATGAAGGCGATCTTTTTCATTATTTGATTTTAGACGGCGTTGTTTTTACATACTTTTTCTGTCCGATGACGTCGACCGGAAATCAAAAGTATACTCATACGTAAACAAAAGCAAAGGCTTTGGAATTTTCCCCAGTGCAGCTCTGTCGCCATGTTTTGAAGAATTTGTTTCCTCTAGCTTTGTTCTTGGATATATAAAGCACATTTGGCCACAAGTTGTTTTCTTGAAATATTATTAAATTATCAGTTCTGGTGCGAATAGGACAGCAGACTTCCAGGAACCAGTGGTGCCTACAGTCGACTCTATGAGTTGATTATACATGTGTTTCGTGTTCTATTCCTCCCAACCTTCATTTTGATGTACATTTTGTGTATATTTAATTTGAAATGAAGGAATATCAGAGGTGAGAATTTTCAAAATAAACACAATTTCATTACTTATATAGGCCCTTAACACCACACAAATCCATTGAAAGCCGATTTCAATTAGATTACTTGACAATCACTTATCAAAACATCGGCATTGTAAAGAGTCAGTTTGTTACTATAATTGTTTTGTTTTTTTACAGACTTAATTGTACATGTAACTAATCAATTATTAGTAACATTATTTTGATTGCAGGTTATGTTTGTTTTGTGAGTTCCTATCACTGTTAAAAAACTGACGAGTTGTATTTTCTTGTTTTTAGAAGATTGGCGATTACTTTTTGAGGGTCCTAAAATTGCTGCATTTAAAAACATTTTGGAGGTAAAACAATATTTGTTTATTGTAGAGCGAATGTTTGTAACACTTGTTCTTCAAATTAGTTGTTTTATTTCAAAAAGAAACTATTTTCAAATCCTACTGAAGGTCACTGTCACTGATGGGATATCCAGTTACTTTGGCCCCAAGTCATTTCAGCCCTAGTCACTTCGGCCCCAGTCACTTTGGCCCCTTGGTCATTTTGGCCCCATTTTGAGGGTAGCGATCTATATAAAGAACAATGCATAGTTTATGTTTAGAAATAATGGGTAATTACCTTTATTAATTAATGTTCAAACATTTATATTTACACAGTGTACAGAAAAGTTTTACATGACATTAAGAATTACCATGAGTTTAATTTTACGTACATTTAAGATGCTATATAAGTAAGAAATTTGGTTTACTTTGAAATTTCCACCTTAATTCAAATTAAATATACACAAATAATACATCAAAATGAAGGTTGTGATGTATAAAACACGCAAAATATATGCAGTCAACTTATTCATTCATGTTGTTATGCACAATTCCTAGTCACCTTCCAGTTTGAGGTTCACAGGGGTCAGACCCCGTACCCTACTGCCAGTGCACAGTGCACACACTCAAACCAAATAAGATTATTGGCCTTCGCTTCTGACTCTGGTGGATTCATAAGGAAATAAAGTTATTCAGGTCATAAGGGATTTCAAATCCCACATAGTCCCTGTGCGCCATCATTCATCATGAAACACTGAAACATTTCATTCATCATCATGAATAATAAAGGGATGCTTGAACAGCAAAATCAAGCCTTCAAAGTAATTACCAAACTGGATGACTTCCAGCTTTCAAAAACACCTATTGGTTGATTTTTTTTCCCTTTTTTATATAACCATTATGGATAATTTGTTGGGGCTGCTCCCAAACCAGCGACTGTTTGGGTTTCTTTTTCATTTTTTCTAAACCACCACCAAACTGCGATTTCAATACTACCATAAATATGCAAATGTTTCTAAATAAAACAGAGCTGAATTCTTGCAGTTATGTGCAATTCCTAGTCACCTTCCAGCTCGAGGTCCACAGGGGTCTGACCCCAGTACCCCACTGCCAATGCACACACTCAAATCAAATAACATTACTGACCCTTGCTTCCGACCCTTGTGGATTCATAAGCAAATAAAATTATTCAGCTCGCAAGGGATTTCAAATCCTACATTGTCTCTGTGTGCCTTCGGCGTGCTGAAACTTTTCATTCAATCATCCATCATGAAAGAAAATCTACTACATGTACATGTAGCTGTATAGGTTTGAAGGAATATCATATATCATATGTATACCTCAATATCTATTTGAGGTATAAATGTTGAAAAACAATTAAATAAAAAAAATGTTAAAATTAAAAAGATATTTAAAAATATTTATAGAGGCCAAAATGCCTTGGTATATTAGGGCTGAATTGACTTGAGGCCGAAGTGACTGAGACCGAAATGACTGGGGTCGAAATGACTTGGGGCCGAAGTGACTGGAATTCACCGATGGCCACTCTAAATATCTAAATATACCTACTGTCGCACTGTAAAACATGATTGAAATCGGACAACCCTCAATTACCCTAAATTAGACTAGGTTGGATGTTTATAAAGCTGTTTTTTTTCCTGTAAATTCTGGGAATGTTTTTTTGGGGGGAGGGGAGGGGGGGGGGACTAGATTTTCAAATTCGATCACTGCTTACACCCCGCAAGCAGAGACCAGTGTTGCCGATGACCACATAATTCAACAAACCGTTTCAAATGAAATTGCAGTTAATTCAGTCTTTACTGTTATTTTACATAGGCTTATAATAATGATAACAACACATCCCTTATCATTATAATGAGATTAACAGTGACCTTAATGAAAATATACTCGCCCAAAAAGAAAGTGTGCATTGCAGAAATTGATCAAACTCCAAAAAAATAATTTTGTAGGTGTAAAGAGTGTTAACCTGTTCATGAATAAGTTATATTGAACACACAAACAGCTTTCCCCGTTAAAATTGCATTAATGTTAAATGGCGTGCTGCACGTTTGTGAAAAGGCATGTGTTGCACGTGGAGAGTCTGAAAATTCATGCAGCAGTGTGAATCCTTGGGTATTTAAACACTAAAGTAAGGCCTTCCTATCGTTCACATTCAAACTTGCGCTGCTGTTAAAATGACTCCACATTAGGATGCCAAGATTGACAATGAATCAACGTCTCCTTGCCCTGGGTATGATTAGAGCTGGCAGAACACACAGAGGTTGCCCAGCATTTTAACTGCCACCGTAACACTGTAGACAGGCTAGTCCATTGACATGCACAACATGATGACGTTCGAGACCGACCCCGCTCCGGGAGACCCCGAGTTACCACCCCTGCACAAGATCGGTATATCCGTGTCGTCCATCTCCGGAACCGGCAACAAACGGCAACGACGACAGCCAGGAACATCACTAACCTGAGGCGGATACAATACATCCTCAAACAGTAATCAACCAGCTGTGAGAATACGGCTTACGTTCTCGAAGACCTGCAATACGTCCGATTTTGACGTTACGTCATCGTGGTGCTCGACTGCAGTGGTGTAGACAACATCTCAGGCATCCCTTACACTGGTGGCGGCGTGTTTTATTCACAGATGAATGTCGTTTCCATCTTTCATCATCAGATGGCCGCCAGAGAGTGTACAGACGTCGAAACGAATGCTACGCAGATCCATGTGTCGTGGAGCGAAACCGTTATGGGGGAGGGTCTCTCATGGTGTAGGGTGGCATCACTGCCCGTAACAGAACTGAGCTGGTCATTATTGATGGCAATCTCAATGCAGCCAGATATCGTGATGAAGTGCCTACACCTGTTGTTGTCCCATTTCTGCAACGTCACGGCCCCGGCGTCATTCTACAGCAGGACAACGCCCGACCCCACGCAGCTCGTGTTGTTCAACAGTATCTGCAGCAACAATCAGTGGATGTTCTTCCCTGGCCCGCAAATTCGCCCGATATCTCACCCATTGAGCACGTATGGGACGAAATGAAACGTCAGCTACGCCGGCTTCCCCATGCACCGTCAACGCTTGTGGAACTCCAAAGACAGCTTATCAGAATATGGAACAACATCCCACAACACTTCCATGCTAACTTGTTCGCTTCCATGAGGCGTAGATGCACAGCAGTAGTCGATGCAGACGGAGGTCATACCAGATATTGAGTGTGTGACTTTTGTGTTTGACCCTTAGTGTCTTTGACCCTCCATGGCACCAAGCGTATTCATCGTAGCGTAATGAAATTTCTCTTGTTGATCACAAATTGATTCATCTGTGATTGAATAAAATTTCCATGAATGAAAATGATATATATCTCTTTTTAGTGTTATTTTTTAGCATGCACACTTTCTTTTTTGGGAGAGTATAGAATGGTGCTTTTTGTGAATAAAGCTAATCGTTTTGGTCGTCAGGTTGGGTAAAGGGTTAACAACTGCATTTATTATTTTGATCGGTTGATGTTTTAAGCAAAAAATGAAAATATTACCAAACATCTGAACAATACCAATTTTGTCTTCAATTTGAAAATACCGTTTTTTTTTATTCTGAATGAAAGCGACAGGGAAGGCCAAAGGTAATCTCATTAAAATGATAAGGGAAATGTTGTTATTATTATTATCAGCGTATGTATAATAAATAGATTTATACAACAGTAAAGACTGAATTAACTGCAATTTCTTTTGAAACGGTATGAATTAGGTGGTCATTGGTAATGCTGGTCTCTGCTTGCGGGGTGTAAGCGGAGATTGAATTTGAAAATCTAGTTACCCCCACCCTTCCCCCCCCCCCCCCCCCAAAAAAAAAAAAATACCCCCGAAAAATAAACATCCACCCCAGCCTATTTTTGGGTTGTCCGATTTCAGTCATGCTTTACAGTGAGACAGTAGGTATATTTAGAGTGGCCATCCAGGGACTGATATAAGCTTCATACACCGTAACCTTAAAATAGGTTACGGTGTGCCAAGCTTACCAGAACCTGTAGGTTTCCGTAGTGTAGATATAAGGTAAATTATTAAGGTAATCAGTTTTCTCTTGTAACCTAATAATAGGTCTCAAGTTTATAGAAACACGTAACCTCCCCCATAACCTAACCTGCCATCGGTGATGGTAGCCTTCGGTAGCATTTGAAAAAAGTTTCTTTTTGAAATAAAACAACTAATTTGAAGAATGAGTGTTACAAACGTTTGTTCTGCGATAAAAAAAGATTGTTTGACTTCAAAAATGCTTTTAAATGCAACAGATTTAGTTATATTGGGTGGCCATCGGTGGCATTCGGTATTTAGTGGGAGCACTTTTTGATTGCTCATCAGAAATTGTGATTCGTGAGAAACATTTTTATTATAGTATACATAAACTGTACTACATTGTATAAGAAGTCTACCCTTAGGTAGTTCTTCAGTTCAGTAGAGGCTAACGCACTTACATGCATGCATGATGACATCAATTCTTTACAGCAGCTTAGATGGGCCTATACCTTTCCGGCTTTACATGACGTTTTGTCTGTTTTAGAAAGTCCTGATCCTGATATAATTTCTTCTCTTCCACCAACTGAACCTAAAGGTGGAGAAATTTATTTGACTAGCAATTGCAGTGATGCATTGATTGACCAATACCTATGGGTTAACAAAGGTGGTTGTAAATTACCTAAGACTGATCCAGTGCTATTTCGCAGGGATTACAAACTGAAAAGATTTGTTGGCAACAAACTGGGCGATGATAGGTTCAGATGTGTAGTGTACGTTTGAAACAAGAGTGAATTGACATTGTTGCATTATATAGGTGATGAAACTGAATGTCGAAAGGCCACATGGGAATGATATTACATACCAACATCCTTACAAAAGGACATTAAATTCAACTTGAGCTTCAATAAATGACCAGTGTGTATATAAAGCTCCAGCAGTTGTGTATCAAGACAGTGCGATGATATCTGGCATATCTACTGCCAGTCAGGGCATAGTGAATGCCAAAAACAAAAAAAACAGGTGGAAAATATGGCTGCATGGTATACCGATAAACCAGTAATTACCGGTATAGAGAATGATACCGGATGATTATCAGTATTGTTTTAAAAGTACTGGTATATCGTAAGAAACGGTATCGGATCAAATTATCGAAGTTGAAGTCGATATATTATTAGGGAAAAAACAGTCACTGTATTCTATCACGTCTGTCAATTTCTGTGATAAAGTACACGTCAATCAATCATCATTCAACGAATGAAAACACAGTTTGTAGCGTACTTGAGCTGCGTAAGTTACAAGTAAGTATACATGTACCAGCAATTTGAAATTGAAAGTTGAATATTTTGGGAGTGCATCGAATTCAGGGAATGAATACTTTGACACACTTGTGTATGTAATCTAACGTTTTCCCATGTGGATAATAAAAATACTCACAAAATCATTATAGGGATTGTTTGTTTTATTTATTCTTTACCTCGCAAAAACAGATAAAACCTGAAGCCACATTGATCAACATTTCCATCAACACTGTCATTGTGAACTTTGAACTTATGAATATTAATAAGTTGTTCAATGGCAATGAAGGCATGGGTTGGACGTCCCTGTCACTTTTCGTCCCAGTTTCAAAATGACAACCTGCAATCTAAAACTTAACTATTTTTTGTAACTTAAAATATTTTTTTTTACAGATGTTATCCCAGAAATTAATAATGATTTCAAATAAATATATATCTTAACCCTTTAAGAACTGTGCTAACCATGCATCACATCAGGTGAAGTTTTGGGGGCATGAACATACACAGTACTACAGAAAGAGAAACAAAGGGAAGGGGAGGCCTGCACAAAAATAATCCATTCAGACATAAATAATTGCCGCTCACATGAACATTAATTACTAACACAAACACACCACTGACCATATCTATCAACACTTAAGATACAATAGGTCACAAGAACAAAACAATGGAGAGGAAAATGCAGGGTGAGTAATGCACACACTCCATAAAACAGCTGTATTAATTAATATTCATGAACAAAGGAATGGTTGAAGTTGACAAATCCCCCCTTGCAGTCGAAAATGAATACAAGTCAATTTGGCGGAAAACCGATTCAGCGGATCCACCGAACCAACCAGAAAAGAGTCACTGCCAAACTGTCCAATTGACTCTGCCAAATTGACTAAGGCATGGGACTTTACAATGGAGTGTTTTTACATTCTGGTAACATACGTGTCAAAAATTACCAATAAAACAAACATCTCCCCGCACCACATCTTGTCAGTGTCTCTCAACTGGAAGAGACTAAACAAAAATGCCCATAGTGGATTTCATACAGTGTGAACTAGTGTACGATATACCGGTATATAGCGGTATTTTTTTTCAATACCGATACCAGTACTAAAGTTTGAATACTGTGCAGCCCTAGTGGAAAATCAAACATTCATCAGCTCATTGCGACTAGCACTGTATGAGTTGCTTTGTACACTAGCACTATGGCTATAATGTCCATTCTGCCTTTAATAACAAACAATATGCTCCCCCCCCCCCCCTCGCCCATCACAAGATATTTCGACTGACCATCCAATACTTCATTCATCATCTCTTTGTGACTAGCACTGTATGAGTCATGCTGTATACTTGCACTATAGCTATAATGCCCATTCTGCCTATAATAACCAGTTCTCCTATTTACTGATGATGTAAAGCCCTCCATGAAAGCGTTCCAACAATAAATAGCAAATTTGGTAATGTAATGCAGGAAATATTGACAAACAGTCTAACATCTCATTATTCAACTCATTTTGACTTGAACTGTATTTATCAGTCACTTTGTATACTAGCACTCCAGATAAGATGAACAATATCACACGCACATACACATACTGCTCGACTGCAGTGGTGTAGACAACATCTCAGGCATCCCTTACACTGGTGGCGACGTGTTTTATTCACAGATGAATGTCGTTTCCATCTTTCATCATCAGATGGCCGCCAGAGAGTGTACAGATGTCGAAACGAACGCTACGCAGATCCATGTGTCGTGGAGCGAAACCGTTATGGGGGAGGGTCTCTCATGGTGTAGGGTGGCATCACTGCCCGTAACAGAACTGAGCTGGTCATTATTGATGGCAATCTCAATGCAGCCAGATATCGTGATGAAGTGCCTACACCTGTTGTTGTCCCATTTCTGCAACGTCACGGCCCCGGCGTCATTCTACAGCAGGACAACGCCCGACCCCACGCAGCTCGTGTTGTTCAACAGTATCTGCAGCAACAATCAGTGGATGTTCTTCCCTGGCCCGCAAATTCGCCCGATATCTCACCCATTGAGCACGTATGGGACGAAATGAAACGTCAGCTACGCCGGCTTCCCCATGCACCGTCAACGCTTGTGGAACTCCAAAGACAGCTTATCAGAATATGGAACAACATCCCACAACACTTCCATGCTAACTTGTTCGCTTCCATGAGGCGTAGATGCACAGCAGTAGTCGATGCAGACGGAGGTCATACCAGATATTGAGTGTGTGACTTTTGTGTTTGACCCTTAGTGTCTTTGACCCTCCATGGCACCAAGCGTATTCATCGTAGCGTAATGAAATTTCTCTTGTTGATCACAAATTGATTCATCTGTGATTGAATAAAATTTCCATGAATGAAAATGATATATATCTCTTTTTAGTGTTATTTTTTAGCATGCACACTTTCTTTTTTGGGAGAGTATAGAATGGTGCTTTTTGTGAATAAAGCTAATCGTTTTGGTCGTCAGGTTGGGTAAAGGGTTAACAACTGCATTTATTATTTTGATCGGTTGATGTTTTAAGCAAAAAATGAAAATATTACCAAACATCTGAACAATACCAATTTTGTCTTCAATTTGAAAATACCGGTTTTTTTTATTCTGAATGAAAGCGACAGGGAAGGCCAAAGGTAATCTCATTAAAATGATAAGGGAAATGTTGTTATTATTATTATCAGCGTATGTATAATAAATAGATTTATACAACAGTAAAGACTGAATTAACTGCAATTTCTTTTGAAACGGTATGAATTAGGTGGTCATTGGTAATGCTGGTCTCTGCTTGCGGGGTGTAAGCGGAGATTGAATTTGAAAATCTAGTTACCCCCCACCCTTCCCCCCCCCCCCCAAAAAAAAAAAATACCCCCGAAAAATAAACATCCACCCCAGCCTATTTTTGGGTTGTCCGATTTCAGTCATGCTTTACAGTGAGACAGTAGGTATATTTAGAGTGGCCATCCAGGGACTGATATAAGCTTCATACACCGTAACCTTAAAATAGGTTACGGTGTGCCAAGCTTACCAGAACCTGTAGGTTTCCGTAGTGTAGATATAAGGTAAATTATTAAGGTAATCAGTTTTCTCTTGTAACCTAATAATAGGTCTCAAGTTTATAGAAACACGTAACCTCCCCCATAACCTAACCTGCCATCGGTGATGGTAGCCTTCGGTAGCGTTTGAAAAAAGTTTCTTTTTGAAATAAAACAACTAATTTGAAGAATGAGTGTTACAAACGTTTGTTCTGCGATAAAAAAAGATTGTTTGACTTCAAAAATGCTTTTAAATGCAACAGATTTAGTTATATTGGGTGGCCATCGGTGGCATTCGGTATTTAGTGGGAGCACTTTTTGATTGCTCATCAGAAATTGTGATTCGTGAGAAACATTTTTGTTATAGTATGCATAAACTGTACTACATTGTATAAGAAGTCTACCCTTAGGTAGTTCTTCAGTTCAGTAGAGGCTAACGCACTTACATGCATGCATGATGACATCAATTCTTTACAGCAGCTTAGATGGGCCTATACCTTTCCGGCTTTACATGACGTTTTGTCTGTTTTAGAAAGTCCTGATCCTGATATAATTTCTTCTCTTCCACCAACTGAACCTAAAGGTGGAGAAATTTATTTGACTAGCAATTGCAGTGATGCATTGATTGACCAATACCTATGGGTTAACAAAGGTGGTTGTAAATTACCTAAGACTGATCCAGTGCTATTTCGCAGGGATTACAAACTGAAAAGATTTGTTGGCAACAAACTGGGCGATGATAGGTTCAGATGTGTAGTGTACGTTTGAAACAAGAGTGAATTGACATTGTTGCATTATATAGGTAATGAAACTGTGAATGTCGAAAGGCCACATGGGAATGATATTACATACCAACATCCTTACAAAAGGACATTAAATTCAACTTGAGCTTCAATAAATGACCAGTGTGTATATAAAGCTCCAGCAGTTGTGTATCAAGACAGTGCGATGATATCTGGCATATCTACTGCCAGTCAGGGCATAGTGAATGCCAAAAACAAAAAAAACAGGTGGAAAATATGGCTGCATGGTATACCGATAAACCAGTAATTACCGGTATAGAGAATGATACCGGATGATTATCAGTATTGTTTTAAAAGTACTGGTATATCGTAAGAAACGGTATCGGATCAAATTATCGAAGTTGAAGTCGATATATTATTAGGGAAAAAACAGTCACTGTATTCTATCACGTCTGTCAATTTCTGTGATAAAGTACACGTCAATCAATCATCATTCAACGAATGAAAACACAGTTTGTAGCGTACTTGAGCTGCGTAAGTTACAAGTAAGTATACATGTACCAGCAATTTGAAATTGAAAGTTGAATATTTTGGGAGTGCATCGAATTCAGGGAATGAATACTTTGACACACTTGTGTATGTAATCTAACGTTTTCCCATGTGGATAATAAAAATACTCACAAAATCATTATAGGGATTGTTTGTTTTATTTATTCTCTACCTCGCAAAAACAGATAAAACCTGAAGCCACATTGATCAACATTTCTATCAACACTGTCATTGTGAACTTTGAACTTATGAATATTAATAAGTTGTTCAATGGCAATGAAGGCATGGGTTGGACGTCCCTGTCACTTTTCGTCCCAGTTTCAAAATGACAACCTGCAATCTAAAACTTAACTATTTTTTGTAACTTAAAATATTTTTTTTTACAGATGTTATCCCAGAAATTAATAATTATTTCAAATAAATATATATCTTAACCCTTTAAGAACTGTGCTAACCATGCATCACATCAGGTGAAGTTTTGGGGGCATGAACATACTCAGTACTACAGAAAGAGAAACAAAGGGAAGGGGAGGCCTGCACAAAAATAATCCATTCAGACATAAATAATTGCCGCTCACATGAACATTAATTACTAACACAAACACACCACTGACCATATCTATCAACACTTAAGATACAATAGGTCACAAGAACAAAACAATGGAGAGGAAAATGCAGGGTGAGAAATGCACACACTCCATAAAACAGCTGTATTAATTAATATTCATGAACAAAGGAATGGTTGAAGTTGACAAATCCCCCCTTGCAGTCGAAAATGAATACAAGTCAATTTGGCGGAAAACCGATTCAGCGGATCCACCGAACCAACCAGAAAAGAGTCACTGCCAAACTGTCCAATTGACTCTGCCAAATTGACTAAGGCATGGGACTTTACAATGGAGTGTTTTTACATTCTGGTAACATACGTGTCAAAAATTACCAATAAAACAAACATCTCCCCGCACCCCATCTTGTCAGTGTCTCTCAACTGGAAGAGACTAAACAAAAATGCCCATAGTGGATTTCATACAGTGTGAACTAGTGTACGATATACCGGTATATAGCGGTATTTTTTTTCAATACCGATACCAGTACTAAAGTTTGAATACTGTGCAGCCCTAGTGGAAAATCAAACATTCATCAGCTCATTGCGACTAGCACTGTATGAGTTGCTTTGTACACTAGCACTATGGCTATAATGTCCATTCTGCCTTTAATAACAAACAATATGCTCCCCCCCCCCCTCGCCCATCACAAGATATTTCGACTGACCATCCAATACTTCATTCATCATCTCTTTGTGACTAGCACTGTATGAGTCATGCTGTACACTTGCACTATAGCTATAATGCCCATTCTGCCTATAATAACCAGTTCTCCTATTTACTGATGATGTAAAGCCCTCCATGAAAGCGTTCCAACAATAAATAGCAAATTTGGTAATGTAATGCAGGAAATATTGACAAACAGTCTAACATCTCATTATTCAACTCATTTTGACTTGAACTGTATTTATCAGCCACTTTGTATACTAGCACTCCAGATAAGATGAACAATATCACACGCACATACACAACCCAACACATTCCAACCATTTATGTCTCAAAGTAACAAAGTTACAAACATTTCTATCAACCTCTTGTATTTTTTATTGATGAGGCCGCAGTTTTTTGAAAGTCTGTTTAACTCAAATCACCACATTTCGATTTTTGTCTCCGATAATAGCTTGTAAACTTATTTCATCTAAATATTTGGACACTCGAAATATTCTGGCACCATAATTTTGTGAGAAAAATAATTTTTTGCTTAACTTGACAAAGTCAAGATAAGCTGTTGCCCTCACGCATGCGAAGTCTGTTAGTCTGTGAGTCTGTTCACATTTTCCTTTAGCACAGGCTACACCCCGCAGTTCTTGTCTGATTGTCACGAAATTTCACATGTAGGGGTCAAGTCTAGATAAGAACGTCCCCTTTTAGTCACGATCGGGCAACCGGTATGGCTGCCCGAGCCCAAAACCCGAAAACCATTAGCACAATCTACAGGCCGTATTTATGAAGGGATTTCATTGTAACTTGGTAGGATGCCTCTGTATAATGCCTAGATGAGAACATCCCCTTTTGGTCATGATCTGTCAACCGTGATGGCTGCCCAAGCCCGAAACCCAAAATTTTTTAGCACAGTCTGCAGGTCATATTTAATATGGAGGGATTTCATTGTAACTTGGTAGGATGACTCCGGATGCAGGGATAAAATTTCGACGAGAATCCAAGAATCGATTCGCACAAAGATTCGAGGAATAAAACCGGCGAGAATCCATGTAGATTCTCGCTGCACCTCTGCTAGGATTCGCATGAAAAGAATTGAGTCAACTTCACCCTTTATTTAACACAGCAGCAATAAATTAACTAGCAGAAGGCTAACATTACCTGAAATATCCTGACACTTTGTCAATAAAATCTTACAAATATGGCTGTCCATGGAACCGGCTCATTGAGCCAGTTCCAACGACAGACATATTTCTAATTTTTTTTTGGTAAATATTGTTCATTTAATTATTTTATCATTTATTGATTATTTTCCCCGTGGGAACCCCGGGAAGTACGCAGCACTTGTTTACTGTGGTAAACCAGTTCCGCTTTACTAGTAAAATAGGACCCAGTCACCAATGCTTGGGGTGAAAGTCCTCTACAATGGGCAACATGTCGATCAACGATTGACTAAACTTGACTTCATCCCCATGTTGTGTCATGATTAGCCATGGTGCATAAATATGTGACGTTAACCACCAACAAACAAACAAACAATTGATTATTTATTGGTGTTTAAAATTAAGGTATTTTGGGTAAAATTGTAAACTTGTGTTATCAGTATACAACAGTGGTTCAGCCATGGTGGCATCATGAGATCCTGGGACACTCATAGTAGATATGGATTCTCGCAACTATTTTCATGAGAATCCAAATGGATTCTCACAAATTTAGACGAAATATAAGCCCTGGGATGATGTCTAGATGAGAACTTTCCCATTTGGTCGCGATCTGTCAACCGTGACGACTGCCCAAGCCCAAACCCGAAAACCTTTAGCACAGTCTATAGGTCATATTTATGGAGGGATTTCATTGTAACTTGGTAGGTTGACTTCATATAATGTCTAGATGAGAAAGTCCCCTTTTGGGCGTGATTGGGCAACTGTGACGGCTACAGGAGCCCGAAGCCTGAAAACCTTTAGCACAATCTACAGGTCATATTTATGAAGGGATTTGATTGTAACTTGGTAGGATGACTCCAAATAATGTCTAGACGACCTTTTGGTCACGATCATTCAGCCTTGATGACTGCCGGAGCCCAAAAACCTTTAGCATAGTCCATAGGTCATATTTATGGAAGGATTTCATTGTAACTTGTTAGGTTGACTCGATATAGTGCCTAGATGATGACATCCCCTTTTTGTCGTGATTGGTTAACTGTGACAGCTACAGGTGCCCAAAGCCTGTAAACCTTGAGCACAGTCTACAGGTCATATTTGTGAAGGGATTTCATTGTAACTTTGTAGGATCACTCCAGATGATGCCCAGATGAGAATTCCCCTTTTGATTGCGATCATTCATCTATGATGGCTGCCCGAGCCCAAAGCCCAAAAAGCTTTAGCACAGTTTACAGGTCATATTAATGAAGGGATTTCATTGTAACTTGGTAGGTTGACTTCATATAATGTCTAGATGAGAACGTCCCCTTTTGGACACAAGTGGTCAGCTGTGATGGCTACAGGGGCCCGAAGCCCGAAAACCTTTAGCACCTTCTACAGGTCATATTTGTGAAGGGATTTCATAGTAGCTTGGTAGGATAACTCCAAATAGTGTCTAGGTGAGAACGTCCCCTTTGGTCGCAATCATTCAGCCTTTATGGTTGCCCGAGCCCAAAAACCTTTAGCATAGTCTATAGGTCGTATTTATGGAAGAATTTCATTGTAACTTGTTAGGTTGACTCGATATGATGCCTAGGTGATGACACCCCCTTTTGGTCATGATTGGTGATCTGTGACGGCTACAGGGGCCTGAAGCCTGAAAACCTTGAGCACAGTCTACAGGTCATATTTATAAAGGGATTTCATTGTAACTTCATAGGATCACTCCAGATGATGCCCAGATGAGAATGTCTCCTTTTGGTTGCGACCATTCAACCATGATGGCTGCCCCTGCCCGAAAACCTTTAGCATAGTCTACTGGTCATATATATGAAGGGATTTCATTGTAACCTGGCAGGTTGACTTCATATAATGTCTAGATGAGAACATCCCCTTTTGGACGTGATTGGGCAACTGTGAAGTCTACAGGGGCCCGAAAACCTTTAGCACAGTCTACAGGTGATATTTATGAAGGGATTTCATTGTAACTTGGTAGGATGACTCCAAATAATGTTAGATGAGAATGTTCCCTTTTGGTCGTGATCATTCAGCCTTGATGGCTGCCCGAGCCCAAAACCACAAAACTTTTAGCATAGTCTAAAGGTCATATTTATGGAAGGATTTCATTATAACCTGTTAGTTTGACTCCATATAATGCCTAGATGATGACATCCCCTTTTGGTCGTGATTGGTCAGCTGTGACAGCTTCACGGGCCCGAAGCCCGAAAACCTTGAGCACAGTCTACAGGTCATATTTGTGAAGGGATTTCATTGTAACTTGGTAGGTTGACTTCATATAATGTCTAGATGAGAACGTCCCCTTTTGGACGCAATTGGGAAACTGACTGCTACAGGGGCCCGAAGCCCAAAAACCTTTAGCACAGTCTACAGGTCATATTTATGAAGGGATTTCAATGTAACTTGATAGGATGACTCGTTTTGGAATAATTTCACTGTAACTTGATAACTTTCATTGATATACGTTAACTGTGAGGGCTGCATACATTAACTGTGAGGTCATATTAACCCACCCCTCAGCTCTTTAGTACAGTGTACACCTCATATTATTTTTATCAAAAACATAGCATACAGGGAACAGAAATGAACATATTCCCAATTATCAGAATTATCACAATTCTGGTCTTATTTCATAATGCTTTCATAAACATTGAACATTATCCTTTTCTTCATCAAACACAACACACAAGTTAAGCTACAGTGTCATTGACACTTTCATTTAAATTTCTATCTTTGGATAATACCTGTATAATGCGGTAGCGCACATCAGACAATATGTGGTCATTTTGGTTGAAATGTATTGAGACAGGCATGTCCCGTTTATGCTTAATATCTGCCAGATGTTCGCATATTCGGGTGTGGAAATGAAGTTTTGTCTCCCCGACATATTGTTTGCCGCACCTTTGGCAATTTAAAAGGTAAACGCAATTCCTAGTCATGCAGTTGGTGCAACAAGGTCCCTCATAGTGCTTGGATGTGATTTTGCTATGGAATTAAAGGCCCTTCGGGAGGTGTTTGCAGATGAAACAATCTAGTTTGGTATGTTTCGTGCGCGGGTTTTTGTTAATTCTCCCCCTAATACCGTATAGTGGCACTGTCTTTTTGGGCGCCGTTCTTCGCTGTCTGATGTGAGGATAACCGTGTCAGCGCTGGCACTTGTGCTCAAGCTGATGTTATTACTAGAGCTAGCGGTCAGTGTTTATGCCATAATCCTTGAACAAGTTTATAGGTTACATACTTTTCAATACAACTACAAGAGTTCGAGGGAACTTGTTTTCGGAAAATCCCATGTAGTATATAGCCTAACCGGTTTTGTGCGTTTGTACACTTCATCAGAGGCATTGGAAGCACTCGTGGCTCAGCCTTATATATCTGTGAAGCTCTGGCGGGTGCATTTTGGAGGATGCATATTGGCTGATGCACTTAAACAGATGCATGTTGGCGGTGCATACCGCCGTTGTATTTGGCGGATGCTTTTTGGCGGATGCATTTTCGCAGGTGTATTCCACGGTTGTGTTTTGGCGGGTGCACTTGATATGTCTGGGGGTCCAGTTTAAGAGAGGTTTACCTTATTGGTTGGGGTTGAATAAAATGGTCCGAGATAGTGGCAAAAGTAACCGGTGCTACTAAAATGACCAATCCTAAAATAAGTTTTGTCCCGTGCTCCTAAAAAACATCAAAATGAACATGAAAAAGTCAGGTGTCATAAAAAGTAAAAATCACATCATCGTTTAAGAGAGGTTTACCTTATTGGTTGGGGTTAAATAAAATGGTCCGAGATAGTGGCAAAAGTAACCGGTGCTACTAAAATGACCAATCCTAAAATAAGTTTTGTCCCGTGCTCCTAAAAAACATCAAAATGAACATGAAAAAGTCAGGTGTCATAAAAAGTAAAAATCACATCATCGTTCTACTACGTATACAGTATCAAATTCTGTTACAACCCAATCTTCCTGACCATTTTGGATCTGATTCAGATCTCTCTCTACATGTAGGTGATGCTCATGATTACACACTTCTCAAACTCAAAGAAATTGCTGGCATTGCCTAAAATTGATCTTTCGGAAATCACCTAGAAGTTGCCCACTTGTTTCTGCTCCTTGAGTAAGTCCAGAATTTCAGACCCATCTTGACTCACGCTGTAAAAAACGTGATTGTCAGTTGCAGGATATTCCAAAACTTCTTCGTCATGCGTTAACTTCCTTTTTATATGCCCGTCATTTTTGACGGACGTATTATGTTATGGCGTTGTCCGTCTGTCTGTCTGTCCGTAAACAATTTTTGTGTCGCCAACTCCTCCAAAGGTTTACATGCTACATTGTTCAAACTTTGCACACATGTTGATCAGTAATTGTCGTTGTGCATGCGACAAGTGCAGGTAACTCGGTTTTGTATTTCCAGAGTTATGCCCCCTTTTAGTACTTAAAACATTACAGTATTGTGTCGCCTACTCATTCAACATTTTACATGCTATATTGTTCAAACTTTGTATACATGTTGATCACCATTTGCCATTGTGCATGTGACAAGTGCAGGTAACTCTGTTTTGTATTTCCAGAGTTTTTCCCCCTTTTAGTACTTAAAACATTACAGTATTGTGTTGCCTACGCCTTCAACATTTTACATACTATGTTGTTCAAACTTTGCACACATGGTGATCACCAGTTGCCGTTGTGCTTGTGACAAGAGCAGGTAACTCTGTTATGTATTTCCAGAGTTATTCTCCCTTTTAGTACTTAAAACATTACAGTATTGTGTCGCCTACTCCTTCAACATTTTACATGCTATATTGTTCAAACTTTCCACACATGGTGATCACCAATTGCCGTTGTGCATGTGACAAGAGCAAGAGCAAGTAACTCCATTTTGCATTTCCCGAGTTAAGCCCCTTTTAGTACTTAAAACATTTCAGTATTGTGTCGCCTTCTCCTACAACATTTTAATGCTATATTGTTCAAACTTTGCACACATGTTGATCACCAATTGTTGTTGTGCATGTGACAAGAGCAGGTAACTCTGTTTTGTATTTCCAGAGTTATGCCCCCTTTTAGTACTTGAAACACTACAGTATTGTGTCGTCTACTCCTTCAACATTTTACTTGCTTTATTGTTCAAACCTTGCACCCATGTTGATCATCAATTGTTGTTGTGCATGTGACAGGAGCATATGACTCTATTTTATTTTTAAACGATGAGAATCCTTGCCATTTATGGCTGTTATTATCCTCAAAAAGTCTTTTTCCTTGGCGCCACCTATCGGCAATTGTTATCCTGCCACTGAATGGATGCTACCATTGTAAACAGCGAGGAGAATCTTCTACACCTAAAAATTGTTTAAATTTCCATTCTGCACACTAAAATTTCACAAAAACAATATGAAATGTGTGCACACAAGCATGCAATTTGAAACCCTTTACCCTAGACAGGACAGGGGAATGGGCAATGATTGGAGTGGGGAGGTGGGGTGACAGACATAGTCAAGTCAACAAAAAATTCAAACTTTACCCCTGAGAAACTTGTGCATGTTCCAATTTTGACGGGCGTATGTTGCCCCGCTAAGTGGTGCTCTTGTTTTATTTTATGAAGACCTCAGATCGCTTAATATGAAAATGTGAAAACAGGTGAATTACCCTTTACCCCAGACAGGGCAGGGGAATGGGCAATGATTGGAGGGGGGGGGGGGGCAGACATAGTCGAGTCCACAAAAATTTCAAACTTTACCCCAGAGAAACTTGTGCATGTTCCAATTTTGATGAGCGTATGTTGCCCCGCTGGGCGGTGCTCTTGTTTACAAATACTTGACAATGTCAAGAAATGAAAAGTTACGCATGAGACCCTAACCTACAAAACCAATCTACATTAAAGCATCTCAGTGAAAGATTTCATAATTCACTAGAAACCACAACAACTTTTCTTGTGAATGGGGTTACTTTAGTAGGGTCAATTGTGTGACCTCTCTATTAAGCATGTTTCTGATTAAACCTACTTTCAGTGCCGAATACAAATCTCTTTGTGCTGTGGATTGACCTTTCTCCTAGCACCTTTTTGGAGACATTGTCTCCAAAAATATTTAAAAGGCAGAAGTAACTATGAAGAAGATACAATTGCAAATGGACCTAAGTCTTTCACAAACAAAATATTTCAGCCTTTTTTGGGCAGGTGCCAGAATTTTTCAATTACAGGCAGAGCTCTTACAATACTGACTACAGTTAAGAAAAGCAGTGGCCAGGCTTCAAGAAACCCTATCAAAGTCATCAGTAGTTCAACACTTACCAACCAAGACAACTGTCTGTGATTTTCCTAAAACTGGTAGAATCAAACCTTTCTATCCAATTGAAAAAACTTAACCAGTGACCAATTTAACCTCCAAGCGGTTACCGTTTATAGGATTGAATTTGTCTCTTCTTCAGTGCAGCACAATATTCCTCCACTGATTAACTTCTCTCTTTCTGAATCACAACTTGTTCAGACAGGTGTATTGGATCTGCTGGATAAAGGTGCCATTGTTCTTTGCCATCATGATCCAGGGCAGTTTATTTCAAATCTCTTCTTATGTGAAAAGAAAAATGGCACCAGTTATCAATTTGAAGGCCTTGAACAAATACATGGAATATTCCCATTTCCAGATGGATTCTTTGTCTCATGTACTGCCATTGATTCAAAAAGGTGATTTTTTCACATCCATTGTCTTGACAGAGTCATATTTCAGCATTTCCATCTATGATCTTTATCAAAAATATTTGAAATTTCTTTGGCATGGAATTCTCTACAAATTTACATGTTTACTTTTCGGTTTATCACCTGCTTCCTGCCTGTTCACCAACATCATGCAACCTATGTTTGTCTTTTTTCACTACAACGACATCCGATGTACGCATTATATAGATGTTTCTCTAGGTATGAACAACTCTTGGCTAAAACTTGTAGAGACAAATTCAGTTACACACACTTAGCAATTTGGGAATTGTTATCAGCTGTAAGCAGTCAGTGCTTGAACTTCAACCATAAATTCAATATCTGGGTCATGTGATAGACTTCCCAACAATTCCTTCTATCATTACCACATGAAACAATAACTCAGATTTGTCAGATGACAAGCCAACCATATGACCTATTGAATGGTTATGTATGGGATGTATGTTTCATCATTTGTGGGTGTTAAGATTGGGCATTTCTTTTATAGATCACTGGACAGAGATAAAACTAAAGCTCTCCAAATATATAAATCCCACTCTCATACTATGAAATTATCATCATCATCAAGAAGGATGAAGTCTTACATGTATGATGGGTAACCCATCTTTCATTAATGAAGAGTTGCCTTCTTAGTTACCCTCAAACTGACCACATTTTTATGACAGACTTCTCTTCTTATGGCTGGGAGGATATCTAGGCAATCTATGGACTAATGGTTTGTGACATTCATGTTAAAAACTAAAACACATCAAATTTCTAGAGCCTCAAAGCCATCAAGAAGTCTTTACTGAATTTACTTGATAACCCAAGCCCTTGTCATATTTGTATTCAAACTAATAATACCACTACTGTATCTTATCTCAATAATTATGACAGTAAGAAGACATCTCTTTTCAAAATTTCTCACGATATTTGGTGTTTTGCCCAAAACATACTCATCTCAGCTATTCATACTCCAGGTCAAACAAGCACTCTTGCTATCTCTCAATGGCATTTCAAAAATTCTGCATAATGGCAATTACAACCAAGTGTCCAATGTCAAATATGTCATGATTTTTACCAGCCCACTATTGACATATTTGCTTCTAGGGTCACTCATCAGTTGCCTGTATATCGTAGTTGATTTCCTGGTAGTTCTGCATCCATTGTTGATGCTTATTTTTTCTCTTGGGCCAATCACTTCCTCCTTTCAGTCTGCTCAGAGAGGTGCTAGTCACAATAGAGGAAGAAAAACATGCCATATTGATTGTACCTCACTTGACCACGAAGCCATGGTTTCCCAAGATTGCTATAACTGTTGACCTCCTACCAAGTATGTCTGCCACAAAACATGGAGTTACAAGTAAACCTAGTTGCAGACATGTTTAGTCCTCTACTGCCGAATTAAAAACTGATTGCCTGTACTGTTTCCGGCAATTCCTCCAATGTAAGGGTATTTCGGAAAAGGTCTTCTGGACACCTACCTCATCATGGCAGAAATCAACCATCGAACAGTATGGTTATGCATGGCAAAAATAGACACAAAATTAATCACTTTCAGCCAACTGAAGTTCCGATTGTAATCATATATCTGATTTAGGGTTATAAAAATCTTACAGTGTTGTTACCACCCATAGATGTATGTTGATTCAGACACTTATCTCCATTGGTAGATTGGAATTTACCTCTTCACTGCCAACTTATAGATTTATGAAGGTTTTTTTCAATTGTAAACTGCCCAAACCACGCTGTACAGCAACATAGGATGTTTCTCAGGTTCTGTCCTATCTCACAACATTATATCCTTTGCCGAAATTGAAACTAGAATAATTGCCCAAGCAATTGGCATGTTTGATGGCTCTGGTCTCTCCCCAAAGAGCACAGACATTTGTTTCTTTAAAACTAAGTGATAGACAGGTACATACTAATGAGGTCATTTTTACAAATTCCATATTACAAAAAATCTCCGACCAGGTCATTTTTTAGCTACAGTGAAATTATTTCAATATCATAAGTCACCTTGGATCTTTTCCTCTTTGCAAGAATATTTAAAGAGAACACAACGCATTAATGTCTAATTAGACAATCTGATAATTTATTTATACAGCACATCAGAAAATCCGATAATTTATTTTCAAACTTTCTGTTACAACATCTACTTTTGCATGGTGGGTTTCCAACTGCTTGTATAAAGCTGGCATCAAACAATCCTTCAAATTGCATTCCACTAGTGGGGCTGCAACTTCTACTGAAATGTGGAAGGGTTTTCTTTGCATCAGGTACTAAAGGCTGCAGATTGGCGATTTGTAAACACTTTTCATCGCTTTTATTTCTGAAATGTTGGTACATTTTCATGTATGCAACATGAAATGCTTTCAACATCTATTCTATATTGATTCATGCTGCTTGCTGATGCTGTGTCTTGAAAGTAATTGACATTTTTTGATTTATAAACTCATAGACTTCTATGGTGACAATTGTTCACACTGATGATGACTCTTCAACAGTTTGAACGTTTCATGAAGACTCTTTTCCATAACAGGGCGTGTTATGCCTGATCAGAGGAACTTGAGCACACTTGTTTATCAGTGATATTAAACTCTGTACTACTTTACCAGTCTTATTCATGTTTATCATCATTCATGGGGCATTCAATGAACCATATTCAATGCTAAAGGCTTTGAAATGATGCCGGTGTTACATCCGACAAAGCCGGAAGGCTTTATGGAAAAGAATCCCCCCACCTCATCCAAGCATCCGAAGGATGTGCTGGATGTGGGAGATTCTTTGAATACAAGCCTGTAGGCTTTGAGGATCTAGCATCCACCCTATGTTTCTTTGTTTATTTCAAACATATATGAACAATGTATCGTCTCACCACACCATAGTTGACAGCATCTGCTTCATCATTGAATATGGTATGCTTTAAAAAGACACTTCTCCACACTTGAGTATTGCCTTTATAGTGTGCATCTCCTTTGTTCTTTTGTTTCTTTGAAATGAGATGGAACGACTATCTCGTGCGAGTGTTACATCCTCCAAACCTGCAGGCATGTATTCAAACATCCTTCGGATGCTTGGGTAAGGTGGGGATTCTCCCTGATTATATTCAAATTGAAACTAGAAAATGGTCATCTGCATTTCAAAACTGTAACACTTTTTTAGAAAAAGAACATTGAGAGGGCTGTATTTTAGATATTAACAAGAAACACATACCAATAAAATGGTAATTTTACATTCTTATCAGAAATGCATATACTTCTATTAATAAAAAAAAATATGTTTTAAAGAGATAAAATGAAGGTGAAAGTTTGTTATGCCAAAAGTAAAAGGCCGCATTTCATATTTATCTAAACCAAGGGCAATTTTGTGGGAGCTCAAATTAGAGGGTACGCAATTCAATTACTGAATTGTGAACACATCAAAATTAAGCAATTCCGCACCATTTTATTGGGATTTACAAATCTCTGATGAAGAGAGAGAATGCAGTGAAATCTTTCACCTTTAGTAAGAAAATGATTTCTTACCCGATGGTTGTCAGATGTCAGATGATAAAGCCTAGCCGACAGCCAACCAGAATGCCGCAATAAATTCTTGTGCAGTACAAACACAAAAAGTGAGTGAAAAATCTCTTAAATGCATTCTGAAACAGAAATAAATAATTTTGATTACTTTCTAATGAAAGAATATTGACTTACTAAGATGTAAACTTTATACGGCATGATTAATATTTAACGAGAATGTATTTAAAATATTTAATGACATGAGTTTTACTATAAATAACATCAGTAATACCTGGACAGGGATTTGCTAAACACAGTTCGCATCACACTTCACTGGAGATGTCCAACATTTACAGAATCAGTTTGTTTGTTACTTCCGCTTAGACTCCTTCGTGATTTTTGCACAGATTCTCGCAGATTTTAACAAGACGATGTGTGTTTATCAACAACAAATGACTTAAATAGGCGAGTATTTAACCAGGAAGGAATAGAGGGGGATTATCGGTATTACAGCTGCTCTGGATTCAACTGAGTCCTCGAGCATCTCCAGTTACAAAATGAGAACATATTTTGTTTCCATTCATGTGAAAATTGGCACTGATCACTCCAGTTCTCAAAGATTTTCCATAATACCCAATTCCCGAACAAGATTGTTGTATGAAAAACATAACAGAGAAACACAATTTCTCACAAAATCTTCAGTTCTGTAGCTCATAAATTCAACAGAAGTTTAATAATCTTACATAGTTCTGAAGCTAATGAGGAAATTTTGTGACAAGTCATGGTCGCTGATTCTTTCCACCAAAGGCGCAGATTTGTAGGCAGGCTTATATGATGGGCTCTGATTCGTAGGCAGGCATATATGATGGGCTCTGATTCGTTGCAAAGCAAATCATTGAGACTTCTTGGAATAGTTCTCACAAAATGATCAGTATCACACATATAATTCAGTGCGGTTGAGAACAAGAAATAATTCTTTCTAGCAATACTATGCCTACAGAATTATTATAAATTATATAATTTTTGACCAATTTATGAAGTATATCAGTTCGAGTCAACTGTCATCGGTATATTGATTGAGTGGTATACAAGTATATTCTGTCACATATCGTATTAAACATAAATATGAAATGTACACCTATAGAGATTCCTGTGCTAAGAACTTTAGGTGTTTTGTAGACAAAGAATTACGGTTACCCAGCCAAGTCTCTCCAATACGAACACACCCAGCGAAGTTTTTTCAAATAAGCATACAATGTTTTCCTATTTTTCACCATGTTATGGCTCTGACACCCCCTTCAACTAACTGCAAACTATGGGGGTTACAAGAAATGAATGGCAGATCTATCAGGGGGAGGGGGGTTTGGGAAAAAAATAAAATTGCAGACATTGACGCCTTTTTTAGCTCACCTGACTGAAAGTCAGGGTGAGCTTTTCTTATCACTTTTTGTCCGTCTATCATCCGTCGTCCGGCATCCGTCGCGAAGGTGGTGTTTGGGCCTTTTTCTCCCAAACCACTGGCCGCATATTAATGAAATTTCATGTGAGTAGGGGTTATATAAGGGCATTTTGATTTTTTGTCAAATTAGGTTTCGGCTCATATTGAGCAGAGGGATGGGGCAAAAATGCTCCAATTCTTAACAAATCTTCTTCTCAAGAACCAGCAATAGCAGAGACTTGATATTTAGTATGCAGCTTCCTTTAGAGGTGTAGACTCAAGTTTGTTCAAGAGAAGTTTGTCGGGCATTATTTGCCTTCGTGATGGGAGGGGCAAAAATTTTGGCCACGCCTAAAATTTCTATTTTTAGAACCGTCAGGTCGATTTGAACCAAATCTGGTATGAGATGATAATGGGTCATTAGTAGTTGATTGATACAAAAAAAAAATTTCTCATTGCCCCGTGGGAACCTCGGGAGCTAAAAATAGGAAAAACCTTAAAACTCCCATATCTCCAAAACTGCACGGCACAGAGAATTCTTATTTTGTATAAAGCTTACTTTTATCCAGTAGAATACAATGGTTAAAAAAAATCCCTGTCGGTTTGATCACAAGGTACTTTTTTCAGGACTTTGAAAAAGTGCTGAGTCAGCACTTTTTAACACTGTAGGCAATGGGAAAAAGATTAAAACATCTTCTTCTCCAGATCCAGCAGGCAAAATCTTTTGATATTTGGTATGCAACATTGTAGGGTGGATCTGATTCAAGTTTGTTCAAATCGGACCCCTGGGTTCATATTTGGGCTCAGTATAGGAGCCCGATTTCGAACTTAGTGCATTTCAGGCAAATTTCTTAAAAAATCTTCTTCTCCAGATCCAGCAAGCAGAATCTTTTGATATTTGGTATGCAACATTGTGGGGTGGATCTGATTCAAGTTTGTTCAAATCGGCCCCCTGGATTCATATTTGGGCTCACTATAGAAGCCTGAATTCGAACTTAGTGCATGTCAGGCAAATTTCTTTAAAAATCTTCTCCAGATCCAGCAAGCAGAATCTTTTGATAGTTGGTATACAACATCGTGGGGGGGATCTGATTCAAGTTTGTTCAAATCGGCCCCCCTGGATTTATATTTGGGCTCAGCATAGAAGCTTGAATTCAAACTTAGTGCATTTCAGGCAAATTTCTTAAAAAATCTTCTTCTCCAGATCCAGCAGGCAGAATCTTTTGATATTTGGTATGCAACATTGAGGGGTGGATCTGATTCAAGTTTGTTCAAATCGGCCCCCTGGATTCATATTTGGGCTCACTATAGAAGCTCGAATTTGAACTTAGTGCATTTCAGGCAAATTTCTTAAAAAATCTTCTTCTCCAGATTCAGCAGACAGAATCTTTTGATATTTGGTATGCGAACATTGTGGGGTGGATCTGATTCAAGTTTGTTCAAATCGGCTCCCTAGATTCATATTTGGGCTCACTATAGAAGCTCGAATTCGAACTTAGTGCATTTCAGGCAAAATTCTTTGAAAATCTTCTTATCAAGATCCAGCAGGCAGAATCTTTTGATATTGGGTATGCACCATGCTTACATTGGTGAGATTCAAGTTTGTTCAAGCCAAGTGCCTAGGTCTGTATTTGGACTCACTGTGGGAGCTTGAATTGTAACTTAGTTCAAAATGAGGAATTTTCTTTAAAAATCTTCTTCTTCAGATCCAGCAGTCGGAATGTTTTGATATTTGGTGTGCAGCATCCTTAGGGGGGTGAGATTCAAGTTTGTTAAAGCCAAGTCCCTGTGGGAGCCCGAATTATAACTTAGTTCAATATGAGGAGTATTCTTCAAAAATCTTCTTTTTTTTTTAGATCCACTGGTCAGAATCTTTGGATATTTGATATAAGCTTTTCTTAGGAGGAGCAGATGCAACTTGCTGAAATCAATTCTCTGGGTTGATATTTAGGCTACCATGTCAGGTGAGCGCCCTCAGGCCCCTTGGGACCTCTTGTTTTAGCTCACCTTGACAAAGTCAAGCTGAGCTAATCTCATCACTTCCCATCCGGCGTCTGTCTCTCCATCCATCTGTCCATCTGTCGCCCATCGATACCATGTTTGGTCTTCTCCAAAACCACTGGGCCAATTCTTGTGAAAGTTTGTGTAAGTGATGGTCCCAAAGAGGCATTGCAGTTTTGTTCAACTCAACATACCCAGCCCTTTATGGAGGGGGTGGGAGAAAACGCTCCAAAATATTTTCAAAATCTTCTTCTCATGAACCAATGGTTGCAGTGACTTGATATATATATTATGGAGCTTCCTATTGAGGTGTAGAATCAAGTTTGTTCAAATGAGGTTCGTGAAGCCAAATTTAGCTTGGTAATGGTAGGGGTAAGATTTTTGGCTCTAGGGGGGTCAGATTCAAGTTTGTTCAAATGGGGTCCGTAGGTTAATATTTGGGTTCCCTATGGTAGCCCAAATTTTAACTTGGTGCAATATGAAGAAATTTCTTTAAAATTTTTCTTCTTCAGATTCAAAAGGCAGAATGCTTTCATATTTGGTATACATGTACAATATCTCTAGGAAGGTCAGATTCAACTTGTTCAAATCGAGAGTCTGGGTTAATATTTTGGCTCCCTATGGGAATGGGAATTGGCCATATTGCTGAAGAATTAAAAATTTTGTATTTAGTACCCTCTAGAGGTGTGTAACTAAGATTAATCCACATAGGTTGGTTGTATCAAGGGGCTTCATAGGGGAGGTCTACATTTTACATTATGATCAACTGAAGAAAAGGCATGATGCTCGGACTATTTTTGTCACTTCTGAGGGACTCAAGGATTGACAGTGTATCCTATGGAGATTGATTGCTTGATGTGGACTCATTTTTGGACTTTGGTTATATCGTGTTCTGTTCAAGGTGAGTGCTTCAGGCCCCATGGGGCCTCTTGCTTTGTTTTCAACCCACCCGAGGACCCACCCACCCCAACTGTGCATTTTTTCCTCTATTTTGCCAATTTTCCCTGGTGTTATCCCCCCCCCCCTAAATACAATAATTCTGCCTTCCCTTACCCACCATAAACAATTTTCCCCATATTTTTCCTAGAATATCTAACAGTCAGAAATGGCCAGGGTTTTAACCAAAATAAGCCAACCACACCCAAAAGCACCTTGGATATCTCTTTATACCTCAAACCAAAATGAATTTTGTAGCTTTCATAAAATCTCTCTAAAATTGGTTTTTCAAGGTAAAAATTTCAAACACTTCATTGGCATGTACATGTATATTACAACAGATATCAATCCATCAGTAAAATCCTTTCTGGATTTGTACCGACAGGTATCCTTCTAACAGAAAAAAGAGATTTAGGAAGCAAGATATGAATTTGAAATTTTTGAGAATTGCCCAGAATCATTTGTTGTATTAATTAGCAGTTTCTAATACAAGTATATATTCAGTAAAATATACATTATAATATTGACAGTAAGAAAAGTATTGATATCATAATATATATTTTACTGTATTTAATTCTGCTTATGCGACTAGTGCATGTGGAAGAAATCAAAATTTCATCAATAATCATAACATCTGCTGTCAAAATGCAGTCATGAACATTGTGAAAATTGTCATTGTACCTCATTTTCTTCACCCCAAATTCATAGCTGCCATGGATTGGTCACGTTCCACGGGTGGCAATATTTCCACAGATGCAATAATATTAGATTCCAAAACACCAGGTTTAACCCGGTGCTTCATTAATTAAAATTTTGCTGCTGATGATTCGCTCATCTGACTGAAAGTCTGGATGAGCTATTGTGATCACTCACCATCTGTTGTCCGTCGGCCGTAAACATAGTGTTTGCACCTGTTCCTCCAAAACCGCTGGACCGATTTTGGTTTAATTTGAGGTGATTGCTTGTTCTGACATTGCATTTTCGAATGCAACTTTCCCAGCCCCATAGAGAGGGAGTGGGAAAAATGCTAAAAAAATGTTTTTTAAATCTTCTTCTCATGAACCGGTGGGTACAATGATTTGATATTTGTTGTGGTGTTTACTTTTGAGGTGTAAAATCAAGTTTGTTCAAACGAACTTTGTGAAGCAATATTTGCCTTTGTAATGGGAGGGGCAAGATTTTTAGCTCAACTTTGGTGAACCCAAATTTGAGGTATTGCCATGGCCCGTCGTTCATCGTCCGTCTGTCCATCCGTCCGTCATGCTGTACACACGGCTCGGGCTAGAGGCCGTATTTATGAACCGATCTTTACGAAACTTCTTGGGTACCTTTGTTATCAACATGAGACGAGAACGAGTGTTTTTGGGTCCGGTCCAGTACGAAATTGAAGACGGCCGCTGGCAGCCATTTTGTACCAAAATTTGGTGCAATCAGATTTTTGCGCAGAACTTCCATATGAAAGCTCCGATTTGAATAATTTTTTTTGTATGAATGTTTAGTACCATGGGATACATCACATATAATACAGGTTTTTTTTCTCGTGCGTAAATTATACAAATTAGATTAACTTTGATTTATTTTTGGGTCTGGTCTGAAATTCAAGATGGCCGCTGGTGGCCATTTTGTACAAAATTAGGTGCAATCAGATTTTTGCGCAGAACTTTCATATGAAAGCGCTGATTTGAATAATTTTCTGTGTGAATGTTTAGTACCATGGGATACATCACATATAATACAGGTTTTTTTCTCGTGCATAAACTATTCTAATTAGACTAACTTTGATCTATTTAATGTTACTTTCAGCACTGTAACTGCAAATGCCAATACGGCTCGGACTAAAGGCCGTATTTATGAACTGATCTTTACGAAACTTCTTGAGCACCTTTGTTATCACCTTGGGATGAGAACGAGTGTTTTTGGGTGCAGTCCGAAATTCAAGATGGCTGCCGGTGGCCATTTTGTACCAAAATTGGTGCAATAATTTTTTTGTACAGAACTTTTGTATGAAAGTTCTGATTTGAATAAATTTCTGTATGAATGTTTAGTAACATGGAATACATCACATATAATACAGGTTTTTTTCTCGTGCAAAAATTATGCAAATTAGATGAACTTTGATTTATTCAGTGCTACTTATACACAGTAAGTGCACATGTCAATACGGCTCGGGCTAGAGTCTGTATTTATGAACCGATCTTCACGAATCTTCTTGGGTACCTTTGTTATCACCTTGGGATGAGAACGAGTGTTTCTGGGTGTGGTCCAAAATTCAAGATGGCTGCCAGTGGCCATTTTGTACCGAAATTAGGTCCCATCAGTTTTTTGTACACAACTTCTATATGGCTCAGGCAAGAGGCCGTATTTATGAACCGATCTTTACGGAACTTCTTGGGTACCTTTGTTATCACCGTGGGACGAGTACGAGTGTTTTTGGGTGTGGTCCAAAATTCAAGATGGCCACCAGCAACCTTTTTGTACCAAAATTAGTGCAATCAGTTTTTTGTACAGAATTTCTGTATGAAAGTTCTGATTTGAATAAATTTTTGTAGGAATGTTTAGTAACATGGAATACATCGCATATAATACAGGGTTTTTTCTCGTGCAGAAATTATGCAAATAAGATAAACTTTGATTTGTTCAGTGCAACTTATACACAGAAAGTGCACATGTCAATACGGCTCGGGCTAGAGTCTGTATTTATGAACTCATCTTCACGAAACTTCTTGGGGTACCTTTGTTATCACCTTGTGACAGAAACAAGTGTTTTTGGGTGCCTTTGTTATCACTGTGCTATGAGAACAAATATTTTGGGGTTCAGTCAGACCCACTCTGGGACTCAAAGATTTTTTTCTAGTTTAGCATCTGACTGTCACCCACCTTTACAATACTTTACCTATACATTTGTTACAGGCTACGGTCAGCATTTATGTACAGACTGTTACAATACTCTACATGTACTTTTGTTATCAGGTCATTACCTAGATGTTTGTCATTGCTATGTCACATACTATACATGTACATGTCTTAAACAAGTTGAGCAACAGTGTCATTGAAACTTTCATTTTTTGGTCCTGCCGAAAATTTATATTTTCTGAACTACGGAGCCTATTTGAAACAAATTTGGAATGTGGTGTTATTGAGTCATAAGTACTTGAAAAAAAAAAATTCCTGTGTCTCCATGGGAACCCTAGGAGTTAAAAATAGAAATATTTTCAAGTGCCCATATTCATTAAACGAAACGGAGTTGAGAACTGTTATTTGGTATGAAGTATCCGTAGGACAAGTAGAATGGAATGGTAAAAAAACTTGCTATCGGTTGTGTCAGGGTGTTCTGTAGGGGAGGAGTGTGTGGGGGGGGGGGGGGGGGGGGGGAGTTGCATAAAAAAATGCTGAGTTAGCATATTTGCAAAAATTAAAAAAAAATTCTTCCCCAGAACCACTTATCAGAATCAGAATCTTTTGATATATGGAATACAGCATCCCTAGAGGGGGCAGATACAAGTTTGTTGATAGAGGAGCCCAAATTTTAACTTAGGGCATTATGGAGAATAATCTTTTTAAAATCTTCTTCAGAACCACCATTCTGAATCTTTTAATATATTTGGTATACTTGTACATCATTGCTATGAGGGTGAGATTCAAGTGTCTTCAAATCAAGTCCCTTAATTAATATGTGGGCTTCCTATGGGGGGTCCAAATTTTAACTTAGTGCAGTATGGGGAATAGTCTTTAAAAATCTTCTTCTTCAGATCCACCAATCAGAAACTTTTTATATTTGGTGTTCATTATCCTTAGGGAATTTAGATCTACATGTAATTTTGTTCAAACCAAGTCCGTGGGTTACTATTTGGGCTCCCTATTGGAGCCCAAATTTTAATTTGTCCAATATGAAGAATAATCTATAAAATTCTTTAATCAGTTAATAATTAGGCTCTCATTTTAGTGGCCACATTTTAACTTATTGCAGTATTGGAAGTGATTTTTAAAATTCTTCTTCAGATCCACCAGTCAAAATATTTTGATGTTTGGTGCATGTATACATGTTCATCATCCTAAGGTTCTTCTCCAGAACCACTGGCCAGAATCTTTTGATATATGGTATACAGAATTTTTACAGTGGTCTGTAGCAAGTTTGTTCAAATCAAAACCATTGGAGCCTGAATTTTGACTTAATGCTATATGGGGAATAATCTTTACAAAAAATTGTTCAGATCCACCTCTCAGAATCTATTGATATCGTGAAAACAGCATTCTTACGGGGGTCAGATTCAAGTTTGTTCAAAGCAAGTCTCTCAGTTAATATTTGGGCTACCTATGGGGACCCAAATTTTACGTAACTTTATGCAATATGAGGAATAATCTTTAAAAATCTTCTTCAGATCCACCAGTGAAAAGTGTCTGGTTCAATATTTGGGCTCCCTATTGGAGCCTGGATTTTAACTTTGTCTAATATGAGGAATAATCTTTAAAACTCTTCTCCATAACCAGTAGTGAGAATCTTTTGAAATATGGTATACAGAATCCTTACAGGTGCCCGATTCAACTTTCTTCAAATCAAGTTCATCGGTTTATATTTGGGCTCTCTATGGAAGCACAAATTTTAACATAGTGCAATATGGAGCTTAATCTTTAAATATCTTCTTGTTTAGTTTCATCATTCAGAATCTTTTGATTTATGGTGTACAGCATCCTTTGGGGGCAGATTCAAGTTTGTTCAAATCAAGTCCCTTGAATAATATTTTGGCTCCCCACTGGAGCACAAATTTTTACTAGCTGCAATATGAGGAATATTCTTTACAAATTTTCTTCTCACGAACCCCCAGTCAGAATCATTTGATATATGGTATATACCTTATTTATGATAGATTCAAGTTTTTAAAATGCAAGTTCCTTGGTTAATAGATGGGCTCCCTATTGGAACTCAAATGTTAACTTAGTCCAGTATGAGGAACAATCTTTAAAATTCTTTTTATCCAGAACCACTGGTCAGAATCTTTTGATATATGGTATACAACACCCTTATGAGAGCCCATTGGGGGTGGCCAGATTTATGTTTGTTCAGATCAAGTCCTTTCATTAATCTTTGGGCTGTCTATTAGGGCCCAAATTTTACTTTGTTCCATCTGGGTAACATTCTTTAATAATCTTCTCTTCATGAACACCCCCCCCCCCCCCCCCCACCCCCACCCATTAGAATCTTTTGATATTGTTTGGGCTTGTGGGGCAGGGCAATTTTGACATAGTGCTAAATTGGTAATATTTTCAGAATCTTCTCCAGACCGACCAGTCAGGAGCCATAATTGTAACTTGGTGCAAAAGAGAAATATTCTTTGAAATCTTCTTGAGAACTACCACTCAGAATGTTTTGACACTTGGTATACCACGAAGTATACAACAGCCTAGCTAGGCTTGTTACAACCGATAATGTTACAACGCCGCATAATGTTACACCAACGCATAATGTTACAAAAAATGTAGTAAACAACCGATAATGTTATAAACTCCGCATAATGTTATAACTTTTTTCAACCCGTTATGTTATAAAAATCGACGCATAATGTTATAACTTTTTTCAACCCGTTATGTTACAATAAATTAACCGATAATGTTATAACTAATGTATACTAATTCCATTTACAGCTATTGTAGATGGACTTTACCACTTACCATTTATTGCCGCATAAAGGTATGTAATATTTATACTAAAGGGTTTCTGCTCTGGTTAAGGCGAGGAGACCCCCCCCCCCCCCCCCCCCCCCAGCTCCCGGGGATTTATCATAGAATGACCTAGTCACGTTACATAGACGCGGATTATCCTGGTAACTCAATCGTGTGACGTCATTACCATGATTATCCAGTGCCCAACATGATGAAGGCGGGGGTGGTGGAGGAGGGGTGCTATTTTATCCGATTGGTACGTTTACCAACATGCGTAGTCTCCGCTTCCTGAAATGTAGTGTACCATAGTCCCCTGACGCCTTTGGGGATGGGCAAATGCCTTTGTTTCTGCTTGTTTTGGGCATCTAAAACTCATTTGTCGCATATTTCTTAGTCATAAGAATATCTTATTGTTCATTAATTTGACATTTTAACAACTAACAGTGAACAAAAATGAGGTGGAGTTAAAAGAGGCCAAAAAGTTGGATGGTGCGAGGTACATATGGTGGATGTGGCAGGTTGGTAGTGTCGTACGGAAGCCGAAGAATAAGATGCGAGACTGGGTAGAAAGAGGAATGGGGTTTAGGAGAATTGAAAGGGGTGGGCAAGGATTAGGCCGAGAAAGAGAGGAGGTCATGGATTAGTACATCAGGGTGATTGTGCAAAGAAAGCTATCTGAGAATACTATAAGAGAGTAGTGCTAGACGGTATGATAATATAGATGGTGAAGATGTTGGAAGAAGTGGAAGTGATGAATTTGGGATTACAGGTTCTGGAAAAGGCGGAATCACTAGAACAGGCAGTATAGGGAGAAGGAGGAGATTGTGGAGGTGAAGTTGTGTTGATGTTGGTGTTGTGGCGGTGTTGGTGATGGTGTTGAGTAGTTATGCATATTGAAAATGAGCCATTTTGTAGGACCCCGGGGCAGGACCCCGGAAGTGACGTCATGTCACGAATCGGTTCTCTCGACAAGTGAAATCACCGTTAAGTCACGCGCGAGATGACTTGTATTGATTCTGCCTCGATATACGTCATCTCCCACCGTTTTGACAGATGGACAGATGAGCGTCCGTCCACCTGACAATTTAGGGTAAAAAGTATATATACCTTGAAGAGCAGAGCATTAGACACACACTTGGGGTCACACACACGTTGGTGAAGTCCAGGACAGGCGGACTCTGTTTCCTGGCATAGGGGTACCTTCGATCACAGGACCCTGAAACTGCTGGAATCGCCAGAGAGGGCATTCCACGATTGATTTAGCTTAAGGCGGCTACAGTGCCAAATTCGAATTTGAGAAGGAAAAACCGAAGGTGGAACGTTAAAGTTTAGATTGTCGAGTAGCAGGTATCAGCCTGCAATAGTCAGAAGTGTAGGTGAATTGTATTGTGCGTATTAACCCTTTGAAGCGTCAGACTGATTGCGTTCTGAGTAGTTTGTTTTGCTGTCAAAGCATCGTAATACCGACTGGAGATCGGTGTGGGTGACAATTTCGCCCTAGCACAAAAAGGGGCATTTGTGAATCGTGAATTCAACCAGGAACAGTGAATATTTCAATAGGACTTTCACGGAGGACTTTCAAAAGGCACATAAGGTATGAGTAGACAATATCTGACCCAAATCAGGAGTACGGTGGCTTTATAGATGACGAACAATGCTGGTCGGAACCCTCCGACTGCCAGAGGTACAGTTACGCGCAGACGTTGACATTTGAGCCTAAGCGGGTGAAGCTCTTATGGCGAGCTCACAGTAATAACATTTCAGATTTGTGAAGCTCTTATGGCGAGCTCACGGTAGTAACATTTCCAGTGTGTAGACTATAGTGCCAGTACAGGGCTATAGAATGACTATATGATTGTTGAGAATTATTTAACCCTAGCAACCAAATTTCTGTGAAAAGGATCGAATTGTTGATTGTTGAAATATTGAAACGGCTTTATTTTGATGTGTAAATAAAAGAATCGTTGTTACTTTAAGTCATTCTTTCTATTAGACAGCCTGAAGTGATTAGGAATCACACCTAACGGAAATCGAACCTATTTAAGGCCAATTTGGCAGAGAAGGAATCACGGCGTCTATCTAACTCAGCTCCCTGCGCCGAGTTCGCGACACTTGGATTCCGACCCTCCACGTTCGTCTAATTTTCCCGCAACTTCATCAGCGGGACTAAATAACCCCACGTCAGCCCAGGCCTTACGGGGCCTCAGGTGTTCTGACACACCCCTCCTCCACCACCCCCGCCTTTACCATGTTGGGCACTGGATGATCATGGTACTGACGTCACACGATTGAGTTACCAGGATAATCCGCGTCTATGTAATGTGACTAGGTCATTCTATGATAAATCCCTGGGAGTTGGGGGTGGGGGGTGGGTGTCGCCTCTCCTCAACCAGAGCAGAAACCTTTAGTATAAATATTACTTACCTTTATCTGGCAATAAATGATAAGTGGTAAAGTCCATCTACAAAAGCTGTAACTGGAATTAGTATACATTAGTTATAACATTATCGGTTAATTTGTTGTAACATAACGGGTTGAAAAAAGTTATAAATTACGCGTCGATTTTTATAACATAACGGGTTGAAAAAAGTTATAACATTATGCGGAGTTTATAACATTATCGGTTGTTTACTACATTTTTTGTAACATTATGCGTTGGTGTAACATTATGCGGCGTTGTAACATTATCGGTTGTAACAAGGCTCAGTTTCAAGTTTGTTCAAATTTTAAATTAGTGTAATAAAAAAAATCTTCTTCAGATGCACCATTCAGAATCTATTGATACTTGGTATATGGCATCCTGGGAATGGAAGGGAAGGGCCCAGGTGCAAGTTTGTTCAAGTTAAGTCCCTAGGTTTCCAATACTGGAAATCTGGGCATTATTTTTGTGGTAGCATCCCAATACTAGAAAAAAGTCATCTGGGATGGACAACAGAGTTATAAATAATTAAATAATAACTTCATGCATCTATAGTGTTGACAAGCCATAGATGCTAACTAAATCCTTCTTTAAACAACTTTGGTCAGGTATGCGCCTCAGGTTCCATGGGGCCTCTTGTTTTTATTACCTACTAGATGTATGCATGGATTACAACCAGCCCACGATGACTACTGTATCTGTCGTCTGCAAAACCCAAATATAGAACCCACTTTGAGAGGCATTTTGATTGGGGGAGGGGGGAAATTTACCTCATTTTCAGTTACATGTAACGATTATCTGACTTGTCAAGTGTCCCAGGAGTGGACTGAGCAGGCAGAAAATCTGATGATACAGGCAGAGAGAAATCTGAACTCCAATAACAATAAATTCAATTTAACTATAGCTGAAATTTAATAACAAAAATAATATGAAATGAAAATGGTACATTATTATTTACACTGCATAGTTTTAAAAAAAATAAAACAGAAATGCTTGTCAGTTCATCCAAAATAAAGTTCAATAGAATCCATTAACAGGTTTGATAAAGAAACTTTCCAGGTGGTATTGTAATATCCAAGAGTGTGTCAGCAGGAACAGTCCCTAATAAAATATATTGAAATGTTCGCTCAAAAATCCATAAGTATTTAATAAATTCCAATAAAGCATGCAGCAAATTTCAGTTGGAAATAATATTCAACAAGTATTGGCTTCGGGAGCACAGTGGCTCTGTAGGTAGAGGTGCAGGCTGCAAGCCGAGATGTTCTCAGTTTAAATCCCACAGGCGGCAACCACGTTGTGTCCTTAGGCAAGACACTTCACCACCATTGCCCATATGGGGGCACAGTGGCTCTGTGTACTAAAGCGTACTGCACGTTGATGGTGCACCTGTCTTCAACCAATGCTAACCCTGCTTGTGTAGAGTTAGTCTGATGATGCACCTGTCTTCAACCAATGCTAACCCTGCTTGTGTGTAGAGTTAGTATGTTGGGAATCTGATGGTTGCTCGCCATTGCTCAGTGGTTCTTACCGGGTACTCCCACTTCCTCCACCCCTAAAACTGTTGAGGTCATGATTAGCCATTGTGCAGAAATATGTGACCTTAAAACACTAATAAATAAATAAGTATTGGCTTCACAGGTAGTTTGAAAATAAGTCAGCTGTATCCTGGTTTTTCACAAAAGTAAATCCTGGCTCTCAAGAAGACTAAATTCTCTTCAAATGTTGAAAATACTTTTCCAATACAAAATGATGCTGAGGTCATAAAAATAATGTTCAGTAGAATATATAATAATCTCAGCCGCTGTCTAAATTAATAATTATCTCCAGTGTCCAATAAATGCTGAATTTAGAAACAATTGTCACTTCTCAGTGCTGTGTATCACCATATGAGATGAAACCATCAGATGAATGACTGAGATAAGATGAGAGAAGTTTCTTTATATAGTCATCAAATGGAAAGTTCCAGAAAGAGAAATTTCTCCAATATTCTTTTGCAGTCCTGTAAAAATTGAAATTTTGCTTAACCTGAAAATGGGTTAAGCAAAATTTTTTTGCTTAACCAATTTTAATTTGCTTAACCCATTTCAAATTTTTTTTCAGGATATCAATTCTTACATTCGTACATGTATAATATCTAAGAATGAAATATACACAATTCCACCTATTGGCTCCTCCCACCCAAATTTGAAAAAAAGTCTTTTAATTTCCTTTCCTTATTACAAGTTCAGCATCCTCATCTGAGAGTCCCCACACCTCATTAGCATGCCCCCCCCCCCTCCCCCCAGGATTTCAGACCATGGCTTCACCCTGGTGGAATCTGCATTCTGTCAAATTTGGGGATTTGTCAAGATGCAAAAATTTACAAGAAAAGCTACATTTTAGCAAAAATCAACATTTCCTTATTATACCCACACAAAACAAAGTTTTGGTGCGGGTGGGCTGGGGGATTGTATATAGGAGTTTTTTCCACCAGTCGGTCAGTCTGTCATCAGTCCATTACACTTTGAGGAGCGAACTGCTTGCACAGTTTTAGTCGCATTTTCATGAAGCTTCACAAAAATGATCAACATGATGAGGGGAAGTGCGCAACATAATTTTTTTCCAGATCGGATTCAAGATGGCCGACTGCTGGCCATATTGGATTTTGCAAAATACTTGTGGAGCGAACTACTTTTACAGTTTTTACTGCATTTTCATGAAACTTCACAAAAAATGATCAACATGATGAGGGGAAGTGCATGACATAATTTTTTTACAGATTGGATTCAAGATGTCCGTCTGGAGGCCATATTGCATTTTGCAAAATACTTGTGGAGCAAACTACTTGCACAGTTTTATTCGCACTTTCATGAAACTTCACAAAAATGATCAACAAAGATGAGGGGAAGTGCGTGACAACTTTTTTCCAGATCGGATTCAAGATGGCCGATTAGTGGCCATATTGGATTTTGCAAAATACTTGTGGAGCAAACTACTTCTACAGTTTTTGTAGCATTTTCATGAAACTCAATATAAATTGATCGACATGATGAGGAGCTGTGCGTGACATAAATTTTTTCCAGGTCTGATTCAAGATGGCCACCTGGAGGTCATATTGGATATTTTTTGACTTAGAAAAATTGAATGCCCCTTTTCAGTCACCCACACTAGGTGGTATGCCACGGTGGGGGTATACCAGGCGACCGGCCATCTCTAGTTTTTTGAGGAGTCACTCTGAGTCACTAAGCTCTTACCATAGTTTTGAATGATAATAAGCAATTGTTGTGTGTATTTCGGTAATTGGATCTCCATTCAAATATACAAAAACGTCATTATAGTTTTTATAGTTCACACTTCAAATGCCAGTGACACAGAAGAAACCCAACACAAATCATATTTCTTGTGATTTTGTTAACTTTTATTGAAGTAAGTTGTGATATTCGAAAAAATATGTTGGTTACTCACTCCAATGTTTTCACCAATATCTCTCCTAATTTCGACTGTAGATTTCTTTTTTCAGCTTTTTCTGTTATTCTTTAACACATCTATATTTCCTCCAGTCCAGACAAATGTAAGGCAATTTATTCACAAACTTCATGAACTGCTGGTGAATAGGGACCGGTGAGGACAAATTAAGGTGAAAAATTTGCTTAGGTCAGAAGTTTTTGCTTAACCTTTCCAGGAACAAAACAATCTTTCATGCAATTTTTACAGGCCTGTAATTTGTTCCACTAATTGCTGATTGGCTGAATTTAATCACCTCTAAATTTTTGCATGATTCTGTCTAATTTCAAGTTACAAGTATGACCCAAATAAACAATCAGTGAGCTAAATATATATCCCGTGTAACAGTATTTGTAAACATGTTGATAGGAACATTCAACAGTCATTCAGTGCAAACAAGCTATCAACCCAGCAAAAGACTGCTTATTCTAATTATTCTAATTAAAAATGGTTTTAGAAAATATTAATTGTTTATAATTATTAACCAAGGACATATCAATTCTGATATTATAATAGGGGCCCATAACACTAGCTTGTCTTGATGATGTACATGTAGTTAGAATATTTGTCAGTTGTGATTATAGTTTAAAAAATCTACCAAGGGTGTGATTTTTCAGTTTTTTCTCTGATTTCAGGTTTTTATTCTTACCCAATTACATATTTTCATTTCTTTAAATTTATACAAAAATGGTCCTTCAGACCATTTTCATGTAAATTCAAAGAAATAAAATGCAACCAAAAACTTTATTTCTACAGGACTTTAGTTATATGTGGATATAAAGCTTGATTTTGAAACCTTTCCTCCATGCGATCAGTTTTTTTTTTCAACCATGCCCCTGATCTACTGCAGACCTCCATTTGCATGAGACCAACTGTGTGTGTGACATACATCAAAGTAGCACATTTAGCCTTGTAAATTACGTGGCTAGCCACCCGTAAAACTGTCCAACTTGAGGTAACCATGCGGCATGGTCCGTGCCTGTCGAAAGTGCCATTAATCACCAGTAAATAAATAAATAGAACCCTCCTGCCATTACCTCCACCTTCCACTTCCTTTTGGGGAAGTGGGAGGTGAAGGTAATGACATGGAGATCATAGTCAATAAGCCTGTTCCAATGAGGGGTCACATGATATGGTTTGTTAAAATTTTTTGAAAAATATTTTTTCAACTGCTCACTTGGTATAAATTATATGGACAGAAGCCACTTTATTATGCAAAGTGACTGGGATAACACCTTTTAGTAGAGCCCTGATAGGAAATTTTCAGCTACTTGACAGCTGCATGACTTTCTGATCTTGTGGGGCAAGATATGCTTACTCTATTTCTATTTCTATTTGATAAAAATAGTTCCTCTCATTTCTATAACTTTACATGAGTTATAGGAAGGGACTGTGCACCTTGGTGATCGACATTTTTGTTTTGGTGTCATGTGTTGTGCCATTATACTTCTTTCCCATATCAATTACAATGTGTTTTGATATTCTACAGTTTGACATTTCTTACGAACTCAATAGGGAGGAGAGTAATAACTAATAACTTATCAGTAATGAAATGATGAAAACCCATAATCTCTGACTTTTAAATTGTAGTCGATTATGGGTGTTTCTGATGCTTAGTTGACTTTTCAATTAATCATGACAGGCCTGGTGGGAGACAGTGGTGCTGAGTACTAATGTGTAGGGTACAACACTGGCACATTTGCTTTCAACTACTACTAACCCTGCTCAGGCCAGGTTAGTAGGTTGAAGTGTCTGAGTGACAATTACATGTACACAGGGGTTCTCCTGTGGTATTTCAGCTGTGTACATGTAACACAATACATGAATCAGCTGCCTAATAATAGTGATGGCTAAATAATGGTGATGTCCTGCATTTTCAGGTTAAAATTAATAATAGTGATAGCATTTACACTCTGTTCTCACTCTGATGAAATAGGACCTGGTCACCAATGCCTGAGGTGGAAGTCCTCTAAAATGGGCAACATGGGAATAAATGATTTACTAAACTTGACATTATCTCCACGTTGTGGTCACAATTAGCCATTGTGCAGAACTATGTGACCTTAAACATCAAATTCATACCAACAATGCAGAAATTTTATTTCTATAAATGGCATGAAAATAGTCTTAAAGGACCATTTTTCTTGGAAACTTATAGCAATAAAATATCTGTCAATCAATAAGTTCTCTCTTTGTTCTTTTATTTTTTGAAGACATAAATTTCACAAAAACAAAACTATATCATGTGACCCCCACATTGGGATGAGCTCACCGACCTTGTTCCAATGAGGGGTCACATGATATGGTTGTGTTGAATTTTTTTGAAAAATTTTAAAAGAAAAACGATAATTAAAATTATAAATTTTGATATGCTGTTCATTGGTTAAAAGGTTAATCGACAGATGTTCCTATGACCCCAACTATTGAAAGTGTGGTTAAACTTACACCTCCCCCCCCCCCAACCCCTCCCAGTAAACAAACAAACAGTATTTTTGTCATGGGTTATTTGAGTTGTTTTATTTTCATATTTTTTTTATTTTTTATTTTTGTTAATACTATTGGTTACAGAGGAATATACATGTACAGTACAGTGATAACAAGAGTTGCCTTTTAGCCGATTTGATCGAAACAGAATTTTGACAAAATTGCAACTGAGCAATTTGATTTCGTTCAAAGAGATTGAACATAATGATATATAAATCAAGAAAAAATTCAGATTCAAATTGAAGACCAATTTACCAAAACCAAAAAATACAAGACCAATTTAAGACAACAATTTGTTAGTAATGTATAAAAGACTCACAATTTCAGCGAGGATAAACTAGGTGTTGTTTTAGATAAAAATAGGCTGACTTAGTCCAGTTTGTTGAAGCCAAGCGGTTCAAGCCTTTGTAATGTATAGATCCAGAGTTTTTCACATTTTCAATGTGTGGTGGTTGTGATTTCTAAATTCAGGTTTCCAAAAAGGACTTGTATAAATTAAAAAGCTGATTTCTTTTTCGAATATTCAGCAGTGTATTTTATTGTAGGGTTAAAATTGTTGCAGTAATACAGTTATTCTAATAGTTTTTGTTCATTTTGGAAGAAAAACTTTTGCAAAATGCTCCCACACAACCGCATGTAAACTGTAGATATATAGATGACATTTTTAGCTTAACTTGACAAAGTCAAGATAAGCTATTGCCATCATGCTTGCAAACGTCTGTGAGTCTGTGAGTCTGTTCACATTTTCCTTTAGCACAGGCTACACTCCATATTTCTTGTCCGATCATCACAAAATTTCATATGCAGGTTTGAGGTCATGTCTAGATGAGAATGTCCCCTTTTGGTCGCGATCAGTCAACCGTGATGACTGCTCAAGCCCAAAACCCGAAAACATTTAGCACAGTCTACAGGTCATATTTATGAAGGGATTTCATTGTAACTTGGTAGGATGAATCTGTATAATATCTAGGCGAGAAGGTCCCTTTTTGGTCATGATCTGGCAACCATGACGGCTGCCCAAGCCCAAAACCCAAAAACTTTTAGCACAGACTACTCGTCGTATTTATGAAGGGATTTCATTGTAACTTGGTAGGATGACTCCATATAATGTCTATATGAGAACATCCCTTTTGGTCGTGATTGGTGTGCTGTGATGACTACACAGGCCCCAAGCTCAAAAACCTTTAGAATAGTCTACAGGCCGTATTTATGAAAGGATTTCATTGCACCTTGATAGGATGACTCGTTTTGGAATAATTTCACTGTAACTTGGTATTTTTGGTTGACATACATCAACTGTGACGGCCACATTAACCTACCCCTCAATTCTTTAGTACAGTCTACACATCAAATTACTTTTATTGAAAACATCGCATACAGGGAACAGAAATTAACATATTCTCAAGTATCACAATTCTTGTCGTATTTCATAATCCTTTCATAAACATTGAACATTATCCTTTTCATCAAACACAACACATGGTCAAGTTAAGCTACAGTGTCACTGATACTTTCATTATGATCTGGACTCAGGGTGAGCAAAAAATATTAGAATATCTGGATTACTGCAATAATTTCACAACCACCACATACCCAAAAAGGTACGTAATGGCTGTGCACACGTGAAAAACACTGGATCTATACTTTACGAATGCTGGAACCGTTTGGCCTCAACAAACTCCATTTAATCTAAGTTTCACTAGAGGAGCTGGCCACAAGATCCACATGAGACCAATAAGACACAAATGTAACGTAGTCCCAGCAACGTCACAATATAACAAGAGAGGTTGTAAAGACAATAACAAAATGGATGCTAACAGATGTCTTTCATGTGAAATCAACTACAAAAATGTCAGCAGTTAAAAAGATACCATAGGATCACACTCCAGGGGACCGGATACGTAGAATGCACAATGTGTAATAGCACATTTGCATCATTTGACATAGAATGCCCTCTCAGATCCTACCAAAAATAATAGAAAGACAACACATAATCACCCATCCAAAATCTGTCCATTTTTAACGCTAAAACGGCACCTCTGTGATTTTCTTAGCCAAAATTGAAGTAGATCAAACAGCTGAATGTTATTCTACTTCCGCTCAAATCCCGGCATCTTAATAAATGGGTACAATAACCCCTGCATTTTTCAACTTACATGTCGGTAATACAAACACCGGGTATAAACACCGAAAGGAGGAATACCATTGAAAGGTCCTCATACCTGTTAGGTATATGAAGGCTGTGCTTAAACCACCAACAACAAGAAAAAAAAAAGTCCACTGAGGAGACCACAAGAGTCGAAACCAGTCTGGACAAACCTTAGATTGTTCCAGGAATTATCTCTCAACTTATATGCTTATGGGTGTTGTTTTAGTTTAATGGCAATGATTAATGGAATGGAATGATTCTCAGTCATATGTATATTACAATACACAATGTCATAGAAAGGTCCTTGAAAGTCAAAAGTGTCTAGGAGTTCTTTCTCAGAGGTAGATACAGGATGTGGAAGGTGGATTGTCACCAAATCACCCATGGATTGGAGGTATGACTCAAAGTACTACTCTCAAATTTTGTACAGAAACCCAAGAAGCACAAGCAAAATTTCAACCAGTGGACCTTTGGGTTTAACCCAGAGAGCCATTGGCATAAAATTTGCTTATGCTAATTACGCTTTGTAACAAATTAACAAATTAACATTTAATGCTTGAGAGAAATCACTCCATGGGTGATTTATTGATAATACACTCTCCATGTACTGTATATGTATTCAGACCCTGCTAATTACATGACTACATGTAGCACCCTGAAGATACTGTACTGTGATTACAAGTGTACTACCGGGGTATTTCATGATGTGATTGTGATAGGATTGCGATGTGGTTACAATCTGGTTACGACACATGCATGTATGCATGTACTAGAGTCCTCGAAGGATTGAGATTTCATAAATAAAATACCACAAAGTCAAGACTCAAGAGTGAATCATGAAAAACAAACTGAAATAGCATCAGGGAATAAAATACTTTCGTGTTTCCTTTTTTTGACAGGTTAGGTTCTGCACCAGTGTGAGCAGAAAAGTTCTCCCTGAATTTTGACCTACAGCCAATACTATAAAACTTTTAGAATTGTTCTTTCTAGAATTATACTTTCTACCTATAAATATAAAAATGAATCATTAGCATTTTAAAAGATACGGCAGTTTGCCAACTCGCAAATTGCCACATCCTTGAAAATGCTAATTGTTCATTTCAGCCCATTTAAAGTCATTACTAGAAAATACAATTCTAGAAAATACAATTGTAAAAGTTTTATAGTATTGGTCCCAGATCACACCTCTGTCATGATCTTGAATAAATTCTCTGTCTAATTTCATCATTGCAATTGTACACTGTACTGTGATCACAAAAGCAAACAAAGAATTTCTATTGGATTGTGACTAGGTCATGATCCTGTTGAAATACGGGTAGAAATCCTTGGTTCTGCTTTTCTTACTCTATTGAAAAAGACATGCAAGAACATTGAATTTGAGATGCTGTGTTTGTTTATTTTTCAAAAATGGTTGTAATTTTGCAATATTTTATTTCAAATCTCTATCTTTTGGTTTAAGTTTGTCATACATGTACATGTAATTGCAATCTGCTTGTGACAGAGACCAATTTTTTGACCTGTGTACTGTACAGTATATTTTTTAACTTGACCAATTTTGTAATTTATTTTTTCAGGTCATGAAGCTCCTCTCAATTTCAGTGATGGCTGCTACCTATACAATGCTTCATGATTTGTTGAATCTTAATGTGATCGTGATTGTTCATCAGCTGTGTATCGATTAATTAGATTCACTCAATCTTCCTTTCAAGACATCCAAATAAAAATGGCATCCGTTCCAATTTCTGCTCCAAATGATTCTTCTGCAGATAATTCAAATGATTCTACGCAGGATGAGAAATCCCAAAAGAAATCTATTCGACTTGTTCGATATGATATTAACAAGTATAAAGAGGAGTTGGAAGTGAGAAAGAGGAATGAAGAATTAGAATTGAAGAGGAGGCATGAGGAAATGCAGAAGCAGAAATTTGAGGGGAATGAAGATGGACCTTCATCTGATAAACCAAATAATTCTTTAACCATAGAGAACTCAGGTATTAATATTCCATGCTCAGATTTTAGCTCGATTGACCCTAAACAATCGGCATCAACAACCACTATAGTGGATGAGTTTTTCAAAGATTTCATTTCAACAAAAATGAAGGAAGTTGAAAGTGAATATCAAAAGAAAATGAAAGACAAACCATTAGCATCTGAGGTAGCAAATTCTGTAGAGGAGATGAATAAACTTTTAGATGAAGAACTTGAAAGGTTAACTACATCAAAGGAGAGGGAACCTGCTTCTCAAACTTCTGAAAAAGATATGGAGAGTGATAAACATAAATCAAAGTCCAAAAAAAACAAACATAAATCGAAAGAAAGAGAGAAGAAAGAAAAAAATAATGAGAAAGATAGGAGTAAAGATAAAGATCATAGTAAGAAGAGTTCTGATAAAAAGCACAAAGACAGTGACAAGAATGAATCTGAAAAACATAAGTCTGACAAAAAACACAAGATGATTGAAAAGAGATTGAAGGACTATGATAAACATTCAGATAGTGACAGGCATGATCAAAATCATCATAGACATCATGACAGTGAGAGAAAAAGCCATCATAGAAATCATCGAGATGATGACAAGGATCGGGACTATGATGACAGGCACAGAAATAATGATAAGGCTCAAAAAAGTCGGTGGGATGATGATCGAGGACTTAGTAGGAAGGAGAATGATGACAAAAGGAGATACACTGACAAAAAACATAATGACAAGGATGAACGGAAGAGGAAAAGCAGTGAAAAGGAAATAAATGACAAGAAAAACAAAACTGACAAAGATGGTCCTCCAACTGGTTTCAAGAGAATGAAAACTGAGACTGTTAAAGAGAAGAATGATACTGAAAAGGTTGACAAAGGGACAGAAGGTAGTGAAGATATGAACAGACTGGAACAAGATCTTCTTTTACCAGGTGAACTGGCTAAGTCAACTGCTGTAAATCCTTCACTAAATGAATCTGAGAATCTTGTAATAAGATGTGACAATTCTTCTGTTGATAGGACAGTTTTTCTAAATGAACAAGATAGCGGTGGAGTAAAAAAGCCAGCCTTAGCATTTAAAGGCTTTGGAATAAAAATAAGTGAGACCAGTGCATCATTAATAGCTTCAGGTGTTGTTACAGAGAAGAGTAAAAAGATAAAGAGAGAAATAGAAGATGGTAGGTTAAGTTTCTCATAAAAACTGGGATGAGAGAGTTCAGCAATTGGCTAATTTCAGCTAATTTTTATCAAAATGCTGAAATTTTACTTTCTTTTAATTTACATGAAAATGATCTTTAAGTCCCTAATTCGGAAAATATACTCTCTATTTTGATCTTTCCCAAGCGATTTGGGAAAGAAAAGTGGTACAAAAGCACCAAGAAAAAATGAGCCAAAACTGGGTCGAGTGCTATCGGCGCACACCCAGTAGGAGACGTTCTTCTCCCAGTACAAATCCACGGCTTCCAGTACCAGTGCCCAGACGAGTAACTAATGACTCATTCTGTTTTCTTCGGTGTCTGGAGAAGATGTGTTTCCAATTGCAATTAAGAATCAGTGATAATTCAACTTGGGTAATAGTTACCTATGACTTGAATTGAGGATCGTATATTAGCAGGACTGTGTTTTATATATTCTGGTTATTTCAATCACATTTTCATTGTATTTTTGTATTTTCTTCGTGTGCTCATGCGACTTTCACGTACCATGCGGTTCAGACATATAATTTTTTGGTTGATAATTTATGTTATCCTTTTGTATATTATTATTATTTTTATTGAGTTAAGTGTCAGTGGGGGCTGTATGGACAGGATTTCTCCTCTCTGTTGAGGGCAGAATTTCTATTTTTTGGGTCACTGACGGCCGTCTGGGTTCAGTTGTGTTTCCGCCAGTTCTTTAATTTCTGCCACCTTTCTCTCATAGTTGGGGGTGTTCTACTTTCTGCATCTGTTGAGTTCACCTTTTCTTCTACTGCTCTCACCTCTGTTATGCCCAGGACTGTTCCTTGTGGGCATTGCCTTTTGCCCAAGCATGTGGACGATTCTCATGCTTCTTGTTCAACTTGTAATGGGTGTTCTTCATCGACTCTGTGGGTCTTGGTCATCCACTTTTTGGGCTTCTGTGAACCGTGTGGTGCGTTCTCGTGGCCATTCCTCCCGCACCCGCGGGAAAGGGGAACGCTGTCATTCGGGGCTTCCTGACATGACCATGTCTGGTGAGAGTTATACCCCCTCTGTGGGGGATGTGCAGTCTTTTCCTGTGGTGGATACTGCAGGAGCTGTTGAGTTGTCCGGTGAAGAGATGCCTGGTTCCGAGAGTGTGGTCCCTCTCTAGTCGACATCTGAGGCTGTCACTAGAGTTGTGACACCTGCTTTGGAGCCGAGCTCAGTTGCTCTCTCCACTTTTCCACCGGTTTCAACAGCTCCTAACGTGTCTGCTGCTACTGCTGTTCCATCTGCAACGTCAACGGTAACCATTTCAGCCGGCCTCGGCTAATCCCTGCAGGGGTCTGCAGAGATGTCTGGTAGTGTGGATGTGGGATATCTGCCTCAGCCTTCCCTGACTTCAACTCAGCAGAGTCGGAAGGGGCTGCCGGCCGAACCCTCTGCTGTGGTCTCTCAGGCATCGAACCCAGCAGCTTTTTCTTTGGATTTGGATGTTCATGGTGGGATCACCATGGACTCTGTCTCGTTTCCGTCCACGCACTCTGGTCCTACAGCCAGTTTTGCAGGACCGATGCTTTTTGTGCAGCCTGGACCTTCTGTCCCTCAGAGGTCCGCGGCGACTCTCCTGAGTTCCCGCACTTCAGATCCTCGGGGTATTTCATATCCCTATAAGCATCTGCATTCAGATGTTTTGGCTGCCACCCGTCGCCCCGCATCGGGTGTGCTAGAGGATCGTGACCCTGCGCTGGTTAAAAGGGTCAGGAGTGAAGCCACTTTGCCTGTTCGTTCCCATGTTTTCCCACAGGCCGTGCGCTTAGGGAGGCCCTCTCCTTGCTCACTCAGGTTCTTTCCAAGAGCCTTCCCATTGCCTCCAGTGAGGCTACTAGTGGTTTCCAGGTGCCCCCAATCCCCCCCCCCCCCATGGCACCACCTCCCAGGATTGGAAGCAGGACACTTTCTGATGCCCCTGGTGTTCCTACACCATGGGAGGCATCGGCTGGTTTGCCCGTGATGGGCTATGTGTCTTCTGACTCAGAAGATGGGTCAGACAAACCTGACGTCGAGTGCCAACAGTCTTCTGACTTTGGGGCAGCTCTTGACTTTGTGTTTGAGTTCCTTCCAGACAAGCCGTCAGACCAGCCAACGGTGTCAGCCAGGCCACGATCATCAGACGTGCGCCTACAGCCTGTGGAGCAACCCACTTCTGGGCATCTTCGACCATGCCAGTGGTTGAAGCGTTTGCAGCTTTGGACTCTAAGCTGAGTTCCAGGGCTATGAAGGCTTCGTTCTTCACCAGGGCTGATACCTTTTTGCCTCCAGTGCATTATCATTCCTACGATTCCGCCAATCCGTCAGTCTGCCAGACTTTGACGGACATGGATCAGGACTCCTCCTCCCTCGGGCTTTCCAAGCCCAAGTCGGCCGTTATTCCTATGGCGCCTCTGAGTCCCTGTTGGGCTTATCGAGAGGGATGCTGGGCTCGCTTTCCCTCCCGGATCACGTCGTCTCTGCTTTGGCTGCCACCAAATAAGTTCGATGACATACAGGCTCCTTTGCGTGTTATTTCCAAGGCGCTCATGTATCTTACTCACATGCATGCCTGTATCATGGCTAACTTGGAATTAGTTCGCCAGGATGCTGTGTTGGACACAAGCCATTCCCTTCCTGAGGGGCAGCGCGCTGCTCTTCGATCCACTTTGTTGCGGGTCCACGACTATTCCATGGTTCAGTGGCAATGGTCCGGGATGACATCCTGTGTCATTCCAAACATCAGCTGCTACTTCGCCAGCTTGATCAGCCTTGTGTTGGAGGCAGGGGCTGTTCTAAGCCTAACAATCGCCCTTCTGCTTCCTCTGCGAAGCCAATGGCTGATCCTCCTGCCGCCACTTCTACTTCTTACTCACATGGTAAGGGTAAGCGTCGGCAGACCAGAGGGAGGACTTGAGATCATTCATCTAGTAGAGGTGGTTTCTCCTCTTGTGGGCCTCGCCAGGGCTTGAAATGAAGGTCCTCACCTCGATTCGTCCCAGGTTGGAGGAAGGATATCAGAATTCACAGACCATTGGGCCACAATCACATCCGATCCTTGGGTGTTAGATGTTGTTCAGTCCGGGCTGCGAATATCCTTCCGGAGGCACCCTGCCCTGTCGAGAGTGCCTCTTCCAACACAAGTTCCTTCAGACATTTCACTTCGGGAACTTTTATCACAGAGATAGACAATCTCCTTCAAAGGGAGCGATCAAGGTCATCAAGAACATTCATTCAGTGGTATTTTATTCTCGCCTGTTCTTGGTGCCGAAGAAGGACGGCCAACTCTGACCGGTTATCGATCTGAGTATCCTGAACCAGTCTATCATTGCTCCCAAGTTCAGCATGGAGACTTTCTGGTTGGTTCGCCGCTCCATTCACCAGGGAGATTTCGCTTCCATCATTGACCTGCAAGATGCTTACTTTCACGTTCTGATTCATCGGACATCACAAAAGTATCTCAGGTTCGCTTTTCTGGGGGCGAGTTTACTAGTTCAAGGCCATGCCTTTTGGCCTCAACCTGGCTCCTTGGGCCTTCACCCGACTGATGTCGTATGTGATAGCCTTCCATCGCACACAGTCCAGGGTGACTACTTCGGCATATCTGGACGATATCCTCCAGAGGCACTCCAATGCTTCTCTTCTGGAGTTAGATGTCGCTACACTGTTGATCCTGCTCACGTCGCCAGGGTTCAGAGTCAACGAGGAGAAGTCGTACCTGGTCCCTTCTCAGTCGTTTTGTCATCTGGGCATTGACTTCCGTACTCAGCTGAATACGGTAGTGGTTCCCCGGGCGAGGGCAGTGATTCTCTCAGCTTTTGCACTGACTCTGTCCCAGTCCTCGTCCACGCCAACTCACAGTATTCTCCGGCTTCTCAGTCTCTGCGGTTCTGTGATGGATCTCATTCCTCTAGGTCGGCTGTATGTCAGACCTCTCCAACACTTTCTGCTCAGTTGTTGGAGGCCGAATGTCAATCCTCTGGATCTGGTGCTTCAGTTACCAGACTCTCTTCCTCGTCACCTTCTCCCCTGGACGGATGTTCAGTGGATTATGCAGGGAGTTCCATTGGACTTGCCCACGTCCGATCGTGTTCTGACGGCAGATGCCAGCGATCTCGGATGGGGCACGTCATTGGATCTTCTCGGTCTTTCCCTTCACGGTGCATGGGACCCGGATCAAGCAGCTCTTCACATCAACCAGAAGGAGCTTCTTGCTCTTCTGAGTTTCCAGCAGTGGATCCGCCACCTTTCGAATCGTCAGGTCCTTCTGTTGTCCAACAATTCGACAGTGGTCGCTTACATTCAGAACCAGAGTGGCACACACTCGGTTCCCATGTACGAATTGGCTCAGGATCTTCAACTGCTAGCTCAGGATGTCAACACCGCAGTGTTGGTTCATCACATTCCCATCGTCTGAACGTCCTAGCCGACTCCCTATCTTCACTGGGTAGTGTTCCAGTCTCTTTGCGATCTCTGGGGTCGTCCCCACATCGATCTTTTTGCGACCCGTTGGAACCATCAGGTGGACACTTTTGTGTCCTCATGTCCAGATCCTTTGGCTTTCGCCGTGGATGCTCTGTCACTCGATTGGAACTGTCTAGTCGGATACGCCTTCCCGCCGGTTCCGATTCTGCCTCAGGTTCTTGCCATGATACGAACCTGCAGTTATCGAATCATTCTGATCACTCCCCTGTCACCTCAACAGGTGTGGATCAATCAGCTCCGCTCTCTGTTGGCGGCAGTTCTGGCACGTCTCCCTCTATGTCGCGACCTTTTGTGCCAAGGTCACCTGAGGAGGTTTCACATTGACCCGACTTCATTGTGTCTTCACGCATATCTTTTGTCTTCTGTCTCCTCCGTAGAGGTTTTTCGAGACAAGCAGTGGAGTGCATTTCTTTTTCAAGCCGGAACTCCACTGGTTTAGCCTATGCGGCTAAGTGGAAGGTCTTCTGTTGATGGTGTGCTGATCACTCTGTTGATTATGCCAATCCTTAAATAACACAGATTGCGGAGTTTCTGGTAGATCTATTTGATTCTCAGGGTCTCTTGCCTGTTACCATCAAAGGGTACAGGTCCATGCTTTTGGAGACCTTTTCGTATGTGGTAAAGCGTCGCATCGGCACTAATCCATACCTCTCCAAGCTTATTCAGCACTTTTCTTTGAAAAGGCCTAGGATTTTGCAGCTTACCTCAAGATGGAATCTTTCTTGGGTACTGCTTTGCTTGGGGGGGGGGGGGGGGGGGCACCATTCGAACCTTTATCCCAGATGGATATGTGTTTTCTCACACACAAGACGGCTTTTCTGATGGCTTTTGCCTCAAGCAGTCAGGTTACGCCCTCTCGGTTGATCCAGCCTTTTTCAGGAGCTCCGCCAACAGTGTTAAAAGAATCAGATACCAGAAACAACTCCACCTCCTATCTGTATCAGGGTTCTTCCTTCTGCTGAGGGTAGTCACCTCTCCCTTTGCTCTGTCCAGTTCGTGCTCTTCGCATTTATCTTAACCAGACGCTGTTCATTAGGAAAGGCAGGAAACAATTCTTTCTGTCTCTTATTCCTAGTTGACAGAAGATCTCTCCTCAATCCATTTCTAGATGGATTTGTCTTGCTATTCGTGCGGCCTATGCTCGTCTAGCAACTGACGATTGTATTACCAATCGGATTTCTGCCCACGAGGTGCGTGCCTTGTCTACCTCCTGAGCTTATGCTAACTCCGTCAAGTTGTCGGATGTTATGCAGGCAGCCTACTGGAGAAATGCTTCTACTTTCTCCACCTTCTATCTGCATCAGTTACAGGAGCAGTCTGAGGACCTTTTTTCTTTGGGCCCTCTTTCCTCTGCTCAGGCTGTTGTGTACCCTAGCCATTAGGCTTCTTCAAGGTCATTCCAGCCCTGTGCAGTTTTACTGTCCTTTCTGTCTGTGCGTCACATAGAGCCATGCACCTCATCTCTCATTGTCTGTTACTAATATTTGTGATGCTATGGTTTAATAGGCCTAGGGAACTCTTCTTCTGTCCATGGTTCCAGTGCAGTCGGGTTATGTGGGGGTTGGTTATGTGATTCCCTCCTCATTTTGTCTATTCAGCTTGTAGTAAACAGTTGTAGGGTAGGTTGATAAGAAATTTAAATTTTATAGTAAATTTCTTTTCTTATTATACCTACCATAATTGTTTACATGGAGGCCCTCCTGTCTTCTTATTCGGGTAAGAATTCTTACTCCCCGCTAATCACATAACTCTAATGTTGGCGGATTCAAAAGAATGATTCCTTAGTTACTGACTGCGCACTGGTACCAGAAGCCATTGATCTGTACTAGAAGAAGAGCGTCCCCTACTGGGTGTGCACCGGTAGCACTCGACCCAGTTTTGGCTTATATTTTCTTGGTGCTTTTGTACCACTTTTCTTTCCCAAATCACTTGGGATAGATCAAAATAGAGAGTATATTTTCCGAGTTAGGTACTTCCACTGTAGTGCAAGCCTGTAGTAAACAATTGTGGTGGGTATAATAAGAAAGGAAATTTACTATAAAATTTAAATTTTCGAAAGAAACTCTATTTTCTCCAATTTTCAGATGAAACTATTGTAGTTTCGGCTTATTTAAGGTAATTTAGTTAGAGCTGGGAAATATGATATTTCAGCCTCGGTTTCAGGAAAAAACCTTGGTTTTGGATTGATTTTTCTATGTGTTAAGAACACATAGTAAATAATATTTCAGCCTCCTTAACTTGGAAGCAATCGGCACTAGTTTATATGAAACCACTCACCACAAAAGACATATCGGTAAATATCTTCATTGGGTTGTCTAACTTCTCTTTGATCATACTTAGGGGTTTTAGGGGATCAGTTGCTAAGCCTACATGTATTTAATTAGAAAAAAAACATAAATCAGAGTAACAAATTAATAAAAAATGGTACACTTGCCTTCAACCAATGCTAACCGTGCTTGTTTGGAGTTAGTACAGGGTATGGGTTCCCACTCAAATGAAAAATACTTGTGATGCTATGGTTTAATAGGCCTTGATTTATGGTCCCTTCCTTGAAAAGTACTTGATTTATGGTCCCTTCCTTGAAAAGTACTTGATTTTCCATCACGCCCCTTGAAAAGTACTTAAATTCAGTTTACTGTTGAAACTAGAAGTCCTGTTACAATTATGCCTGTTAGTTAATGTGCTCCTCACTGCAGAAGTATGAAGTAGTCTGAAATACACAACAATGTTTGCACTGTGCAATGCAAAATATAATGTTCTATTAGCGAGGTCGGTAGTGAAATCACAACTGAACTGATCAAACAGAATGAAAATATTGGGACAACAGTATGTGGAGAGTGGATGGGAGAGATTTTTCATTTAAAAATTATATACAACTTCTGCGGACAAAACACAAGAAGCACTTGGAAGCTTTCATCACATGGACCACAGAGTTGCTCCCAGTGGTCCATTTGATGAAAGTTTGCAAGTGTATCTTGTGCTGTTATGAACAATTATAAACACTTTTCGATTGGAGAATATGTGGCTCTGTGATTAAGTAGCAATCCACTCTCTTCATTCTATATATGCAGTCAAATTTTAATATCTGTTTACGTCATTACGTGTACATGTATCGCAGTAGACTTTAGGAATGATGTTAATGACCTCTATTTACTAGTATAGAATTGTACAGGGTTGGGTACACCCTTTTTTTACAGGAATTGAGTTATGCTAATGGGGCAGTTTGACAGGGACAAAAGTACACCTACTCAGCATGCTATTACTTCAAAATAGTCCATAATACAGTCAGGGACTTCTAGTTTCAAGTGTACCTCTAACTTCAGAGAAAATAAATCTTAGGATAACCCTCTCTACATACATGTGATTTCAGGAAGTCGGTCAGGAATCACATTTATTTTATCTCTATATTGTCACTTGAGTGCAACAGGGCATCATTTGCAATTGCAGATGACTCCTTGTTGAACTCAAGCAACGTTATATACCCAGCTTGTTGGATTTCCCAGAGATCAGGTCCTGGACACTCAAATTCTTTATGTTGCTATGGTGTTGTAAGTTCATATCAAAATTATAATAGTCCTTGAATATCATGATCAGAGTCCTTGAAAAGTGTTTAAATAATGCTTAAATTTGATTTTCTGATATCTGTGGGAACCCTGTAGTATGTTGGGGAGCATGACAGTTGTTCAGTGATGCTTGCTGGTTCTCTCCGGGTTCTCTGGCTTCCTCCACCCATAAAACTATCTGACACGAGGTGACCCTGGCTGTCAAAAGTGTCATTAAACCCCTATAAATAGTATTTTTCAGGCTAGCAGTGTGCGCCATTTTCCATCTTGGGCAAGCCTGAAAATAAGCAATCTGTCATTTGCAGAATGAGGTTCCCTAGAGGGTGAATGTGCTGATGCTATCCCATAGAGTGGGCCAATGTATCCTCTGGATACCTCTTTCTGTGTTGGTTTGAGACCTTGATTCAGATTGAGGTTCACAGAGGATAAATTTAGTGATGCTACCCTGCTGTGAAGGGTAGCATCACCAAATTCACCCTCTGGGGACCTCATTTTGCAGATGACAGTCTGCTCATTTTCTGGCTTGATCTTGGGTATCAATATTTAGTCCCTTACCGGCATTGCCGGAGGGGGGCTATAGGTTTGCACTCTGTCCATCCGTCAGTCTGTCAGTCACACTTCCGTTTTCCGGACCTTTTGGGGAAATGCTTCAACCGAATGATTTCATTTTTGGTAACCTACTGTAGAACGATGACTTACAGATCAAGTTTGAGTTTCATGCTGATTGCATTATTCTTGTGTGAGTTATGGCCCTTGGAAATATGGAAAGCACCAAAATATCAGTTTTCCAGACTTTTTTTGGAAACGCTTCAACGGAATGATTTCATTTTTGGTAAACTACTATAGAACGATGACTTACAGATCATGTTTGAGTTTCATGCTGATTGCTTTATTCTTGTGTGAGTTATGGCCCTTGGAAATATGGATAAGCGCCAAAATATCAGATTTCCGGACTGTTTTGGAAACGCTTCAACGGAATTCATGCTGATCACATCTAGGTTATAACATTTGTATAATTATTAATGCTCGTTAGTCCGGTAGGGGACATTGTATTGCTTCAGCGATACTTGAGCTCTTGTTTTTTCTTACTTGCTTTTAGGTGAGGTGTTCTCTTCAAATGATGAATCAGATGACGATACATCTTGTGAGGAGAGTGGTGGTGATAATGATGATGATGACATGGACCAAGATGTGTCAGAAACTGGTTCCATCTCAGACACAGATGATGAGTCAAAAAAATCTAAATCAAAGAAAAAGAAAAAGAAGAAACACAAGCATAAAAAGAAAAAGAAACATAAAAAATCCAAGGATAAGGAAAATGATCAGACAGAAAAGGCTTCACATAAGTCAAAACATACTAAATCAAGGTACTTTTTTAAATATGATAATCTACCCCATATTTTTTTTTTTTTTGGGGGGGGGGGGATATTGAATTTGATCAAGAGGGGGTGTTAGAAGCAAAGTGATGTGACACTAGCCAATTTGAAGGCATTCATGCAATGCATATGCAGATTGAGATGGTCAGATTTTACTTGTCTTTTTTACTTTGAGATTAGGGCTTTGACTGGAATATATGAGAAAAGGTAAAAAAAAACTCTTCAGAAAAATCAAGCAGCATGATTGCATACAAGTTCCTTAACTCCTTGCCTTTTGTAAGTGCTAAAATCTGCTAACACTGTTCACAGGATATTACCATTTATACAATGCTCGCCTATGTTACTACCTGTGAAAAGCCTTATGTTAAATTTTAGCTTTTAACCCTACTACTGGTGTAAAGCTTCTACTGTGGTTAAAACAAATTTACACCTATAGTCAGAAGTTCATCTAACTTGACCTTTGGCATGACACAATTTGCAAACTTTGATACATCCACACTTTGCGATGTTTCATTCAGACATATGACATTTTGTGGTACTATCTACTATGTGTAAATGACTTATAAAATACCTACAATTAAATACTTAAAATAAACTTGAAGAATTGTTAATAATAATTTGACTGAAAAAGCAAGGTAAATTCAATCAACTTTGATGATGTGTCTAGCTGTCAATCAAGCATTCACGTATAGCCGGTAGTACTGCCCACCGGCGCAGATGTAAACAAAACAAACTTGTATGTTTTCGATAGAAAGTGCCATTTTTCTCTCCATTTTAAGTGACAAAGTCGATTATTTGTTCCGAGCCTGATATAAATAAAACAAATGGGTACTAAGTCCGGTAATCAGATCTAAACCACTCGTAGAATAATGGTTTTAACCAGCTGGCAAGCTGAGTGGTTAAAATCCTTATCCTTCCCGTTTATTTTAAATCTGATTACTGGCCCTAGTACCTATTTATTCTATATTCAAATTGGGCAAAAACAAAAATAAAAATTTTAGTTATTCAAAAAACCATTTTCCAAGGGTTGTATAGTATTTGCATTGCTGGTGAATGGGTTAATTTTTCAAACGGTCACTTTCCAATCAAAATTCTGTTCACTTTTGTAATCACAGTACTGAATGTGATATCCCTTATTTTGCCCAATCAGATTATTGCATACAGTACAGACACCGTGGACTGGTCGTAATCCACACCGGGGCAGTGATGTCCACTCATGCGTTTACCAGGTAATAAAAATCATCATCAGCAAAATTGTAATTAATGAAGCACTTGGTTGTACGCAGTTGTAATTAATTTTTTTATGATTATTCCTATAATTAGTACTTGGAATCTAATCAATGCATCTGTATTATTGCGTCCATGGAAATATTGCCCACCCGTACAGTTTGACCAGTCTACGGTGGCCATACTGTATCAGTTAATGGTGAAGCACACAGAACAGCTGAACATTAACTGTTTGATGTAGAATTCCATGTATCTACTGTACTCGTCCAAATTATTTTATAAGTGTCATGTTGTCATTTCTAGTTCTAAGTTTGATAAATACATATTGCTGTAGTGGATTGCTCTGGTTGTAGTATCAGTGAAGAGCTAGCGGCAATTAGTGCTCATGGATTACGTCAATCTCCTAAGAGGTCCCTAGTAAGATCGACGGAGTTGACATTTGCTAGCTCACCCGGTGTAGCGTCCATTCATCGAATGGTTCGGCAGTCGGCTTCGTCCGTTGCGGTCTAGGATGGAGATTTGGGTGATGCGAGCACTATAATAGACTTTAGTACACACCCAGTGACGACGGATTAGAGGAGAGATCGGAGGAAGCCTTTTAGTCCGGTTCCTAGCTCGTCCGGTCCGTCCGGGCGGCGAGCGAGAGAGGTCCCTCTCTCGTGCAACAACATATGGGACCGGATGTTGTGGTGCAGACATTTCACCTTCGGAGCGTATGTCCGCCACTCCAGACGCTCCGTTATATAGACAGTCTGAGTGACTGTCGATAATGCTTCCTCATCCTCATAGCAGCGCACACGACCGCACATTGGCTACGTGACCTTGAATATCCGGCCAGCTTCGGCATTCAGTGATTCCATGGCGAACAGGTCACGCCATCCGGTAGCCAAGGGACACGAGGCCTGCACACTCTGGTCGCTCGCATAATAGAAGTATGCACGGGGTAACGAACACGGAGCTTTCAGCGGCAATGCATCGTAAGACCGCTTCTCCACAGGCCTCAGTGACGGACGTGCTATCCAAAATAGCACAGCTTATCGTAGCATCCCAGCAAACGACAGATTCTCGGTCGGATCAGGAATAATCCGACAGCGCTGGGTCGGTACGCTCCGCTGTTGCATCAGGTACGGACGACCGAATATTTCATAGGGTCCGACAGGATGGCGAAAGGGATTTGGATGATTTCGAGCTTTCCCTTTTGGAACAACAGAAGCTGCCATACATTTCTTCCGGCATTGTCTTCCAGAGGTTGTTCCGTCGGACTACATTGCTGCGATGGTGGATAAGAGACTAATAGCATCATTGGACACGGAGTTTTGAATCGGTTCAGGGACATTGTCCCTGAGTTGCCGACGCAGTCCAATAATGTCTTTAGAACATTTGAATTATTGAACTACGCTATATATATATATATAAGCTTGCTATCAACATGCTAGTATGGTTTCTTGTCCGCAATGCTCTATTCTGCCTTTCGTGAATTCTAGGAAATAATTGTTTATTGGCAGAACTGGGCTTACCGAGAGTTCCTTTGCGTCTAAGACGGCGAGACTCAAGACTGCAATGGTCTTTTTCGCCGTCTATGTCAATTCCAACCACGATGTTGGAAACGACAATGATGTATAATAGACGTAACTTAGACGCTTTATCATACGTACACCACCTTACTGAGACGTTATCATTACGTCTTCAAGAGAAAGAATTCCAGGATATGATCCTCAATGGGATTTCTTTCAGAGGCAGTAGTTTTCCACGTATAACTCCGCTCTTCAGTGGCAGCCTGGAGTTGGTTAGACGTGACGCAGCCCTAGCTACATCCACGCGCGTGGATAGTAAGGTGAAGAACTCTCTCAGAGTCGCTTCGGTCCCCGAGAAGCTTCTCTTCGACGGTAACCTTTCAGCAATCTTGAATTGCTCGATATACACGTTCTCTTGTCTATCAAGTGTAACAAGAGATTCAGACGTGGGCAAACATTCGGTGGTTGACTCAGAGAGTTCCACTGTAGTTGCCAGATCCGAGTTTTTTGATTATGACGGATGCCAGTCAAACAGGTTGGGACACATTTTGATCCCAACGGATTCGAAGTGCCGGGGTCTTTGGGTTCCGTAGTTTTTAGGCAAGCTCTTTACTTCCAAGGAAGAATATTATGTTGGCTTGCACTACATCATTGGATGAATTTTATTCAGAAACGCATGTTCAATCCTGTCCGATAATAATACGACAGTAGTTGCGTATATCCGGAACCAGGAGGCACTCATTCGGTTCCGTTATTGATTTTAACGGAAAGAATCCTTCTGTTTGTTAGAACACCAAGTTCTGTTTCGGTTCGTCATATTTTCGGTCGTCGGATCGTATTAGCAGACTCCCTTTCACGTAAGGGTCGTTTGTTGCCGTCGGAATGGACTATCAACTAACAAGTATTCAATCAGATTTGCTATCAATGGGTGCACCCAGTGATAAAATTATTTGCGACACAACTCTCCAATCAATTGTAGACGTATGTGTCACCGTGTCCGGATCCCTGAGCGTATGTAGTTAACGCGCTATCGATCTTGTTGGACGCGATGATAGGATATATGTATCCTCCAGCGCTGTTGATTCAGCAAGTATTGCTAGGATTATTCATTCACAATACAATTCTGTTGGTAGCATCTCTGTCTCACAGAGACGGTGGATAAATTTACTTAGATGTCTACTGTGGGACTTACCGCGGAAACTTCCTCCATGAGAGGATCTTTTTTCGCTGGGGAAATCGTGTCAACTCTATCACAACCCGCAAGGTCTCAACCTTCACGTATTCCGTTGTGCGGTCCTTCTTGCATAGTAAGCACTGTATAGGACCAGCAGTGGACGCCATTCCTAACTGTAGAAGGACCTCCTCTTCGCTATACTATGCGGCAAAAGTGGAGGGTCTTCCGTCGTTGGTGTAGGGATCTTTATGTTGATATTTTTGATTCCTCCATACCAGACATTGCAAACTTTCTAGTATTTTTGTTTAACGAAATCATCTGCAGCCAGTTACTTTTATAGGTTATAGGTCTATGTTATCTGATACCTATGCACACCATGATAGTTTACAATGGAGCCTAATGTCTCTTTATCTAAGTTAGTTTGAAACTTTTCGATAAGAGATCTAGAATCGTTAGATTAATTCCTATTCGGAATTTAGCTTGGGTTCTTATTAACTAAAGCAACCATTTGAATCCTTGGGACAGCAGTTTCAAATTCTGGTCTTTTTAGGCAGCGATTCTCTTAGCCTTCTCTTCTGCTGAAGAGTCAGTGAGCTTCATGCACTATCGGTGGACGATTCTCACTTTCGTAGTATCGGGAACTCTATTACCTTTACTACTAATGTTGTATTTTTGGTTAAGATTCAGGCTCCTAATGATATCCGGAACCTATAATTTTTAAGATCCTTCCGTCTTCGAGCGGGCGTAGGCCTTTACTCTGTCCGAATAGACCTTTATGTATTTATTAACAGATCTCAGTTTATCAGTAGGACGTAAAGCTTCTTCTGGCTCTGATGCCTAATAGAAAGGTCATTACGGTCCATTCTATTACTTAATGCATTCAGTTAACTATCGGTACTGCTTAGGATAATCTATCCTTAACTCAGCAGTCTGTGCTTAAGATTTCGGCTCATGAAGTAAGAGCTCTTCTACATCTTGGGCTGACATATAGTTTTGCTATTATAGATTAAGTAGGCTGCATATTGGTCTCAACCATCCACATTCACGAATTTTTATCTCAGAAATATTGTATCCATTTCTGGAGACCTGCATTGTTTAGGTCCATTATCAGCTGCTCAGAAAGTCGATCACTTAACAATTGCAACTATAGCTATGTAGGCTTTATGTTCCGGCAGTGACTCCGTCCTGCTGTCCTCTTCGCTCTGGGCTATTTGACCCAGGGCAAGAAAAAGGGGGGGGGGGGGAGGGTGTTCCCTTGGGTCACCTGTTTTTATTATGAAAACAAGGGGATACCTCCTCCGGAGTTAGTAATTCTGAGCTGTTACTGGGATGGTTTCTTAAGTGAAAGTTATGTTTTTAATTCGTTCATGTCATAGTTTTAAAGTATAGCATTTGAATATGTCATGTGTCAAACGGATGTTATTATACTATCCTCGGACACTTTTAAAAGAGTATAAAGAGTCTCAATTCTTTGGACTAACTTTATTTATTGGCTTACTTTAAATATAATTAGTATACGAATTATACTGGATATTAATAGAGAACATGGATGTTATGATGCTCAATTATAGAAGGTATTGTGTCTTTCTAATTTGTCATAAATAAGAAAGATACACGTGAAGCCTATTTCTCCTTTTCTCCTACAGGAGATGACTCTATTTTATATAGTTGAGCTTATTGGATTTTCCTCTATGTCCTGGGCCCTCCAGCCTTTTTACTATTCAGCTATGTCTGGGTCATTGGTACAGTATAAAAATCTGAAAAAATTTATAGTAATTTATATATTTTTTATACTTACCAATGACCCAGACGGGGATGGCCCTCCCAGGAGTTGGGAACTCATACCTCCCCGCTGAGGACATAGCACTTACCAGGCACTGATGGTAAGAATGATTAATGGCGCCAATTTCGGGACGTCCTTGACACTGCGCATGCGCAGTAGAGGTGAAGTATGGAGGGCCATTCAGGACATGTTTTCTTTGGTTTTAGATGCAAATTTTGGGGATTGGGGGGCAAAATTTGTGTTTGGCCCTATATTTTTAAGAGTTAGCACCAGCTATGTCTGGGTCATTGGTAAGTATAAAAAATATATAAATTACTATAAATTTTTTCAGTTTCAAATACTTTGACTACAACTACAACACATGGATGGTGGATTATGACAAATCACCCAGGGGTACGGAACCCCCCCCCCCCCCCCCCTGGGAAAAAACCTCCTTAGGAAAAAAGCCCCTTAGTAAAAAAAACCTTGGAAGAAACCCCCTCGAGAAAATATAGTACAAAATATTTGTATGTTCTATAGTAAAAAAAAGTATGCAAATATGAATATCATTGGAATTAGCAGCTTCAGCCAGTTCCAATGGTATCCATATTTGCATACTTTCAAAAAAAGCTGCATCGGGTAAAGGGTTATTTAACATATTCAGTGCTGTAGGGCATCTTGCCTTACAAATTAAATGTTAGACATATTTAATGTATTTAGTGCTGTACTTAATGTTGTGGGGTCTATATAAAGTAATTAATGATTGAAAGTATGCAAATATGAAAATCATTGGAATTAGCTGCTTCAGCCAGTTCCATTGGTATCCATATTTGTATACTTTCAAAAAAAAAGCTGCATTGGGTAAAGGGTTATTTAATGTATTCAGTGCTGTAGGGCATCTTGCCCTTACAAATTAAATGTTAGACATATTTAATGTATTAGTGCTGTATATGACGTGCAGGGCTTATATTTCGTCTAAATTTGTGAGAATCCATTTGGATTCTCGTGAAAATGGTTCCGAGAATCCATTCCTGCTATGAGTATCCCAGGATCCCATGACACCACCAAGGTTGAACCACTGTTGTATACTGATAACACATCTTGACCTTTTACCCAACACACTTTATTAATTTTTAAAACTAAGTTTGATAATTTTTAAACAATAAATAATAAATAAATGATAAAATAATTAACTGAACAATATTTACCAATAAAATCTTACAAATATGGCTGTCGTTGGAACCGGCTCAATGAGGCGGTTCCAATGACAGCCATATTTGTAAGATTTCATTGGCAAAGTGTCAGGATATTTAAGGTCATGTTAGCCTTCCATTGGTTAATTTGTTGCCGCTGTGTTAGCTAAAGGGTTAAATTGACTCAATTTTTTTTCCACGCGAATCCTAGCAGAGGTGCAGCGAGAATATACATTGATTCTCGCAGGTTTTATTGCGCGAATCTTTGTGCGAATCGATTCTCGGATTCTCGTCAAAATATAAGCCCTGACGTGATTAACAGGTGAAAATATGCAAATTTGAATATCATTGGAATGTATTTTTTTACTATAGAACATACAGATATTTTGTACTATAGAACATACAGATAATATTATGTTAATTTATTACATGCCCATGCAGTCTCTCTTATGCAATACGGCGTGCAATACGGCTGTGCAATACGGAATTCCGTATTGCACACCAACCTGTTCCAACCTGTTCACACCATGTAGCAATGGACTGCATAAAGTGCATGGTGTTTACCACCGTTGATAGAAAAGAAAATTAGGTCAGTAGGTGCTTGGGTCATGTAATAAATACAAAACCACATGTATGTTTCAATGAGTCTTTTTGTATTCAATTCGTCAGATGTGCGTAGAAAGAAAACATCTCGACCTTCGGTCTCGACGTTTTCTCCCTACGCACATTTGACTCATTGAATACAAAACGACTCATTGAAACATACATGTAGTTTTGTCTATGTATTTTTCCCTAATGAACATGTTGTCATACAAAAATAAAGTCACTAAAGAAAACGTTTTTCTGTTGTCAAGATGAAGGGTTTTTTTCCAAGGTTTTTCTATTATCGAGGGGGTTTCTTCCAAGGGGTTTTTTACCAAGGGGCTTTTTTCCTAAGGAGGTTTTGTCCCAAGGGGGTTTTTTCCTACACTCGTTCCAATAACAGCCACATTTCTATCATTTAATTAACAAAATAGCAACTTATAATTTTGTTATGAATAATTTTTGTGCTAAAGGTATTTGCTTTTTTGTCAATAAAATTATACAAATGTGAGTGTGATTAGAACAAGCTCAATGTTATGATGGATGGAATTACACCTGCTGGGTGATTGAGTGTAGGAAAATTGACTGTAGGATATTTTGTACTATCGAACATACAGATAATATTATTGTGTGTTTTTCACTAATGAACATGCTGTCATACAAAAATAAAGTCACTAAAGAAAACGTTTTTCTGTTGTCAATATGAAGGGGTTTTTTTCCAAGGTTTTTCTTTTCTCGAGGGGGTTTCTTCCAAGGGTTTTTTTACCAAGGGGCTTTTTTCCTAAGGAGGTTTTTTCCCAAGGGTTTTTTTTCCTACACTCAATCACCCAGCAGGTGTAATTCCAGCCATCATAACATTGAGCTTGTTCTAATCACACTCACATTTGTATAATTTTATTGACAAAAAAGGAAATACCTTTAGCACAAAAATTATTCATAACAAAATTATAAGTTGCTATTTTGTTAGCTCACCTACATCTGTAAGATGTGGTGAGCTATTGTGATAACCTTGGGCGTCAGCGTCGGCGTCCGGCGTGTCCAATATTGTAAGATTTAATGTTAAGGTTAATTTCTAAAACATCAGTGGGCTCAGGCCTTTGATATTGCATATGTAGGTTGTAGGGGACTATCAGAACAGTATTTAACCCTGAAACTACGACTTTTTTCCAAATTTCCGCTAAAATTTTCTGCCAAAAGTTGTTGTAAGAATTTGCGTTTCGGTGTTGTAAGAATTTGTGTTAAAGTCAGCTTTTGTGCAGATTGTGCTGGTTTAACTTCTCATTACTGTTGATTTTCATATTTCAATAACAATTGTAGGTATTAACCCTACTGTATGCAAAAATTTAACGAAAATTCTCTTTTTTTTCACTCAAAATTTTCATGTTTTTCTCGGACTTAGTAAATTTTAAGTTGTAAAACTTTGTAAACTTTGTGTTTAGGTGAGTTGTGTTTCTATGTGTCTTTCCAAGCGATTAATATTCTACACTTGGGTTACTGAACTCCATTGCAGTAATATTTAACCCTCATTACATGCATATTTGAGGAATTTGAGGCTGATTTTCTGCCAAAACTTGTTGTAAGAATTAGCGTTTAGGTGTTGTAAGAATTTGCGTTAAAGTCAGCTTTTGTGCAGATTGTGGTGCTTTAACTTCTCATTACTCTTGATTTTCATATTTCAGTAACAACTGTAGGTATTAACCCGACTGTATGCAGAAATTTAACGGAAATTTTCTTTTTTTTCAGTCAAAATTTTCATGTTTTTCTCGGACTTAGTAAATTTTAAGTTCTAAAAGTTTGTGTTAAGGTGAGTTCTCAAAAATCAGTGGGCTCAGGCCTTTGATATTGCATATGTAGGTTGTAGGGGACTATCAGAACAGTATTTAACCCTGATACTATGACCTTTTTCCAAATTTCACCTAAAATTTTCTGCCAAAAGTTGTTGTAAGAATTTGCGTTTAGGTGTTGTAAGAATTTGCGTTAAAGTCAGCTTTTGTGCAGATTGTGGTGCCTTCACCTCTCATTACTGTTTATTTTCTCATTTCAATAACAACTGTAGGTATTAACCCTGCTGTATGCAGAAATTTAACTGATTTCTTTTCTTTTTTTCAGTCACAATGTTCACGTTTTTGTCTGACTTACTCAATTTTAAGTTCTAAAAGTTTGTGTTAAGGTGAGGTGTTAAGGTGAGTTCTGTTTCTGTGTGTCTTTCCAGGCAATTGATATTGTACGCATGGGTTACTGAACTACATTGCGGTAACGTTGCGCCCTTATTACATGCGTATTTGAGGAATTTGACGGGGATTTTTGGGACTTATATTCACTTTCTTTAAAAAAATATTTTTTTAACTTTTTTTTTTTTATTTAATACTTTCTCATACTTGTTACTAGTAACATTAAGGCTTATTTTAGTTGTTGATGTGATGTATTTTTATTGGGACTTATAGTCACTTTCTTGAACGAATGTTTTTCCGCAACTCCTCTTTAACCAATGAATGTACTTCAATTAAAATTTCAGTGATTTATGAAAGCCTTTCCTAATTCTTATTTATGATTTAATATCTGGCCTCACGATTCATATTCTTAATCATAAACATTTCTAAAAGATATATCCAATGATTCTATGTTGAATTGATATATAATAAATGCAGAAATATAGACTTTCCAAAGCCATCACATAAACCACATTAATCATTTGATGCCTAGTTAATGATTTATATTAACTAAATATTAGGCATGTTACATTGGAACGACATTATCAAGCGCGAATGTAGGTGAGCGTTGGGATGTAACATCCCTCTTGTTAGCTCACCTGACTTTCAGTCAGGAGAGCTATAGTGATCACTCACCGTCCGTCGTCCGTCGTCTGGCGTCCGTCGTCCGTCGTCCGTGAACATGGTGTTTGCGTCTTCTCCTCCCAAACCGCTGAACCAATTTAATTGATATTTGAGATAATAGTTTGTTATGACATCGCAATTTGATTTTGTTCAAATCAAGTTGCCCCGCCCGTGGGTGGGGCCACACCCAAAAAATGAGCTGAAATCTTAAAAAATCTTCTTCTCATGAACCAGCAGTAGCAGAGACCTGATATTTGGTGTGCAGCTTCCTTTTGAGGTGTAGACTCAGATTTGTTCAAGAGAAGTTTGTGGGGCTATACTTGGCGTCGTTATGGGAGGGGCAAAATTTTTGGCCCCGCCCGAAATTTCTATTTTCCAAACCGAGAGGCTGATTTGAACCAAATTTTATGTGAGGGCTTATTGGGTCATAAGTACCTAATTTATGCTGATTTTTTTTTCCTGTAGCCCCATGGGAACCGCAGGAGCTAAAAGTAGAAAAAAATTAAAACGCCCATATCTCCAAAACTGCACGGCACCGAGAATTTTTATTTGGTGTGAAGCTTCCTTAGGACCAACAGAAAGAACTGGTAAAAAAAAATTGCCATCGGTTTTATCATAGGGTACAGTTTCGGGACTTTGAAAAAGTGCTGAGTCAGCACTTTTTAACACTGTAGGCAATGGGAAAAACATTAAAAAATCTTCTTCTCCAGATCCAGCAGGCAGAATCTTTTGATATTTGGTATGCAACATTGGAGGGTGGATCTGATTCAAGTTTGTTCAAATCGGCCCCCTGGGTTCATATTTGGGCTCAGTATAGGAGCCCGATTTCGAACTTAGTGCATTTCAGGCAAATTTCTTAAAAAATCTTCTTCTCCATATCCAGCAGGCAGAATCTTTTGATATTTGGTATGCAACATTGTGGGGTGGATCTGATTCAAGTTTGTTCAAATTGGCCCCCTGGGTTTATATTTGGGCTCAGTATAGGAGCCCAAATTTGAACTTACTGCATTTCAGGTAAATTTCTTTGAAAATCTTCTTCTCCAGATCCAGCAGGCAGAATCTTTTGATATTTGGTATGCAACATTGTGGGGTGGATCTGATTCAAGTTTGTTCAAATCGGCCCCTTGGGTTTATATTTGGGCTCAGTATAGGAGCCCAAATTTGAACTTAGTGCATTTCAGGCAAATTTCTTTGAAAATCTTCTTTTCAAGATCCAGCAGGCAGAATCTTTTGATATTGGGTATGCAACATTGTGGGGTGGATCTGATTCAAGTTTGTTCAAATCGGCTCCCTGGGTTTATATTTGGGCTCAGTATAGGAGCCCAAATTTGAACTTCGTGCTTTTCAGGCAAATTTCTTAAAAAATCTTCTTCTCCAGATCCAGCAGGCAGAATCTTTTGATATTTGGTATGCAACATTGTGGGGTGGATCTGATTCTATTTTGTTCAAATCGGCTCCCTAGATTCATATTTGGGCTCACTATAGAAGCTCGAATTTGAACTTAGTGAATTTCAGGCAAATTTCTTCAAAAATCTTCTTCTCCAGATCCTGCAGGCAGAATCTTTTGATATTTGGTATGCAACATTGTGGGGTGGATCTGATTCCAGTTTGTTCAAATCAGCCACCTGGATTCATATTTGGGCTCACGATAGAAGCCCAAATTCGAACTTAGTGCATTTCAGGCAAATTTCTTTGAAAATCTTCTTCTCAAGATCCAGCAGGCAGAATCTTGTGATATTTGGTATGCAGCATCCTTAGGGGGGTGAGATTCAAGTTTGTTCAAGCCATGTCCCTAGGTCCATATTTGGGCTCACTGTGGGAGCTTGAATTGTAACTTTGTTCGAAATGAGGAATTTTCTTAAAAAATCTTCTTCTTCAGATCCAGCAGTCCGAATGGTTTGATATGTGGTGAGTAGCATCCTTGGGGGGAGGGGGGGATTCAAGTGTGTTAAAGCCAAGTCCATGGGTCCATATGTGGGCTCCCTGTGGGAGCCCAAATTATAACTTAGTCAATATGAGGAATTTTTCTTTAAAAATCTTCTTCTTCAGATTCAGCAGTTGGAATGTTTTGATATTTGGCATGGAGCAACCTTGGGGGCTGAGATTCAAGTTTGTTCAAGCCAAGTGGTTCATATTTGGGCTCACTATGGGAGCCTGAATGACAACTTAGTTCAAAATGAGGAATTTTCTTTAAAAATCTTTAGATCCAGCAGATGAATGCTTTTGATATTTTTTATGCAGCATCCTTAGGGGGATAAGATTCAAGTTTGTTCAAGCCATGTCCCTAGGTCCATATTTGGGCTGATTGTGGGAGCTCGAATTGTAACTTGGATCAAAATGAGGAATTTTCTTTAAAAATCTTCTTCTTCAGATCCAGCAGTCGGAATGTTTTGATATTTGGTGTGCAGAATCCTTAGGGGTGTGAGATTCAGGTTTGTTAAAGCCAAGTCCCTGGGTTCATATATGGGCTCCCTGTGGGAGCCCGAATTATGACTTAGTTCAGTATGAGGAATATTCTTTAAAAATCTTTTTTTAGATCCACTGGTCAGAATATTTGGATATTTGGTTTCAGCTTTTCTTAGGAGGAGCAGATGCAACTTGTGGAAATCAATTCTCTGGGTTGATATTTAGGCTACCATGTCAGGTGAGCGCCCTCAGGCCCCCTGGGGCCTCTTGTTAATTAAATGATAGAAATGTGGCTGTTATTGGAACAAGCTCTTTGAGCAAATAGCTTCAGCACTAAAATTAATCAAAGCAAAATTAAGAGATGCAATTTTGTCCATCACACATACATTTACCAGAAATAACAACTCAATGAAATATCATTACCTCAGGACAAATTGCTAAGAAAAATTCTGAAAATTGTTTAAGATTGAGAGAAAATCTACATGGAATGAACCCATATGTGAACATAATTTGTAGTTTATTACACAACAACTCAGTCGTGACAGGTAATAGCTGAAGTAAATGAGTTACATCAGCAAGTCAAGTTAATTGGTTTTCTTTCAATACAGTTAATCCTCTAATTGAAACTCATATTGGACAAAAAATACTAAACATAGTTTTAGATTAAAGTGTTAATCCCCTAAATGAAACTCAAATTGGACAAAAGAAACTAAACATAGTTATTCGAGAATTTTTGTTTTGCAAGTGTTGTCTGCTATCCACATTGGGTAAAGGGTTAATTAATGATATAAATTTATAACAATCTTACCTTCAGATGAGTTAGAAAGTTTGATGTACATTTCGATGATCCAGAAATAACTGATGTGCGGTGTTTGCATCTTGCTTTTATAGTTCCTGTGGCATTATCTGATTTGTCAAAATGCAAAGTTATAGTAGACATTGAGTTGCAAGGCAGTCCTTCCTGACTTCGCGCTATTTGCTTTTAATGAATAATTTTAATTTTCTGTGACGTATTTTCTTCTTCTGTTAAGGATTTGATGTTCGTTCCGCTCTACCATTAATTCACTATCTTGGAGATATGTTGAGGATTTTGTTATGTAGGTCTTTTAATCGTGTCAGTTGCTCTTCTGCAGAGTTGCGAGGCAGTCCTCACAGACTCAATCCTAAAGTTCTCAATGGGTGATGAGGCAGTCATCACTGACTCCACGCAGTTTAATTCTAATGAATAATTTTAATTTTCTGTGACTTATTTTGTTTTTCTGTTAAGGGTTAGGTGCTTGTTCAGCTCTACCATTAATTCACTATCTTGGAGTCTGTTGAGAGTTTTGTTTTGTAGGTCTTTTAATCGCGTTTTAATAGTTTCTATTTTTGCCAGCTCATGAAGTTCATTTATTAGTATGCTAAGTGCAAGGAATGATTTTGAATCCTCCAATGAGAATAATGATGAATGAAAGGTTTCAGCGCGCCGAAGGAGAATAAGTTGAAAGCAGGGATATTTTATAACTCTGTGAAACCATATTTATGTCTCCCCTATATTGTTTTAGTGCATATTCTTCTTCTTCTTTCTTCTTTTTCTTCTTCTCCTTCCCAGAAGGGAGACATATTGTTTTAGTGCATATTCTTCTTCTTCTTCTTCTTCTCCTTCTTCTTCTTCTCATACAAACTTTGTCCGGGCCATAACTTTTTTGTCTTTTGACCTACACCTTAGATACTTAGCATGTGGATGTATCACCATGAGCTGGTGTGCAGTGTACCATAGTGACCTTCATGTGACCTTGACCTTTGACCTGAAGGTCAGATTTATGTGTTTTTTTAAGGGAAACATCACACAAACTTTGTCCGGTCCATAACTTTTTTGTCTTTTGACCTACACCTTAGATACTTGGCATGTGGATGTATCACCATGAACCGGTGTGCAGTGTACCATAGTGACCTTCATGTGACCTTGACCTTTGACCTGAAGGTCAGATTTATGCGCTTTTTTAAGATAAACTGTCTGGACCAGAACTTTTTTGTATTTCGAGTCAGGCTTTAGATATTTGGCATGTGGATATATCACCATGAGCCAGTGTGTAGCGTACCATTGTGACCTTCATGTGACCTTGACCTTTGAGCTGAAGGTCAGATTTGTGCTTTTTTCAAGGAAACTTTGTCCGGACCAAAACTTGTTTGTCTTTTGAGCCAGGGCTTAGATATTTGGCACGTGGATGTATCACCATGAGCCGGTGTGTCGCATACCATTGTGACTTTCATGTGACCTTGACCTCAAGGTCAAATTTATGTACTTCAAATAGGGAGTAATTGTCCAGACCAGAATTTTTTTGTTTTTTGACCTAGGACTTGGTTATTTGACATGTGGATGTGTCACCATGAGACCGCATGTCATGACCTTCATGTGACCTTGACCTCAAGGTCAAATTTATGTACTTCAAATAGGGAGTAATTGTCCAGACCAGAATTTTTTTGTTTTTTTGACCTAGGACTTGGTTATTTGACATGTGGATGTGTCAGCATGAGACCACATGTCATGACCTTCATGTGACCTTGACCTCAAGGTCAAATTTATGTACTTCAAATAGGGAGTAATTGTCCAGACCAGAATTTTTTTGTTTTTTTGACATGTGGATGTGTCACCATGAGACCGCATGTCGTGACCTTCATGTGGCCTTGACCTCAAGGTCAAATTTATGTACTTCAAATAGGGAATAATTATCCAGACCAGAACTTTTTTTGTTTTTTGACCTAGGACTTAGATATTTGACATGTGGATGTATCGCAATTAGACTGCATGTCACATGTAATCATGACATTCATGTGACCTTGACCTCAAGGTCAAATTTATGTACTTTAAATAGGGAGTATTTGTCCAGACCAGATTTTTTTTTTTTGGCATGTGGATGTGTCACCATGAAACCGCATGTCTGCTACCTTGATGAACTGCATGTGACCTTGACCTCTGACCTCAAAAGGAAGGGGAGACATATGTTTTAGTGTGCTAAAACACTTTCTAGTTTATTTTAAAAGACAAGCTTAACATTTTTGTGTGAAAAGAGAATTACTGTTAGAAGTGTACATGAAGTGTACATGATTATCAAAACACAAGCTTCTTGACATTCAAACGATTCTCTCAGCAGTTGCAGAAGCACTCCAAGCAATGTTATGATTATCTTAACATACTCTTGCAAACAATTCATCAAACAAACCTTAACACCAGAGATACTAGTCCTGTTAGAAGAGAGACATAAATATTGAAACATACTCCAAACGTGCCGTTGGATTTTTGAACACTGAATGTAAGTTTTGAAAACATTTTTTGATCAATGTAACTGAACGTAATTGAAAAGTAATTGCAATTACAGGAGAATATTTTTATACTGTACCAATGACCCAAACTTAGCTGGTGCTAACTCTAAAATATTTAGGGCCAAACGCAAATTTTACCCCCCAATCCCCAAAATTTGCATCTAAAACCCAAAATTACATGTCCTATATGGTCCTCCATACTTTTACTCCACTGCACATGCACAGTGTCAAGGAGGTCTCGAAAATTACCGCCAAAAGTCATTCTTTGTTTGGCCCTCAATACAGTTACACTTCACTGTTATTTGTGCTTGTAAATCTCAGTTTTAAAGATGCCAGATGCATAATTATGAGAGAAATGGTGGATATATGGTGTAAATAGAAGGTGGAGAGGAAAAAACAGTGGAAACAAATGTTCAGGGCTGTAACTTATAATTATTTTACGAAATTATTCATGTTACCTATTTTTGAGGCATGACCTTGTTGTGGTCATTCTTGCTATGAATGTTCCATTGTTTAATCAGTGTTTCCTCTCTCCCTTTCCTTTATTCCCCCCTAGCTATTCTCCCATGCTTTTGGCTTATTTTTTGCAATGTTTATTACTAAAATTTCTTGGGAGTTTTGGCTTGGTAACAGAATTATTTTCTGTTTTTTTCCCGTGTTTACGTCCTCACCCTAGGGGTGTTTAGGTGTTTTGGTCTGCATCTACCATCTGATGTTCTACAGTTTCTTCTCTGGAAGCCTCTGTTTTGCATCAGATAGTGTTTAAATTGGTAACTGATTTCGGGCTATGTTTGTTTCAGTGCCTGGAGTCATGTTCCGGTTTGTTGACACTTTTGCTTATGTTCACAACTGTTACTTCTGACAGTGATTACTTGTCTTCTGCTTAATTTAGTTCATAGCAAGATACATTAATATTGCCCGTAAGTGTTACATTAATTTTTCAAAATGATTTAAAATTTTTGTCCACACTTAGGCTTTTTTGGGATCCTTTGGGCTCAAGGTTCCCATTGGGAACTTGGGCTCTTCTGAAAATTTTTTCAAAAAATTTTTTTTTTTGAAAATTATTTTCTTTTGAAATGTTATAATGAATTATAATATATTATGTATATTTATTTCAAGGGTTAGTGCGAGTAATATGACGGTGTATATTTTTTCTGGTTGGAAAAAATATTTTTCGTTCGTAATGCGAGGATATCTTCCTCTAACTCACAAGTTCATTGTGTTTCTTATAGTCAATGTAGTCGCATTAATTCTTGCTCTGTGTGTGTTGATTGATATGACAACGTTGGAGACATGTGTCATGGTATTTTATTAGCGCTGAGGGGTCCATTACGGTCCTCTCTCCATAGGGTCACTATATATTATCAGTTTCTTTTTCAGAATTCAGAGTGATGTTTCCGTGATGTCTTCAATAAGTGTGTCTCCGTCGTTGCAATATTTGGGCTAGCGGGAAGTGCTCAAGGTATTACGACAATTGCTGGGAGTTCGCTGGTTCAATCGAAGGCATTGTCGCCCGCTAGTCCGCCCGGTGTCACGTCCATTCACCAGGAAAGAATGGTACAGCACCCGGGTTAGTCCGTTGTGGTCCAGGGAAGCAGATTGGGTGATGCGAGCACTATAAAACTAAAGATGTGCACACCCAGCAACGACGGATCCGAGGATAGTACGGAGGAAGCCTGTCAGTCCGGTAGCTAGCTCGTCCAGGTCCTCCGGACCGCGAGCGAGAGAGGCCCCCTCTCTCTTGCATCAACATCTGTGCCGCGATGTTGTTATATGTTGTTCTCTTAGTCGGAGCTTACGTCCACTCCTCCTGCTCAGGACGCTCCATCGCATGACAGTCCAACGCGGCTGTTATATTGGCTTCCTCATCCTCGTCAACACACACGACCGTATCTTGGCTATGTGACCACAGATTTCCGGGGGACGTTCGTATATTATATAAATGCAGGATTGAATGTCCCTGGTGCTCCTGCTTCGCCGACCAAGGAATACACGTCGACCAGGTCACTCCATCTGCTAGCCAAGGATACGAGACCTTTCCAGTTGGGACGTTCGCATATTGTATAAATGCAGGAATGAACGTCCCGGGAGCTTCCAGCAGATATTTCACGTAGGACCGCGGCTCCACAGGTCTCATAGGGTAACATGAACTAGGTATTGTTACTGTGATGTCTTCGTAAGTGTGCTTCCGTTGTCACAGTCAAATGAAGAGCTAGCGGTAAAGTGCTCATGCAGATACGCCAATTGCCTAAGAGGTCCCAAGTAGTTGGCGTCCGCCAGCTCGCCCGGTGTCGCGACCATTCAGCGAATGGCTCAGCACCTGGGTTCGTCCGTTGCGGTCCAGGAAGGAGATTTTGGTGATGCGAGCACTATAAAATACAATGTGCACACCCAGTGACGACGGATACGAGGATGGTACGGAGGAAGCCTATTAGTCCGGTTCCTAGCTCGTCCAGGTCCATCAGGGCTGCGAGCGAGAGAGGTTCCTCTCTCGTATTACAACTAAACGTTCCTCAGTCGGAGCATATGTCCACCGCTCGGGACGCTCCGTTATATAGACAGTCCGAAGAGACTGCTCTTTCAGCTTCCTCATCCTCACGGCAGCACTCACGACCGCATCTTGGCTACGTGACCTGTGATGTTCAACCAACATCGCCGACCAGGGATTCTACGGCGACCAGGTCATGCAATCCGGTAGCCAAGGATATGAGGCCTTCATACTCCGGACGTTCGCATATTAGATGTATGCAGGAGTGATCGTCCAAGGAGCTTCCAGCGGCTAAATCCTATAAGACCGCAGCTCCAGTGGCCTCTGTTACGGACATGCTATCGCAGATAGCACAAATTATCGCAGCATCCCAGCAAGCGACAGCAACTCTGTCAGATCAGGAATTATCCGAGGAAGCTGGGTTGGTATGTTCCACTGCAGGTTCAGGCACGGACAACCAAGAATTACAAGTGGTCCGACAGGATGGCGAAAGGGATACGGATGAGTTGTATTTTCCCTTTTCGGAACAACATATTTGCCGTAGAGTGCATCCGGCATTATCATCTGACGTTGTTCCTCTGGACCAAAATGCTGCGTTGCCGGATAAGAGACTGATAGTGCCACTGGACACAGAATTCTTAATCGGTTTAGGGACATCATCCCTCAGTTTCCGACACAGTCCAGATATGTCTCACGGACATTTGATCTGTTGAACGACGCTATATTTATTTAACTTGCTACCTAAATGGGCAGGTCAGGTTTCTTATTGGCAATATGCTCTACATCTGCCTTTCATCAGTTGAACAAATATTTTTTTATTTTTTACTGTCGTCTATGTCAATTCCAACCACGATGTTGGAAATAACAATATCGTCTAGCAGGGTCAGCTTAGACGCATCATCGTACGCAGATCACCTTACCAGACGTTATCATTATGTCTCAAAGTAAAAAGAATTCTAGGATGCACAATCTCCTTAAGAGTTCTTTCAAGGGCCTCACGTAAAACTCCGTCCTTTAGTGTCAATATGGAGTTGGTTAGACGTGACACGGCCCTGGCTACATCCACGCGTGTAGATAGTAAGGTGAAAAACTCTCTCAGAGTCGCTCCAGTCTCCGGAGAGTTTTCTTCGACGGCAAGCTTTCCGCAGTCTATGATCAGATAACTAAGAAAGCTTTAGACACTCTGCTATTAAAATTCGCTTCCATATAGTCGGATTCAGCAGGGAAGAATAGGACAGGTACTTCTGGAACGAATACGTCCAAGGGAAGTTCCTATAGAGGTTCCTATGCGTCCTCTAGGTCTTATTCTAGAGACCGTCAGGGTAGCGACTCATATAGGGGCCGTAATTCCAGTCAGACGTCCCTAGGTCGACAGGGCGAGGTGCGGACCGTGGAGGACATGGCTTCTCCTTCCTCAAGCCTCACAGGACCAGGAGATAATGGTTTTAACCTCTATCGTGTACTAGTGAGCGGAAGACTGTCGAGTTTCTCAATTATTTGGGAATAGATTACGGACGTCCCTTGGATTCAAGGGGTGATTTCGGAAGGACTAAATTGTTCCTCAAACAAAATCCTTTGTTAACTCAGAGTCCAAGATGGACTCAGCTTCCGCCAAGTCAGTAGGATAGAGGCTCGCTTCCATCAGAAGTTTAGTCTCTTCTGGAATGATCGCGATGGAGATCGTAGAAATCCAGGAATTTCCAGGTTTCTACAACCATCCTTTTCTGGTTCCAAAAACCAGGTGGCTCTTTCCGTTCACCCATTATTCGGAACTGGATAAACAAGCTGATCGTGACTCCAAGTTTATATATGGAGTCCACCCGATCGGTCAAAGGGAGTATTCGGGTGTATGATTATGCTACATGCATAGATCTCAAGATGCGTACTTTCACGTCATGGTACATCATGCGTCAGAAAGTATCTTCGCTTCCTTATCATAGGAGTCATATATCAGTTCCGAGCAATATGCTTCGGTCTGAATCTAGCCCCCCCTGGGCCTTCACTCGAATAACGGACTCGGTAATGACTCATTTCCAAGCTTATTCGTCTGCGATAACGTCGGCCTACCTGGACGACATTCATACAGGTACAGCAATGAGTTAACGCTTCAGAACTATGTGCAGAATCTGCTTCTATTGCTCTGACGTCTAGGTTTCTTAAGTAAACAAGGAGAAGTCGGATCTGGTATCATACAAGTCATTCACCCACCGGGGGATGAGCTTCGTAACGCACAACTTTTTCGTTCATCTGCCATTACCCAGAACGAAATTATTCATTTGTTATGCTCACTATTGTCTTCGCTCAGACAAAGTCTCAGCGAGAGATCTTATGAGACTGATACGTTTAGGCGGAACTGCTGCGATTTTATTCCGATGGGGCGGTTACACATTTGTCCTCTCCAAATTTCTTTAATTCAGAATTGGAGGGTGAAGATTCTTTCGCTTGATACGGACATCTTCTTGTCAAATCAAGTGAATAAGAGATTCAGACTTGGGCAAGTTTTCGGGGCTTAACTCAGGTAGTTCCACTGCAAGTTTTACAGTCTTGACGGATGCCAGTAAACAGGTTGGGTCGTTTCACGGATTGAAGTGCCAGAGTCTTTTGATTCTGTAGTTCCTTATCAAGCACTCAAACATCAAGTATGATGTCATTTTGGCTTGCGCTATGTTATTGGATAACGTAATTCAGAATGTTCATACGCTAATTCTGTCCGACAACTTTGATGGTATTAGCGTATTTTTGGAATTATGGAGGCACTCATTCCATCCTGTTATTCATGTTAACGGAATGAATCTTTCGGTTGCTACGAGAACATCAAGTTCTCCTATCGGTCCGTCATATTCCGGGTCGTCTGAACGTATTAGCGGACTCCCTTCGCGGAGGGGCCGTTTGTTGCCACCAGAATCATCTTTCAACAAACGACTTTTCAATCAGATTGCTACCAAGGCGAGCACCCAATGATCGACTTATTAGCGACGCATCTCAACAATCAGTTGCAGATGTATGTGTCATTATGTTTGGATCATTGAGCGTTTGCAGTAAACGCTCTATCGATCTTGTTAGACTTAATAATAAGATATGCGTATCTTCCAGCGCTGTTGATTCAGCAGATATTGCTCTAGTGTAATTATTTCAATGCAAATTCTGTTGGTAGCTTCTCTAGCTCCACAAAGACTGTGAACTCATTTACTCAGGCGTCTGTTGTGGGACATGCCGTGGAAGCTTCCTCCACATCTCGGTCCATTCTATGGTCAGATGGATTCAATCTACAGTCAGTTCTGCTTATGATTATATCTTCATTCAGCAGTCTGTGTTTTAGTTTTGAGCTCATGAAGTAAGAGTTCTTCTACTTCATGGGCTTAAGCTATTAATATTGTTATTACAGATTTAATGAGGGCTGCATATTGGTGTTAGCCCTCCATTTTCACTATTTTGTATCTGAGAATATTGAGTCCTTTTCTGCAGATCTTCATTGTTTAGGTCCGCTATTTTTTTACTCAGAATGTTGTCTACTAAACAGTGGCAACTATGTGTGTATAGGCTTTCGGTTCCGGCAGTGACTCTTTCCTGCTGCCCTCTTTGCTCTGGAGTATTTGATCCAGGGCAAGGGAAAGGGGGGGGGGTGTTCCCTCAGGTCACCTGCTTTATAGTGTAAAGCAAGGGAATACCTCCGTTGGACTTCGTAATTCCGTGTCGGTTCCGAGATGATTTTAGGGTTAAACCTATGTTTACTCATCTGTGTAATATTTTTGAAGTGTTGATTGGTGTGAGGCATTCGTATATATCACGTGATTAATTGAGCGTTAATATACAATCCTCGAACACTTTTAAATGAGTATATAGAGTCTCATTTGTCTAGACTCCCGTATTTATTTGTTTTCCTTAAAAAATATTAGTATAAAGGGTTATACTAGATGTTTATAGAAATCATTGATGTCATTGTGCTCAATTACAGAATAGTATTGTGTCTTTATTTTTTGTTACAAATAAGAAAGATACATGAAAGACTATCTCTCCTTTTCTCCGTAAGGGGCTAGGTCTGTTATATGTAATTGAGTCTATTGGATTTTCCTTATGTCCTAGGCCCTCCAACCTTTTTACTATTCAGCTAAGTCTGGGTCATTGGTACAGTATAAAAATGTTAAAAAATGTATAGTAATTTATATATTTTTTATACTTACAATGACCCAGACGGGGATGGCCCTCCCATGAGTTGGGAACTCATACCTCCCCGCTGAGTACATAACGCTAACCAGGCACTGGTTGTAAGAATGACTTTTGGCAGCATTTTCGGGATCTCCTTGACACTGCGCATGCGCAGTGGAGTAAAAGTATGGAGGACCATATAGGACATGTAATTTTTGGTTTTAGATGCAAATTTTGGGGATTGGGAGGTAAAATTTGCGTTTGGCCCTAAATATTTTAGAGTTAGCACCAGCTAAGTCTGGGTCATTGGTAAGTATAAAAAATATATAAATTACTATAAATTTTTTAAGTTTCAGTGTAATTAAGTACATTACAATTACAAGTAATTGAAAAATTCCTCAATTACTAATTACTTTAAAAAAAGTAATTTATTACAGATAATTATAATTACCAATTTCCCCAGCCCTGGGCATGATGTGTGACAAGGGGGTGTGCTTTTCATTCTCAATCCCTTTTTTGCTTAACTTGACATAGTCAAGATAAGCTATTGCCATCACATGTGCGGAAGTCTGTTAGTCTGTGAGTCTGTTCACATTTTCCTTTAGCACAGGCTACACCCCGCAGTTCTTGTCTGATCGTCATGAAATTTCATATGCAGGTTTGGGGTCATGTCTAGATGAGAACGTCCCCTCTTGGTCACGATCGGTCAACCGGTATGGCTGCCCAAGCCCAAAACCTGAAAACCATTAGTGCAGTCTACAGGTCGTATTTATGAAGGGATTTCATTGTAACTTGGTAGGATGCCTCTGTATAATGCCTAGATGAGAATGTCCCCTTTTGGGCATGATCTGTCAACCGTGATGGCTGCCCAAGCCCGAAACCCAAAAACTTTTAGCACAGTCTACAGGTCATGTTTAATATGGAGGGATTTCATTGTAACTTGGTAGGATGACTCCTTATGATGTCTAGATGAGAATTTCCCCATTTGGGCATGATCTGCCAACCGTGACGACTGCCCGAGCCTAAAACCTGAAAACCTTTAGCACAGTCTACAGGTCATATTTATTGAGGAATTTCATTGTAACTTGGTGGGTTGACTTCATATAATGTCTAGATGAGAAAGTCCCCTTTTGGTCCTGATTGGGCAACTGTGATGGCTACAGGGGCCCGAAGCCCGAAAACCTTTTTCACAGTCTACAGGTCATATTTATGAAGGCATTTCATTGTAACTTGGTAGGATGACTCCAAATAATGTCTAGATGAGAACGTCCCCTTTTGGTCATGATCATTCAGCCTTTATGGCTGCCCGAGCCCAAAGACCTTTAGCATAGTCTATAGGTCATATTTATGGAAGGATTTCATTGTAACCTGTTAGGTTGACTCCATATGATGCCTAGATGATGACATCCCCTTTTGGTCGTGATTGGTCAAGTGTGACGGCTACAGATGCCCAAAGCCCGAAAATCTTGAGCACAGTCTACAGGTCATATTTATGAAGGGATTTCATTGCAACTTCGTAGGATCACTCCAGATGATGCCCAGGTGAGAATGTCCCCTTTTGGTTGTGATCATTCAACCATTATGGCTGCCCGACCCTGAAGCCTGAATACCTTTATCACAGTCTACAGGTGATATTTATGAAGGGATTTCATTGTAACTTGGTAGGTTTGACTTCATATAATGTCTAGATGAGAACGTCCCCTTTTGGACACGATTAGGCAACTGTGACAGCTACAGGGGCCCGAAGCCCGAAAACCTTTAGAACAGTCTACAGGTCATAATTATGAAGGGATTTCATTGTACCTTGGTAGAATGACTCCAAATAATGTCTAGATGAGAACGTCCTCTTTTAGTCGCAATCTTTCCACCTTGATGGCTGCCCAAGCCCCAAAACCTTTAGCATAGTCTATAGGTTGTATTTATGGAAGGATTTCATTGTAACTTGTTAGGTTGACTCCATATAATGCCTAGATGATGACATCCCCTTTCGGTCGTGATTGGTCAACTGTGATGGCTACAGGTACCCAAAGCCCGAAAATCTTGAGCACAATCTACAGGTCATATTTATGAAGGGATTTCATTGTAACTTCGTAGGATCACTCCAGATGATGCCCAGATGAGAATGTCCCCTTTGGGTTGCGATCATTCAACCATGATGGCTGCCCGAGCCCAAAGCCTGAAAACCTTTAGCTCAGTCTTCAGTTCATATTTATGAAGGGATTTCATTGTAACTTGGTAGGTTGACTTTATATAATGTCTAGATGAGAACAGCCCCTTTTGGACACCATTAGGCAACTGTGATGGCTACAGGGGCCTAAAGCCCGAAAACCTTTAGCACAGTCTACAGGTGATATTTATGAAGGGATTTCATTGTACCTTGGTAGGATGACTCCAAATAATGTCTAGATGAGAACATCCCCTTTCGGTCGCGATCATTCAACCATGATGACTGCCCAATCCCAAAACCCAAAAACCTTTAGCACAGTCTACAGGTCATATTTATGAAGGGATTTCATTGTAACTTGGTAGGTTGACTTCATATAATGTCCAGATGAGAACGTCCCCTTTGGACGCAATTGTGAAACTGACTGCTCCAGGGGCCCGAAGCCCGAAAACCTTTAGCACAGTCTACAGGCCATATTTATGAAGGGATTTCAATGTAACTTGATAGGATGACTCGTTTTGGAATAATTTCACTGTAACTTAGTAACTTTCGTTGATATACGTTAACTGTGAGGGCCACATACATTAACTGTGAGGTCATATTAACCCACCCCTCAGCTCTTCAGTACAGTGTACACGTCATATTATTTTTTATCAAAAACATAGCATACAGGGAACAAATGAACATATTCCCAATTATCACAATTCTTGTTTTATTTCATAATCCTTTCATAAACATTGAACGTTATCCTTTTCATCAAACACAAACCACAAGTTAAGCTACAGTGTCATTGACACTTTCATTGGTAAACTACTATAGAACGATGATTTACAGATCAAGTTTGAGTTTCAAGCTGATTGCGTTAATCTTGTGTGAGTTATGACCCTTGGAAATATGGAAAAGTGCCAAAATATTAGTTTTCCGGACTTTTTTTGGAAACGCTTCAACGGAATGATTTCATTTTTGGTAACCTACTATAGAACGATGACTTACAGATCAAGTTTGAGTTTCATGCTGATTGCATTATTCTTGTGTGAGTTATGGCCCTTGGAAAGTCTGTCAGTCTGTCAGTCACACTTTAGTTTTCCAGACTTTTTTTGGAAATGCTTCAACTGAATGAATTTATTTTTGGTAACCTACTATAGAACGATGACTTACAGATCAAGTTTGAGTTTCATGCTGATTGCGTTATTCTTGTGTGAGTTATGGCCTGTTGGAAATATGGAAAAGCGCCAAAATATAAGTTTTCTGGACTTTTTTTGGAAACGCTTCAATGGAATGATTTCAATTTTGGTAAACTACTATAGAACGATGACTTACAGATCAAGTTTGAGTTTCATGCTGATTGCATTATTCTTGTGTGAGTTTCTTTTTCAGAATTCAGAGTGATGTTTCCGTGATGTCTTCAACAATTGTGTCTCCGTCGTTGCAATATTAGGGCTAGCGGGAAGTCCTCAAGGTATTATGACAATTGTCGGGAGTTCGCTAGTTCGATCGAAGGCATTGATCTCCCGCTAGTCTGCCGGTGTCGCGACCATTCACCGAATGGCTCAGCACCCGGGTTCGTCCGTCGCGGTCTAGGGAAGCAGATTGGGTGATGCGAGCACTATAAAACATCAGACTGCACACCCAGCAACGACGGATCCGAGGATAGTACGGAGGAAGCCTATCAGTCCGGTAGCTAGCTCGTCCAGGTCCACCCGGACCGCGAGTGAGAGAGGCCCCCTCTCTCTTGCATCAACATCTGTGCCGTGATGTTGTTGTATGTTTGTTCGCTTAGTCGGAGCTTACATCCACTCCTCCTGATCGGGATGCTCTGTCGCATGACAGTCCGACGCGGCTGTTATATTTGCTTCCTCATCCTCATCAACACACACGACCGAACCTTGGCTATGTGACCACAGATTTCTAGGGGACGTTTGCATATTATATAAATGCAGGATTGAACGTCACTGGTGCTCCTGCTTTACCGACCAAGGAATACACGTCGACCAGGTCACTCCATCTGCTAGCCAAGGATACGAGACCTTTCCAGTTGGGACGTTTGCATATTATATAAATGCAGGAATGAACGTCCCTGGAGCTTCCAGCGGATAATTTACGTAGGACCGCGTCTCCACACGTCTCATAGAGTAACATGAACAAGGTGTTGTTACCATGATGTCTTCGTAAAGTGTGCTTCAGTCGTCACAGTCAAATGAGTTAGCGGCAAAAGTTGTCATGTAGATGCGTCAATTGCCTGGAGTTCCCTAGTAGGATCGATGGCTTTGGCGTCCGCTAGCTCGCCCGGTGTCGCGCCCATTCACCGAATGGCTCAGCACCCAGGTTTGTCCGTTGCGATCCAGGAAGGAAATTTGGGTGATGCAAGCACTATAAATACAAGGATTGTACGGAGGAAGCCTATTAGTCCGGTTCCTAGCTCGTCCAGGTCCATCCGGGCTGCGAGTGAGAGAGGTCCCTCTCTCGTACTACAACATCTGGACACAGATGTTGTGGTACAAAACGTTCCTCAGTCGGGGCATATGTCCACCGTTCGGGATGCTCTGTTATATAGACAGTCCAGAGAGACTGCTCTTTTGGCTTCCTCATCCTCACGGCAGCACACGCGACCGCACCTTGGCTACGTGACCAGTCATATTCAACCAACATCGCCGACCAGGGATTCTACGGTGACCAGGTCATGCCATGTGGTATCCAAGGATACGAGGCCTTCATACTCCAGACGTTCGCATATAAGAAATATGCAGTAGTCAATGTCCAAGGACCTTCCAGCGGCTAAATTCTGTAAGACCGCAGCTCCATAGGTCTCCGTTACGAACGTGCTATCGCAGATAGCACAAATTATCGCAGCGTCCCAGCACCCGACAGTAACTCTGTCGGATTAAGAATTATCCGAGGAAGCTGGGTTGGTACGTTCCGCTGCAGGTTCAGGTGCGGACAACCAAGAATTACAAGGGGTCCGACAGGATGGCGAAAGGGATACGGATGAGTTGTATTTTCCCTTTCAGAACAACATAATTGCCGTAGAGTGCATCTGGCATTATCTTCTGACGTTGCTTCTCCGGACCAAAATTGCTGCGTTGCCAGATAAGAGACTGATAGCGCCACTGGACTCAGAATTCTTACCGGTTTAGGGGCATCATCCCTCAGTTTCCGACATAGTCCAGAAATGTCTCATGGACATTTGATCTGTTGAATGACGCTATATATATATATATAACTTGCTACCTAAATGGGCAGGTCAGGTTTCTTATCGGCAAATGCTCTACATCTGCCTTTCATCAATTTAAGGAATAATTTGAAACAGGAGGACAGAGCATTCTGAGAGTTCTCTGCGTCTAGACGACCAGGCCAGGATCTAGTATTGTTTATACCGTCGTCAATGTCAATTCCAACCATGATGTTGGAAACGACAATATCGTGTAGCAGGGTTAGCTTAGACGCATCATAGTACGCAGATCACCTTACCAGAGCGTTATCATTACATCTCAAAGGAAAAAGAATTCCAGGATGTACAACCTCCTTAAGAGTTCTTTCAAGGGCCTCACGTAAAACTCCGCCCTTTTAGTGGCAATATGGAGTTGGTTAGACGTGATGCGGCCCTGGCTACATCCACCCGTGTGGATAGTAAGGTGAAAAACTCTCTCCGAGTCGCTCCGGTCTCCAGAGAGTTTCTCTTCGACGGCAAGCTTTCCGCAAGCTATGATCAGATAACTAAGAAAGCCTCAGACCTTCCGCTTCCATATAGTCGGATTCAGCAGAGAAAAGTAGGACAGGCACTTCTGGGATGAATACGTCCAAGGGAAGTTCGTATAGGGGTTCCTATGTGTCTTCTAGGTCTTACTCTAGAGACCGTCAGGGTAGCGACTCATCCGGTCAGATGCCCCTAGGTCGACGGGCGAGGTGCGGGCTGTGGAGACTTCTCCTTCCGCAAGCCTCGCAGGACCAGGAGGTAATGGTATTATCCTCTATCGTGTACCAGTGAGCGGAAGACTGTCAAGTTGCTCAATTAATTGGGAGTAGATTACGGACGTCCCTTGGATTCGAGGGGTGATTTCGGAAGGACTAAATTGTCCTTCAAACGAAAACCTCCGTTAACTCGAAGTCCAAGATGGACTCAGCTTCCGTCAAGTCCGCAGGGAAGAGGCTCTCTTCCATCAGAAGTCCAGTCTCTTCTGGAATGATCGTGATAGAGACCATAGAAATCCAGGAATTTCCAGGTTTCTACAACCATCCTTTTCTGGTTCCAAAACCAGACGGCTCGTTCCGTCCACTCATAAATCTGAGCTGGATAAACAAGCTGATCATGGCTCCAAGTTTATATATGGAGTCCATCCGATCGGTCAGAGCGAGTTTTCGGGTGTACGACTCTGCTACATGCTTAGATCTCAAGTTGCATACTTTCACGTCATGGTACATCAGGCGTTCAGAAAGTATCTTCGCTTCTTCATCGTAGGAGTCGTATATCAGCTCCGAGCAATGTGCTTTGGTCTGAATCTAGCCCTCTGGGCTTTCACTCGAATAACGAACTCAGTAATGACTCATTTCCGACCTCATTCGTCTGCGATAACGTCGGCCTACCTGGACAACATTTTTTAGAGGTACGGCAATGAGTTAACGCTTCAGAACGATGTGCAGAATCTGCTTCTATTGCTCCAACGTCTCAGTTTCATAAGTAAACGAGGAGAAGTCGGATCTGGTATCATCCAAGTCACCCACCCACTGGGGGATGAGCTTCAAGACGCACAACATTCTCGTTCCTCTGCCGTTAATCAGAGCGAAATTAATCAGTTGTTATGCTCACTATTGTCTTCGCTCAGACTAGGTCTCAGCGAGAGATCTCATGAGACTGATACGTTTGTGCGGAGCTGCCGCGATTTTATTCCGATGGGGCGGTTACGCACTTGTCCTCTCCAATTTCTTCTGATCCAGAATTGGAGGGTGAAGATTTTTTCGCGCGATACGGACATCTTGTCAATCAAGTGAATAAGAGATTTAGACATGGGCAGGTTTTCAGTGGTTAACTCAGGGAGTTCCACTGCAATTGCCGGATCCGAGTTTTACAGTTTTGACGGATGCCAGTCAAACAGTTTGGGTTGTATCATTGAGCCCAACGGATTTGAAGGGACAGGGTCTTTGGGATCCGTAGTTCCTAATCAAGCACATTAACATCAAGAATGATGTCATTTTGCCTTGCGCTACGTTATTGGATGAACGTTATTCAGAATGCTCATGTGCTAATTCTGTCCGACAATTCGACTGTATTAGCGTATTTTCGGAACTAGGGAGACACTCATTCCATTTGGTTCTTCATGTTAACGGAAGGAATCTTTCTGTTTGTACTAGAACATCAAGTTCTATCGGTCCGTCATATTCCGGGTCGTCTGAACGTATTAGTAGACTCCCTTCACGGAGGGGCCGCTTGTTGCCGCCAGAATGGACTTTCAACAAATGAGTATTCACTCAGATTTGCTACCAAGGAGAGCGGCCAATGATCAACTTATTCGTGGCGGATCTCAAGAATCAGTTGCAGATGTATGTGTCACAATGTTCGGATCTTCGAGCGTTTGCAGTAGACGCTCTATTGATCTCGTGAGACGAAATAATAGGATATGTGTATCTTCCAGCGCCGTTGATTCAGCATATATTGCTCAAGTTAATATCTCAATGCAATATTCTGTTGGTAGGATTTCTAGCTCTACAAAGACCGTGGATTAATCTACTCAGGCGTCTGTTGTGGGACATGCCATGGAAGCTTCCTCCACATTTCGGTCCATTCTATGGTCAGGTGGATTCAATTTACTATCAGTTCTGCTTATGATAATATCTTCAATCAGCAGTCTGTGCTTTAGTTTTAAGCTCATGAAGTAAGAGTTCTTTCTACGTCATGGGCTTGCGCTAATAATGTTGCTATTACAGATCTAATGAGGGCTGCATATTGGTCTTAGCCCTCCACTTTCACAAATTTGTATCTGAGAAATATTGAGTCCATTTCTGCAGATCTGCATTGTTTAGGTCCGTTATTTTTCACTCAGAATGTCGTCCACTAAACAGTGGCAACTATATATATGTAAGCTTTTGGTTCCGGCAGTGACTCTGTCCTGCTGCCCTCTTCGCTCTGGAGTATTTGATCCAGGGCAAGGGGAATTGGGGGGTGCGGGGGAGGGGGGGCAGGCATTCTCTTAGGTCACCTGCTTTATAGTGTAGAGCAAGGGAATACCTCCCTTGGAGTCAGTAATTCCGAGTCGGTACCGGGATGGTTTTAAAGTAAAGCTAATGTTTACTCATCTACTATGTAATATTTTTTAAGTGTTGCTCGGTGTGAGACATTTGTATATATCACGTGTTAATAGGGCGTTATTATACAATCCTCGGACACTTTTAAATGAGTATATAGAGTCTCATTTTGCGTGACTTCCTTATTTATTGGCTTTCCTTTAAAAAATATTAGTATAAAGGGTTATACTGGATGTTAATAGAGATCATTGATGTTATTGTGCTCAATTACAGAATGGTGTTGTGTCTTTCTTTTTGATACAAATAAGAAAGATACATGTAAAGCCTATCTCTCATTTTCTCCTTGAGGGGATAGTTCTGTTATATGTAATTGAGTCTATTGGATTTTCCTTTATGTCCTAGGCCCTCCAACCTTTTTACTTTTCAGCTAAGTCTGGGTCATTGGTACAGTATAAAAATGTTAAAAAATTTATAGTAATTTATATATTTTTTACACTTATCAACGACCCAGACGGGGATGGCCCTCCCATGAGTTGGGTACTCATACCTCCGCACTGAGTACATATCGCTTACCAGGCACTGGTTGTAAGAATGATAATTGCGCCAATTTCAAGACCTCCTTGACACTGCGCATGCTCAGTGGAGTAAAAGTATGGAGGACCATATAGGACATGTCATTTTCGGTTTTAGATGCAAATTTTGGGGATTGGGGGGTAAAATTTGTGTTTGGCCCTAGATATTTTAGAGTTAGCACCAGCTAAGTCTGGGTCATTGGTAAGTATAAAAAATATATAAATTACTATAATTTTTTTAACTTTTGATGCAACTCCCTCAATTGTAAAATGGATTAACCCTTCAGCCAATAAATCAGCCACATCTGCCCGCGTAATATGCAAATTCAGCAGTTGAAAAAATAGTATTTTTCAAACAAATTTCAATAAAACATATCATGTGACCCTTCATTGGAACGACCTCGATGAGCTCGTTCCAACGAGGGGGTCACATGATATGGTTTTGTTGAAATTTTTTTAAAAAAATTAAAAAATGTTATTTTAAATAATAAATTTTGATATCGTCTGCATTGGGTAAAGGGTTAAAAATTAGTTGGAATATAAGCCAGGCATCGTGGGCCTGCATGTGAAAAGGTTACATTGGCTCTGAAAGTCAACATCATAAATACATGTATAGAAATTGTTGTCTTTCAACAAATCGTTCCAGTTTCCAAACCTGTTCTAATTTTCATGCCTGAACCTAATCTTTTTATGAGCTTTTGACAAAAAACGTTACAGACTTTTAAAAGATATTTGGGAGTGCAGTGGCTAAGTGGTTATGGTATTGGACTTCAAACCGAAAGGTCCACTGTTCAGTCCCCACCAGGGGTAGCTACATTGTGTCCTTGGGCAAGCTACTTAATCTCCATTGCCTGTGTGGTGGCACAGCCTTGCTGTGGACTAAGGTTAACCAATGCTAACCCTTCCTGAGTGGAGTTAGTATTTCAGGTAGTCTGACAGTTCCTTGCTGCAGCTCAGTGGTTCTGTCTCGGTACTCCGGCTTCCTCCACCCATAAACCTCTCCGACACAAGGTGGCCTTGGCTGTTGAAAGTGTTGTTCACGCCAGTAAAAAAAAGATACTGGACTGGCTTCTAATACATATGCCCTGCAAATGTAGGCCAGACACCTTAACCCTTCACATGACCTGAATAGTAAACTACACTTGAAAAACGTTTCTTGAATGACTAAAATATTTAATTTTTGTCTCAAAAACATTGCTTATAAGTCCACATTAGAACAAGCTCATTGAGGGGGTCATAAGCTATGTTTCTGACACAAAATTGAAACGATGAAATTTAAATGGCAATTTTTGTAAATAACACTTATTTTTGTCATAATGTGTAGTAAGGGGTTCAGAGACTGTATGAGAAGATAAAATATTTTAAAAAAAATTTTAAAATCCTGACCTCGATGACCCAATTTTTCTATTGCATGTAACCTGACGAAATTCAATTATTGTTTTTCATCTCAAGGGTAAAACTGAATACTATATTATATTTCATCATTTCAGCAGCAAAAATAAGAAGTCGTAAAGGTTGTGTTCCATTCTAGAATAGATCATGGTTCTATAAAATAAAATTTAAGTCAACTGGAACAGATTAAACTAATGCATAAGAATTATTAAAGGATAACTTTGGTTGTAATGCAATCACAAAGTCACATTTTTTTTTGCCTTATTTGAGAATTTTAGCATGGTTCTGTTTATTGAAATACTGACTTTTTCATTATGAAGATCAAGATCAAGATCGCCCCGGAGATCCCATCACAGTGCCAGATCTAGAAGTAGAGAGAGATATTATAGAGACAGAGACTGGGAGAAAGATCGTGAACGGTATTATAGGGAGTATGAGAGAGACTATGATTATGATAGGGAAAACTATGGATCAGACTCAGTTAGGGAAAGAAGATGTCGAGATTATTACAGGTTTGTTTCACTTCTGGCTTTTCACTTTTGATATTGCAATGCGGTGTACAGTGGAATCTGGTAATTTGAATACCAATGTTGTCAATGAAAAATTTCAGATTAACTCCTTGCATGCTGCTGGTGGATATTCCTGCCCAGGACAGTATTTCCCTTGCCATTGAAATATGTATAATTTGGGAATATTTAATCCAAATTGCACTCTATAAATTGAATGTATTTTTTTCATCAATGATTTCTTGAGTTAAATTTAGATGAACTTTTCATCTTCACAGCAGCCATGATTAGATTTGATGAAAAATATCTTAAAATACTCAGCAGGTTAAATGTTAATAAGAGTAATCTGTTAACCCCTTACCCAGTGCACACAATATCAGAATTTATTATTTTAAATATGATTCTTTCAATTTTAAAAGAAAGAATCCAACAAAACTATATCTTGTGACCCTTTCTGGTCTGTAAGTAGCTATATTATGAGAAGATGCTTTTATAGCATTGTTTTATTCGATGCTGGCATCTATTTTGGAGGGGAGTGGTGATGTTGTGGTAACCGTTTCTCGTCAGATCACCGAAGTTAAGCAACGTCAAGCCAGGTTAGTCCTTGGACGGGTGACCATCTGAATGATTGATTTGGACTCCTGCATTGTGCCCTTGGGCAAGGCACTTAACCCTGATTGTCCACATGGGGGCACAATGACACCATGTACTAAGCCATACTGCATGTCAATGGTCCGCATGTCTTCAACCAGTCTAACCCTGCTTGTGCTGCCGTGCGGAGTTACGATGTTGGGGAGCTGGCAGCTGTTGCTCGGTGGTTCTCTCCAGGTACTCCAGCTTCCTTCACCCATAAAACTGTCACCAACACAATATGACCTTGGCTGTTAAAGTGTCATTAAACCTTAATAAATAAATAATAAATTCTATTTTGGATTACATAATGGGGAAGGGGAAGTAATTTCTACCCTCATTCAGAGGCATAGCCTATCCGATTGAAACTTTTGTCTCTTTTTTGCTTCTTACACTGTCTCTTCTATGATTAATTTTTTTATTATCATGGAACACATTTATCAATTAATGTCTTTGGTCCATCTTGATGCCATTCTCCAGTGACATACAGTACCATTGAATATTCTGGAACCTGGGGTACAATGGCAGTCTATTATTGCCAAATCTGCTTCAGTCGCTAGACTTTCAGCTGATTTTGGAGAAGCTGGTCCTGACACTGTTCATTGACTTTTTCTCGGTGCTTTTCCCGTTTACTTCACCAGAGCGATGAGAGTTACATCTATGGAAGTTCTCTATCTCAGTGGCCTTCATATCTCACTGTCTGACCAAAACAATCGATGTCTGGCCAAATTTTGCCTTGCATGAGGTGTTCAAATCTATATGTTACTGGGAACCCCTCACCTCATATCCCTTCCTGCAATATCTAATTCAGGCCAGCCACTTTTTACCTATGCTGTAGATGTTCTGTTGGTCGTCTGGCTCAGGATAGACAGCTACAACTTTCCTCTTTCCTCTGACACCATTTCTGTGTACATTATCCAAGTTGGTGCCAAGTCTGAATGTCTGATATATTACTGTTGAACATGTATCCACATTTTACTCTTCTGGATCCTTTGGTCTAGGCTGCCAGCATAGACTTAGGAAGTCAAGTGGGAGGGTGCGTGGGGGGTCTTTAATCAGATCGGTGTCCTTCCTGTAAATTTCTTTGTATATAATTTCCATTTGCTTACTGAACAGGTCTTGTCATTTTCAAAATTCCAGGAAGGCCATTATGGTTCTCCTTAAATGACTCCAGGAGGACCATTTTTGGTTTGCCTAAAATGACTCCAGGTGGGCCATTTTTGATTTCCAGGGGCTATGAGTGAAAGCATGTGTGTGCATGACACAAGAGTTGTCATAGAGACATAATTACAAGAGTGTTATTTCCAGTTGTGCAAGTTTACCCATACAAGCAATTAGAAACTTGAGAATTATGGGAGGCGTTGAATTCAGGGAATGAACTATTTGACACATTTGTGTATATAATCCCCCACCTCATCCAAGTCATCCAAAGGATGTGATGGATGAGGGGATTCTTTGAATACAAGCCTGTAGGGTTGAGGATGTAACACTGGCATATTATTTTGCATGGGATTACCGTTCCAGCTCACTTCAAAGCACTAAAGTTTGAAGGTCATAAACAAAACACTATAAATACTCAGTTCAGGTAGAAAGCATTGTCTCTTCAAAGAATAATCATATTTAATGATAAAAAACCCTACCATAATTGAGGTGGGGAACATTGGAAAACAAATGTGTATTACAGTGTATTGTTGACCCAATGAGGGTGGGTGTTACATCCTCAAGCCTACAGGCTTGTATTCAAAGAATCCCCTCATCTATCACATCCTTCGGGTGACTTGGATGACGTGGTGGATTCTTTTCCATAAAGCCTTCCGGCTTCTTGGATGTAACACTGGCATGATTTCAAAGCTTTTATCATTAAATATGAGTACATGAAACCGACCCAGGTATGATCAATGTAGTGTGTATGTCATATATTGCATAGTCACTGAATGTCGCGTGTAGAGAAGTAATCAGAGTGAAACAGAACACCTGAGAGAGTAACAATAACAACAAAAAATACACATAAATCCATTTCTCTATTGACATTTGTCTACAAAAACACTAACGAAAAAGAGTCTGTATCATTGCAGACATTCTTCGCTGAATCCAAGCTGTTTGAAGGCTGTACTTCAACCGACATATGAATGGATGATATCAAGTCACGTCAAGAGGGTGTGTGAAAACTGTTCAGCCGTGTCTTCAAGGTTCCTGCAATAAAAACCATGGAAAGTTTTTTGCAGATTGCCAATTTGCAGCCTTTAGAATCTGACTCAATGGGAGGCAGCCTTTTGAATCTGACTCAATGGGAGACCTTTCCGAACAGCTGCTGAAGTTGCAGCGCCTCTCACAGAATGTGCCTTAAAAGAACTGTTAATACCTGCATTATGTATACATTCACAAACCCATCTAGCAAATGTAGATGTAGATATTGATTTCTTGGTTTTGATAGAAATAAATACTTTATCAGATTTTCGTATGTTTTTTGTCTTTTCCAAGTATGTTTCCAAAGTGTGTACCACACAAAGCCGATCATCAGTATTTTTTGAAAAGATGAATGTTATAAGAAATATGTCCTGGTCGGGATGTCTTTTGCAGAGTGGAAGTTACAAAACTAATGCCATTGATAGTCCTTTGCATGTAATTTAGATCTAACGAGGTAAATGTTTGTGCTCTTTGGGGTGAGACAAGTGCCATGAGAGATGCTAGTTTTTTGGTCAAAACATCAAGAGACAAAGTATCGAGAGGATATAAGGTTTTTAAATAGTTTAAGGCCACTGAAACATCCCAAGTGTAAGTATATATCTCGGCACCGGTGGTTTGTGATTGAAGAACCCTTTCATAAATCTGGTAAGGAGTGGTGTGGATGAAACCTCAGATCTACCAAGTGCAATCATGGTTTGGATTAACATGGACTTTTGTGTATTCACGACACTGTATGACTTGTGTCTTCCCAAAACAGAAAGATAATTAGAACCTGAACTTCAGTGGGTTGAATATAACTAACTTTTTGTGTATCACACCACAAACACCACTTGCACCAGGCATACCCATATTGTTTTGTAGTCGACTGCCGCCAGGAGGAAAGGATGATGTCTGAAGCTTCCTTCAAAATGCCTTTTGCCTTAAAGTGTTTCTGGATATAGTACAAGCGATCAGCCTTAATTTTGGTAACAATGGATGCAGCTTGCCTGTAAGGTGATTTTTCAGAAGTTTCTTGGTCTGTGGAAGTTTTACTGGTCGACTGGCCATCAACTGTAACAGTTGGGGGAACCACAATTGAGTTGTCCACCAGGGAACAACGATTAATGCCTGATTGACCTTGTCTTCCTCTGTCTTTGCAAGAACTTTGACAATAAGACTAAAAGGAGGAAAAAGAAATGGTAAATGATCAGTCCAAGAAATGGAAAATGCATCTGTTGCAAATGCATTGCAATCAGGGTACCAGCTTACAATACATGGGTAATTGGCAGTTTCTTTGTGAAGCAAACAAATCTATTGTAGGCTCGAAGAAAATGTTACAAAGAGTACTGAATATTTTCAGGTGTAATTTCCATTCAGATGAACTATGTCCTTCCCTGGATAAAGACTCTGCCAGTAAATTGTGTTTCCCAGGGATATGAACTGCTGAGATATGAATGTTTCGAGTTGAACACCACAGCCAAATACTTTTAGAGACATTGAAGAGGTTGTTTCTCCTGCCACCTACTTTATTAAGATAAGACATTGCAGTGGTGTTATCAGTTCTAACACAAATATGGCAGCTGCGTAAATTATTGGCCAGGGTAAGCAATGACTGCTTGATGGCCAGAAGTTCTAGAACATTTATGTGAAGTTTCCGCTGTGTTAGATTCCATTGACCATTAGCCCATTGACTGTCTAAAATGCCACCCCAACCAGTAGAGGAGGAGTCAGTACTAAGTGTGTTATCAGGTGAGGATACCGGAAGTGGCTGTGAATTCAGTAAACGAACATTACCAATCCACCATGAAATTTCAAGCTTGCTGTTTCTTGACAGCCGAATACTATGAGAATATGATTTGTATTTCTTCAAACCATTGGTATTATCCCTTTCAAGTGATCTGTAGTCCAAAGGACCTATATGTATTACCCAAAAAGCAGCGGTATAGAGTCCAATGAGTCTTGCTACCATTCGAATAGTAAGGTTCTGTGCAGCCAAAACTGCCTTTGACATTGACACAATAGTGTTAATTCTCTCTAAGGGGAGATGGATGGTGAAATTTTCTGAATTGATGATATGGCCAAGATATGTAATTTCCCTTGTGGGACGTAAAACTGATTTTTCGAAATTAAGTTCAAAACCTAAAGTATTGAAATGATCTGACATAGTGTGTGTGTCTTCACGGGCACCTTTCTCTGATTGGTTGATAGTGAGTGAATCATCTATATAGTATGTGCAACGAATTCCTCTACTATGCAGATAGGAGAGAATTGGTTTCATGACCTTGGTGTACAAGCAGGGTGCTGAGGCCAAGCCAAATGGTAAGCAGGTGAATTTATAGAGAATTCCCCTCCAAGAAAATTTTAAATATTTCAGGTCATGAGCACAGATTGGAATGCTGAAATAAGCATCCTTAAGATCAATAGATGTGAAAAAAGCATTAATTTTGATCAGTTGTAAAGCAGATCGTAATGTATCCATTTGAAAATGGGAATAGGCAACGTATTTGTTCAGTTTTTTCAAATTAATCACGCGCCTCATTTTCCCATTTTTCTTTTCCCGCAAGAAAATATTGGAAAGGAATTTACCTGGTTCGTGATTACAAACCAGAATAGCCCCTTTATCAATCATTTCTTGTACTTCAAAATCCACGAGGAGGGTAACAGGACGATTCGGCGACACGCCTGAACGGTTCGGTGGAGAAAAAAATTTCTACGCCGGACCTGTCGAGACGGTTCAGCGTAAAAAAATAGGGACGGTTCGGCGGAACAAAATAGGTATGAGAGGGATGGTGAAAGGGATGGTGAAAGACAAGGAATAAGAATATTTCTAATATTTTTTTTATTTAAATATTTTCAGTCAAGGTCAATGGTAAGTTGTCTGACTTAGTTTTTTTTTGGTTTTTTAATTTTCCAGTAGTGTGTTTTACTTCCTTTAAATGGTCAACCATTTTTAAGAGTGGTGTCATGGCATGAGCCATAATTTTTTGGGTATCTTGCAGCTGACAATCAAGTGTCCTAGTGCGACCATCCAGCTGTTGCCAGAATTCAGAATTAATTTTGGGTGCTGATATCTGCTTACAGTTTTTGGGAACAGGATGTTTGGTAATTATATCAGTTATATCTGATTTAATTGTCGTAGTTTTGTTAGCAAAATCTGCTATTGTTGTATTTACTTCCTGCCCCATATTTTATATCATCAGAAAAAAGTTTAGGTAAATTCAAAAAATCATCCTCTGACAAGTTGTCGATATCTGATCCATTGTGATCAGAATTTGTCCTGTGTGAGTTATCACCGGGCAAAGATCCATATTGGCCGTCTGAATCAGTGCCAAACAAATCATGAACTGCTGCCTGTGTATCAACCAAATTTGTTGCAGAATTTTGATCAGAAGTATGTGTAATAGTATCATTATTCAATCTCAACCTCGTTTGAGGTAGATGAGAAGTTTTATGTTTTCGTTTTTTAGCAGACTGGGACAAACTCCCCCGTGCTACTTTCGATTTCGATACTTCCATATTTACCCGTCTGAATCGATCCGGATCATAGCGTGATGTCGTATTTTCAATATTTGTCACAGAATGACTGCCACAAACATCGGATGGGTCAGCGACATCACCCACAGTGATTTGTAAATTGCTCTTCGAGCCATACCCACTGAACTCGCCACTGGAAGCTGCGTCAGAGGCAAAAATATTTAAAATTTCACTATCAGTGGAACTATCATGTAAATTTTTCGATTCTGAATCTGATGTCGAATCAAGAAGAGTGGAATTTTTATAAGCAGAACTATTGCTGCAGCTACTATTAGAGGATGACATGATCGAAATGGAATGGAAAGTCGCTCAAAATAAAAAGACAACGCTTTCCACCTGAGCTGAGTATTTATAGTGTTTGTGTGTGACCTTCAAACTTTAGTGCTTTGAAGTGAGCTGGAATGGTAATCCCGTGCAAAATAATATGCTAGTGTTACATTAGAGAAGCCGGAAGGCATTATGGAAAAAAATCTCAGGTTTTCTGGTGAATAAAATAAAATTACTCACAAAATCATTTGGGGGAGTGTTTGTTTTATTTATTCTTCCCATCCGAGAAAGAGATAAAAGTCGGAGCCAGGATGATCAACAGACATGTTAAGTTTGAAAACCTCAAAATAGTGAGATTTTTACATGGCGATGCTTGTTTTCTCCATACAAGACACAAACTGTAATTTTCCTCAACCACCCCATCCCTTACTTTTAAAATTCATGCTCAGAAAATAAATAAATAAATTAAAGTTTGGGAATGTTGTGGGAACATATGCACAGTTTCATAAATGTTGCATAAATTAAATTCCAAACAATCGTGAGGATTGAACCCCCCCCCCCCCCCCCACACACACACACACACCCATAAATTCATAAATTCAAGTCAGAAAAATGAGGGGAAAGAACTGAAACATGAGTTTCAGTTAATAGACCACCATGATAAGAAAATATACACTGGACAAAAATTTGTCAATAGACCTGTCAAACACAGAATATCAAGTTTAGTGGCCCAGCACCCCCCTCCCCCCACCCAGCTTTATCAGTTGGCTCCTTCCCCCCCCCCCCCCCCAATTTGAAAATATATTTTTTTATTTCCTTTCCCTTATACAAGTACAGCACCCCCTAATTCTGAGATTTCGTCCCTCCGCCCACTCTTCACTACAATTTCCCCCCCCCCCCCATCCCCCCTCTTCCAGGATTTGAGACCATGGCTCCACCACTGGGGGGATCTGCTTTGTTCTGTCAGATTTGAGTCTTTGTCAAGATGCTAAATTTAATAAGAAAAACTACATTTTCACAAAAATCAACATTTCCTTAGTTTTTGAAGGGTCACAAAGCTCTTACCATGGTTTTGGGGGATAATATGCAATTGTTGTGTTTATTTTGGTAATAAGAAATCCCTCCAAATATACCAAAATGTCTTTATAGTTCCCGATTCAAATGCCAGTGAAATAGAAGAAACACAACACAAATCATATTTCTTGTGATTTTGTTAACTTTTATTGAAGTAAGTTGTGATATTTGAATAACTTTTGTTGATTACTCACTCCCAATGTTTTCAATAATATCTCTCCTATTTTCGACTGTTGTGGTTTGTTTTTTTCAGAATTATTTCTTTTCTCAGTTTTTTCAGTTGTTCTTTCACACTGATGAATTACCTCCAGTCCAGGTGGAATTGTGCTTTGTTGCCTCCTTCTATCCGGGAAGATTGTCGTTTGAGACCAGGCCTTTATATTACCCCAAATTCAAGCCGGTAAAGGGTGTCCCCAAATTAGTAGATGGCTACTAACAGCTTGTTGTAATATTCTAAAATGAAGATATTTGTTCAGAAATACTTTTGCACCATGCAAAATAGGTCTTAGAAAGCCCTGTATTATATTCTATTTGTATGTAAATTGACTAATCATGTACTTCCTCATATTCATATTTTGGGGACATTTTTACTTGAATCCATTGTCCCAAAATTAGACCAATCTAAAGCCCTAGAGACAGCCTATTTTGAAGTTCTTCTGATTGAATTAATGGTCCTTAGAAATCAGGGTTAGGCGGATGTTTACCATCTGCAAAATTTTTACTTTGGGCGGGCGACTACCTGAAAATGACAGGCCTGACTGAACCCTTCCTTTTGGATGTTTTTTTTCTTTTTATAACCTGTTCTTCAGTCGGAAAAGGTAGCAAGATATTCTTTCTATACCCTGCTACAAGCCAAGAAAGATATCACTCCACTATATTTTTATGTTTGATTCACACACTATCCGCACTACTTTGGATCTCTTTCTAATTTGGATAGTATAACCATTATTATCATAAATAAACAAATTTAGGGTCCTAGATGCTTCAGGTTCTACACTTCTGGTCAGGTGTCCGGTATTCTAACTTATTTTTGTCTTTTACAGATTTTGTATGGTGTGCTAAGTTGAAAATTAATAAATCTGATTTGATATATTTATCAAAAAGTATATCTATCATACACTTCATAGAACAGTAACCGTAGACTCATTCAGAAGGTTATTTCCATCTGTTTGAATATCTATATGCACTGTGCCTCAGCATAACTGCTATCTCCTTGTTAGCATAATATACTGACCCCATTAGAAAACTGAAATTACTCATTGGATCATCCAATATTTGCCCATTTTATGTTTATACCACCCACTTGAAAAGTGGGTGGTATGTAGCGTTTACTATGTCCGTCCATACATCTGTCTGTCCATCCATCTGTCCATCCATCCGTCTGTTACGCTTTAGGGGGGTACACATCTGCTATCTGCAACTCCTCCTAAACCAGTGAACGGATTTCATTGAAACTCTCAGACATTCTTTTACATACATTGAAGATGTGCACATCCTATTTTCTTTTCAGATATTTTCATTTTTACAGTTTCCCATATTGAAAAATGATCTTTGTCAAATTCAGTGGACATTCTGGACAGATCTGCTATCCGCAACTCCTCTTAAACCATTGAACAGATTTCATTGAAACTTTCAGACATTCTTTTACATACATTGCAGATGTGCACCTCCTATTTTCTTTTCAGATATTTTCATATTTACAGTTCCCCATATTCAAAAATGGTCTTTGTCAATTCAGGTTTTAGTAGGGAGGGGTATAGATCTGCTATCCACTACTCCTCTTAAACCATTGGACAAACTCCATTGGAACTCTCAGACCTTCTTTTACATACATTGAAGATGTGCACCTCCTATTATTTTTCCAACTGTACCCTATGGCCCAGACTTAGCTGGCTTAACTCCAAAATATCGAGGGTCAAACACAAATTTTGCCCCCCAATTCCCCAAATTTGCATGCAAAACCGAAAATTAGACGTCCTATCTGGCCCTCCATACATTTACTCTCCACGCATGCGCAGACGCCAGGAAGTAACCGGAATTGCCCCAACATCATTCTTTGTTTGGCCGTCTGTCAGATAACAACAAACTGACTTCTGTGCTTTTAAATCTCAGTTTATGATGATGCCAGACACAAATCAATGGTTAATTTGGTGGATCCAAGAACACAACTGGATGAAGGAAGGAAGAAACGGTGGTTTGAAACGTTCAGGGCTGTAATTTTATAATATTTATAAAAATTAGTTCATGTTTCCCAATTTCGGGACATAGGCCTGACGTCATCATTGTTGATAATGATATTTCCACTGTTTGTTAAGTATTCCTTCTCTACCCTCCCTTGATCCCCACCAGTTAAACTCCCAATCTTTTTGGCTTGTTTTATTGAAATTTTTTTATAAAATTTCTTGGGAGTTTAACGTGTTACACAGAATGTTTATTCTGTATATCCCCATGGTTACGTCCTCACCCTTGGGGTGTTTAGGCATTTTGGTCATGCATCATACATCCAATGTATCATTTTTTTCTTCTGATGAAGATCTTGCCTTACATCGGATAGTTCAAAAATCTGTTACTGACTTCGGGCCGTGTTGCCTGGGGTCTTGTTTCCGGTTTTCATTCTGACATTGTTTACATTAACAACGCTCTTTTTATATACATAGTTTCCTATTTATTATATGGTAGGTCTGTTGTAAGATACATTAAATATTCCGGTAGTGTAGCAGTTAATTTTTGGATAGAAAAATAATTTTTGTCCACACTTGGGTTCTATCGGGATACATTTGGGCACTTCGTTCCCTTTGGGAACTTGGGCTCTTGTCAGCTACTGCCGGTCCTCTCGTGGTGAGAGGCCGCCGCCGGTCCTCTCGCCAAAAAGTCGCGCTAGTTTTTTAGTTTCTATTTACAGAGGAACAAGAACATGGTGATGTTTACGTGACGCCGTCAGAGTGTGTGCTTCCGTCGTCACATTTAGATAGTCAATCAGAGCTAGCGGCTAAAGTGCTCATGAATATTAGACAGGGCAATAAACCACAATGTGGTTTCAGTTCCCTGTCACCAGCTAGCTCGATCGGTGAAGCGGTTACTCCATCTGAGGGTACCATGATGCCGGGTGTGTCCGTTGCAGTAGAGGAGAGTAGAAAGGGTAGAGTGAGCACTTCCGTAATTTTGCCGATTAACAGAAAACGAGGAAGATGGATTGAGAGTTCCTCTGCGTTTGAATGAACAGGCTAAGGACCTAGTTATGGCCTTACCATCGTCATTCACTATTCGCTCGGACACAATTGAGACGGCATTTCTTCATTCAGAGCAAATTTAGACTCACTGTCTTACGCAGATCACCTTTAAGAACTTTGACGCAACGTCTCTACGGAAAGGAATTTGAGGACGTTTGTACCTCATTTAGAGTCCTTTTCAGGGCTATTATATTTATCACGTATAACTGTCTTAACAGTTGCTAATTTGGAGTTAATCAGACGTGACGGAGCCCTTGCGTCGTCATCCTTAGTAGATGACAAGGTGAAAAACTCTCTTCGGGTCGCTCCGCTTTCTGGACACTAAGTTTTTGATGATAGCTTTCATTGTTGTATGGCCAAGCTACAAAGAAAGCATCAATACTCTACTCTTTAAGTCGGCGTCTAATCAACCTGCAATAGCAGAATGGAGTAAGGAAGTATGTCCTAGACAGAAAGTCGTCTAAAAAGGACTGCTCGCGAGGGTATAGTTAACCCTCCTATAATTACTCTAGGGATCATCATACAGTGACTCGAATAGGGGGCTTAGGTCTGATCGAGGCTACCAGTCAGACGCCTCTAAGTCGTTGGCTTGAGGCTTGAGGTTCCTCGTAAAGGAGACGTAGTTTCTTCTTCCATAGGCCTTGCAGGTTCTACAGGTGAGGTTAGGACCCCTATTGCTTAGCAGTTGATAGATGGTTATCAAGATTCGCTTCAAACTGGATAACTATTACGGAAGACCAGTAGGCGAGAAGTGTTGTCTCGGGCGGCCTATGGCTATCTTTCCGAGAGAACCACAACTAACTTAATGTTTGATGGACAATGCTTCCGTCAAATCCTTGCATACGAGTATTTCCAATCAGAGGTAAAAATTCTCTTGACAATGAAAGTAATAAAGGTCGTCAAGAATCAAGTTTCTCTAGGATTCTATAGTCACCTGTTACTGGTACCGAAGCCATAGAGCTCATTCCGATTGATAATAGACTGGAACTGGATAACAAGTTTATCAAAGCTCTAACAGTTTATTTATGGTTATCATTTAGTCGGTAAAAGCGAGCGATCGAGTGATCGACTATGCTACAAGCATAGATCTAAGGATCCGTTTTTTCATGTCCTGGTATATCCGGCATTCAGAAAGTACCTACGGTTCGTCGTTCAAGGGATAGTATTTCAGTTCCGAGTGATATGCTTAGGTCGGAAGATAGCGCCCTGGGCTGTCACTCGATTAATGAACTTGGTTCATCTGCCATTATCCGGAATGAAATTGGTCAGTTGCTATGCTCGCTTTTGTCTAGACATTAACAGCGAGAAATTTTATGCGACTGATGGGGTTGTGCTGAGTGGCTACGCATCTTGTTTAAATGGGTCGCTTATGCACACATCCCCTCCAGTTACTCCTTACCCAGAACTGGAGTGTGAAAACGCATTCGCTCAGGACCCGTATTGTTTTAACAGATCTAGTAAACAAAAGGTCCACATTGGGGCAGATATTCAGTAATTAACTCAAAGAGTTCCTCTGCAACTGCCAGATCTGGCTTTCACGATTATGACGGGTATGAGTCAGTAGTTTGGGGCACGACCCTGAGTCCGACAGACTCGAAATGCAGGGGTCTTGTGACCCTCGGTTCGAGAAACATATAAACATCAAAGAATGATGTCAATATTGTTAGCACTACATCAATGTGGTTCAAATATTGTTGGACAACTAGATAGTGGTAGCGTACATCAGGAACCAGGGCGGCACCCATTCATTTCCATTATGATAACTAACGGAGAAGAATTTTCATGTTCATCTCTCTATCCGACATATACCGGGTCGTCTGAAAGTACTAGCAGACTCGCTCCTCAGAAAGATCGCCTGTTGTATTGGACGCTCAACATGCGAGTATTTGGACAGTTTTGCTACCAGTGGGATCATCCCATGATAGTTTAGTTTGCGATGCACCGGAACAATTAGTTACCATCATTTGTGTTGCCATGCCCAGATCATTGAGCATATGCAGTAGACGCTCTTCAAAATTCATGGGGATGAATGATAGGATACGCGTATCCTCCAGTTCATTTGATTCAATAGATTACATTTAAGATTGAACAATCTCGTGAATCCTACTAGTAGCACCTCTGTTGTCACAGAAACCTTGGATCAGTATTCTCAGTATTCAGTATTCTCAGTATTCTCAAGTGTCTGTTATGGGACGCTCCCCAGAAGCGTCCTCCATGAGAGGGTCTTCTTTCAGGGGAAGTTTTATTCTTCACATCCTTCTCCACCCATAGTGGCATAAGGCAGTCAGTTAGACGTGAATGTTCATTGCGGTTCCTATATTTTTTGATAACTGACACAGGAACTATTAAATAATGCGGGTGAGGAGTTTTCGATATGACTTCGAATTCCCCCCTTACCTAGGCCCTCCACCTTTTTACGATTCAGCTAAGTCTGGGCCATAGGGTACAGTTGGAAAAATATTATACCGGGTAAATTCATAGTAATTTCTATATTTTCCATACTTACCTATGACCCAGACGGGGATGGCCCTCCCATGAGTGGGCACTCATACCTCCCCGCTGAATTATTATGTAATACTCTCTTTTACAAAGAATGATGTTGGCGCCAATTCCGGTTACTTCCTGGCATCTGCACATGCGTGGAGAGTAAATTACGGAGGGCCAGATAGGACTTCTAATTTTCGATTTTGCATGCAAATTTGGGGGGATTGGGGGGCAAAATTTGTGTTTGGCCCTCGATATTTTGGAGTTAGCACCAGCTTAGTCTGGGCCATAGGTAAGTATGGAAAATATAGAAATTACTATGAATTTATAATTTTTTATACTGTACCAATGACCCAGACATAGCTGGTGCTAACTCTTAAAATTCTAGGGCCAAACTCAAATTTTGCCCCCCAATCCCCAAAATTTGCATCTAAAACCAAAAGAAATCATGTCCGGAAGGTCCTCCATACTTTGCCCTCTCTGCGCATGCACAGTGTCAAGGACGTCCCGAAATTGGCACCAATTATCATTCTTTGTTTGGCCCTTCATCAGTTCACATCTGACTGATATTTGTGCTTGTAAATCTCAGTTTAAATGATGCCAGACACATAAATATTAGAGAAATGGTGGATCTAAAGTGGATGTAGAAGGAGGAGAGGAAAAATGAGTGACAGAAAATATTCAGGGCTGTAACTTAAAATTTTTTAATGAAATTATGTTAAATTGCCTATTTTCGAGGCATGGGCCTGTTGTTGTCATTCTTGCTATTAAGTTTCACTGCTTGTTCAGTGTTTCCTCTCTCCTTGTCCTTTAAGTCCCCCCTTGCTATTCTCCCATGCTTTTGGCATATTTTTGAGTGATATTATTACTAAAATTTCTTGGGAGATTTAGCTGGGTAACAGAATGAATTCTGTTCTTTTCCCCATGTTTACGTTCTCACCCATGGGTGTTTAGGCATAGTGTTCTGCATCTATCATCTGATGTTCTGCAGTTTCTTCCTTGGAAGTCTCTGTTTTGCATCAGATAGTGTATTATTGGTAACTGATTTCGGGCCAGGATTTTCAGTGCCTGGAGTCATGTTTCTGGTGTTTATACACTTCTTGTTTACATTGGCAACAGTCTCTGTTGAGGGGGATTTTTTGTCTTTGTACTAGGTTAATTCATTACAAGATACATTATTATTATTCGTAAGTGTTGCATTAATTTTTTAAAATATTTTTGAAATTTTTGTTCACACTTAGGCTTGGGATCCATTGGGGCTCAACGTTACTTTTCAGAAACTTGGGCTTTGCTGAAAAAATATTTTTTCAAAATATTTTTTTGATTTCAATTATTTTTTCTATGTTAATGGATCATGTTATTATGTATCTTTGCTTTCAGGGGTTCGTGCGAGTACTAGGACTTATTGTATTCTTTTCACAATGAAAGGATATTGTTCAAATTGTAATAAGAGGAAATCTTCCTCGGACTTTCATGATCATTGTATTAATTGTAGTCAGTGTACTCGCACTAACTCCTGTTCAGTATGTGAATATTGGGATGACAAACATTGGAAACGTGTGTCACAGTATGTTGTTAGCGGGGAAAGGGCTATGCCGGTCCTTTCTCCGCAGGGTCACTCTAGTTTATCAATCTCTATTTCAGAGGAACAAGAACAGGGTGATGTTTCCGTGATGTCTTCCAAAAGTGCGCTTCCGTCGTTATAATTAAATGAAGAGCTAGCGGCAAAAGTGCTCATGGAGATACGCCAATTGCCTAAGAGGTCCCTAGTAGGATCGACGGCGTTGATGTCCGCTAGCTCGCCCGATGTAGCGTCCATTCATCGAATGGTTCGGCACCCGGGTTCGTCCGTTGCGGTCCAGGAAGGAGATTTGGGTGATGCGAGCACTATAAATATTCAAGGTGCACACCCAGTGACGGCGGATAAGAGGAGAGAACGGAGGAAGCCTAGTAGTCCGGTTCCTAGCTCGTCCAGGTCCATCCGGGCTGCGAGCGAGAGAGGCCCCTCTCTCGTACAACAACATCTGGGACCAGATGTTGTGGTACAAAATGTTTCGCATTCGGAGCATACGTCCGCCGCTCGGGACGCTCCGTTATATAGGCAGTCCGGAGAGACTGTCCAAAAGGCTTCCTCATCCTCTCAGCAGCGCACACGCCCGCACCTTGGCTACGTGACCGCGGATATCCAGCCAGCTTCGCCAATCAGGGATTCCACGGCGACCAGGTCACGCCATCCGGTAGCCAGGGACAAGAGGCCTGTAGACTCCGGACGTTCGCATAAGAGAAGTATGCAGGAGTCAGTATACACGGAGCTTCCAGCGGCTATGCAGCGTAAGACTGCTACTCCGCAGGCCTCGATGACGGACGTGCTAGCCCAGATAGCACAAATTATCGCAGCATCCCAGCAAACAACAGAATCTATATCGGATCAAGAATTATCCAACGACGCTGGGTCGGTACGCTCCGACGAAGCATCGGGTGCGGACGACCGAGATCATCATGAGGTCCGACAGGATGGCGAAAGGGATACCGAGGATTTGGAGCTATCCCTTTCGGAACAACATAAAGCTGCCATAGATTTCATCCGGCATTACCTTCCACAAGTTGTTCCATCGGGCCAGACTGCTGCGATGCCGGATAAGAGACTGATAGCATCATTGGACACAGAATTCTTTGAGCGGTTCAGAGACATCGTCCTTGAGTTTCCGACACAGTCCAATAATGTCACAAGAACATTCGAATTATTGAACGACGCTATCTATAAGCTTGCTTCCAAAACAGGCAAGGCTGGTTTCTTGTCCGCTAATGCTCTCAATCTGCCTTTCATCAATTCAAGGAATAAATTCGAAACGGCAGGACAGGGCATACCGAGAGTTCCTCTGCGTCTAGACGATGAGGCGGAAGACTTGGAATTGTCATTACCGTCGTCTATGTCTATTCCAACCGCGACGTTGGAAATGACAATAACATCTAACAGAGCAAGCTTAGATGCTTTATCATATGCAGACCACCTTACAAAGGCATTATCATTGCGTCTTCACGGGAAAGAATTCCAGGATATACAATCCTCATTAAGACTTCTTTCAAGGGCAGTAGCTTATTCCACGTCTAACTCCACCCTTTCAGTGGCAAACCTGGAGTTGGTTAGATGTGACGCAGCCCTAGCTACATCCATGCGTGTGGATAGTAAGGTGAAGAACTCTCTCAGAGTCGCTTCGGTCTCCGGAGAGCTTCTCTTCGACGGCAAGCTTTCAGCAATCTATGATAAGATAACTAAGAAAGCTTCGGATTCTCTGCTTTTTAAATCCGCTTCCAAAAAGTCGGATACAGCAGAAAAGAGTAAGACCGGCACTTCTGGGACAAGTACGCCCAAGAGAAGTTCCTATAGAGGTTCTTATACGTCCTCTAGGTCTTATTCTAGAGACCGTCAAGGCAGCGACTCACGTACGGGACGTTATTCGGGCCGAGACAACCGGTCTGATGTCCCGAGGTCGACGGGACGAGGTGCAGATCGTGGAGGACGTAGTTTCTCCTTCCGCAGGCCTCGCAGGTCCAGGAGGTGATGGTTTGAACCTCTATCGTGTTCTGGTTGGCGGAAGGTTATCGAGTTTTACAGACGAGTGGGCGTCAATTACGGACGACCCCTGGGTCCGAGGGGTAATTTCGGAAGGACTAAGAATATCCTTCAAACGAAAGCCTCCATTAACTCGAAGTCCAAAATGGACTCAGCTTCCAGGAGGTGATGGTTTGAACCTCTATTGTGTTCTGGTTGGCGGAAGGTTATCGAGTTTTACAGACGAGTGGGCGTCAATTACAGACGACCCCTGGGTCCGAGGGGTAATTTCGGAAGGACTAAGAATATCCTTCAAACGAAAGCCTCCATTAACTCGAAGTCCAAAATGGACTCAGCTTCCGTCAAATACGCAGAAAAGAGATGCTCTTATATCGGAAGTACAGTCTCTTGATGAAGAACGCGGTAGAGGTCGTAGAAGACCAGGATTCACCAGGTTTCTACAGCCATCTGTTTCTGGTTCCGAAACCAGATGGCTCGTTCTGTCCAGTCATAGATCTGAGCTGGATATACAAGCTGATCGTCGCTCCGAAGTTCTATATGGAGATGATTCGATCGGTCAGAGCGAGTATTCGGGTGAACGACTGTGCTACAAGCATAGATCTCAAAGATGCGTACTTTCACGTCATGGTACATCTGACATTCAGAAAGTATCTATGCTTCGCAGTCCTAGGAGTTGTATATCAATTCCGGGCGATGTGCTTTGGATTGAACCTTGCGCCCTGGGCTTTCACTCGAATAATGAACTTGGTAATGATACATTTCCGAGCTCATTCGTCTGCGGTAACGTCGGCCTACCTGGACGACATTCTTCAGAGGTACGGCAACGAGTTAACGCTTCAGAACGATGTGCAAAACCTGCTTCTATTACTCCGACGTCTCGGTTTTATTATAAACGAGGAGAAGTCGGATCTGGTGCCGTCCAAGTCATTCACTCATCTGGGAATGAGCTTCGAGACGCACAACAATCTCGTTCGTCTGCCGTTAACCAGAGTGAAGTTAATCAGTTGTTACGCTTGCTATTGTCTTCAGTCACAGCGAGGGAGTTCATGAGACTGATAAGTCTGTGCGGAGCCGCTGCGGATCTCATTCCGATGGGGCGGTTGCGCACTCGTCCTCTCCAAATTTTCTTGACTCAGAATTGGAGTGTGAAGATTCATTCGCTCGATATAGACGTTCTCTTGTCAGATCAAGTGAAACAAGAGATTCAGACTTGGGCAAACATTCAGTGGTTGACTCAGGGAGTTCCACTGCAGTTGCCGGATCCGGGTTTCTTGATTATGACGGATGCCAGTCAAACAGGTTGGGGTGCAACATTGATCCCAACGGATTCGAAGTGCCAGGGTCTTTGGGATCTGCAGTTTCTAAGCAAGCAAATAAACATCAAGGAAATGATGTCAATTTGGCTTGCATTACGTCATTGGATGTACATTATTCAGAAAGCTCATGTCCAAATCCTGTCCGACAATACGACAGTAGTGGCGTATATCCGGAACCAGGGAGGCACTCATTCCATTCCGTTATTCAATTTAACGGAAAGAATTCTTCTGTTTGTTCTAGAACACCAAGTTCTACTTTCAGTCCGTCATATACCAGGTCGTCTGAATGTACTAGCAGACTCCCTTTCACGGAAGGGTCGCTTGTTGCCGTCAGAATGGACTCTCAACAAACAGGTATTCAGTCAGATTTGCTACCAATAGGAATGGCCAATGATAGACTTATTTGCGACACATCTCAACAATCAGTTGCAGACGTATGTGTCACCATGTCCGGATCCCCGAGCATATGCAGTAGACGCTCTATCGATCTCGTGGGACGGAACAATAGGATATGCGTATCCTCCAGCGCCGTTAATTCAGCAAGTATTGCTAAAGATAAAACAATCTCAATGCAAAATTCTGTTGGTATCATCTCTGTCTCCACAGAGATCGTGGATAAATCTACTCAGGTGTCTGCTGTGGGACTTACCGCGAAAACTTCCTCCACGAGAGTATCTTCTTTCGCAGGGGAAATCGTGTCAACTTCATCACAACCCGCAAGGTCTCAACCTTCACGTATTTCCGTTGTGCGGTCCTTCTTGCATGGCAAGCATTTTACAGGACGAGCAGTGGACGCGATTTCTAACTGTAGGAGGACCTCCTCTTCGCTAAATTATGCGGCTAAGTGGAAGGTCTTTCGTCGTTGGTGTAGGGATCATTCTGTTGATATTTTTGATCCCTCCATACCAGACATTGCAAACTTTCTAGTATACTTGTTTGACGAGATCAAACTGCAGCCTGTTACTATTAAAGGTTATAGGTCTATGTTATCTGATACCTATGCACTCCATGATAGTTTACAAATTGGATCTAATGTCTCTTTATCTAAATTAGTTAGAAACTTCTCGATAAATAGACCCAGAACTCTTAGATTAATTCCTAAATGGAATTTAGCTTGGGTTCTTCTTAAACTGAAAGAAAAGCCATTTGAGCCTCTTTAGACAGTAGATTTCAAATTCTTGTCTTATAAGACAGCTTTTCTCTTAGCTTTCTCTTCTGCTAGAAGAGTCAGTGAGCTTCATGCACTATCCGTGGACGATTCTCACTATCGTAGTGTCGGGAACACTATTACCTTTACTACTAATGTTGGATTTTTAGCTAAGAATCAGGCTCATAATAAATATCCGGAACCTATTGTTATTAAGGCCCTTCCGTCTTCAGACGGGCGTAGGCCTTTACTCTGTCCTGTTAGAGCTTTACGTATTTATAAACAAAGATCTCAGTTTATCAGAAAGGGAAGAAACGCTTCTTTCTGTCTCTGATGCCTAATAGAAAGGACATTTCGGTCCATTCTATTGCTAGATGGATTCAATTAACTATCCGTACTGCTTATGATAATCTATCTTCTATTCAGCAGTCTGTGCTTAAGATTTCGGCTCATGAAGTAAGAGCTCTTTCTACATCTTGGGCTTCTGCAAATAGTGTTGCTATTACAGATTTAATGAAGGCTGCATATTGGTCTCAGCCATCCACATTCACAAATTTTTATCTCAGAAATATTGAGTCCATTTCTGGAGACCTGCATTGTTTAAGTCCGTTATCTGTTGCTCAGAATGTCGTCCACTAAACAGTTGCAACTATAATTATGCAGGCTTTCTGTTCCGGCAGTGACTCCGTCCTGCTGCCCTCTTCGCTCTGGGCTATTTGACCCAGGGCAAGGGGAAGGGGGGTGTGGGGGGGGGGGAGGGTGTTCCCTTAGGTCACCTGCTTTATAGTGAAAAGCAAGGGGATTCCTCCTCCGGAGTCAGTAATTTTGAGTCGTTACCGGGATGGTTTTAAAGTGTAATATTAATGTTAAAAATTCATTCATGTCATATTTTTAAAGTGTAGCTCGGTGTGAAGCATTTGTATATGTCACGTGTCAAACGGGCGTTAATATACAATCCTCGGACACTTTTAAAAGAATATAAAGAGTCTCAATTCTCTGGACTAACTTTATTTATTGGCTTACTTTAAAAATAATTAGTATAAGGGGTTATACTGGATGTTAATAGAGAACATGAATGTTATTATGCTCAATTATGGAGGGTGTTGTATCTTTCTAATTTATCATAAAATAAGAAAGATACATGTAAAGCCTAATACTCCTTTTCTCCTTGAGGGGTTGACTCTATTTATATAGTTGAGCTTATTGGATTTTCCTCTATGTCCTAGGCCCTCCAGCCTTTTTACTATTCAGCTAAGTCTGGGTCATTGGTACAGTATAAAAATGTTAAAAAATTTATAGTAATTTATATATTTTTTACACTTACCAATGGCCCAGACGGAGATGGCCCTCTCAGGAGTTGGGAACTCATACCTCCCCGCTGAGTACATAGCGCTGACCAGGCACTGCTTGTAAGAATGATAATTGGCGCCAGTTTCGGGACGTCCTTGACACTGCGCATGCGCAGTGAGGGCAAAGTATGGAGGACCTTCAGGACATGATTTCTTTTGGTTTTAGATGCAAATTTTGGGGATTGGGGGGGCAAAATTTGTGTTTGGCCCTAGAATTTTAAGAGTTAGCACCAGCTATGTCTGGGTCATTGGTAAGTATAAAAAATATATAAATTACTATAAATTTTTTAACTTTTCTTTCAGATATTTTCATATTCCGAGATACGTCCATCCATCGGTCAGTCGATCCATCCGTTCGTCCATCCGTTATACTATAGGGGTGTTTTACGCTTTTAGTGGGGGGCTGGGTACACATCTGCTATCCACAACTCCTCTTAAACCAGTGAACGGATTTCTTTGAAACTCTCAGACATTCTTTTACATACATTGAAGATGTGCACCTCCTATTTTGTTTTCAGATATTTTCTTTTTTTATAGTTTCCCATATTGAAAAATGAACTTTGTCAAATTCAATTGACAGTCTTTGCAGATCTGCTATCCGCAACTCCTCTTAAACCATTGAACAGATTTCATTGAAATTTTCAGACATTCTTTTACGTACATTGAAGATGAGCACCTCCTATATTTTTATACTGTACCAATGACCCAGACATAGCTGGTGCTAACTCTTAAAATATAGGGCCAAACACAAATTTTGCCCCCCAATCCCCAAAATTTGCATCTAAAACTAAAGAAAACATGTCCTGAAAGGCCCTCCACACTTCGCCCCTACTGCGCATGCGCAGTGTCAAGGACGTTCCGAAATTGGCGCCATTAATCATTCTAAGTTTGGCCCTTCATCAGTTAACATCTGACTGATCTTTGTGCTTATAAATCTCAGTTTAAATGATGCCAGACACATAAATATTAGTGAAATGGTGATTCTAAGGAGGATAGAGAAGGAGGAGAGGAAAAGAATGTGTGACAGAATATTATCAGGGCTGTAACTTAAAATTTTTTAATGAAATTATGTTAAGTTACCTATTTTCAAGGCAGCAGCCATTTTGTTGTCATTCTGATTATTTAGTTACACTGTTTTTTAAGTGTTTTCCTCTCTCCCTGTCCTTTAAGTTCCCCCTTGCTATTCTCCCATGCTTTTGGCATAGTTTCTGTAATTATTATTACTAAAATTTCTTGGGAGTTTTAGCTGAATAACAGAATGAATTCTGTTCTTTCCCCATGTTTACGTCTTCACCTACGGGTGGTTAGGCGTTGTGTTCTGCATCTACCATCTGATGTTCTGCAGTTTCTTCCCTGGAAGTCTCTGTTTTGCATCAGATAGTGTATTTTTGGTAACTGATTTCGGGCCTGGGTGCCTGGAGTCTTATTTTAGTGTTTTTACACTCATTGTTTACATTTACAACAGCCCTCTGTGTGAGGGGGGGATTTCTAAAGAATAATATCTTTATGTTATTTTAATCATAACTAGATACATTATTATTGTTCGTAAGTGTTGAATAAATTGTTTAAAATATTTTTAAAATTTTTGTCCACACTTAGGCTTGGGATCCATTGGGGCTCAACGTTACTTTTCAGAAACTTGGGCTGTTCTGAAAAAATATTTTTTCAAAATATTTTGATTTCAATTATTTTTTCTATATTAATGGATCATATTATTATTATGTATTTTGATTGCCAGGGGTTAGTGCGAGTACCAGGACTTGTTTTCTTTTCACATTGAAAGGATATTGATCAATTGTTTTAAGAGGAAGTCTTCCTCTGACTTTATTATCATTCTATATGTGGTCAGTGTACTCGCATTAACTCCTGTTCTGTATCGTATGATTTCGATGACAATATGGGAAGCGTATGTCACGGTATGTTGTTGGGGATTTGGACACTCCGGTCCTTTCCCCGCAGGGTCACTCTACTTTATCAATTTCTATTTCAGACGATCAAGATTAGGGTGATGTATCTGTGATGTCTTCCAACAGTGTGCCTCCGTCGTCACAATTAATGAAGGGCTAGCGGAAAAGTGCTCATGTAAATACGCCAATTGCCTAAGAGGACCCTAGTAGGTTCGACGGCCTTTGACGTCCGCTAGCTCGCCCGGTGTAGCGTCCATTCACCGAATGGTTCGGCAGCCGGGTTCGTCCGTTGCGGTCTAGAAGGAATTTTGGGGTGATGCGAGCACTATAAATTAACTTAATGCACACCCAGTGGCGGCGGATCGGAGGGAGAACGCAGGAAGCCTTTTAGTCCGGTTCATAGCTCGTTCCGGTCCATCCAGACGGCAAGCGAGAGAGGCCCCTCTCTCGTTCAACAACATCTGGCCCCAGATGTTGTGGTACAAAATGTGTCGCAAGCGGAGCATACGTCCGTCGCTCGGGACGCTCCGTTGTATAGGCAGTCCGCTGAGACTGCTAAGGCTTCCTCTTCTCGTCAGCGCACACGACCGCACCTTGGCTGCGTGACCGCCGATATATTACCAGCTTCGCCGATCAAGGATTCTTCGGCGACCAGGTCACACCATCCGGTAGCCAGGGACACGAGGCCTGCAGACTCCGGACGTTCGCATAGGAAGTGTGCGGGAGTCAACGTACACGGAGCTTCCGGCGGCAATGCATCGTAAGACCGCTACTGCACAGGCCTCGGGAACGGACGTGCTTTCCTTAATAGCACAGTTTATCGCAGCATCCCAGCATCAACTGAATCTGTCGCATATATTTTATCCGACGATGCTGGGTCGGGACGCTCCGCAGAAGCGGGTACAGACGTCCGAAAGTTTCATCCGGTCCGACGGGATACCGAAAGGGATTCGGAGGATTTCGAGCTTTCCCTTTCGGAACAACATATGCTGTTGTGTATGTCATCTGACTTGGTCTTCTACAGCTTCTTTCGTCGGACCAGAATGCTGCGATGCCGGATAAGAAACTGATAGCGTCGGTGGACTTAGAAATTTTTGGTTCGGTTCAGGGACATCGTCCCTCAGTTCCGACATAGTCCAATAATGTCACACAAACTTTCGAATTATTGAACGACGCTATATATATATTATTATTTTATGCTTGCTATCCAAGCATTTCTGGTTTCTTGTTCGAAGAGTTATGGAGATGTCTTTCAAAAGTGTGCCTCTGTCGTCATAGTTAATGAAGAGTTAGCGGCAATAAGTGCTCATGGAATATGTCTATCGCCTACGGAGTGACATTCGCTAGCTCACCCGGTGTAGCGTACATTCATCGAATGGTTCGGCTGCCGGGTTCGTCCGTTGCGGTCTAGGAAGGAGATTTGGGTGATGCGAGCACTTTAATTACTTTAGTACTCACCCAGTGACGGCAGATTGAGGACAGATCGGAGGAAGCCTGTTAGTCCGGTTCCTGGCTTGTCCAGGTCCGTCCGGGCTGTGAGCGAGAGAGGTCCCTCTCTCGCCCAACAACATAGGGGACCGCATGTTGTGGTTCAGATATTTTACATTCGGAGCATATGTCCGTTGGTCGGGACGCTCCGTTATATTGACAGTCCGAGAGACTGTCTTTAATGCTTCCTCATCCTCACAGCAGGGCACACGACCGCACATTGGCTACGTGACCTCGAGTATCCGATCAGTTTCGGCATTCAGTGATTCCACGGCGAATAGGTCGCGCCATCCGGTAGCCAAGGGACATGAGGCCTATACACTCCGTTCGCTCGCATATTGGTAGTATGCACGGGGTAACGATCACGGAGCTTCCAGCGGCAATGCATCGTAAGACCGCTTCTCCTCAGGCCTCAGTGACGGACGTGCTATCCGAGTTAGCACAGTTGTTTCGCAGCATCCCAGCAATTGACAGTTTCTCGGTCGAATCAGGAATTATCCGACGGCGCTGGGTCGGTGCGGTCCGCGGTTGCATCAGCTACGGACGACCGAACGCTTTATAGGGTCCGACAGGATGGCGAAAGGGATTCGAAAGATTTCGAGTTTTCCGTTTAGTAGTATCGGAAGATGCCTTTCATATCTTCTGGCATTATCTTCCAGTGATTATTATTTCGGACTTCATTGCTGCGATCTTGGATAAGAGACTTATAGCGTCATTGGACTCGGATTTTTCGATCGGTTCAGGGACATTGTCCCTGACTTACCGACGCAGTCCAATATTGTCATTACAACATGTGTTTTATTTTTCGACGCTATATATATATATATATACAAGCCTGCTACTAAGCATGATAGTTTAGTTTCTTGTCCGCGTTGCTCATTTCTGCCATTTTATCATTTATACAAATAGTTTATTTTGGCAGAGCAGGGCATACCGAGAGTTCATATGCGTCTAGACGGTGTGATTAAAGACTGCATATATTCTTTTTCGCCGTTTATGTCTTTTCCAATTTCAATGTTGGGAACGACATTATGTATAGTAGACTTAACTTAGACGCTTTATTATACGTAATCCGCCTTTCTGAGGCGTTATCATTACGTCTTCAAGAAAAGATTTACGGGATATTATTCTCAATGTAATTTCTTTTGAGGGCAGTAGTTCACGTATAACTCCGCCCTTCAGTGGCTGATTGGAGTTAGTTAGACGTGACGCAGCCCTAGCTACATCCACACGCGTGGATAGTAAGGTTAAGAACTCTCTCAGAGTCGCTTCGTTCTCGGAGGAGCTTCTCTTCGACGGCAACTTTTCGGCAATCCATGAATTGCTCGATTTATACGTTCTCTTGTCTATCTAGTGTTACAAGAGATTCAGACTGGGGCAAACATTCGGTGGTTGACTCAGAGAGTGCCGCCGCAGTTGCCGGACCCGAGTGTGGCTGTTATGACGGTTGCCAGTCAAACAGATTGGGATATAATACTGATCCCTACGGATTCGAAGTGCCAGGGTCTTTGGGTTCCGCAGTCTTTTAGCAATCAGTTTAACTTCCGCAGAATAATGTTTTTTAGGCTTGCTTTATGTCATTGCATGAACATTATTCAGAAACACATGCCCAAATTCCTGTCCTTTAATTCGACAGTAGTGGCGTATCTCCGGAACCAGGGAGGCACTCTTTCGTTTCCGTTATTCAATTTAATGGAAAGAATCCGTCTGTTGGTTATAGTACACCAAGTTCAGTTTTGGTCCGTCATATTCCGGGTCGTCTGATTGTTTTATCGGACTCCCGTTCTCTTACGGGTCGCTTGTTGCTGTCAGAATGGACTCTCAACAAACAAGTATTCAATCAGATTTGCTATCTATGGGAGCACCCAATGATGATTTATTTATGACACAGCTTGCTAATCAATTGCAGACGTATGTGTTGGCTTGTCCAGATCTCTGAGCTAATATTGTTAACGCTCTATTGATCTATAGGACGGAATGATAGGATACGCGTATCCTCCGGCGCTGTTGTTTTAGCAGGTATTGCTAAGATAAACAACCACAATACATTTCTGTTGATAGCATCTCTATCTTCACAGAGATCATGAGTAATTTACTCTCTTGTCTACTGTGGGTCTTAACGTGAAATCTTCCTCTATGTGAGGATCTTTTTCACTGGGTAAATCGTGTCATCTTTATCACAACCAGCAAGGTCGCAACCTTCATGTATTCCGTTGTGTGGTCCGTATTGCATTGTAAGCACTGTACTGGACGAGCTTTGGACGCTATTTCTTACTATAGGAGATCCTCTTCTTCGCTATTCTATGCGGCTAAAGTGGAGGCTCTTCCGTCGTGGTGTAGGGATCATTATGTTCATATTGTTGATCCCTCCATACTACTCATTGCTATTTTTTAGTATACTTGTTTCACAAGATCTACTGCAGCCTGTTATTATTTAGGTTATAGGTTTATGTTACCTCATACCTATGCACTCTACGATAGTTTACAATTGAGTCTTTTGTCTCTTTATCTAAGTCAGTTAGTAACTTTTTGATAAATAGACTTAGAATCTTTAGATTAAATTCCTATACGGATTTTAACTTCGGTTCTTATTTAGCTAAGTAATCATTTGAGCCTCTGGAAACAGTAGTTTTCAAATTCTGACCTTTTAGACAGTAATTCTGTTGGTTTCTCATTTACTGTAGAGTCAGTGAGTTTCATGCACTATCGATGGATGATTTTCACTTTCATAGTTTCGGAATCAATACTTCCGTTACTATTTAGGTTGGATTGTTGCATAAGAGTTAGGCTCCTATTATCCGGAACCTATTATTTTAAGGTCCTTCCGTCTTCGTATGGGCATAGGCCTTTACTCTTTCCAGGTACAGTTTATGTATTTATAAACAGATATCTGTTTATTACAAAGGGCGTAAGCTTCTTCTGTCTTTGATGTCTAGTAGAAGGACGTTACGCTCCATTTTATTGTTAATGGATTCTATTAACTATCGGTACTGCTTATGGTATATCATTGACTTAGCAGTTGTGCTTAAGATTTCGGCTCATGAAGTAAGAGTTCTTCTACTTCTTGGGCTTACATTAATAGTGTCGCTATTATAGATTTTTGAAGGCCGCTCATTGCGCTCAGCCATCCACATTCATGAATTTTATCTTAGAAATATCGAGTCCATTTCTGGAGGCCTCTATTGTTAGGTCTATTATCTACTGCTCAGAATGTCATTCACTTAACAGTTGCTACTATAGCTAGGTAGGCTGTCTGTTTCGGCAGTGTCTCCGTTCGGCTGCCCTCTTCGCTCTGGGCTATTTGACCCAGGGCAAGAAAAAGGGGGGGGGGGAGGGTGTTCCCTTGGGTCACCTGTTTTACTATGAAAACAAGGGGATACCTCCTCCGGATTTAGTAATTTTGAGCTGTTATTTGGATGGTTGTTTAGTGAGAAGTTTAGGTTTTTAAAATTCATTCAAGTCTTAGTTTTTAAAGTATAGCTTTTGAATATTGCATATGTCAACGGACATGATTATGCAATCCTCAGACACTTTTAGGAGTATAAGAGTCTCTATTCTCTAGACTTACTTTATTTATTGGCTTACTTTAAAAATTATTAGTATAAGGATTATATTGGATATTAATAGAGTACATGGATGTATGAAGCTCAATTTTGGAAGGCGTTGTATCTTTCTAATTTATCATAAATAAGAAAGATACATGTAAGGCCTATTACTTCTTTTTCCCTACAGGGGATGACTCTATTTTATTTTATTGAGCGTATTCCATTTTGCTCTATGTCCTTGGCCCTCCAGCCTTTTTACTATTCAGCTATGTCTGGGTCATTGGTACAGTATAAAAATGTTAAAAAATTTATAGTAATTTATATATTTTTTATACTTACCAATGACCCAGACGGGGATGGCCCTCCCAGGAGTTGGGAACTCTTGCCTCCCCGCTGAGTACATAGCGCTTACCAGGCACTGGTTATTAGAATGATTAATGGCGCCAATTTCGGAACGTCCTTGACACTGCGCATGCGCAGTAGGGGCGAAGTGTGGAGGGCCTTTCAGGACATGTTTTCTTTAGTTTTAGATGCAAATTTTGGGGATTGGGGGGCAAAATTTGTGTTTGGCCCTATATTTTAAGAGTTAGCACCAGCTATGTCTGGGTCATTGGTAAGTATAAAAAATATATAAATTACTATAAATTTTTTAACTTTCTTTTCAGATATTTTCATATTTACAGTTCCCCATATTTATACCACCCACTTGAAAAGTGGGTGGTATATAGTGTTCACTATGTACATCTGTATGTCCATCTGTCTGTCCGTCCGTCCATCCGTCCGTCGTATGTTATGCTTTAGGGGGGTACACATCTGCTATCCGCAACTCTTCCTAAACCAATGAACGGATTTCATTGAAACTCTCAGACATTCTTTTACAAACATTGCAGATGTGCATCTCCTATTTTCTTTTCAAATATTTTCATATTTACAGTTCCCCATATTCCAAAATGGTCTTTGTCAATTCAGGTTTTAGTAGGGAGGGATATAGATCTGCTATCCGCTACTCCTCCTAAACCATTGAACAAACTCCATTGGAACTCTCAGACCTTCTTTTACATACATTGAAGATGTGCACCTCCTATTTTTCTTTCAAATATTTTCATGTTCTAACATACGTCCGTCCGTCCATCCGTCCATTATGCTATAGGGGTGTTACACTTTGGGGGGTGGCGGAACACATCTGTTATCCGCAACTCTTCCTAAACCAATGAACGGATTGCATTGAAACTCTCAGATGTTCTTTTACTTACATTGAAGATGTGCACCTCCTACTTTATTTTCAGATATTTTTATTTTCTTCAGTTTCCCATATTGAAAAATGAACTTTGTTAAATTCAATTGACATTCAGTACAGATCTGCTATCTGCAACTTCTCTTAAACCATTGAACAGATTTCATTGAAACTTTCAGACATTCTTTTACATACATTGCAGATGTGCACCTCCTATTTTCTTTTCAGATATTTTCATATTTACAGTTCCCCATATTCAAAAATGGTCTTTGTCAATTCAGGTTCTAGTAGGGAGGGGTATAGATCTGCTCTCCACCACTCCACTTAAACCATTGAACAAACTCCATTGGAACTCTCAGACCTTTTACATACATTGAAGATGTGCACCTCCTATTTTTCTTTCAGATATTTTCATATTTCGATGTCCATCTGTCTGTCCATCCATCCGTTATGCTTTAGGAATGTCCACATCTGCTATCCACAACTCCTCTTAAACCAGTGAACGGATTCATTGAAACTCTCAGACCTTCTTTTACATACATTGAAGATGTGCACCTCCTATTTCGTTTTCAGATATTTTCATTTCTACAGTTTCCCATATTGAAAAATGAACTTTGTCAAATTCAATTGACATTCTGTACAGATCTGCTATCCACAACTCCTCTTAAACCATTGAACAGATTTCATTGAAACTTTCAGACATTCTTTTACATATGTTGAAGATGTGCACCTCCTATTTTCTCTTCAGATATTTTCATATTTACAGTTCCCCATATTCAAAAATGGTCTCTGTCAATTCAAGCTTCGGGGTGAAGTTGTGGGGGGGGGGGGGGGGGGGGGGGGGGCTGGTGGTGTCAGTGTTTGTGCTCTCTACATTAAGCACACGTTTACTGTTGTAAAATGTTTCTTGGTGGGAGTGGGTGGTATCATTTAATGAGCAGTGCTCACAGTTTTTCTAGTTTGGTTTGTAGCAGGATATAGAAAGAATATCTTCCTACCTTTTCTTATATAGAAAGAATATCTTACTACCTTTTCTGACTGCAGAACAGGTTATAAAAAGAAAAAAACAGGTTATAAAAATCCATTATTTGGCTACAAATAGTTTGACTACATCACACAAAACACCAAAATTTAGTAATATTTCCTAACGGTGGTGTGGTGGCCATTTTGGTTGCCATGGTCATGTGACCTAATATGACCAAGTGTCATATGCAATTCAGCGTACTGACATATACCTACCAGCATACCAAGTTTCAACAAGATATTTCTCTAAATAAAAAAGTTATTCCCCTATATCTAAACTATATGTATTATTACTGTGTAATACAGTGCTATTCCACTGGGTGCATAGCAGTGGCATGTACTACTGTGATGCTGTATGGCAGCGATAGAGTTAAATTGTATATTTTTCACTGGCAAAGTGGCCATTCAATTAACAGGGTTCCACTGTATATTGGTATTCTTTATCACAATTGTTTCCTCCTTTCAGACGCAAATATGGGGATGATAGGTATTCTGATCAATCAAGAAATAAAGGAAGATCAAAATCACCTGAGGATCTTCGTCTCAAGATTGATAAGAACAAATTACGCCAAATTGCAATGTGAGTATATCTGTATTTATCCAGATTCAACAAAGATAGTGTTATTGCTTAAGGAATTTATATAACTGAACTAACAGACCTTGAAATTATAAAACTTTGTTATGGCACATGAATTCCATTGCAAAGTCTGCTTGCAACAACACTGCAATGCTGATTTTGGTTTCAGTTGAAAACAGTTTTAAACTACACAGCAGGAGAATATTCCAAGTCAAAACCTGGTGACCCTCTCAAAAACCTTCCAGTTGTTTGTTGCAAACATATGCAAAAAATATACATCAATCAAAAAAGTTAAATTCTTACAAGTCTCATGATTTCATACTTGTAGACACAGCAAACTAATAAAAACGTTCAATTAGGGTGTTTAATTTAAGCAAGGGATTGCCTGAGAACCAAAACCATTTTTGCGGGAGGGGGTGTGGGCCTTAGGATATTGATTTTCAGCAATTGTTTTGTATAAAATGGTGCATGTGAACTGTCACTGTTCAATGACAAGTGTTGGATGACATAAAAATTGGTGGGTTGACAGTCAAGTCTAGATAACTCAAAGATCCCTGTGGGAAACTCTGGAAATGGAGCAGTGCTTGTTTACTGTGGTAATCTAGTTATATTGCACGAATATAATTGGACCTAGAGACCAATGTCTGGCGTGCAAAATGAACAGTAGTTGTGTAAATGATTGGCCAAACTTGACTTTATTTTTGTGTAGTGCTCATGCTGTTGGGTGCCAATTTCACCAATTACACTAAAAAATTTGATTTGGCACCCCAAAATATTTGTTGGCTATCATTTTGTCACCAAAAAAGTTCCTTTCACTTGTGAAGGAAAAGCCATTGCCGCAGTGACCAGTGCAATTGATGATGAAACAAGCCAAAAAATATTTATTACTTCTGGTACAAGCAAATCATCAGCTTGCAGTACAGGCAGAAACAATGACTGTTTTTTTCATGAAACACGTTCAAACCCACTAATTTTGTCAATATGGTGTTACAAATAATGTTTGCACAAACTTTCAGCATTAATTGTCAGTGAGGGGTAAAGGAGGCATTGTTTTTTCTTAATAAAATATTGTAGGTTACCAGCTTTACAAAAGATAGCATTTAATTAGATAAATACTTCATACTGTTGCCAGTGAATTGCGACTGTATGAAGTATTTTTCTTATTAAATTCTGCCTTTTGCAAAGACTCAAGATGTGCTAAGCCTACTGGATTAACAGTAATTAATCAATTAAACTGTTATCATCTAAGTGCACGTATACGTACTTGCATCATTCAGCCTGACCATTAATAGAATCACTGGCATAGACATAATTTCGGTGACATCCCTTTCCAGCTACCAAGTATTTTGTCAGAACTTTCGAGTTTTGTCGGATTTTATACACCTCGCAATGAGGTGTGGGGGGAGGGATGTTATACTGAAATCACCTTGTCCCTCCATCCACCTGGTCATCCGTCTGTCCATCCACCAGGTCATCCATCTGTCCATCTGCCTGCACCAACAAATCAGGTTTATGTGCCTAGTTGTTGGTACAGAGCTCTGTTATATGTCTAGTCTGATTTATTTGAACTAACAAGTGGTGTTTATATGTCTGGTGTTTATAAGTTTATATGTCTAAAAAAAGTGGTTTATGTGACTACAATGGTTTATGTGGCTACCAAGTGACAAAAAGTGGATTTTGTATATTTTTATACAACAACCAATGGCCCAGACTAGCTGGTGCTAACTCAAAATTAATCCAGGGCCAAACACAAATTTTGCCCCCCATCCCCAAAATTTGCATGCAAAACCAAAATATTCAAGTCCTATCTTGTCCTCCATACTATTGAGATCTGGCACAAACCATCATTCTTTGTTTGGCCCTAAAGTCAGCAACAATGAACTGACATCTGTGCTTTTAAATCTCCTTTTTTGAGGATGCCAGACACAAATCAATGGTAAAATTGGTGGATCCAAGGACATAAATGGATGATGGAAGTGAACAACAGTGGTTAGAAACATTCAGGGCTGTAACTTTATATTTTTTATAAAAAGTTTCCCAATTTCGGGACATGTGTCTGACGTCATCACTCTTGCTAATGATTTATCCACTGTTTGTTAAGTGTTCCTTCCCTATCCCTCCTTGAAGCCCTCCTATTAAACTCCCAAGCTTTTTGGGCTTATTTTTATTAGCTCAACTTTGGCAAAGCCAAATTTGAGCTTTTGTCATGGCCCGTTGTCCGTCGTCCATCTGTCCATCTGGCCGTCTGTCCGTCCCATCTGGCCGTCTGTCCATCTGGCCGTCTGTCCGTACGTCAACAATTGGATACGGCTCGGGCTAGAGGCCGTATTTATGAACCGATCTTTACGAAACTTCTTGGGTACCTTTGTTATGACCGTGGGACGAGAACGAGTGTTTTTGGGTGCGGTCCAAAATTCAAGATGGCTGCCAGCCGCCATTTTGTACTGACGATGCAGAAATCTGTTTTTTGTACAGAACTTCCATATGAATGCTCTGATTTGAATAATTTTTTGTATGAATGTTTAGTACCATGGGATACATCACATATAATACGGGTTTTTTTCTCATGCGTAAATTGTGCAAATTAGACTAATTTTGATGTTTTTTGAGGTTACTTTCAGCACTGTAAGTGCAAATGCCAATACGGCTCGGGCTAGAGGCCGTATTTATGAACCGATCTTTACGAAACTTCTTGGGTACCTTTGGTATCACCGTGGGACGAGAACGAGTGTTTTTGGGTCCGGTCTGAAATTCAAGATGGCCGATGGCAGCCATTTTGTACAAAATTAGGTGCAATCAGATTTTTGCACAGAACTTCCATATGAAAGCGCTGATTTGAATAATTTTTTGTGTGAATGTTTAGTATCATTGGATACATCACATATAATACGGCTTTTTTCTCGTGCAGAAATTATGCAAATTAGATGAACTTTGATTTTTTCAGTGCGACTTGCACACAGTAAGTACACATGTCAATACGGCTCGGGCTAGAGTCTGTATTTATGAACTGATCTTCACAAAATGTCTTGGGTACCTTTGTTATCACCTTGGGATGAGAACGAGTGTTTCTGGGTGCGGTCTAAAATTCAAGATGGCTGCCAGTGGCCATTTTGTACCAAAATTAGGTCTAATCAGTTTTTTGTACACAACTTCTATACAGCTCAGAGTAAAGGCCATATTTATGAACCAATCTTTACGAAACTTCTTGGGTACCTTTGTTATCACCGTGGGATGAGAGTGAGTGTTTTTGGGTGTGGTCCGAAATTCAAGATGGCCACCAGCAGCCATTTTGTACCAAAATTAGTGCAATCAGTCTTTTGTACAGAACTTCTGTATGAAAGTTCTGATTTGAATAAATTTTTGTATGAATGTTTAGTAACATGGAATACATCACATATTGTAAGGGGTTTTTTTTCATGCACAAATTATGCAAATTAGATGAACTTTGATTTATTCAGTGCTACTTACACAATGTAAGCACACATGTCAATACGGCTCAGGGTAGAGGCAGTATTTATGAACCGATCTTCACAAAACTTCTTGGGTACCTTTGTTATCACCTTGGGAGGAGAATGAGTGTTTCTGGGTACGGTCCAAAATTCAAGATGGCTGCCAGTGGCCATTTTGTACCGAAATTAGGTCCAATCAGTTTTTTGTCACAAGTTCTATACAGCTCGTATTTATGAACTGATCTTCACAAAACTTCTTGGGTACTTTTGTTTTCACCTTGGGACAGGAACGAGTGTGTTTTGGGGTGCCTTTGTTATCACTGTGCTATGAGAACAAATATTTTGGGGTTCAGTCAGACCCACTCTGGGACTCAAAGATTTTTTTCTAGTTTAGCATCTGACTGTCACCCAGCTTTACAATACTTTACCTATACATTTGTTACAGGCAGCGGTCAGTATTTATGTACAGACCGTTACAATACTTTATATGTACCTTTGTTATCAGGTCATTACCTAGATGTTTGTCATTGCTGTGTCACATACTATACGTGTATATGTCTTTGTCTTGACAAGTTGAGCTACAGTGTCATTGACACTTTCATTGAAATTTTTTATTAAATTTCTTGGGAATTTAACGTGTATTACAGAATGTTTATTCTGTTTATCCCCATGGTTATGTCCTCACCCTAGGGGTGTTCGGTCGTTTCTGTCATGCATCTTTTATCCGATGTATCATTTTTTTTCCGTTTGAAGATCTTGATTTACATCTGGTACCTTTAAAAATCTGTTACTGACTTTGGGCCTTTTTTCTGTGCCTGATGTCTTGTTTCTGGTTTTTTCCTTGACGTTGTTTACATTGACAACATCCTTAAATATATGTAGTATTTAGTTGTTATTACTGTAGAATTGTTGTAAGATACATTATTTAATATTCCGGTAGTGTAGCAATAATTTTTGGAATTTTGTCTACACTAGGGCTCTATCGGTACACCCTTGGGCTCTTCATGTTCCCTTTGGGATTTTGATTTTGATTGTTGATTATTATGTATCTTTATCATATATTTATTGTGGAGTTTGTGGGAGTACGATCGACTTTGTTTTGATTAATCCTGAAAGCTTATTGCTCAAAATGCAAGGCGAGGAAGTCTTCCTCAGATTTACATGCATGTTGCTTTGCCTGTAGTCAATGTACTCCTACAAATTCTTGTCCTACATGTGTTGATTGGGATGATAACATTGGATGCAGGTGTTACGGTACGTTGTTAGCGGTGAGAGGCCTATCCTGGTACTCTCACCGCAAGGTCATTCAAGTTTTTCAGTTTCTTTTTCAGAGGAACAAGAACATGGTGATGGTAATATGACACACACCAAAAGTGAGCTACTGCCGTCACACTCTGATGAGCAAACAGAGCTAGCTGCTAAGGTGCTCTTGAATATTAGGCAAGGGATAAGGCCACTGGGCGGTGGTCTTAATCCTTTGCCAGCAGCTAGCTCAACCGGTTTCCCCGTCCATGTGAGCTTGGACACCGGGTATGTCTGTTGGGGTCGAAGGAAGTGTAGCGGGTAGAGCGAGCACCTTAAAAACAAAACAAGCTCACCCAGCGATGACGGAACTAGGGAGGAAGCCAGCAAGTTTCTTGGGAGGTTCGGCGAGGTCTGAAAAAGGCAGCGTGCAGGAGAGGCCCCTCTCTAACCCAGCATACGTCCACACCTGCCGCTCGGGACGCTCTGTCTAGACTGCAGCCGTGCCTTGACTACAGTCATGGCTTCTTCCACTACGCACACATGACCGCATCCTAGCTACCCGAATTCGGATATCCAGCCTGCTGCCCGAAGAAGGAGCCACTCTTCGCCCGTGAAGTCGGACCATCAGGTAGCTACTGAGCCGAGGCCTTGATCGTTAGGACGTTCAGAGAAGAGATCCATCTCCGGAATGGCGTCCCAGGAGCAGCAAGCAGCTAAGAAACAGAAAACCGCTGCTCCTCAGGCCTTGATGACAGACTTGCTGTCGCAGATTACGCAGCTGATCACAGCATCCCAGCAAGTGCGTGAGCAGCCTCCCTCAGACTCAGAACCTGAGCTGTCAGACGTTGCTGGGTCGGTCCAGTCCTCTGTTCACGCAGATGTAATGGACCAAGATTCTCAACTGATTCACTCAGATGGTGAAAGGGATAAGGAAGAGGATTACCCTTCCCTTTTGGAACAACATATGATTGCGATGGATTTTATCCATCAATACTACCCTGAGTTTGTTCCACTGAATCAGCAAGCTGCGACAACAAGAGAGAAACCGCTGCCGTCTCTAGACGCACATTTTATATGAGGAAGAAAGAAGTTCTTTCTTTCCCGGTTCAGTCTAGGCAGGTGTTGCAGGCCTTCAGCCATGTAGACAACGCCATATTTAACCTCTCGAGTGCGAGGAAAAGATGCGGTTTCTTGTCAACATCTTCCATAAATATACTGTTCCTTGGACCACTTTCATTTAAAACGGTTTGAGAAGATATGCAGAGCGCTCCACTGTGTTTGGATGAGCAGGCCAGGGATTTAGATATATCCTTACCTGCATCATTCAGCATTCGCTCAGATGTAATGGAAACAGCAATTTCATCGAATAGAGCGAATTTGGAGGCAATGTCCTATGCAGATCACCTTACCAGAGCTATGGTGCAGCATCTCAGCGGGAAGGAATTTGAGGATGTGTGTACCTCGCTTAGAGTTCTTTCCAGGGCAAACATGTATGCCACGTATAACTCTGCCCTGACAGTGGCTAATCTGGAGTTAATTAGACGTGATGCTGCCCTTGCTTCGTCATCACTTATAGATGACAAGGTGAAAAGCTCTCTCCGGGTCACTCTGATCTCTGGACATACTATCTTGGACGACAAGCTTTCGTTAGTATACGAACAAGCTACTAAGAAAGCATCCCGTGATCTGCTATTGAAGACGGCGTCTCAACAACCCGCTTCAGCAGACTGGAGTAAGCGAGGACATTCCAAATCAAAATCATTAAAAGGGAACTCCTCGTTAGGGTACAAAAAACCCTCATACAATTACTCTGGAGGCCGTCAATATAGCGACTCAGGAAAGGGGCATAAGTCTGATCGGGATTATCGGTCAGACTCCCCAAAGCCGACGGGGCGAAGATCTTCGCGGGGAGGACACAGTTTCTCCTCCCGTAAGCCTCGCAAGTCCTACAGGTGATGTTCAAGACCTCTATTGCTTGGCAGTTGGCAGAAGGTTATCAAACTTCACGAGAAACTGGATAGCAGTCACGGAAGATCAGTGGGTGAGAAGTGTAGGCTCGGACACCTTACGGCTATCATTCTGAGCAAAACCCCCACTAACGAGATGTCTTCCGGCAGATCCTTTCAAAAGAGAGTCTCTCTTAGCAGAGGTATAGGCTCTCTTATTAAAGGAAGCAATAGAGGTCGTCGAGAATCAAAATTCTCAGTGTTTTTACAGTCACCTGTTCCTCGTACCGAAGCCAGACGGCTCGTTCTGACCAGTAATAGACTTGAGCTGGATAAACAATCTTATCGTGGCTCCAAAGTTCTATATGGAGACCATTTGGTCAGTAAGAGCGAGCACTCCAGTGAACGACTATGCGGCAAGCATAGATCTAAAGGATGCTTACTTTCATGTCTTGGTACATCCGGCATTCAGAAAGTACCTGTGGTTCGCCGTCCAATGGAAGGTGTATCAGTTCAGAGCCATGTGCTGAACCTGGCTCCCTGGCCATTCACTCGAATAATGAACTCGGTAATGTCATACTTCCGAGCCCATTCATCGGCTTACTTGGACAACATTCTACAGAGATAACGGCAACAGAATTATTCTTCAGAACGATGTTCAGAGACTGCTTCTATTACTCCGATGTCTCGGTTTCATCGTAAACGAGAAAAAGTCGGATCTAGCTCCGTCCAAGTCATTCACTCACTTGGGAATGAGCTTCGAGACTCACAACAATCTGGTTCCTCTGCCATTACCCAGAGCAAAATTATTCATTTGTTATGCTCGCTTTTGTCTACACCGAGACACATTAACACCAAGGGAATTCATGTGACTGATGGGGCTGTTCAGAGCGGCTGCGGATCTTATTCTGATGGGTCACCTGCACACATGTCCCCTCCAGATATTCTTTACTCAGAACTGGAGTGTGAAGATGGATTCGCTCGAAACCAATATTGTTTTAATGGACCTAGTAAAACAAAAGGTTCAGATTTGAGCAGATCTTCAGTGTTTAACTCGGGGAGTTCCGTTGCAATTGCCGGATCCGGTTTTCACGATTATGATGGACGCGAGTCAGAAGGGCTGGGGCGTGACCCTAAGTCCCGCAGACTTGAAGTGTCAGGGCCTTTGGGACTCTCGTTTCCTAGAGAAGCACATAAACATCAAAGAGATGATGTCAATGTGACTTGCACTTCAACATTGGATTCGCCTTATAGCGAACGTCTAAGTTCAAATTCTGTCGGACAATTCAACAGTAGTCGCTTACCTCAGGAACCAAGGTGGCACTCATTCGATTCCATTATGCGAATTAACAGAGAGGATTCTCCTATATGTCATGAATCATGGCATTCATCTCTCTGTCCGTCATATACCTGGTTGTCTGAACGTACTAGCAGACTCACTCTCTCGGAAAGGTTGCCTGTTGCCATATGATTTGACTCTGAACAAGCGAATATTCAGGCAGATTTGCTACCAGTGGGATCATCCCATGATAGATCTTTTTGCGACACACCTGAACAATCAGTTACCAACATTCGTGTCACCATGTCCAGATCATCGAGCGTACGCAGTGGACGCTCTTGTCAATTTCTTGGAATGGAATGATAGGATACGCATATCCTCCAACTCTGTTGATTCAGCAGATTCTGTTAAAGATCAAACAGTCTCATTGCAAAATCCTCCTTGTAGCACCTCTGTCGTCATAGAAACCTTGGATCAATCTTCTCAGGTGTCTTTTATGGGACATTCCCCGGTATGTTTCCTCCACATGAGGACCTTCTTTATCAGGGGAAGTCATGTGCACTGCATCACAACCCGGAAGGTCTCAACCTTCACATATTTCCGTTGTGCGGTCCTTCTTGCATGGGAAACAGTTTACAGGACGCGCAGTGGATGCAATTTCTAACTGCAGGAGGTCCTCCTCTTCGTTGAACTATGCAGCGAAGTGGTGGGTTTTCTTCCGTTGGTGAAAGGATCAGTTGATAGACGTATACGATCCGTCCATACCAAATACTGCTGATTTCCTGGTCTACTTGTTTGACGATCTCAAACTGCAGCCCTTCACTATTAAGGGCTCTAGGTCTATGTTATCAGATACTTACGCTCATCATGATAACTTGGCTATTGGATCAAATACTTCATTATCCAAGCTAGTTAGAAATTTCTATATCAAAATACCTAGAACCCTCAGATTAATTCCTAAGTGGAATTTGGCTTGGGTTCCGTTGAAGCTCAAAGAAGTTCCTTTTGAGTCGTTGGACGTCGTAGAGTTCAAATTCTTGACCTATAAAATGGCGTTTCTCTTAGCCTTTGCATCTGCTAGAAGAGTCAGTGATCTTCATGCCTTATCTGTTCATGAATCTCACTATCGTAGTGTGGGTAATATCATTACCCTCACTACGGAGGTGGGGTTTTTGCTAAGAATCAGATTCCAGACAAGCGGCCGGAGCCTATTTTCATTGAAAACTTTAACGTCCTCCGATAACCATAGACTTTTGCTGTGTCCAGTCAGAGCTATGCGCATTTATAAACGTCAATCAGATTTTGTTAGAAAGGGAAGAAAACATTTCTTTCTTTCTTTGATTCCTAACAGAAAGGATCTTTCTGTTCATGCTGTCGCAAGATGGATTCAGTTGGCAATACGCATTGCCTATGAAAATCTATATTCAGATTAACGTTCTGTTAATAAGATATCAGCGCACGAGGTTAGAGCACTGTCCACTTCTTCGGTTTATTCCAACAGTATAGCCATTACTGATCTCATGAAGGCTGCGTGCTGGACACAGCCCTCTTCATTTACCAAGTTTTACCTAGAAATTTAGAGTCCATCTCCAGTAACCTTAGATCTTTGGGTCCTCTTTCTGTTGTACAGAATGTCGTCCACTAATGGTTACATCTATAAGGTATTTAGGCAGCCCGGTCAAGCACTGACGCTGTTCCGCTGCCCTCTTCGTTCTGAGGAAGTTTACCTCAGAACAAGGGGAAGGGCGGAGGATGGTTTTCCCTTATGATCATCTGGCTTTATAGTGAAAAGCAAGGGAAGACCTCCTCCGATGTCAGTAGTCCTGAGTTGGTGCTGGGATGGTTTTAATGTGTAGCTCGGTGTGAAGCAATAACTATGTCTCATTTATGTATGGTTTTTAAAGTGTAGCTTACTGTGAAGCATTTGTATACGTCACATGTCAAACGGGCGTTAATATACAATCCTCGGACACTTTTAAATGAGTATAAAGAGTCTCATTCTCCGGACTATCTTAATAATAAAAATAAATAATAATAATAATGTTTAAGCCTAAAATCCACATAGTGCTCTTTGGCTTTACATGTTACACTGTAATGACGTAGTGTATGGGTTTCATCTGTATGTGGTCAAACAAAATGCTTGGCCAAATAGATATGTTTTCAAGTGGGACTTGAATTGTTTGATGGTCAGTTCCATTTTTATATGACTTGGTAAGGAATTCCAGAGAACAGGTGCAGCAACTGAGGAAGCCCTGTCGCTGGCTGAGGCCAATTTTGCATTCTGTGTGACAAGGTTGTTAGAGTCAGCGGAATGCAAGTTTCTCGTTGGTGTGTACTGGGAGATCAGCTCAGAGAGGTATGATGGGGCTATTCCATTTATGCATTTGTAGGTAATCAGAATTGTTTTGTACCTTATCCTTTGCTCGATAGGAAGCCAGTGAAGGCTCATAAGTATTGGGGTAATTCGGCAGTATTTCCGATTTTGTGTGATAATTCTAGCTGCACAATATTGGAAAATTCTGAAGCTTATGAATGAAAGCTTTTTTGCCGCCGAAAATGAACGAGTTGCAGTAGTCTATGCGACTTGTTACGAATACATGAACGAGCTGTTCAGCTGTTTGCGAATCGATGATTGGGCGGATCTTGCTGATATTTCTCAGATGGAAAAAGGCTGCGTGACAGACTTGTGTGACATGTTTATCAGCGGTCAGGTTTTATCCATGAAATATTCCAGATTGTGCACGACACTGCTTGGTGTGATTTCATTACCCTCGATGACTAGTGGTGTTTTGGTGAAGGCCAACAGCTGGTGGGGGAGACCTATGTATATAACTTCGGTCTTCTCTGCATCTAATTTCAGATAGTTACTGTTCATCCAATCTTTAATATCAGAGGCACATTTCTCTAGCTCACTGCGAGACACAGGACCTGAGTCCGATTTAAAATGAACAATATACAATTGTGTGTCATCGGCATAGAGATGGTACTGGAGACCATGTCGTCGGATGATGTCGCCTAATGGGAGAACGTACATAACATAGAGCAGAGGCCCCAGTACAGATCCTTGGGGTACTCCATATCCATATTTCAGTGTATGTTTAGTGGAGGATGAACCGTTAATACAAACACTTTGGGTGCGGTCAGTTAGATATGACGAGAACCTCTGGAGAGCCGTGCCAGAGATGCCAATCCTACCTTCCAGTCTGTTAAGAAGAGTGTGGTGATCAATGGTATCAAAGGCCGCGCTCAGATCCAGTAGAACAAGGCCAGAAATTTGGTGCCTGTCCATGGACATGAGTAGGTCGTTCTGTACCCAGAGGAGAGCTGTTTCCGTGCTGCAGTTTGATTTGTATACAGACTGGAAAACCTCAGATAGTCCATACCTTGCCAAGTGTTCGTTTAACTGAAAAGCCACCGCCTGTTCCACAATCTTGGAAATGAATGAGAGGTTGGAGACAGGGCGGTTATTTTTCAGGCCATTAGGATCTAGTCCAGGTTTCTTGAGTAAAGGGGTTATGAGGGCATGTTTCATATTCAGTGGAAAGACTCCCGCTAAAAGAGATGAGTTTACAACATGTAGGAGCCAGGGTGCAATGTCTGGCAGGCATGCCTTAAGTAGCCATGTAGGAATAACTATTGGTTTTCCTTCACCGAATTAGCATAATGGGCTATGCTGGCGTTAAATGGAGAATTATATATTATGTAATACTCAATTACATTGTTGGTGCTATGCCTTTCTCTTTTCTCGTAAAGGAGAAAGACATATATAATTCCTATCTTCTCCTATTCTCCTGTAGGAGCTATCCTTTACTGAAGTAATTAAGAGATTGGATTTTGCTTCAAGTCCTAGGCCCTCCAGCCTTTTCACAATTCCGCTAGTCTGGACCATTGGTTGTTGTATAAAAATATGATAAATTTTAAGTAATTTGTATATTTTTTATACTTACCAATGGCCCAGACGGGTATGGCCCTCCCATGAGTGGCAACTCCTACCTCCCCACTGTTTATAACATTTAACAGGCAATCTGTAGAAAGAATGATGGTTGGCGCCAATTTCGGTACCTTTCTGGATACTGCACATGTGCAGATCTAAAAAGTATGGAGGACCAGATAGGACTTGAATTTTTTGGTTTTGCATGCAAATTCTGGGGATTGGGGACAAAATTTGTGTTTGGCCCTGGATTAATTTTGAGTTAGCACCAGGAAGTCTGGGCCAAATTTATCATTTTCAGGGATTTTATGTTAGGGTAAGGGTTAGGGTTGAGGGTCAGTAAGCTGAAGGGGTTAGTGTTTGCTACCACCCAGAAATTAGACATTTTAGTGGTTGTCCTTGCATTTTTAATTCCTGATTTTATGTCCGTAGATTTTCTCAGACATTTAAGGACCAATCTGTTTGACACTTGGTATGAATGTTGGCCACGATGGGAAACTGTGCACCTGTGATTTTAGTTCCGGTCAGATTATTTTTGCCAGAATTATCTATTCTAAATCACATTTTTATGCTGATTCTGAAAATCCATTTTTTAATTACCACAGCTACTGCATTTTGGGTGAAAAATTAAGTTTTTTGCTTGTTTTCGATAAATTCTTGAGAAAAGGTGCAAAATATTGTTTTGATTTCACGCACTCACATGGTTTTTCCAGTTCTATATATGATAACAATATGTATAGGAAAATGTATTAGTCTCCTCATGACCCTTAATTTGACACCCTACTTGTTTGAATAAATCTTTGTTCAATGAGTGTGTGACATGAAAACAATATTTTTATACTGTACCAATGACCCAGACATAGCTGGTGCTAACTCTTAAAATATAGGGCCAAACACAAATTTTGCCCCCCAATCCCCAAAATTTGCATCTAAAACTAAAGAAAACATGTCCTGAAAGGCCCTCCACACTTCGCCCCTACTGCGCATGCGCAGTGTCAAGGACGTTCCGAAATTGGCGCCATTTATCATTCTAAGTTTGGCCCTTCATCAGTTAACATCTGACTGATCTTTGTGCTTTTAAATCTCAGTTTAAATGATGCCAGACACATAAATATTAGTGAAATGGTGATTCTAAGGAGGATAGAAAAGGAGGAGAGGAAAAGAATGTGTGACAGAATATTATCAGGGCTGTAACTTAAAATTTTTTAATGAAATTATGTTAAGTTACCTATTTTCAAGGCAGCAGCCATTTTGTTGTCATTCTGATTATTTAGTTACACTGTTTTTTCAAGTGTTTTCCTCTCTCCCTGTCCTTTAAGTTCCGCCTTGCTATTCTCCCATGCTTTTGGCATAGTTTCTGTAATTATTATTACTAAAATTTCTTGGGAGTTTTAGCTGAATAACAGAATGAATTCTGTTCTTTCCCCATGTTTACGTCTTCACCTACGGGTGGTTAGGCGTTGTGTTCTGCATCTACCATCTGATGTTCTGCAGTTTCTTCCCTGGAAGTCTCTGTTTTGCATCAGATAGTGTATTTTTGGTAACTGATTTCGGGCCTGGGTGCCTGGAGTCTTATTTTAGTGTTTTTACACTCATTGTTTACATTTACAACAGCCCTCTGTGTGAGGGGGGGATTTCTAAATAATAATATCTTTATGTTATTTTAATCATAACTAGATACATTATTATTGTTCGTAAGTGTTGAATAAATTGTTTAAAATATTTTTAAAATTTTTGTCCACACTTAGGCTTGGGATCCATTGGGGCTCAACGTTACTTTTCAGAAACTTGGGCTGTTCTGAAAAAATATTTTTTCAAAATATTTTGATTTCAATTATTTTTTCTATATTAATGGATCATATTATTATTATGTATTTTGATTGCCAGGGGTTAGTGCGAGTACCAGGACTTGTTTTCTTTTCACATTGAAAGGATATTGATCAATTGTTTTAAGAGGAAGTCTTCCTCTGACCTTATTATCATTCTATATGTGGTCAGTGTACTCGCATTAACTCCTGTTCTGTATCGTATGATTTCGATGACAATATGGGAAGCGTATGTCACGGTATGTTGTTGGGGATTTGGACACTCCGGTCCTTTCCCCGCAGGGTCACTCTACTTTATCAATTTCTATTTCAGACGATCAAGATTAGGGTGATGTATCTGTGATGTCTTCCAACAGTGTGCCTCCGTCGTCACAATTAATGAAGGGCTAGCGGAAAAGTGCTCATGTAATACGCCAATTGCCTAAGAGGACCCTAGTAGGTTCGACGGCCTTTGACGTCCGCTAGCTCGCCCGGTGTAGCGTCCATTCACCGAATGGTTCGGCAGCCGGGTTCGTCCGTTGCGGTCTAGAAGGAATTTTGGGGTGATGCGAGCACTATAAAATTAACTTAATGCACACCCAGTGACGGCGGATCGGAGGGAGAACGGAGGAAGCCTTTTAGTCCGGTTCATAGCTCGTTCCGGTCCATCCGGACGGCAAGCGAGAGAGGCCCCTCTCTCGTTCAACAACATCTGGCCCCAGATGTTGTGGTACAAATGTGTCGCTAGCGGAGCATACGTCCGTCGCTCGGGACGCTCCGTTGTATAGGCAGTCCGCTGAGACTGCTAAGGCTTCCTCTTCTCGTCAGCGCACACGACCGCACCTTGGCTGCGTGACCGCCGATATATTACCAGCTTCGCCGATCAAGGATTCTTCGGCGACCAGGTCACACCATCCGGCAGCCAGGGATTCGAGACCGATGGACTCCGGACGTTCGCATAGGAAAAGTATGCGGGAGCCATCTGATGCGGAGCTGCCCTCGGCGAAGCAGCGATAGACTGCGCCTCCGCAGGTCTCGACGCCGGACATTCTTGTGCACATAGCACAGCTTATCGCAGCATCCCAGCAGCCGACAGAAACGGTGTCGGATCGAGAATTATCCGACAGCGCTGGGTCGGTAGCCGGGGACTCGAGGCCTGCAGACTCCGGACGTTCGCATAGGAAGTGTGCAGGAGTCAACGTACACGGAGCTTCCAGCGGCAATGCATCGTAAGTCCGCTACTGCACAGGCCTCGGGAACGGACGTGCTTTCCTTAATAGCACAGTTTATCGCAGCATCCCAGCATCAACTGAATCTGTCGCATATATTTTATCCGACGATGCTGGGTCGGGATGCTCCGCGGAAGCGGGTACGGACGTCCGAAAGTTTCATCCGGTCCGACGGGATACCGAAAGGGATTCGGAGGATTTCAAGCTTTCCCTTTCGGAACAACATATGCTGCGATGCCGGATAAGAAACTGATAGCGTCGGTGGACTTAGAAAATTTTGGTTCGGTTCAGGGACATCGTCCCTCAGTTCCGACATAGTCCAATAATGTCACACAAACTTTCGAATTATTGAACGACGCTATATATATTATTATTTTATGCTTGCTATCCAAGCATTTCTGGTTTCTTGTTCGAAGAGTTAGGGAGATGTCTTTCAAAAGTGTGCCTCTGTCGTCATAGTTAATGAAGAGTTAGCGGCAATAAGTGCTCATGGAATATGTCTATCGCTTACGGAGTGACATTCGCTAGCTCACCCGGTGTAGCGTACATTCATCGAATGGTTCGGCTGCCGGGTTCGTCCGTTGCGGTCTAGGAAGGAGATTTGGGTGATGCGAGCACTTTAATTACTTTAGTACTCACCCAGTGACGGCAGATTGAGGACAGATCGGAGGAAGCCAACAACATAGGGGACCGCATGTTGTGGTTCAGATATTTTACATTCGGAGCATATGTCCGTTGCTCGGGACGCTCCGTTATATTGACAGTCCGAGAGACTGTCTTTAATGCTTCCTCATCCTCACAGCAGGGCACACGACCGCACATTGGCTACGTGACCTCGAGTATCCGATCAGTTTCGGCATTCAGTGATTCCACGGCGAATAGGTCGCACCATCCGGTAGCCAAGGGACACGAGGCCTATACACTCCGTTCGCTCGCATATTGGAAGTATGCACGCGGTAACAATCTCGGAGCTTCCTGCGGCAATGCATCGTAAGACCGCTTCTCCTCAGGCCTCAGTGACGGACGTGCTATCCGAGTTAGCACAGTTGTTTCGCAGCATCCCAGCAATTGACAGTTTCTCGGTCGAATCAGGAATTATCCGACGGCGCTGGGTCGGTGCGGTCCGCGGTTGCATCAGCTACGGACGACCGAACGCTTTATAGGGTCCGACAGGATGGCGAAAGGGATTCAAAAGATTTCGAGTTTTCCCTTTAGTAGTATCGGAAGATGCCTTTCATATCTTCTGGCATTTCTTCCAGTGATTATTTTTCGGACTTCATTGCTGCGATCTTGGATAAGAGACTTATAGCGTCATTGGACTCGGATTTTTCGATCGGTACAGGGACATTGTCCCTGACTTACCGACGCAGTCCAATATTGTCATTACAACATGTGTTTTATTTTTCGACGCTATATATTTATATATATATACAAGCCTGCTACTAAGCATGATAGTTTAGTTTCTTGTCCGCGTGGCTCATTTCTGCCATTTTATCATTTTTACAAATAGTTTATTTTGGCAGAGCAGGGCATACCGAGAGTTCATATGCGTCTAGACGGTGTGATTAAAGACTGCATATATTCTTTTTCGCCGTTTATGTCTTTTCCAATTTCAATGTTGGGAACGACATTATGTATAGTAGACTTAACTTAGACGCTTTATTATACGTAATCCGCCTTACTGAGGCGTTATCATTACGTCTTCAAGAAAAGATTTACGGGATATTATTCTCAATGTAATTTCTTTTGAGGGCAGTAGTTTGTTCACGTATAACTCCGCCCTTCAGTGGCTGATTGGAGTTGGTTAGACGTGACGCAGCCCTAGCTACATCCACGCGTGGATAGTAAGGTTAAGAACTCTCTCAGAGTCGCTTCGTTCTCGGAGGAGCTTCTCTTCGACGGCAACTTTCCGGCAATCCATGAATTGCTCGATTTATACATTCTCTTGTCTATCTAGTGTTACAAGAGATTCAGACTGGGGCAAACATTCGGTGGTTGACTCAGAGAGTGCCGCCGCAGTTGCCGGACCCGAGTGTGGCTGTTATGACGGTTGCCAGTCAAACAGATTGGGATATATACTGATCCCTACGGATTCGAAGTGCCAGGGTCTTTGGGTTCCGCAGTCTTTTAGCTATCAGTTTAACTTCCGCGGAATAATGTTTTTTTAGGCTTGCTTTATGTCATTGCATGAACATTATTCAGAAACGCATGCCCAAATTCCTGTCCTTTAATTCGACAGTAGTGGCGTATCTCCGGAAACAGGGAGGCACTCTTTCGTTTCCGTTATTCAATTTAATGGAAAGAATCCGTCTGTTGGTTATAGTACACCAAGTTCAGTTTTGGTCCGTCATATTCTGGGTCGTCTGATTGTTTTATCGGACTCCCGTTCTCTTACGGGTCGCTTGTTGCTGTCAGAATGGACTCTCAACAAACAAGTATTCAATCAGATTTGCTATCTATGGGAGCGCCCAATGATGTTTTATTTATGACACAGCTTGCTAATCAATTGCAGACGTATGTGTTGGCTTGTCCAGATCTCTGAGCTAATACTGTTAACGCTCTATTGATCTATAGGACGGAATTATAGGATACGCGTATCCTCCGGCGCTGTTGTTTTAGCAGGTATTGCTAAGATAAACAACCACAATACATTTCTGTTGATAGCATCTCTATCTTCACAGAGATCATGAGTAATTTACTCTCTTGTCTACTGTGGATCTTAACGTGAAATCTTCCTCTATGTGAGGATCTTTTTTCACTGGGTAAATCGTGTCATCTTTATCACAACCAGCAAGGTCGCAACCTTCATGTATTCCGTTGTGTGGTCCGTATTGCATTGTAAGCACTGTACTGGACGAGCTTTGGACGCGATTTCTTACTATAGGAGATCCTCTTCTTCGCTATTCTATGCGACTAAAGCGGAGGCTCTTCCGTCGTGGTGTAGGGATCATTATGTTCATATTGTTGATCCCTCCATACTACTCATTGCTATTTTTTAGTATACTTGTTTCACAAGATCTACTGCAGCCTGTTATTATTTAGGTTATAGGTTTATGTTACCTCATACCTATGCACTCTACGATAGTTTACAATTGAGTCTTTTGTCTCTTTATCTAAGTCAGTTAGTAACTTTTTGATAAATAGACTTAGAATCTTTAGATTAAATTCCTATACGGATTTTAACTTCGGTTCTTATTTAGCTAAGTAATCATTTGAGCCTCTGGAAACAGTAGTTTTCAAATTCTGACCTTTTAGACAGTAATTCTGTTGGTTTCTCTTTTACTGTAGAGTCAGTGAGTTTCATGCACTATCGATGGATGATTTTCACTTTCATAGTTTCGGAATCAATACTTCCGTTACTATTTAGGTTGGATTGTTGCATAAGAGTTAGGCTCCTATTATCCGGAACCTATTATTTTAAGGTCCTTCCGTCTTCGTATGGGCATAGGCCTTTACTCTTTCCGGGTACAGTTTATGTATTTATAAACAGATATCTGTTTATTACAAGGGCGTAAGCTTCTTCTGTCTTTGATGTCTAGTAGAAGGACGTTACGCTCCATTTTATTGTTAATGGATTCTATTAACTAGCGTACTGCTTATGGTATATCATTGACTTAGCAGTTGTGCTTAAGATTTCGGCTCATGAAGTAAGAGTTCTTCTACTTCTTGGGCTTACATTAATAGTGTTGCTATTATAGATTTTTGAAGGCTGCTCATTGCGCTCAGCCATCCACATTCATGAATTTTATCTCAGAAATATTGAGTCCATTTCTGGAGGCCTCTATTGTTAGGTCTATTATCTACTGCTCAGAATGTCATTCACTTAACAGTTGCTACTATAGCTAGGTAGGCTGTCTGTTTCGGCAGTGTCTCCGTTCGGCTGCCCTCTTCACTCTGGGCTATTTGACCCAGGGCAAGAAAAAGGGGGGGGGGGGGAGGGTGTTCCCTTGGGTCACCTGTTTTTACTATGAAAACAAGGGGATACCTCCTCCGGAGTTAGTAATTCTGAGCTGTTATTGGGATGGTTGTTTAGTGAGAAGTTTAAGTTTATAAAATTCATTCAAGTCTTAGTTTTTAAAGTATAGCTTTTGAATATTGCATATGTCAACGGACATGATTATGCAATTCTCAGACACTTTTAGGAGTATAAGAGTCTCTATTCTCTAGACTTACTTTATTATTGGCTTACTTTAAAAATTATTAGTATAAGGATTATTGGATATTAATAGAGTACATGGATGTATGAAGCTCAATTTTTGGAAGGTGTTGTATCTTTCTAATTTATCATAAATAAAAAAGATACATGTAAGGCCTATTACTTCTTTTCCCTACAGGGGATGACTCTATTTTATTTTATTGAGCGTATTCCATTTTGCTCTATGTCCTTGGCCCTCCAGCCTTTTTACTATTCAGCTATGTCTGGGTCATTGGTACAGTATAAAAATGTTAAAAAATTTATAGTAATTTATATATTTTTTATACTTACCAATGACCCAGATGGGGATGGCCCTCCCAGGAGTTGGGAACTCTTGCCTCCCCGCTGAGTACATAGCGCTTACCAGGCACTGGTTATTAGAATGATAAATGGCGCCAATTTCGGAACGTCCTTGACACTGCGCATGCGCAGTAGGGGCGAAGTGTGGAGGGCCTTTCAGGACATGTTTTCTTTAGTTTTAGATGCAAATTTTGGGGATTGGGGGGCAAAATTTGTGTTTGGCCCTATATTTTAAGAGTTAGCACCAGCTATGTCTGGGTCATTGGTAAGTATAAAAAATATATAAATTACTATAAATTTTTTTAACATTTTACACTTTTTCTTTAAGTTTTATCAAAAAACAAGCCAAAAACTTCAGTTTTCACCTCCAAATGCAGAGGCTTTGGCAATTAAGAAATGGATTTTCAGAATCGGCATAGGATACTGCTTTACAAAACATGAACAAACCTTTTGGCCTCAGACATCTAATCAAAAGTCCTGCAGTTCTGAAGCTCTTGGACTTGAGCTTTGGTTATGGTATATTTGTCTACTGTGTCTATCCTATTCTGCTATAGGAATTTGCAGCATTCCTGAATGTTGAGGGTAATTTTGTAACAGGCCTGAAAATAAGCAGTCTGACATTGCAAAATGAGGTCCCCAGAGGGTGAATTTGATGATGCTATCCCATACAGTGGGCCAATTTATCCTCTGGGTACCTCTTTCTATTTAGTTTTGAGACCCTGATTCAGATTGAGGGTCACAATGGGTAAATTTAGTGATGCTATCCTGCTATGCAGGGTAGCATCACTAAATTCACCCTCTGGGGACCTCAATTTGCAGATGACAGTCTGCTTATTTTCTGGCTTGTTTTGTAACACCGGAGCTATCTCGTATTGTAAGTATCTGTTTGTAGCTGCCATCTGGAGAAAGGATTGCAATAAATTTGTTTCAATGTCATTGTGTTCCCAAAATTCCCAAACCCATTCTTGGGTTATTTATTGATTAACCTTTCCCCAACGCACAGGATATCAAAATTTATTATTTCAACTATTGTTTTTTAAAATTTTTCAAAATTTATAAAAAAAAAATCATGTGATCCCCCTCATAGGAATGAGCTTGTTCCAATGAGGGGTCACATGATATGGTTTTGTTGAAATATTTTGTTAAATATATTTTTTTCAACTGATTTGTTTGAAAATTGTGTTGTCTGATGCAACCGATTTGTTAGATAGACGGTTAAACTGATGTCAGCCTGCACAAACATCTATCATTATCAAAATTCTGCCAAATAGTTTTCTACCTAATTTATTTTTGCATTTCCAACTATTTGAGGGTTTAAAAAAAAAAAAATCCTCTCTTGTCAAAACATTCTGAAAAACTTGCTTGAGAACAAGACTTTTTTTTAATAGCCTTGGTATTTGTTAATGTTCCCCAAATGGTGATTGATTTTTCTAAAGAAATGATGTGATACACTAAAGGGGTCTCCAGCAGTGTATTACACTACTGAATATTAACATCGTAATGTCAGACAGGATGGTTTACTATATATATTATCTCATAAACCTTTTAACATGTAAATAAAGATTTCAGTATGATTTAAATTCAGTGCCCTTGGCTTAACTGATAGAGTGTAGGAAGCCCATATTTGGGCTTTACTCTGAGGTGTAGGTACCAGGCAGGCACTCTCCCATAAATTGTAACAAGGCAAAGATATGTGAAAAAATTTTGATGGCCAAAAATAATGTAGCACTTTACCAGTTAATGAAAGAAAGAAAGAAAGAAAGTGAAGAAAAAAGTCAGTAAAGATCGATGATACTAAAATTTTATCTGTAGGTCTGTTTATCCTTCAGTTGTGTGGGCTTACTTTACAATTTTTTTTAACTATTTCAGAACACAGGCACTTGCACGAGCAAAGTCTGGTGATGTTGGTGTCAATGCAGAACAGTTGGCTGTGTTGAAAGCAGGTGGTAAATCTGTTGAGGAATTGACAAGTTAGTTATAGTTTTTACTTAACAAAAAAATTTCATGAACTAGAGATTAGTGCTGAAATAGTTAGCCAGATAACCGGTGCATTTATTATATGAAATAATAAACTACTTTTGTAAGGTATTATAATCCAACAATATAAAAAAAAAAACACATTGAAATATCATGGAACAGAATTTAATACGTCCAGCACCACCACAATATCAAAACATTATGATGTGAGCTCGTTGATGATTAATCAGCTTTGATCGGTTCTTATGATATGTAATCACAGCATTGTTATTACACTGGAGTCATAATTAGCACATAAACACATTAAAATGATTAATTTTCAGTACATGTACAACACTTTTTTATTACTGCAATGTTAAATACCCAGTATATCATCATGTAGGGATCCCCCAACACCCCTGCCTTACCCCTAATTTAAGTAAGACAACTTACTGAGGCGTCATGTTGGATTACACCACCTATGCTAAGAAGGCGACTTGGGAATTCAAAGTCCTAAGCCCCATCCTTAGCAGAGGCCTACTTATAATTATAATAAATATTTTCCAGTATGTTCTATTTGCATACAGAACAAAGTCAGACTTATCTTTGTAGAACTTTATATTTGTATCATTCCAGTATGTTTTGTATTTATATAAATATGTTATTGCAATAAATTTGTTATTTTTTGTTACGGGTTGTTTTCTTTACTTGGCTCAAGACAGTCATAACCCTGTGTACGAAATGTCCTAGCTTGTGTACGAAACATCCTAAATGGTTTGTGTACGAAATGTCCTAAATTGCTGAGTATGAAAAACCCATGTACGAAGCATCCAGCTCCACTCTCGGACAATGGGGCATATAATAATTTCTTAACACACCCCTTTCATGACTCGCAACATATTCCCACCAGAATTTCATTGCGATGAATAGGTAAATGTAAACGTGTAACTGTTTGTGACATTTGTCTTAGCAGAGAACATAAAAAGATACTCAGAAAATTAGGAATACATATTCACCCTATGATTACATTAAATTCAAGTCACTCAAGGTAAGAGGCTCTTTGCTAATATACTTAACTGTGCCTAACTACAATTTACAAACTGGTTGGAAAATTCTTAAGTAATATCAATGACAATCACCCCTCACTTTAAATGCACGCATGTGGGAACAAATTGCACACGTAAACTTTGTTTCAGGTGCGTGGCATGTCCCGTGCCTGTGACTTTCAAATGGCAAGGCCTGGTTTTGTGACCAGGCAATGCAGGGTGACCATAGTTACAATGTGTTAACAATCGTTTGTACATCAATGATTTCTGTTGGCACTCAATGGTTTTCGTTTGTTTACTTTTTGCGGAAGTCATGTGGCAGTGTTTTGAACTGTTTTCTCACCATTCCTTACTGATTTTGCATCATAGATAATACAATAAAACCAGCGGTTGAAATTAACAGATATCCGGTTGACATCCAGTTATGCCTGATAGTTAGCCAGTTACAAAAATGGGCCAACCATTTCAGGACTACTAGAGATAGAAGAATAATGCTACCCTTTGGGAGCCGGAGGTGGATTTTCCATCGAAACCTATTGTTGTATAGTCACCAGAAAATTCCTTCTCATTTTACCTTCATAGAATACAACTACCCCTACTAATGGTTCTTTGAAAGTGTTTTCAAGAATTGCTGTCAAGAATTGTTATTGTCAACAAATGAAAGCTGGAAGGGAAATTATCTTGTGAACAAGCCTGGAAATAAGCAGACTGTCATCTGCAGAATGAGGTTGCCAGAGTGTGAATTTGGTGATGGTACCCTACACAGCAGGGTAACATTACTAAATTTACTTTCTGTGAACCTCAGTGTGAATCATTGTCTCTGGCTTAAACAGAAAGAGGTACCCAGAGGATAAATTGGGGGATTCTAGCCTACTCTATGGGATAGCATCAGTATATTCACCCTCTGGAGACCTCATCCTGCAGTTGTCAGATTATTTATTTCCAGGCTTGCTTGTGAACATGCTTCACCTTATTCAGCTCATTACTTAACATTAACTGGAGATGGCGCTTGTTCCTTGTCCGGGATGACCTGTGTTGTGTCCTTGGGCAAGGCACTTTATCCCGGTTGCCTTCATGGGGGCACGATGACATTGTGTACTAAGGCGTACTGCACATCGATGGTGCATATGTCTTTAACTGCTGTAACCCTGCTTGAGCGGAGCTTGAACAGAGAATGTTGAGGAGCTGACAGTTGCTCGTTGATGCTAGTTGGTTCTCTCTGGGTACTCCGGCTTCCTCCACCCATAAAACTGTCACGGTCACGATTTGCCTTTGTGCATAGGTATGTGACCTTAAACACCAATAAATAAATAAATATAGATGGCACTTACAAAAACAATTATCAATTAATGAATAAGTAGAAATTTCCATTTTATGCCACAAAGCCATAGCTTTTACCCCTCATAGGAACAACCTCTCTGAGCTCATTCCATTGAGAGTACATAAGCTATGTTTTTGAGAAAAAAATTGAAAAAATAATCAAATTTTAATGGTGATTCTTGTAAAGGGCTTTGGCCAGTTATTGTCAATATGTTAGGTAGAGGGTTAAGCCTTCTTTGTACATATGGTACACAAACATGGTGGTATAATTTTCAAGAACATGATGTATGATTGACTACACAAATGCCACCAGTACTGAGCATATCTCTAATAAAAGAACATTTAGTGATTGATAGTCACAGTATAATAAATGTATGTAGAATTTAGCCAAGCCTCTTGTAAAGACAATACAAAATGCATAGCCAAAACTGATGGATCACTTACATCCACACACAAGACCTTTCGCTCACAATCTACCACACCAACACAATGTGCCTTGCCCCTTATTAACCTCTCCTCTTGAAAACCCTCAAAAGACTGAGCAAAGTCAAAAGACTTAAAAATTCAAGCTGAACCACATTGACCAGTGCCAAAAGTTCATGATGCACATGCAAGTGTCCATAACTTTCTCTCTACTAATGTACACCCAAACATGTGCAATCAATGGCTTTTTTCAACCATCTTGAGAGGATGCAAATCTTCACTTGTCTCTTCAAAATGAAAGAATTAAAGCTGTTTGGAAACAATCTGAGACTTAATCAAAGCTGCTAAGGTAGATTCTGCATTATAAGAACATCTCAACATGATTTACAGAACCTCTGCATAATGGGAAGTGAATTTAAAAATATTTTATACTTTGTCATTACGAAGTCAGATCTTGTCACCCATTTCTCCTACATCCTACGGCAGCAACACAATATGCCTTGTTCCTCACTAACCCCTTCTCTTGAAAATAGCTATTTGTTTTGAAGGTTTTTTCAAGGAAAATCCTGAAAAAAAAACTCAAAATCAAACCAAATGCAAACAACCAGGACCAGCTGTGCTTGGCGCACAACTTGGTGTCCAATTTGCATAATGAGTTCCTTATTTTTAACATCTTGGGATGATTACATTCTTCATCAAGCACTTCTAAATGAAAAAAAGTTTGCTGCTTTTTTTAGCATAGAAAGCATATGGAGTTATCTTGGGTTCTCATTCACATGCAATGCTTACCAATGCAAGGTAATGTCATTTGGATTAAATCTAGCTCAAGTGATGGCATTTCACAGGGCACATTCATCAGTGATGTATTTGGCATACCTGGATGACATTCTCCACAGACATTAGAATCCTTAATTTCTGGAGAAAGGCATCCAACAGTTTTGCAGACATCAGTCTATGGAGCACCATACAGAACTCTTTTATTTTTTTGTTATTTGGCCTAATTTTGGAATGTTTAAAAATTGAGTGTGGGGTCTGATTCTCAGAATAGAGATAGGTACCTAGTCTGGGCCAGTGGTGGTGTAATAAATACAGAAAATACTTTAAATTTATAAAGTTTTTGTGATTACTTGAGAAGTACCAAATCTTAACTGGTTGAGGGCTACATTATTTTTGGTGATCTGAATTTTTTCTTCAAAATTTGTTTTATTACAAGTTATTGAAGAGTGCCAATGTTGGCACTCTTCAATAATTTGTGATAAAACAAATTTATATAAAAATATTATTAGCATTTGACTGAATATGAAATGTGAGGGAGGAATATATTGGCTTTTGCTCTGATACCCTCTTTTTTTTCAAAGCCCCGATAGTGGCTTCTAGCAATAAACCAGTTAATCAATTATGATATGCTGCTTGAAATCAACATTTTCTTGTATTAGATCATAAATCACAGTGATTTTTCAAAAAAAATTAGAGATTTTTTGCCCTCTTTGTATTCCGTTTTACTTTTAATTTTTAGTTCAGTTGTGACGAAGTCAAACTCGACTTATAATTTGGTGAGTGGTTGGTGGATGGTTGGGCGGTGGGTGGGTGGCTGTAAACAATAGGTTTCCGGATGATAACTTTATAATTGTTCGATCCACATTCATGAAACTATATAGGTAGGTTGGCATCGGTGAGAGGAAGAACCCTATTTATTTTGGACTTGCTTGGTCAAATGTCAAGGTCACAGTGACCTTTAACATAGTAAATTGTAAACAGTTGGTTTCCGGATGATAACTTCACTATGGTTCAACCCACATTCATGGAACTTCATATGAAGGTTGGCCTTCTTGAGAGAAAGAACCCTATTTATTTTGGACTCACTAGGTCAAAGGTCAAGGTCACATTGTCCCTGAACATAGTAAATCAAAACAATTGGTTTCCGGATGATAACTTGATAATGGTTCAACCCACATTCATGAAGCTTCATAGGTAGGTTGACATCAGTGAGAGGAAGAAGCCATTTATTTTGGACTCGCTAGGTGAAAGGTCAAGGTCACAGTGGCCTTCAACATAGTAAATCGTAAACAATTGGTTTCTGGATGATAACTTGATAATGGTTTGACCCACATTTATGAAACTCCATAGGTATGTTGACCTAGGTGAGTGAAAGACCTGTATTTATTTTGGACTCACTAGGTCAAAGGTCAAGGTCACAGTGACCTTGAACATAATAAATTGTAAACAAGTGGTTTCCAGGTGATAATTTGACAATGGTTCCACCCATGTTCATGAAACTTCATAGGTAGGTTGGCATTGGTGCAAGAAAGAACCCTATTTCTTTTGGAATCACTAGGTCAAAGGTCAAGGTCACAGTGACCCTTCACATAGTAAATTGTAAACAATTGGGTTTTCGGACGATAAATTGATAATGATTAAACCCACTTTTGTGCTGTCACAACTCGACATTGGATCGGTGATCCTCTGCATTTTTTTATGTTAATGTGCTAAAGTGAAAAGCAATCATCAGATTTCAGTAACATTTGGTATGCTACTTTTTATTATGCCCCACAAAGTAGATCTTCTGTTTCTCATGTCATTTTTGTGAAATTTTCTGTGGGCGGGCATTTTTGTATTATGCCCCTGTGGCAAATAGTGAGGGGCATATTGTTTTACCCTTGTCTGTCGATCCATCCATCTGCCATCCGTCCATTCATCCCTCCATCCATCTGTATGTCTCTCCGTCCATCCATCCATCCATCCATCTCTTTCTAGGGTACATTGTTTGTCCAGCTAACTTCTCTCACAGTTTTCAAACTACAACTTTTTTAATTCACAGGATGTTTGTACATATATCAGAGGTGTGCTTATTGTCGGGATTTTGATTTGCTTGAATATTTCACAAAATTACAGGTTGTTGAACTTGGTCAATTTTTTGTAGAATTTCACCTGTATGGTTTGGGGTTTGTATGTAGTAGACCTTGCCAGTTCATTATATGTATGAGTAACAAATCACAGTTTGCTCTTCAATGTATTGTGTCCATGTGCTGTGCGGTGGCATGCTTCAGTCTAGTTTTATTGTTTATTTTTGTAATTATTTTTTTTGAAATCAAAAGTTCATGGTCTTGGTTTATTTTATGTTTTAGGACTCATAATCTACAGAATAGGATGGGTGGTGGTGTATCTCATCCCTTGAGTGCAAGAAGGCTTTACAATGCTAAAGCCTTGTTGCACTCAAGGGACAAATTTATTAATTTTATTAACTTGGGTAAAATATCAGACATAAACCGTTTAATTTTATTTTTAGTCGAGTTTTGACGAAGTCAAACTCGACTTGTAGTTTGATGAAGTGGCGGGCGGAGGGCGGATGACGTAAACAATTGGTTTCTGGGCAATAACTTTAGTTCTATTTGATGCACATTTACCAAAATTATACCAGAGGTTAACCTATAGGAAAGGAAGACACCTACCGATTTCAGAGTCTAGCTCCCCAAGGACAAGGTCACTGTTACTATAAATAGAATATTTTGTAACAAATTGGTTTCCGGGCAATACCTTTAGTTCTATTTGATGCACCTTTACCAACTTATACCAGAGGTTACCCTATAGGAACGGAAGACACCTATTGATTTCGCAGTCTGGGACTCCAAGGTCAAGGTCACTGTTACTATAAATAGAATATTTTATGACAAATTGGTTTCCGGGCAATAACTTTAGTTCTATTTGACGCACCGTTACCAAACTTACACCAGAGGTTACCCTATAGGAAGGGAAGACACCTATTGATTTTGGAGTCTGGGACTCCAAGGTCAAGGTCACTGTTACTATAAATAGAATATTTTGTGACAAATTGGTTTCCGCGCAATAACTTTAGTTCTATTTGACGCACCTTTACCAAACTTATACCAGAGGTTACCTTATAGGAAGGGAAGACACCTATATGTATCTTCACCAAACTTATACCACAGGTTACCCTATAGGAAGGGCAGACACCCATCGATTTCGGAGTCTGGGGCCCCAAGGTCAAGGTCACTGTTACTATCAATAGAATATTTTGTGACAAATTGGTTTCCGGGCATTAACTTTAGTTCTATTTGACGCACCTTTACCAAACTTATACCAGAGGTTACCTTATAGGAAGGGAAGACACCTATTGATTTCGTAGTCTGGGACTCCAAGGGCAAGGTCACTGTTACTATAAATAGAATATTTTGTGACAAATTGGTTTCTGGGCAATAACTTTAGTTCTATTTGATGCACCTTTACCAAACTTATACCAGAGGTTACCCTATAGGAAGGGAAGACACCTATCGATTTCAGAGTCTGGGACTCCAAGGTCAAGGTCACTGCTGCTACAAATAGCTTATTTCTTCAGAATTTAATGTCAAAACTCGACTTCTGGATCTGTGATCCTCTTGCTGGATTTTTAGCTCATCTTGACAAAGTCAAGCTGAGCTAATCTCATCGCTCTCCGTCCGGCGTCCGTTGTCCATCAACACCATGTTTTGGTCTTCTCCTCCAAAGCCACTGGACCAATTCAAGTGAAAGTTTCTGTGAGTGATGGTCCCAAAGGGGCATTTCATTTTTGTTCAACTCAGCATGCCCAGCCCCATAGGGAGGGAGTGGGGGAAAATGCTCCAAAATATTTTTAAAATCTTCTTCTCAAGAACCAGTGTGTACAATGACTTGATATTTGCTATGGAGCTTCCATATGAGTTGTAGAATCAAGTTTGTTCAAACGAAGTACGTGAAGTAATATTTGGCTTTGTAATAGGAGGGGTAAGATTTTTGGCCCTGCCCAAAATTTCTATATTTTTATACTGTACCAATGACCCAGACTTAGCTGGTGCTAACTCTAAAAAATCCAGGGCCAAACACAAATTTTGCCCCCCAATCCCCAAAATTTGCATCCAAAACCAAAAGAAATCATGTCCTATAGGACCTCCATACTCCGCCCCTGCTGCGCATGCGCAGTGTCAAGGACGTTCCGAAATTGGCGCCAATTATCATTCTCTGTTTGGCCCTTCATCAGTCAACATCTCACTGATCTTTGTGCTTGTAAATCTCAGTTTAAAGGATGCCAGACACGTAATTATTGGAGAAATGGTGATTCTAAGGAGGATATAGAAGGAGGAGAGGAAAAAGGAGTGACAAAAAATAATCAGGGCTGTACTTAAAATTTTTTATGAAATTATGTTAAGTTGCCTATTTTCGAGGCATGGGCCTCTTGTTGTCATTCTTGCTAAAAAGTTGCACTGCTTATTCAGTGTTTCCTCTCCCCTGGCCTTCTGAGTCCCCCCTTGCAATTCTCCCATGCTTTTGGCATATGTTGAGAAAGATCATTTCTAAATTCTCTTGGGAGTGTTGCTTGGTTACAGAATGTTTTTTTAGCTCAACTTGACAAAGTCAAGCTGAGCTATTGCCATCACTTCTCGTCCGTCGGCGTACGTACGTACGTACGTACGTTAGTATGTTAGTACGTTAGTATGTTAGTACGTACGTCCACAATTTCCTTTGGCACACCTCACAGGTCGCATTTATGATCAGATTTCTTTGACACTTGGTATGCTTGTTTTGGGTGACCTCTAGATGGGAGCTATCGATTTTCTTCAATTTCCGTCAAAAAATGTTGCTGCGGCCAACGTTCTTAGAACTTAGTTTAGTCAAACCACAATATTTCCCTTTGGCACACCCTACAGGGCACATTTATGATTTGATTGCTTTGAAACCTGGTATGCTTATTTAGGGTGACCTCTAGATGGGAGCTATCGATTTTCTTCAATTTCCGGCAAAAAATGTTGCCATGGCCAACGTTCGTAGAACTTAGTTTAGTCAGACCTCAATATTTCCCTTTGGCACACCCTACAGGGCACATTTATGATCAGATTGCTTTGAAACCTGGTATGCTTGTTTGGGGAGACCTCTAGATGGGAACTATCGATTTTCGTCAATTTCTGTCAAAAAATGTTGCCGCGGCCAACATTCTTAGAACTTAGTTCAGTCAGAAGACTCAATATTTCCCTTTGGCACACCCTACAGGGTACATTTATGATCAGATTGCTTTGAAACCTGGCATGCTTGTTTGGGGTGACTTCTAGATGGGAGCTATCGATTTTCTTCAATTTCCGTCAAAAAATGTTGCCGCGGCTAACGTTCTTAGAACTTAGTTTAGTCAAACCACAATATTTCCCTTTGGCACACCCTACAGGGCACATTTATGATTTGATTGCTTTGAAACCTGGTATGCTTATTTAGGGTGACTTCTAGATGGGAGCTATCGATTTTCTTCAATTTCTGGCAAAAAATGTTGCCACGGCCAACGTTCGTAGAACTTAGTTTAGTCAGACCTCAATATTTCCCTTTGGCACACCCTACAGGGCCCATTTATGATCAGATTGCTTTAAAACCTGGTATGCTTGTTTGGGGAGACCTCTAGATGGGAGCTATCGATTTTCTTCAATTTCTGTCAAAAAATGTTGCCGCGGCCAACGTTCTTAGAACTTAGTTTAGTCAGAAGACTCGATATTTCCCCTTTGGCACACCCTACAGGGTACATTTATGATTTGATTGCTTTGAAACCTGGCATGCTTATTTAGGGTGATCTCTAGATGGGAGCTATCGATTTTCTTCAATTTCCATCAAAAAATGTTGCTGGAGCCAACATTCTTAGAACCTAGTTTAGTCAGACCACAATATTTCCCTTTGGCTCACCCTACAGGGCACATTTATGATTAGATTGCTTTGAAACCTGGTATGCTTATTTAGGGTGACCTCTAGATGGGAGCTATCGATTTTCTTCCATTTCCATCAAAAAAATGTTGCCACGGCCAACTTTCTTAGAATTTAGTCTAGTCAGACCACAATATTTCCCTTTTGTACACCATACAGGGCACATTTATGATCGGATTGCTTTGAAACCTGGCATGCTTGTTTGGGGAGGCCTCTAGATGGGAGCTATCGATTTTCTTCGGTTTCTGTCAAAAAATGTTGCCACTGGCCAAAAAAATGACATTGGTACCAATGATCTTCAATTTTGCCATTTCATTTATAACTTACCAAGTTCAAGTTTGTCAAGTTGAGCTACAGTGTCATTGACACTTTCATGTTATTTTCCCCATAGTTACGTTTTCACCCATGGGTGTATAAACGTTGTGTTCTGCATCTTCCATCTGATGTTCTGCAGATTCTCCCCTGGGAGTCTCTGTCTTGCATCAGATAGAGTGTAATTTTGATGACTGATTTCGGGCCAGTTTTTTCAGTGCCTGGAGTCATGTTTTCTGGTGTTTTACACTGTTTGTTTACATTGGCAACAGTCTCTTTTGAGGGGGGCTGTTTGCCTTTGGTGTAGTTTATCTCACTATAAGATACATTTTTATTATCCGTAAGTGTTGCATTAATTATTTAATATAAATTTAAAATTTTTTGACCACACTTAGCCATCGGATCCATCGGGGCTCAACGTTACTTTTCAGAAACTTGGGCTTCGCTGAAAAAATATTTTTCAAAAATTATTTTGATTTGCAATTGTTTTTTCATTATTAATGGATCATGTTATTATGTATCTTTGTGTCAGGGGTTTGTGCGAGTAACTAGGACTTGTTGACTTTTCACAATGAAAGGATATTGTTCAAATTGTAATAGGAAGAAATCTTCCTCTGACTTTCATGATCATTGCATTAATTGTAGTCAGTATTCTCGCACTAATCCCTGTTCTATATGTCAATATTGGGATGACAAACATTGGAAACGTGTGTCACGATATGTTGTTAGTGGAGAAAGGGCTATGCCGGCTCTTTCTCCGCAAGGTCACTCTACTCTCTCAGTTTCTATTTCAGAGGAACAAGAACAGGGTGATGTTTCCATGTTATCTTCCGCAAGTGCGCTTCCGTCGTCACAAATGAATACAGAGCTAGCGGCAAAAGTGCTCATGGAGATTAAACAAATGTCGTCCGCTAGCTCGCCCGGTGTAGCGTCCATTCACTGAATGGTTCGGCAGCCGGGTTCGTCCAATGCGGTCCAGGAGGAAATGTTGGGTGATGCGAGCACTATAAACATTCAACGTGCACACCCAGTGACGGCGGATAGTAGGCGCGATCGGAGGAAGCCTTTGAGTCCGGTTCCTAGCTCGTCCAGGTCCAGCCGGGCCGCGAGCGAGAGAGGCCCCTCTCTCGTGCAACAACATCTGGGACCAGATGTTGTGGTACAAAATGTGTCGCAAGCGGAGCATACGTCCATCGCTCGGGACGCTCCGTTGTATAGGCAGTCCGCGGAGACTGCTCTGGCTTCTTCCTCTCGTCAGCGCACACGACCGCACCTTGGCTACGTGACCGCCGATATTTTACCAGCTTCGCCGATCAGGGATTCTTCGGCGACCAGGTCACACCATCCGGTAGCCAGGGACACGAGGCCGATGGATTCCGGACGTTCGCATAGGAAAAGTATGCGGGAGTCATCAGATGCGGAGCTGCCCTCGGCGAAGCAGCGAAAGACTGCGCCTCCGCAGGCCTCGATGCCGGACGTACTTGTGCAGATAGCACAACTTATCGCAGCATCCCAGCAGCCGACAGAAACGGTGTCGGATCGGGAATTATCCGACGGCGCTGGGTCGGTACGCTCCGCCAAAGCATCGGGGGTGGACGACCGGGAGCATCATGAGGTCTGACCGGATGGTGAAAGGGATACGGATGACTTGGAGCTATCCCTTTCGGAACAACATAAAGCTGCCGTGGACTTCATCCGGCACTTTCTCCCTCAAGTTGTTCCGTCGGGCCAGACTGCTGCGGTTCCGGACAAGAGAATTATAGCGTCATTGGACTCTGATTTCTTTGAGTGGTTCAGGGACATCGCTCCCGAGTTTCCGTCTCAGTCCAATAATGTTGCAAGAACATTTGAATTATTGAACGACGCTATATTCAAACTTGCTTCCAAAATGGGGTAAGCAGGTTTCTTGTCCGCCAATACTCTCAACCTGCCTTTCATTAATGCAAGGAATAAATTCGACACGGCAGGACAGGGTATTCCGAGAGTTCCTCTGCGTATGGACGACGAGGCGGAAGACTTAGAGTTATCATTACCGTCGTCAGCGTCTATTCCAACCGCGGTGTTGGAAACAACTATTTCGTCTAACAGAGCCAGTTTAGATGCCTTATCTTACGCAGATCACCTTACTAAGGCGTTATCACTGCGCCTTCAAGGGAAAGAATTTCAGGATATACAATCCTCTTTAAGACTTCTTTCAAGGGCAGTAGCTTATTCCACGTGTAACTCCGCCCTTTCAGTGGCAAACATGGAGTTGGTTAGACGTGATGCAGCCCTAGCTACATCCACACTCGTGGATACTAAGGTGAAGAACTCTCTCAGAGTCGCTTCGGTCTCCGGAGAACTTCTCTTTGACGGCAAGCTTTCTGCAATTTATGATAAAATTACAAAGAAAGCTTCGGATTCTCTGCTGTTCAAATCTGCTTCTAAGAAGTCGGACACGGCAGACATGAATAAGACAGGCACTTCTGGGTCTAATGCGCCCAAGAGAGGTTCCTATAGAGGTTCCGGTGCGTCCTCTTGGTCTTATTCAAGAGACCGTCAGGGTAGCAACTCACGTTCGGGACGTCCTTCAGGCCAGGACAACCGGTCGGACGCCCCGAGGTCGACGGGACGAGGTGCGGGTCGTGGAGGACGAGGTTTCTCCTACCGCAGGCCTCGCAGGTCCAGGAGGTGATGGCTTAAACCTCTATTGCGTACCGGTTAGCGGAAGGTTGTCGAGCTTTTCACAAGAGTGTGCGTCGATTACGGACGACCCTTGGGTGAGAGGAGTGACTTCAGAAGGTCTAAAGATATCCTTCAAACGAAAGCCTCCATTAACTCGAAGACCAAAATGGACTCAACTTCCGTCAAATCCGCAGAAAAGAGACGCTCTATTATCAGAGGTGCAGTCTCTTTTAATGAAGAACGCGGTAGAGGTCGTAGAAAACCAGGAGACTCCGGGATTCTACAGCCATCTGTTTCTGGTTCCGAAACCAGACGGCTCGTTCCGTCTAGTCATAGATTTGAGCTGGATAAACAAGCTGATCGTCGCTCCGAAGTTTTACATGGAGACGATTCGGTCGGTCAGAGCGAGTATTCGGGTGAACGATTATGCTCCGAGCATAGATCTCAAAGATGCGTACTTTCACGTCATGGTACATCCGACATTCAGAAAGTATCTACGCTTCGCAGTCCTAGGAGTGGTGTATCAATTCCGGGCGATGTGCTTCGGATTGAATCTAGCACCCTGGGCTTTCACTCGGGTAATGAACTCGGTAATGATCTATTTCCGAGCTCATTCGTCTGCGGTAACGTCGGCCTACCTGGACGACATTCTTCAGAGGTACGGCAACGAGTTAACGCTTCAGAACGATGTTCAGAATCTACTTCTATTGCTCCGACGTCTCGGTTTTATAGTAAACGAGGAGAAGTCGGATCTGGTGCCGTCCAAGTCATTCACACATCTGGGAATGAGCTTCGAGACGCACAACAATCTCGTTCGTCTGCCGTTAACCAGAGCGAAATTAGTCAGTTGTTACGCTCGCTATTGTCTGCACGCAGACAAAGTCACGGCGAGAGAATTTATGAGACTGATAGGTCTGTGCGGAGCCGCTGCGGATATCATTCCGATGGGGCGGTTACGCACGCATCCTCTCCAAATTTTCTTGACTCAGAATTGGAGTGTGAAAATTCATTCGCTCGACATAGACGTTCTCTTGTCAGATCAAGTGAAACAAGAGATTCAGACTTGGGCAAACATTCAGTGGTTAACTCAGGGAGTTCCGCTGCAGTTGCCGGATCCGAGTTTTACCATTATGACGGATGCCAGTCAAACAGGTTGGGGTGCATCATTGATCCCAACGGATTCGAGATGCCAGGGTCTTTGGGATCCGCAATTCCTGGGCAAGCACATAAACATCAAGGAAATGATGTCAATTTGGCTTGCGTTACGTCATTGGATGGACATTATTCACAATGCTCATGTCCAAATCCTATCCGACAATACGACAGTAGTGGCGTATATACGGAATCAGGGAGGCACTCATTCAGTTCCGTTGTTCAATCTAACGGAAAGAATCCTTCTGTTTGCGCTAGAACATCAGGTTCTTCTTTCGGTCCGAAACATACCGGGTCGTCTGAATGTACTAGCAGACTCCCTTTCACGAAAGGGTCGCTTGTTGCCGTCGGAGTGGACTCTCAACAAACAAGTATTCAATCAGATTTGCTACCAATGGGAACGGCCAATGATAGATTTATTTGCGACACATCTCAACAATCAGTTGCAGACGTATGTGTCTCCGTGTCCGGATCCAAGAGCATTTGCAGTAGACGCTCTGTCGATCCCTTGGGACGGAATGATAGGATATGCGTATCCTCCAGCACCGTTAATTCAGCAAGTATTGCTAAAGATAAAACAATCTCAATGCAAGATTCTGTTGGTAGCATCTCTGTCTCCACAGAGACCGTGGATAAATCTACTCAGGTGTCTGTTGTGGGACCTACCGCGAAAGCTTCCTACACAGGAGGATCTTCTTTCGCAGGGGAAATCGCGTCAACTTCATCACAACCCGCAAGGTCTCAACCTTCACGTTTTTCCGTTGTGCGGTCCTTCTTGCATGGCAAGCACTTTACAGGATGAGCAGTGGATGCGATTTCTAACTGTAGGAGGACCTCCTCTTCGCTAAACTATGCGGCTAAGTGGAAGGTTTTTCGTCGTTGGTGTAGGGATCATTCTGTGGATATTTTTGATCCCTCTATACCAGACATTGCAAACTTTCTAGTATACTTGTTTGACGAAATCAAACTGCAGCCTGTTACTATTAAGGGTTATAGGTCTATGTTATCTGATACCTATGCACATCATGATAGTTTACAAATTGGATCTAATGTCTCTTTATCTAAGTTGGTTAGAAACTTCTCGATAAATAGTCCCAAAACTCTTAGGTTAATTCCTAAATGGAATTTAGCTTGGGTTCTTCTTAAACTGAAGGAAAAGCCATTTGAACCTCTTGGGACAGTAGATTTCAAATTCTTATCTTATAAGACAGCTTTTCTCTTAGCTTTCTCTTCGGCTAGAAGAGTCAGTGAGCTTCATGCACTGTCGGTGGATGATTCTCACTATCGTAGTGTCGGGAACACTATCACCTTCACTACTAATGTGGGTTATTTAGCTAAGAATCAGGCTCCTAATAAATATCCGGAACCTATTGTTATTAAGGCTCTTCCGTCTTCAGATGGGCGTAGGCCTTTACTCTGTCCTGTTAGAGCGTTACGTATCTATAAACAGAGATCTCAGTTTATCAGAAAGGGACGAAAACGTTTCTTTCTGTCTTTGATGCCTAATAGAAGGGACATTTCGGTCCATTCTATTGCTAGATGGATTCAATTAACTATCCGTACTGCTTATGAGAGTTTATCTTCTTCTCAGCAGTCTGTGCTTAAGATTTCCGCTCATGAAGTAAGAGCTCTTGCTACTTCTTGGGCTTACGCTAATAGTATTGCTATTACAGATTTAATGAAGGCTGCTTATTGGTCTCAGCCATCCACATTCACGAATTTTTATCTCAGAAATATTGAGTCCATTTCTGGAGACCTGCATTGTTTAGGTCCGTTATCTGTTGCTCAGAATGTCGTCCACTAAACTATTGCAACTATAGTTATGCAGGCTTTCTGTTCCGGCAGTGACTCCGTCCGGCTGCCCTCTTCGCTCTGGGCTATTTGACCCAGGGCAAGGGCAAGGGGAAGTGAAAAGCAAGGGAATGCCTCCTCCGAAGTCAGTATTTCTGAGTCGTTTCCGGGATGGTTTTAAAGTGTAATATTAATGTTAAAAATTCATTCATGTCATATTTTTAAAGTGCAGCTCGGTGTGAAGCATTTGTATATGTCAAGTGTCAAACGGGCGTTAATATACAATCCTCGGACACTTTTAAAAGAATATAAAGAGTCTCAATTCTCTGGACTAACTTTATTTATTGGCTTACTTTAAAAATAATTAGTATAAAGGGCTATACTGGATGTTAATAGAGAACATGAATGTTATTGTGCTCAATTATGAAGGGTATTGTATCATTCTAATTTAACATAAAATAAGAAAGATACATGTAAAGCCTAATACTCCTTTTCTCCTTGAGGGGTTGCCTCTATATTATATAGTTGAGCTTATTGGATTTTCCTCTATGTCCTAGGCCCTCCAGCCTTTTTACTATTCAGCTAAGTCTGGGTCATTGGTACAGTATAAAAATGTTAAAAAATTTATAGTAATTTATATATTTTTTATACTTACCAATGACCCAGACGGGGATGGCCCTCCCAGGAGTTGGGAACTCTTACCTCCCCGCTGAGTACATAGCGCTGACCAGGCACTGCCAGTAAGAATGATAATTGGCGCCAATTTCGGAACGTCCTTGACACTGCGCATGCGCAGTAGGGGCGAAGTATGGAGGTCCTATAGGACATGATTTCTTTTGGTTTTGGATGCAAATTTTGGGGATTGGGGGGCAAAATTTGTGTTTGGCCCTGAATTTTTTAGAATTAGCACCAGCTAAGTCTGGGTCATTGGTAAGTATAAAAAATATATAAATTACTATAAATTTTTTAACTTTCTGAACCGATGGTCCGGTATGAACCAAATTTGGTTTGTGGTAGTATTGGGTCATAAGTACTTGACCCATGCAAAAAAACAATTTTCCGCATCCCCATGGGAACCCTGGGAGCTAAAAATAGAAATATTTTCAAACGCCTGTATTTCCTAAACCCCACGGAACAGAGAGCTTTTATTTGGTATGAAGTATCCTTATGACCAGTAGAATTGAATGGTAAAAAAAAATTGCCATCGGTTATGTTAGGGTGTTCTGTAATGGGCATCGAAAAAATGCTGAGTCAGCATATTTGCAAAAATTTAAAAAAATCTTTTCTCCAGAACCAATCACCAGAATCTTTTGATATTTGGTATACAGCATTCATAGGGAGGCCAGATAAAAGTTTGTTGAAATAAAGCTCATTGGTTCATATTTGGGCTCTCTACAGGAGCCCAAAGTTTTAACATAGGGTAATATGGGGAATATTCTTTAAAAATCTTCTTCTTCAGAACCACCAGTCAGAATCTTTTAATATTTGGTATACATCATTGTTGTGAGGGTCAGATTCTAGATTGTTCAAACCAAGTCCCTAGGTTAATATTTGGGCATCCTACGGAAGCCCAAATTTTATCTTTGTTCAATATGGAGGGTAATTTAAAAAAATCTTCAGATCCATCAGTCAGAATGCTTTGATATTTGGTATGCAACATCTCTATGGGGGTCAGATTCAAGTTGTTCAAATCAGATCCCTAGGTATATATTTGGGCTCACTATGGTAGTCCAAATTTTTACTTAGTGCAATATGAGGAAATTTCTTTAAAAATCTTCTTCTTCAGATCCACCAGTCAGAATGCTTTTATATGTGGTATACAACATCTATAGGGGGGTAAGATTCCAGGTTGTTCAATTTGAGTGCCTAGGTTAATATTTTGGCTCCATATGGGAACATGAAAATTAACTTAGTACAATATGAGGGAATTTCTTCAAAAATCTTCTTCTTCAGATTCACTTGTCAGAATGCTTTCACATTTGGTATACAACATCTCTAGTGGGTCAGATTCAAGTTTGTTCAAATCGGATCCATAGGTTAATATTTGGGCTCGCTATGGTAGCCCAAATTTGAACTTAGTGCAATTCGAAGAAATTTCTTTACAATTTCTCTTCTTCAGATCCAACAGTCAGAATGCTTTCATATTCGGTACACAACATCTCTAGGGAAGTCAGATTTAACTGTGTTCAAATCAAGAGCCTGGGTTAATATTTGGGCTCTCTATGGGAGCCGGAATTGGCCATTTTGCTGAAGAATTAAAAATTTTGTATTCAGTACCCTCTAGAGGTACTAAGATTAATCCACATAGGTTGTATCAAGGGGCTTCATAGGGGAGCTCTACATTTTACTTATGATCAACTGAAGAAAAGGCATGATGCCCAGATTATTTTTGTCACTCCTGAGGGACTCAAGGATTGACAGTGTAGCCTATGGAGATGGCTTGCTTAATGTAGACTCATTCTTGGACTCTGTTTAAATTGTGTTCTGTACAAGATGAGCGCTTCAGGCCCTGTGGGGCCTCTTGTTTTAAGTTTGCATTGGTTATAAAAATAGAGTATGCGGCAGCCTAAAGGACCATGTGCACGGACTGAGAAACAGATTTGTAACATGTTTAGGTCTTATACTAATTTTCTGGTCATGATATTGTGTAGTAGTCAAACATGTAATGTGAATTTTGTTTTTGGATATAGAATAAGAGAGAGGAAGACTAGTTAAAGTATGCAAATTCTCAAGTACAGTTTAAATGTTTTAGCTGATTTGAGTCTGTGTACATTCCCATGGTTTTTTTGTTTTTTTTTTGTTATACTGAGGTGATAATATGCTGTTCACCCTTATCTTAACACACACAGTATCAAAATTTCTTATTTTAACTGTTATTTTTTTTTATTTAAATTTCAACAAAACCATAACATGTGACTATTCATTGAGTGCAGTGCATGCATTCCAATGAGGGGACACAAAATATAGTTTTGTCAAAATGTTTGTTGAATTTTTTTTTTTTAACAGCTCCATTTGTAAATTATGGGGGTGGATGCAACCAATTTGTCAGCTAAAGGGTTAAGAAATACAGTATTGATGAGGGCACCAAAAGCTACACTGTGAAAACAGGACATATTTATACACTGTAAACCAATGGCCCAGACTAGCTGGTGCTTAACTCAAAGTTATTAAGGGCCAAATGTAAATTTTGAATCCTCCCCCCAATCCCCAAAATTTGCTTGCAAAACTGAAAATTAAGTCCTATCTGGCCCTGCATACATTGACTCTCTGCGCATGCGCAGATGTCAGGAAGTGACCAGAATTGGCGCAAACATCATTCCGTGTTTGGCCCTAAAAGTCATCAACAGTGAACTGACATCTGTGCTTTAAAATCTCCTTTTTTGAGGATGCCAGACACAAATCAATGCAAGAATTGGTGGATACAAGGCTGTTACTGGATGAAGGAAGTGTTCAATTGTGGTTTTGGACGTTCAGGGCTGTAACTTTTAATACACTAATATTTTTATACTGTACCAATGACCCAGACTTAGCTGGTGCTAACTCTTAAATTCTAGGGCCAAACACAAATTTTGCTCCCCATCCCCAAAATTTGCATCCAAATCCAAAAAATAGATGTCCTATGTGGTCCTCCATACTTTTATCCACTGCGCATGTGCAGTGTCAAGCAAGTACCGAAATTGGAGCAAAATCCTCATTCTTTGTTTAGCCCTTCAATCAGTAACATCTCACTGATATCTGTGCTTATAATCTAAGTTAAAATGATGCCAATTGGGATGACAAACGTTGGAGACGTGTGTCACGGTATATTTTTAGTGGTGAGAGGTCCATGCCGGTCGAATCAAGTGAAACAAGAGATTCAGACTTGGGCAGATATTCAGTGGTTAACTCCGGGAGTACCACTGCAACTGCCGGATCCGATTTTTATGATAATGACGGATGCGAGTCAAATAGGTTGGGGCGCAACTTTGAGCCCAACAGATTCGAGGTGCCAGGTTCTTTGGGATCCGCAGTTCCTAAACATGCACATAAACATCAAAGGGATGATGTCAGTTTGGCTTGCGCTACGTCAGTGGATGAACATTATTCAGAATTTGCATGTTCAAATTCTGTCCGACAATTCGACAGTAGTAGCGTATATTCGGAACCAGGGAGGCACTCATTCCATTCCGTTGTTCAATCTAACGGAAAGAATCCTTCTGTTTGTCCTAGAGCATCAAGTTCTTCTGTCGGTCCGTCATATTCCGGGTCGTCTAAGCATTCTAGCGCACTCCCTTTCTCAGAAAGGTCGTATGTTGCCATCAGAATGGACTCTCAACAAGCGAGTATTCAATCAGATTTGCTACCAATGGGATCGTCCTATGATAGACTTATTTGCGACGCATCTCAACAATCAGTTGCAGACGTATGTGTCGCTATGCCCAGATCCTCGAGCATTTGCAGTAGACGCCCTCTCAATCTCTTGGGACGGAATGATAGGATACGTGTATCCTCCAGCTCCGTTGATTCAACAGATATTGCAAAAAATCAAGCAATCTCACTGCAAGACTCTGTTGATAGAATCTCTGTCACCCCAGAGACCATGGATAAATCTACTCAATCTACTCAGGTGTCTGATGTGGGACATTCCACGGAAGCTTCCTCCATGGCAGGGGAAATTGCGCACACGGCATCACAACCCGCAAGGTCTCAACCTTCACATATTTCTGTTGTGTGGTCCTTCTTGCACGGCAAGCATTTTACAGGACGAGCAGTGGACGCAATTTCTAACTGTAGGAGGACCTCCTCTTCGCTAAATTATGCGGCTAAGTGGAAGGTTTTCTCTCGATGATGTAGGGATCATTCTGTTGATTTTTATGATCCCTCCATTCCAGACATTGCTAATTTTCTGGTCTACTTGTTTGACGAGATCAAACTGCAGCCAATAACTATTAAGGGTTATAGGTCTATGCTATCGGATACCTATGCTCATCATGATAGCTTACAGATTGGATCTAATGTCTCTTTATCTAAGTTAGTAAAAGACTTATCGATAAATAGACCTAGAACCCTTAGGTTAATTCCTAAATGGAATTTAGCTTGGGTTCTTCTGAAGCTAAAAGAAGCGCCATTTGAACCTCTTGATACAGTGGATTTCAAATACTTATCTTATAAGACATCTTTTCTCTTAGCCTTGTCTTCTGCTAGAAGAGTTAGTGAGCTTCATGCACTATCTGTTGATGATTCTCACTATCGTAGTGTTGGTAATACTATTACTTTGACTACTGATGTTGGATTTTTGGCTAAGAATCAGGCTCCTAATAAGTACCCTGAACCTATTGTTATTAAGGCTCTTCCATCTTCAGATGGTCATAGGCCTTTGCTTTGTCCAGTTAGAGCTACGCGTATTTACAAACGTAGATCTGAGTTTATCAGAGAGGGACGTAAGCGTTTCTTTCTGTCTTTGCTGCCTAATAGAAAGGACATTATGGTCCATTCTATTGCAAGGTGGATTCAATTAACTATCCTTACTGCTTATGATAAATTATCTTCATCTCAGCCGTCTGTGCTTAAGATTTCGGTGCATGAAGTAAGAGCGCTGTTTACATCGTGGGTTTATGCTAATAGTGTTGCTATTACTGATTTGATGAAGGCTGCATATTGGTCTCAGCCTTCCACGTTCACAAATTTTTGTCTTAGAAATATTGAGTCCATTTCTGGCGACCTGCGTTGTTTAGGTCCGTTATCTGTTGCTCAGAATGTCGTCCACTAAACAGTTGCAACTATAGTTATGCAGGCTTTCTGTTCCGGCACTGACTCTGTCCTGCTGCCTTCTTCGTTCTGAGGTATTTGACCCAGAGCAAGGGGTAGGAGGGAGGGATGGTGTTCCCTTATATCACCTGCTTTATAGTGAAAAGCACGGGAATACCTCTGGAGTCAGTAATTCCGAGTCGGTGCCGGGATGGTTTTAAAGTGTAAAGCTAATGTCTATCTCATTTATGTAATATTTTTAAAGTGTAGCTCGGTGTGAAGCATTTGTATATGTCACGTGTCATACGAGCGTTAATATACAATCCTCAGACACTTTTAAATGAGTATAAAGAGTCTGATTATCTGGACTATCTTTATTTATTGGCTTTCCTTTAAAAAATTAGTATAATGGGTTATACTGGATGTTAATAGAGATCATTGATCATTGATGTTATTGTGCTCAATTACGGAATGGTATTGTGTCTTTCTTTTTTGGTATAAACATGAAATATACATGTAAAGCCTGTTCTCCTCTTCTCCTTGAGAAGAGGGGAACAGGCTTTACATGTATATTTCATGTTTATACCAAAAAAGAGCCTTTTTTCTATTCAGCTAAGTCTGGGTCATTGGTACAGTATAAAAATGTTAAAAAATTTATAGTAATTTACATATTTTTTATACTTACCAATGACCCAGACGGGGATGGCCCTCCCAGGAGTTGGGAACTCATACCTCCCCGCTGATTACATAACACTTACCAGGCACTGGTTGTAAGAATGAGGATTTGGCTCCAATTTCGGTACTTCCTTGACACTGTGCATGCGCAGTGGATAAAAGTATGGAGGACCACATAGGACATCTATTTTTCTGGATTTTGATGCAAATTTGGGGGATTGGGGGCAAAATTTGTGTTTGGCCCTAGAATTTAAGAGTTAGCACCAACTAAGTCTGGGTCATTGGTAAGTATAAAAAATATATAATTACTATAAATTTTTTAACATTTATAAAATTATTTTATGTTTCCCAATTTTGGGACAAAAGCCATGCATCATAGTTTTTAAGAATGATTATTCCACTGTTTGTTAAGTATTCCTTCTCTATCCTTCCATGAACCCTTCCTGTTAAACTCTTAAACTTTTTGATTATTTTTTATTTAAATTTTTTATTAAATTTCTTGGGAGTTGAACATTTATTACAGATTATTATTCTGTTTCTTCCCCAGGGTTACGTACTCACCCTAGGGGTGTTAGGCCATTTAGTCTTGCATCTGCTATCCGATGTATCGTTTTTTCTTCGTATGAAGATCTAGCTTTGCATTTGATAGCATTTCAATTGGTTCTGATTTTGGGCCTTTTTGTGTGCCTGATGTCTTGTTTACAATGATGTTGTTTACATTATCAATGTCCTCATATATAGGTAGTTTTTAGCTCACCGAAGGGAGCTTAACTTATCACTTGCCGTCCGTCGTTGTGAACATTTTTCAAACGACTTCTCCTCTGAAACCTCTGGTCTGATTTTCACGAAACTTCATGTGGATGTTCATTGCTATATGGCAATTCATGTTTGTTCAAATGAAATGGCCACGTCCCTTGGGGGCTCTGTACAGGGCATAACTCTGACAGCAACGTATGAATTATAGAAAAATTATTAAAAAATCTTCTTCTCAAGAACCAGTGGGCAGAATCTTTTGATACTTGGTATGCAGCATCTTGGTATGGGTCTGATTCAAGTTTGTTCAAATCGGCCCCCTGAATTCATATTTGGGCTCACTATAGAAGCCCAAATTCGAACTTAGTGCATTTCAGGCAAATTTCTTAAAAAATCTTCTCCAGAGCCAGCAGGCAGAATCTTTTGATATTTGGTATGCAACATTGTGGGGTGGATCTGATTCACTTTTGTTCAAATTGGCCCCCTGGGTTCATATTTGGGCTCAGTATAGGAGCCCAATTTGAACTTAGTGCATTTCAGGCAAATTTCTTTAAAAATCTTCTCAAGATCCAGCAGGCAGAATCTATTGATATTGGGTATGCAGCATGCTTAGGGGGGTGAGATTCAAGTTTGTTCAAGCCAAGTCCCTGGGTTCATATTTGGGCTCAATGTGGTAGCCCAAATTATAACTTAGTTCAAAATGAGGAATTTTCTTTAAAAATCTTCTTCTTCAGATCCAGCAGTCGGAATGTTTTGATATTTGGTATGCAGTATCCTCAGGTGGGGTGAGATTCAAGTTTGTTCAAGCCATGTCCCTAGGTCCATATTTGTGCTCACTGTGGGAGCTTGAATTGTAACTTAGTTCGAAATGAGGAATTTTCTTAAAAAATCTTCTTCTTCAGATCCAGGAGTCGGAATGTTTTGATATGTGGTGTGTAGCATCCTTACGGGGGTGAGATTCAAGTTTGTTAAAGCCAAATCCCTAGGTCCATATTTGGGCTCCCTGTGGGAGCCTGAATTATAACTTAGTCAATATGAGGAATTTTTAGCTCACCGAAGGGAGCTCAACTTATCACTTGCCGTCCGTCATCGTCATCCGTCGTCTTGAACATTTTTCAAATGACTTCTCCTCTGAAACCACTGGTATGATTTTCACGAAACTTCGTGTGTTTGTTCATAACTGTATGGCAATTCAGGTTTGTTCAAATGAAATGGCCACGTCCCTTGGGGGCTCTGTATGGGGCATAAATCTGATATCACTGTATGAATTATAGAAAAATTATTAAAAAATCTTCTTCTCCAGAACCAGTGGGCAGAATCTTTTGATACTTGGTATGCAGCATCTTGGTATGGGTCTGATTCAAGTTTGTTCAAATCGAGTCCCTCAACCAATATTGGGGCTCACTATGTGGGCGTGAATTTTTACTTAGTGCAATTTAAGAAAAATTCTTTAAAAATCTTCTTCTCCAGAACCAATGGGCAGAATCTTTTGATATTTGGTATGCAGCATCTTGGTATGGGGCTGATTCAGGTTTGTTCAAATCGAGTCCCTTGATCAATATTGGGGCTCCCTATAGGGGCATGAATTTTTCCTTAGTGCAATTTTAAGGAAAAATCTTCTTCTCCAGAACCAGAGGGCAGAATCTTTTGATATTTGGTATACAGCCTCTTGGTATGGGTCTGATTCAAGTGTGTTGAAATGGAGTCCCTTGATCAATTTTGGGGCTCACTATGGGGACCTGAATTTTTACTTAGTGCAATTTAAGAAAAAAAAATTTAAAATCTTCTTCTCCAGAACCAATGGGCAGGATCTTTTGATATTTGGTATACAGAATCTTGGTATGGGTCTGATTCAAGTTTGTTAATTGAGTCCCTCAATCAATATTGGGGCTCACTAAAGGGGTGTGAATTTTTACTTAGTGCAATTTAAGAAAATTTCTTTAAAAATCTTTTTTTCCGGAACCCGATGGGCGGAATCTTTTGATATTTAGTATATAGCATCTTGGTATGGGTTTGATTCAAGTTTGTTCAAATTGAATCCCCTGTTCAATATTGGGGATCACTATGGGGATGTGAATTTTTACTTAGTGCAATTTAAGAAAAAATCTTTAACAATCTTCTTCACCAGAACCAGTGGGCAGAATCTTTAGATATTTGGTATGCAGCATCTTGGTATGGGTTGGATTCACGTTTGTTCAAATTGAGTCTTTTGATAAATATTGGGGCTCACTATGCAGGCCACGAAATTTCACGCGAACGATCGTTTCGTTCGCGGGATGGTTACGCAAATCCAAAAACCCGCAAACGATGTTTTGTTCTCGCAAAAAATATGATGTGAACGAAATTTTTGAATCCGAGTTTTTTGTTGTTCATTGATGTGTCAGTGTGCCGTGGTACCCAGATCGCCAGATAGGAAATACAACGAATGAGTATGAGGTAGAAGTGGTAGTTTGTCCTGTTGCTTGAACTTATATAGTACTGTATTTTACACGTGCGATTCTAAACACAACATTTCAACATTTATTTCCACTGACATTATGTAAGTATAGTAACTGACAGCACGAAAGCATGAAAGATATCGACCATTGTGGGTTTTTCCATGGTTGTGTTCTATTTGATATTGGTGTAGATTCCCTTCACTATTGTTGCATACGAATTCACCCAGTTTTTTTTTCATATCTTATGGATCAAACAAAGGGATGTAGAGGTTGAGATTGAAGACACTAATATTAGAATTTGGACTTAAATAGTATTTGCCATGGCGTTGATATGGAAATGCAGAAAAATATTCAAGGAAAAACTTGATCTAACGTTAAACATTTATGTGGGTCGAAATGGCATGGGCCTGGAACACCTATGGTTGTTTCACTAATAGACTTCAATTTTTTGGTTAACATGCATGCACTGGTGTTTGTTTTATTTTTTATGAATAGCGTGGTGATCTGTCAATATTTTCTCAACCCCAGTCCTGAGGTCTTGAATCCATTGATGTTTATCAGCGAAAGAATCTTATACTGACTCCAGCCTTCCTTTGCTGACGTTGACAACACCAGCCACTGGTATTGTCTATGTCAGCAAAGGAAGGCTCGAGTCACATGCAATATTCATAGATTGCGGAATGGCTTCTACGTCAGTATTCATTACTGCTCTAATTTATTACAATCAATGAATACTAATCCCTTTAAATATTTTGTGTCTTAATGGTTTTACCATATTGGTATAAGCGTAAACCTGTACAACTTATGTCAACCGCTGAATATTTCATCTCATATCTTGTTTTAATCACGTAACCTTTTGTGTAACCAATTGGTTGTGCGAAAATAATTAACGTGAACGAAAAAATGGGTTACGCAAGCACAAAACACGCGAACGAAAAATGGGTTCCGTAAATTTTTGGAATTTTGTGGCCTGCTATGGGGGCGTGAATGTTTACTTTGTGCAATTCAAGGAAAATTCTTTCAAAATCTTCTTCAGAACAATCATGCAGAATCTTTTGATATTTGATCAGCAGCATTGTCCCATTCAGTCCTGTTGATGTTTTAGCTCCACAGAGAGTATAGATTTACTCTGTAGAACCTTAAGAATAGCTTTTGATAAAATTTGTGTCTTAACAGTATGGAACATTCGGTGAGCGCCTAAGGCCCCTTGGGGCTTCTTGTTTATATTCTATTACTGTAGTATACTGTAGGATACATGGATTGTTATTCCGGTAGTGTAGCTCAAAAAATTTTTGGATTTTGTCCACACTTAGGCTCTATCGGGATGCCCTTGGGCTCTTAATGTTCCCTTTGGGAATTTGGGCGTTGTTTGAAAAAAAATTTTGTTTACAAAAAATATTTTGAATTTAATTATGATTGCTATTATTCATGTATCTCAGTTACATATATATATTGTTGTGGAGTTTGGAGGACTGATATCGACTTTAGTTCATACACTCCTGCGGACTCTTGTCATTCTTGTGTTGCAATGGAATGACTGATGTTGGAGTCAGGTGTCACGGTATATTGTTGGCGGTGAGGTTCTGAGGATCAGAGCCTCTTACCGCGTTTTAATTCCTTCTCTCAGTTTCTATTTCAGAGGAACATGAACATGGTGATGATATTCTGACACCCATCCAAGTGTGCTATCGTTGTCGCGCTCCTTGGAGCATATAGAGCTAGCTGCAGTGCTCATTATTGCAAGAGTTAGGGCCTTTTGTTAAAGTTTTTAATCTCTTGCAAGCAGCTAGCTCGACCGGTGAAGCGGTACTCCGTCCGTGGGTTCCGTGACGCCGAGTAAGTCTGTGGCGGTCTAAGAAGTAGATTGGGTAGAGCGAGCACTATAATATAAATAGCTCACCCAGCGACAACGGAAATAGGGAGGAAATAGGGAGGAAGTCAGCAAGTTCTTGTACTCGGTGAGGTCTGATAATCCGTGAGCGGGAGAGGCCCCCTCTCTAATCTAGCAACGTCTGGGGTCAGATGTTGTTTTGAGAAACTTGCACAAGCTGCAGCATATGTCCGCCCTCCACTCGGAACGCTCTGTTTAGTCTCTAGCCACGGTCGGCTTCAGTCAAGCTTTCCTCCGCTATGTTTCACAAAGCTTTTCTGGTTGGAAACTTGCACGAGATGGAGCATATGTCCGCCCATTGCTCGGGATGCTCCGTCTAGTCTGCAGCCGGGGTCGGCTTCAGTCACGGCTTCCTCCGCTACATTATTTAAGCACACATGACCGCATCCTAGCTGCCCGACTTCGGACATCCAGCCTGCTGCATGAAGAAGGAACCACCACTCTTCGTCCGTGAAGTGGGACCATCCGGTAGCTAGAGAGATGAAGCCTTCATCATCGGGACGTTCGGAGAAAGGATCAGTTTCCGACACACTGTCCCAGAAGCAGCATGTGGCTAAGGAACGGAAAAACGCTGCTCCTCAGGCCTCGATGACGGACTTGCTGTCGCAGATTGCGCAGCTAATCGCAGCATCCCAGCAAGTACAGATGCAGCCTCCCTCAGAATCTGAGCTGTCGGACGATGCAGGGTCGGTCCAGTAGATGCAATGGACTGAGATTCGCAACTAATTCTCTCGGATGGTGAAAGGGATAAGGAAGAGGATTACCCTTCCCTTTTCGGAACAGTACATGGTTGCGATGGCTTTCATCCATCAATACTACCCTGATTTTGTTCCGCCGAATCAGAATGCTGCGACGACAAGAGAGAAACCACTGGCGTCATTAGGCGCAGACTTTATCCAGACAAAGGAGGAAGTCCTTTCTTTTCTGGTTCAGTTTATGCAGGTGTTGCAGGCCTTCGGCCATATAGACGATGCCATATTTATCCTCTTGAGTTCGGGGAAGAAGGTGGTTTCTTATCTTCATCTTCTGTATACATACCGTTTTTTGGACCACGTTCATTTAAAAACGGTCGGTGAAGATGTTCAGAGAGTTCTTCTGCGTTTGGATGAGCAAGCCGGTGTATCCTTACCTGTATCATTCACTATTTGCTCAGACAGAATTGAGATGGCAATTTCTTCAAATAGAGCAAATTTGGACGTTATGTCTTACCCAGATCACCTTACAAGAGCTATGGTGCAACGTCTCAAGGGAAAGGAATTTGAGGACGTTCGTACCTCTCTTAGAGTTCATTCCAGGGCAATTATGTATACCACGTATAATTCCTCCCTAACAGTGGCTAATCTGGAGTTAATCAGACGTGATGTTGCCCTTGTGTCATCATCTGATAAGATGACAAGGTGAAAAGCTCTCTCCGAATCGCTCCGGTTTCTGGACATTTTATATTTTTATACTATAAACCAATGGCCAGACTTAGCTGGTGCTAACTCAAAATTATCTAGGGCCAAACACAAATTTTGCCCCCCAATCCCCAAAATTTGCATGCAAAACCAAAAATTAGAAGTCCTATTTGGCCCTCCATACATTTACTCTCTGCGCATGCACAGATGCCAGGAAGTCACCGGAACTGGCACCAACATTATTCTTTGTTTGGCCCTCAGTCATATAACAACAAACTGACTTCTGTGCTATTTAAATCTCAGTTTTAATGATGCCAGACACAAATCAATGGTTAATTTGGTGGATCCAAGGACACAACTGGATGAAGGAAGGAAGAAACGGTGGTTTGAAATGTTCAGGGCTGTAACTTTATTATATTTTTAAAAAATTATTTCATGTTTCCCAATTTCGGGAACATGGGCCTGACGTCATCATTATTATTAATGATTTTCCATGGTTTGTTAAGTATTCCTTCCCTATCCTTCCTTGAACCCCCAAGTTAAACTCCCAAACTTTTTGGCTTGTTTTATTGAAATTTTTTTTTTATAAAATTTCTTGGGAGTTTAACATATTATACAGAAGGTTTATTTTGTACATCCCCATGGTTACGTCCTCACCTTAGGGGTGCTTTGGCATTTTGATCATGCTTCATACATCCAATGTATCGTTTTTTTTCTGCTGAAGATCTTGCTTTACATCGGATAGTTTTAATTCTGTTACTGACTTCGGGCCGTGTTGCCTGGGGTCTTGTTTCCGGTTTTTATTCTGAAGTTGTTTTCATTGATAACGCTTTATTTGGATATGTAGTTTCCTATTATTTTTAGGGAAACGACAATTGTAAGTAACATAAAATATTCTGGTAGTGTGGCAATTAATTTTTGGGATAATATAATAATTTTGTCTACACTTAGGCTCTTTTGGGCTCATCGTTCCCTTTGGGAACTTGGGCTCTTATATTAGAAAAAAATTTCTAAATTTTTTATCGAATTATTTTCTTTTGGGTGTAATTATTTCTCGATTATATATTTTAATGTTATCTTATATTTAATGTAGACTTGGTGGTAGTACAATCAACCTATTTAAGCTTTTTTGTAATAATATTTCTCAAATAGCAGGGCAAAAAGAGGAAGCCTTTCCTCTGTTTACATGGTCGTTGCCTTGCTTGTAGTCGATGTACTCCCACTAGTTCTTGCACAACATGTGTCAGATTTAGACAACGTTGGAGACGGGTGTCATGGTTTGTTGTTTGAGGCGAGAGGACACTACCGGTCCTCTCGCGGCGAGAGGACACTGGTCCTCTCCCCAAAAAGTCACTCTAGTTTTTTAGTTTCTATTTAGTGAGGAACAAGAACATGGTGAGGTTACATGACGCCGTCAGAGAGTGTGCTTCCGTCGTCGCAATAAGATATACAGCAATAAGATATAAAATTAGAGCTAGCGGCAAAAGTGCTCAATAATATTAGACAAGGAACTAGGCCTTAGCATTTAAGGTTTACTTCCTTGTCGCCAGCTAGCTCAACCGGTGGAGCGATTAATCAGGATTTGAATAACGTGATGCCGGATAGGTCCGTAGCTGTCGATGAGAGAAAAAAGGGTGTAGCGTGCACTATAAAATCCAAACATGCTCACCCTGCTATGATGGAAAGGAGGAAGCCGGCAAGTTCTGAGGTACGCTCGGCTAGATCTGCCAGGACCACGAGCAAGATAGAGGCCCCTCTCTCTTACAACAACATCTGGGGCCAGATGCTGTTAGTAGGAATTTGCGTCAGTCGGAGCTTACGTACATGCCAATTGTCCGGGTCGCTCCATTTAATACACAGCCGGTGTCGGCTACAATTCGGCTTCTTCAGCATCTACTAAGCACACATGACCGCACCTTGGCTACAAGACTTCGGATATCTAGTCTACATCGTCAAATAGGTCCACTCTTTGTCAAGGAAGTCGCACTATATAGTAGCCAAGGAGACGAGGCCTCATTCATCGGGACATCTGCAGTTAAGAGCAATCTCGGACACACTGTCCCAGGAGCAGCCGGTGGACAAGCAATACATGACCGCTGCTCCTCAGGCCTCCGTAACTGACTTGCTGTCACAGATTGCACAGCTCATCGCAGTATTCCTACAAATGCAGAAGCACTCAATGTCAGTCTCAGAACTTGAGCTGCCAGATGGTGCTTGGACGGTCCAGTCATCTGCGTGTTCAGATGCTGTTGACCGTGATTCTAAAACTGATTTAGATGGATGATGAAAGGGATACTGAGGAGGATTAACCTTCCCTTTCGGAACAAAACATGGATGATATGGATGCTATCCATTATCACTACCTTGAACTTGTTCCAGTGAATCAGAATGCTGCGAGTAATTGTGAGAAACCACTATCATTGTTAGATGCTGACTTCATCTGGACAAAGAGGAGGATATGTCTTTTCCAGTTAAGTCTACACGGGTGTCACAGGTCTTCAGTTATTTAGACGACGCCATATTCAAACTTCCTGTGGGAACAAGTAATACGGTTTCTTATCATCATCTTCTGTATTTTTTACCGTTTTTTTTAACAACATTCATTTAAAAAACGATCGGGGAAGATGTGTTGAGAGTTTCTCTGCATTTGAATGAGCAGGCTAACGTCTTAGTTGTGGCCTTACCTTCATCATTTCGCTGTTCGCTTGGATACAATTGAGAAGATAATTTCTTATTCAGAGCGAATTTAGACTCACTGTCTTATGTAGATCACCTTTAAGAACTGTGACGCAACGTCTATAAGGAAAGGAATTTTATGGACGTTTGTATCTTTTTAAAAATTCTTTCCAGGCCTATTTATCACATCTATCTCTGTCTTAACAATTGCTAAGTGGGAGTTATTCTGATGTGACGAAGCCTTGCGTTGTCATCTTTAAAAGATGACAAGGTGGAAAACTCTCTACGGGGCGCTCTGATTTTCCAGACACTAAGTCTTTGACGATAAGCTTTCATTAATGAAGGATTAAGCTACAAAGAAAGCATCAATACTCTGCTCCTTAAGTTGGGGTCTAATCGACCAACAACAGCAGAAAAGAGTAAGAGAGGATGTCCTAGACACAGATCATCTAACAAGGACTCATAGCGAGGGTATAGGTAACCCTCCTATAATTACTTTAGGGATCGTCAGTACAGCGACTCAGATAGGGGGTTTAGGTATGTTTGAGATTACTGATCAGACACCCCTAATCCGGTGGCTCGAGGCTCTTCAAGAGCTCAGCCCAACCGATAATTGACTGGAACTGGATAACATGTTTATGATTGCTCTAAAAGGTTATTTATGGTAATCATTCAGTCGATAAAAGTGAGCATTCAAATGATCGACTGTGCGGCAAGTATAGTTCTTAAGATCACTTGAATAATGAACTAGATAATGTCTCATGGGATGAATGATAGGATACGCATATCCTACAATTCATTCTCAGCAAGCTGGTTCGCTTTTGTCTTCTATCAGACACATTAACAGCGAAAGATTTTATGCGTCGGATGGGGTTGTGCAGAGTGGCTACGAATGTTATTCCGATGGATCGCTTATGCACACGTCCCCTCCAGTTATTCTTAACTGGAGTGGGAAGACGCTTTTCGCTCAAGATCTGTATTGTTTTAGCAGATCTAGTAAACATAAGGTCAAGTTTGGGCAGATATTCAGTGGTTAACTTAAAGAGTTCCGCTACAGCTGCAGATTCATTTTCTCAATTATGACGGATGTGAGTTCATAAATTGGGTTATAACCCTGAGTCTGACAGACTCGATATGCAGGGTTCTTGGGACCCTCGGTTCCTGGAGATCACATATTCATCAAGAAATGATGTCTTATTGTTTACGCTACATCATTGGATTTACATTATTAGCAAACATGCATGTGGGATCGCTCCAGGGTATTTAAGTTTGCGACGCACAGGAACAATAGTTTCCATCATTTGTGTCGCCAGTGTTAAACAATTGAGAGCATGAAGTTGATGCTCGGCCATATTCATGGGAATGAATGGTAGGATACGCATATCCTCCAATTCATTTGATTCAGTAGATTACGTTAAGATTAAACAGTCTCAGTGTGATTCCTAATAATAACATATCTATCACCACAATTACCTTCTATCTGTTTTTTCAAGTGCCTGTTATTGAACATTCTCCAGAAGCTTCCTCCACAAGAGGGCCTTCTTCTTCAGGGGAAGTTTTGTTCTTCACGTCATTCCCTGCCCATAGTGGCATAATGGAGTCTGCTAGACGTGCGGGAGCCTTTGCGGTTCCTATATTTTTGCTGACTGGAACAGCAATGATTAAGTAATGTGGTTGAGGAAGTTTTGACATGACTTCGAATTCCCCCCTCCCCCCACACTCGCACACTGTCACGTATATATATCTTAATAATACATACTATGCATTTGGGTTGTGTTTGATGGCACCCTCATAGGCATATACACAGGTTTGTTGCATTAGTTTCCGGAGATTATTTATTGATTTTTGATATACAAGCGCTTATTAAAATCATCATAATTGCTACTATTTGAGTTCATCGATGGCTGCATAACCAGTTATTGGTATTTAGATGATTACATGCTGGATTTTAATGCACTCACGCAATATATTATTAGGCTATCGCATTGGTGGACCTTGAAATTATTTTATATTTCTGGAGCGGTCCGTGTCGGAGCCTGTTAATCATACCTACCCCCATTTCTAAATCCTGGTCTCTATTTTGTCGGTTCTCAATTGCATATTCTCACATATTTATGGTTGTAGATATTGGATAGTACACGTTGGGAGAGTTTTGTTACTGGATTTTATTGTACAGAGGCCGCCTGTGGATTACCTTGGAAGTGTGTTTTCTCTGCAGAGATTGTTTAATGTATCTCTATTTAATATGTGTATGTTATATTTTATATCACCGATTTCGTCCTACCTGTGTACACCGTCTGTGGTGTACGTTTTGTAGCGGACAATATTAATTACCAGAATCGTCGCTCTAGCCTTGGCTTGTGAAGTGGCATTGAGCACTATTTATTATTCATGAATTAATTCCTGAGTGCCTGATCGATAATTATTTATTTTGTTTTTTGGTACCTCTTTTATTGATTCCAGAGCTCTCTCTTTCTTTTGAAGATATGTTCAAAAAAAGGGGTGGGGGAGGGGTCATTTTCACCCCTTCTCTGGCTTAATGGGTAAGTAACTATGAAGGAAGCTGTTTTATCCGTAATAATATTCTGCATACAGCTGTAGTGTTATTGTATGGCGTAGGTTTGTGGGCAATTTTCTCTTCATCCTAATTTTGGGGGCTTAGTCCAGACTTGCCTTAAAAATTGGGAACTCGTTACATCCTAATTAGCAAGGTTACATGCTCAGAATTAGGATTTACATAAATTGGGATCCATATTAGGATATGTCTCCTCTGTTATGGTATAGAGAGACATACATGTAAATCCTAATTATTCTAAATTCCTTCATCATGGATTGAAGGATTTGATCTATGTTGATCAACTGTTTCGGAAGTTCTAGGCCCTCCACCTTTTTACGATTCAGCTCAGTCTGGGCCATTGGTTTATAGTATAAAATTATGAAAAAATTTAAAGTAATTTATATATTTTTTATACTTACCAATGGCCCAGATGGAGATGGCCCTCCCATGAGTGGGCAGTACTGGGCACTCATACCTCCCCGCTGAATTATTATATAATACTCTCTTTTACAAAGAATGATGTTGGTGCCAGTTCCGGTGACTTCCTGGCGTATGCGCATGCGCAGGGAGTAAATGTATGGAGGGCCAAATAGGACTTCTAATTTTCGGTTTTGCATGCAAAGTTTGGGGATTGGGGGCAAAATTTGTGTTTGGCCCTAGATAATTTTGAGTTAGCACCATCTAAGTCTGGGTCATTGGTAAGTATAAAAAATATATAAATTACTTTAAATTTTTTCATTTTCGACAACTAGCTTTCGTTAGTCTATGAGCATCTAGTGCTCTGCTTTTGAAGTCGGCGTATCAATGACCCGCTTCAGCAAACAAAAGTAAAGGAGGGCGTTCCAGACAAAAATCGTCAATGGGAAACCTCTCACGAGGATAAAAAAACCCTCTTATAATTACTCTAGAGGTCGTCAGTATAGTGACTTGGGAAAGGGGCGTAGGTCTTATCGGGACTATAGGTCAGATGCCCCTAGGCCGACAAGATGAGGTTTTTCGCGGGGAGGACGTGGTTTCTCCTCCCGTAAGCCTCGCAGGTCATACAGGTGATGGTTTAGACCTCTATTGCTGGCCAGTTGGCGGAAGTTTATCAAGCTCCGCAAAAAAGTGGATAACAATCACGGAAGATCAGTGGGTGAGAAGTGTAGTCTCGGACGGCTTACGTCTATCATTCCGAGTAAAACCCCACTAACAAGTTGTCCGCGTTGGACAAATCTTCCATCAAATTCTTGCATAAGAGAGTTTCTCCTACCGGAGCTATAAGCTCTCTTATTAAAGGAAGCAATACAGGTCATCGCAAATCAGGATTCTCAAGATTTTACAGTCACCTGTTCCTCGTACCAAAGCCAGACGGCTCGTTCCGACCAGTAATAGCCTTGAGCTGGATAACAAGTTTATCATGGCTCTAAAAGTTTATTTATGGAAATCTTTCAGTCGGGTGATTGACAGTGTGGCAAGCATAGATCTAAGGATCCATACTTTCATGTCCTGGTACATCCGGCATTCTAAAAGTACCTGTGGTCTGCCGTACAAGGGAAGGTGTATCAGTTCAGAACAATATGCTTTGGTCTGAATCTGGCCCCCTGGGCGTTTCACTCGAATAATGAACTCGGTAATGTCTTACTTACGAGCTCATTTGTCTGCGGTAATGTCGGCTTACTTGGATGACCCTCTACAGGGATACGGCAACAGAATTATTCTTCAGAACGATGTTCAGAGTCTGCTTCTATTACTCCGACGTCTCGGTTTCATCGTAAACAAGAAAAAGCTCTGCACAAGTCGTCTATTCACTGGGATTGAGTTTTGAGACTCTCAACAATCTGGTTCGTCTGCCATTACCCAGAGCGAAATTAGTCAGTTGTTATGCTCGCTTTTGTCTACACTCAGGCGCATTAATAGTGAGGGAATTCATGCGGCTGTTGGAGCTGTGCTGAGCGGCTGTGGATCTCATTCCGATTGGCCACATGCATGCACATCCCCTCCAGATATTCTTTACTCAGAACTGGAGTGTGAAGACGCTTTCGCTTGAACCAGTATTGTTTTAACGGACCTAGTAAAACAAGGATTCAAATTGGGCAGATATTCAGTGGCTAACTCAGGGAGTTACACTGCAACTGCCGGATCTGGGTTTCACGATTATAACGGATGTGAGTCAGATGGGTTGGGGTGCGACAGTCTTGACGTGTCAGGGTCTTTGGGACCCTCGGCTCCAGGAGAAACACATAAACATCAACGAGATGATGTTAATTATAGCTAGCGTCACATAATCGGACGTCCATGTTCAATTTGGTCGGACAACTCGACAGTAGTAGCATACATCGGGAACCAGGGCGGCACCCATTCATTTCCATTATGCCAACTAATGGAGAAGATTTTCTTAATATGTCATGAATCATCATGTTCATCTTTCTATCCGTCATATACCAGGTCATCTGAACGTACTAGCAGACTCGCTCTCTCTGAAAGGTCGCCTGTTGCAATTGGAGTGGACATTCAACAAGCAAGTATTTGGACAGATTTGCTACCAGAGGGTTCACCCCTTGATAGATCCGTTTGCGATGCACCGGAACAATCAGTTACTGTCGTTTGTGTCGCCATGCCCAGACCATTGAGCGTATGCTGTAGACGCTCTGCCGATCTCATGGAGATGGATGATAGAATACGCATATCCTCCAATTCATTTGATTCAGTAGATTATGTTTAAGATCAAACAGTCTCATTGTGAATCCTACTAGTAGCACCTCTGTCATCACAGAAACCTTGGATCAGTCTTGGATCAGTCTTCTCAAGTGTCTGTTATGGGACGTTCCCGGAAGCTTCCTCCACAAGAGGACCTTCTTTATCAGGGGAGTTTTTTGTTCTTCACGTCCTTCTCCACCCATATATAGTGGCATAATGGAGTCAGTTAGACATGAGGGAACCATTGCGGTTCCTATATTATTTCATGACTAACACAAGAACGATTAAGTAGTGCGGGTGAGGAGGGTTCGATATGACTTCGAATAAAATCACCCCTTTCTACCGCCAATGTATATTGAGGCGATTACTGGGCAAGACTACTTTTCTTCCTGCAAGCCTCGTATGAGTTAAAATACATTCATGCATTTCTTCTGTTCTCGATTGGCGGCTGTGTCGTGTTCTATGGCGACCTCATGGGCACATCCACTTTTTAGTTGGTTAGTTTCTTGTGATTATTCGTCTATTTGTCATATACGAGCGCATATTTCATCATAAATAAATTGCTAGTCTTTGGGTACCTCAGAGGCTGCATAACCAGTTAACTAGTATTCAGATGATTACATGCGGGATTTTAATGCTCACGTGCATAATAATTATTATGCTGACACGTTATTGTATGTTATGGACCTTAGAAATTATGAATTATTTCAGGGGCGGTCCGTGTTGGAGCCTATTAATCATACCTACTTCCATTTCTAGATCCAGGTTTCTATTAATGTTGGTGCTCAACTCGTATATTTGCCAGTTTATAGTGTCATAGATATTGGACAGTACACGTCGGGGAGTGTTGTTACTGGAATTTATTGTACACCTGAATGGGGTCGCCTGTGGGTTACCTTGGAAGTATGTTTACTCTCCAGAGATCGTTCATTGTGGTTCGATTGGACATGTGTATATTATATATTATATCACCGGTTTTCGACCTATCTGCGTATGCCATCTCCGTGTACGTTATATAGTGGGCAATATTAATTACCGGGATCGTCGCTGTAGCCATAACTTCTGAAGTGGCATTAAGCACCATTTATTAATAATAAATTAATACCTGAGTGCCTGTTCAACGAATATTTATATTGTTTTTTGGTACCACTTTTACTGATTCCGCGCTCCCCTCTTTTTAGCTCCCCTGACTTTCAGTCAGGAGAGCTATAGGGATCACTCACCGTCCGTCGTCCGTGAACATGGTGTTTGCATCTTCTCCTCCCAAACTGCTGAACCAATTTAATTGATATTTGAGATAATAGTTTGTTATGATATCGCAATTGATTTTGTTCAAATCAAGTTGCCTCGCCCCTTGGAAGGGCCACACCCAAAAAGTGTGCTGAAATCTTAAAACATCTTCTTCTCATGAACCAGCAGTAGCAGAGACTTGCTATTTGGTGTGCAGCTTCCTTTTGAGGTGCAGACTCAGATTTGTTCAAGAGAAGTTTGTGGGGCTATATTTGCCATTGTTATGGGAGGGGCAAGAATATTTGCCCCTCCCAAAATTTCTATTTTCCAAACTGAGAGGCAGATTTGGACCAAATTTGATATGAGGGCTTATTGGGTATTGAGTACTTAATTTATGCAAAAAAAATTTTTCCGCTTGCCCCATGGGAACCACAGGAGCTAAAAATAGAAAAAAATTAAAATGCCCATCTCTCCAAAACTGTACGGCAGTGAGAATTCTTATTTGGTATGAAGCTTTCTTAGGACCAACAGAATGGAATGATAAAAAAAAATTGCAATCGGTTTTATCATGAGGAATATTCTTTAAAAATCTTTTTCAGATCTCCCAATAAGAATCTTTTGATATTTGGTATGCAGCACCCTTTGGGGGCTGAGATTCAAGTCTGTTCAAGCCAAGTCCCTGGGTTCATATTTAGGCTGAAAATTTGGGGTCCGGTTCTGGACTTTGAAATTTTGGACCAAAATCCAGAAATTTTGTTTTTTTGTTTTTTAAGTGTTTCAATAAATTTTAAGACAAAAAAAAAATTTTTTTTTTACTCTGAAAATTTGGGGTCCGGATGGGACTTCGAAAATTTTGGACCAAAATCCGGAAATTTTTTTTTTGTTTTTACGCGTTTCGGTCAATTTTAAGACAAAAAAAAATTTTTTTTTACACTGAAAATTTGGGGTCCAGGTGGGACTTCGAAAATTTTGGACCAAAATCCGGAATTTTTTTTTTGTTTTTTATGCGTTTCGGTCAATTTTAAAACAAAAAAAAATTATTTTTTTTTACACTGAAAATTTGGGGTCCAGGTGGGAACTCGTTACATCCAATTAGCATAGTCTTTATGCTAAGTACACAGAATTACTTGAACTGGGCTCCTTTTGTATGATATGTCTCCTCTTTTACTGTATAGAGAGACATACAAGTAATTCGTAATAATTTTAATTTCCTTTCACCTTAGATTACAGGATTGGAACTATGTTGATCTACTAATTCTGAAGTCCTAGGTCCTCCACCTTTTTACGATCCAGCTAGTCTGGGCCATTGGTTTACAGTGTAAAAATATTATAAATTCAAAGTAATTTGTATATTTTTATACTTACCAATGGCCCAGACAGAGATGGCCCTTCCATGAGTGGGCACTCATACCTCCCCGCTGAATTTTTATGTAGTACACTCTTCTACAAAGAATGATGTTGGCGCCAATTCCGGTCACTTCCTGACGTCTGTGCATGTGCGGAGAGTAAATGTATGGAGGGCCAGATAGGACTTTTAATATTTTTACACAACAACCATTGGGCCAGACTAGCTGGTGCTAACTCAAAAATTAATCCAGGGCCAAACACAAATTTTGCCCCCCAATCCCCCAAATTTGCATGCAAAACCAAAAATTTTATGTCCTATCTGGTCCTCCATACTTTTGCGAACTGCCCATGTGCAGTTTCCAGTAAGACACTGAAATTGGCGCCAACCATCATTCTTTGTTTGGCCCTTCTGTCAGTAACAACAGACTGACATCTGTGCTTTAAATCTCAGTTTTAATGTTGCCAGGCACAAATCAGTGGTAGATTTGGTGGATCCAAGGACACATTTGGATGATGGAAGGAAGCAATGGTGGTTGGAAACATTCAGGGGTGTAACTTTATAATTTTCATCTAAATTATTTCATGTTTCCCAATTTCAGGACATGGGCCTGAGGTCATCATTCTTGCTAATGATTTTTCCACTGTTAAGTGTTCCTTCCCTATCCTCCATGGTTGGGGGTGTGGTGGCTCAGTAGGTAGAGGTGCAGGCTGCAAGCCGAGAAGTCCTCGGTTCGACTCCCACCTGCGGCAACCGCGTTTTGTCCTTGGGCAAGACACTTCACCCCCATTGCCCACGTGGGGGTACGGTGACGTTGTGTACTAAGGCGTACTGCACGTCGATGGTGCACCTGTCTTCAGCCAATGCTAACTCTACTTGTGTGGAGTTGGTATGTTGGGGAGTGGACAGTTGCTTGCCATTGCTCAGTGGTTCTCTCCGGGTACTCCGGCTTCCTCCACCCGTAAAACTGTCACGGTTATGGTTAGCCTTTGTGCAGAAATATGTGACCTTAAACACCAATAAATAAATAAATAATTTCTCCATGGTTACGTCCTCACCCTAGGGGTGTTTAGGTGTTTTGGGTCATGCATCATACATCTGATGTATCGTTTTTTCTTCTCTGAAGATCTTGCTTTACATCGGATAGTTCTAAATCTGTTACTGACTTTGGGCTTCTTTATTCAGTGCCTGGGGTCTTGTTTCCGGTTTTTCTTCTGACGTTGTTTACATTGACAACGTTGTATAAATATATTTATTTATTTATTTATTTATTGATGTTTAAGGTCACATATTTATGCACAATGGCTAATCATGACCGTGACAGTTTTACGGGTGGAGGAAGCCGGAGTACGTCAATCGGATGGTGAAAGGGATATGGACGAAGATTACCCTTCCCTTTCGGAACAGCACATGGTTGCGATGGATTTAATCCATCAATACTACCCTGAATTTGTTCCAGCGAATCAGACTGCTGTAACTACTAGAAAGAAACTGCTGGCGTCGTTGGATGCAGACTTGATCCGGACGAAGGAGGAGGTCCTATCTTTTCCGGTTCAGTCTAGGCAGGTGTCGCAGGCCTTCGGCCATTTCGATGACGCTATATTCAAACTCTCCAGTGAGAAGAAGAAAGGCGGTTTCTTGACATTATCTTCCATAAATTTACCGTTTCTTGGACCACGTTCATTTAAAACGGCCGGGGAAGATGTACAGAGAGTTCCTTTGCATTTGGATGAACAGGCCGAGGATCTAGAGCTATCCTTGCCTATCATTCACAATTCGCTCAGACACAATTGAGATGGCAATTTCTTTAAACAGAGCGAATTTGGACGCTATGTCTTCAGCAGATCACCTTTCAAGAGCTGTGGCGCAACTTCTCAACGGGAAGGAATTTGAGGACGTTCGTACCTCTTCAAGAGTTCTTTCCAGGTCATTTATGTTTACTCCGCCTTAACAGTGTCTAATTTGGAGTTAATCAGACGTCACGGTGCAATTGCGTCATCATCTTTAATAGATGACAAGGTGAAAAACTCTCTACGGGTCGCTCCGGTCTCCGGACACACAATATTTGACGACAAACTTAAGCTTTCGTTGGTTTATGACCAAGCTACAAAGAAAGCGTCTAATAATTTGCTTCTGAAGTCGGCGTCTAATTGACCCCCTGCAGCAGAGAAGAGTAAAGGAGGACATCCCAGACAGAAATCGTCAAAAGGGGACTCCTCGCGAGGGTATAGGAAACCCTCCTATAATTACTCTAGAGATTGTCAATACAGCGACTCGAGAAAGGGGCGTAGGTCTGATCAAGACTACTGGTTAGACGCCCCTAAGCTGATGGGTCGAGGCTCATCGCGAGGGGAACGTGGTTTCTCCTCCCGTAAACCTTGCAGGTCCAACAGGTGATGGTCAGGACCTCTATTGCTTGCCAGTTGGCAGAAGGTTATCAAGATTCGCAACAAACTGGATAACAATTATGGAAGACCAGTGAGTGAGAAGTGTAATCTCGGACGGCCTATGGCTATCTTTCTGAGCGAAACCACCACTAACAAGGTGTCCGCGGTGGACAACCTTGCAGGTCCAACAGGTGATGGTCAGGACCTCTATTGCTTGCCAGTTGGCAGAAGGTTATCAAGATTCCCAACAAACTGGATAACAATTACGGAAGACCAGTGGGTGAGAAGTGTAATCTCGGCCGGCCTATGGCTATCTTTCTGAGCGAAACCACCACTAACAAGGTGTCCGCGGTGGATAAATCTTCCGTCAAATCCTTGCAAAAGAGTCTCTCCTAGTGGAGGTACAGGCTCTCTTATCAAAGGAAGCAATAGAAGTCGTCGAGAATCAAAATTCTCTAGGATTCTACAGTCACCTGTTCCGCGTAGCGAAGCCAGATGGCTCGATCCGACGGTAAGAGACTTGAGCTCGATAAACAAGCTTATCGTGGCTCCAAAGTTCTATATGGAGACCATTCGGTCGGTAAGGGCGAGCATCCAAGTGAACGACTATGCGGCAAGCATAGATCTAAAGGATGCATACTTTCATGTCCTGGTACATCCAGCATACAGAAAGTACCTGCGGTTCGCTGTTCAAGGGATAGTGTATCATTTCCGAGCAATGTGCTTCGGTCTAAACCTGGCAAACTGGGCTTTCACTCAAATAATGAACTCGGTAATGTCTTACTTCTGAGCTCATTCGTCTGCGGTAACGTCGGCTTACTTGGACAACATTCTTCAGAGATACGGCAACAAAACTATTCTTCAGAATGATGTCCAGAGTCTGCTTCCTTTGCTCCGACGTCTTGGCTTCATCATAAACGAGAAGAAGTCGGATCCAGCTCCGTCCAAGTCATTCATTCACTTGGGAATGAGCTTCGAGACTCACAACAATCTGGTTTGTCTGCCGTTACTCAGAGTGAAATTAGTGAGTTGTTATGCTCACTTTTGTCTACACTCAGACGCATTAACAGCGAGGGAATTCGTGCGACTGATGGGGTTGTGCGGAGTGGCTGTGGATCTTATTCCGATGGGTGGCTTGCGCACACGTCCCTTCCAGATATTCTTTACTCAGAACTGGAGTGTGAAGACGCATTCTCTCGAGACCAGTATTGTTTTAACAGAGCTGGTAAAACAAATGGTCCAGATTTGGGCAGATATTCAGTGGTTAACTCAGGGAGTTCCGCTGCAGCTGCTGGATCCGGCTTTCACGATTATAATGGATGCGAGTCAAACGGGTTGGGGCACAACCCGAAGCCCGACAGACTCAAAGTGTCAGGGTCTTTGGGACTCTCGGTTCCAGGAGAAACACATAAACATCAAAGAGATGATGTCAATATGGTTAGCGCTACAACATTGGATTCACATTATAGTGGATGCTCATGTTCAGATATTGTCGGACAATTCAACAGTAGTAGCGTATATCAGGAACCAGGGAGGCACTCATTCAATTCCGTTATGCGAACTGACGGAGAAAATTCTTCTGTATGTCGTGAATCATCATGTTCAACTATCGGTCCGTCATATACCGGGTCGTCTGAACATACTAGCAGACTCGCTCTCTCGGAAAGGTTGCCTATTGCCATCGGTGGGATCGACCTATGATAGATTTGTTTGCGACACACCTCAGCAATCAGTTGCAGACGTATGTGTCACCATGTCCAGACCATCGAGCGTATGCAGTAGACGCTCTGTCAATCTCATGGGATGGAATGATAGGATATGCGTATCCTCCAACTCCATTGATTCAGCAGATTCTGTTAAAAATCAAACAGTCTTGTTGCAAGATTTTGCTAGTAGCATCTCTGTCGTCTCAGAAACCGTGGATCAATCTTCTCAGGTGTCTGTTATGGGACGTTCCCCAGAAGCTTCCTCCGCGAGAGGACCTTCTTTATCAAGGGAAGTCATGCACGCTGCATCACAACCCAGAAGGTTTCAACCTTCACGTATTTCCATTGTGTGGTCCTTCTTGCACGGCAAGCAATTTACAGGACGAGCAGTGGATGCAATTTCTAACTGCAGGAGGTCCTCCTCTTCGCTTAATTACACAGCAAAGTTGAAGGTTTTCTTCTGTTGGTGTAAGGATCAGTCGATAGATGTCTATGATCCGTCCATACCAGATATTGCCAACTTTTTGGTCTACCTGTTTGACATTCTCAAACTACAGCCCGTCACTCTTAAGGGCTATAGGTCTTTGTTGTCGGACACTTACGCTCATCATGATAACTTAGAAATTGGATGTAATGCTTCATTATCCAAACTGGTTAGAAATTTCTCTGTAAATAGACCTAGAACCCTCAGATTAATTCCTAAGTGGAATTTGGCTTGGGTTCTGTTGAAGCTTAAGGAAACTCCTTTTGAGCCGTCGGACGTTGTAGAGTTAAAATTCTTGACCTATAAAACAACATTTCTCTTAGCCTTTGCATCCGCTAGAAAAGTTAGTGAACTTCATGCTTTATCTGTTGACGAATCTCACTACCGTAGTGTTGGTAATACCATTACTTTAACTACAGAAGTGGGGTTTTTGGCTAAGAACTAGGCTCCAGATAAACGGCCTGAGCCTATTACCATAAAGGTTCTGCCATCTACGGACAACCGTAGACCTCTGCTGTGTCCAGTCAGGACTATGCGCATATATAAACGCCGATCAGAGTTTATAAGAAAAAGATGAAAACCCTTCTTTCTTTCATTGATTCCTAACAGAAGAGATATTTCTGTTCATTCTATTGCTAGATGGATTCAGTTGGCAATATGCATTGCCTATGAAAGTCTATCTTCGGATCAGCGTTCTGTAAATAAGATATCAGCACATGAAGTTAGAGCGCTGTCCACTTCTTGGGCTTATTCTAACAGTATAGCCATTACATTACTGATCTCACGAAAGCTGCGTACTGGACACAGCCTTCTACATTTACCAAGTTTTACCTTAGAAATTTAGAGTCCATCTCCGGTGACCTTAGATGTTTAGGTCTGTCTGTTGCTCAGAATGCCGTCCACTAAATGATTACATCTAGAGTTATTTAGGCAACCATTCCAGCAGTGGCGCTGCCCGCTGCTCTCTTCGTTCTGTGGTCATGTACCTCAGAACAAGGGGGAGGGGGGGGGGGGGGCGTTTTTTTCCCTTATGATCTTCTGGCTTTATAGTGAAAAGCAAGGGAAGACCTCCTCCAATGTCAGTAGTCCCGAGTCGGTGCTGGGATGGTTTTAATGTGTAGCTCGGTGTGAAGCAAATAATATGTCTCATTTATGTATTGTTTTTAAAGTGTAGCTCACTGTGAAGCATTTGTATATTTCACGTGTCAAACAAATATACAATCCTCGGACACTTTTAAATGAGTATAAAGAGTCTCATTCTCTGGACTGTCTTTATATATTGGCTTCCCTTCACCGAATTAGCATAATGGGTTATGCTGGCATTAAATGGAGAATTATATAATATGTAATACTCAATTACATTGTTGGTGTTATGACTGTCTCGTTCTCGCAAATGAGAAAAACATATATAATTCCTTTCTCTCCTATTCTCCTGTAGGAGATATCCTTTAAGAAGTGATTGAGTAATTGAATTTTCCTCTATGTCCTAGGCCCTCCAGCCTTTTTACGATTCAGCTAGTCTGAGCTATTGGTTGTTGTATAATAATATTATAAATTCAAAGTAATTTGTATATTTTTTATACTTACCAGTGGCCCAGACGGGGATGGCCCTCCCATGAGTGGGCACTCATACCTCCCCGCTGTTTACAACATTTAGCAGGCAATTTCTAGAAAGAATGATGGTTGGCGCGAATTTCGGTGGCTTCTTGGATACTGTGCATGCGCAGTTCGCAAAAGTATGGAGGACCAGATAGGACATGAAATTATTCAGTTTTGCGTTCAAATTTTAGAGATGGGGCCAAAATTTGTGTTTGGCCCTGGATTAATTTTTGAGTTAGCACCAGCTAGTCTGGGCCATTGGTAAGTATAAAAAATATACAAATTACTTTGAATTTATAATTTTCGGTTTTGCCAGCAAAACTTGGGGATTGGGGGGTTCAAAATTTGTGTTTGGCCCTTAATAATTTTGAGTTAAGCACCAGCTAGTCTGGGTCATTGGTGAGTATAAAAAATATGCAAATTACTTTCATTACGTGTACGCTCCCTGTAAAACACTGCCAATCGACTCCCCACTAACTGCTCTATGAAGTGGGTATCAAAACCCAACCACGTGACTTCAATAAGACGTACTATTGGTTATAATTAGTACGAAGTGTTTCCCAGTGTTGTGACAAGGTTATGCTTCCAACCCAAAATAGGACCGGCAAACATCATTTCTCTGCAAAACGGCCGTTGATAATTAGGGAAAAAAGCACACCCTCGCTCCCAAACTACACCAATAAAAATAAAATCGTTAAAATTTATTTTGAAATATCGTGCAAAATGACTTTTGAGGGCAGTTTCGATATCGCATGAATATTTGTGAAGACCTTCTTGTTACTTTTTGTCGACGTCGGTGTTTCTTTGATCCCGTAATTTTTGGGATACCAATTAGCACATTTTTTCCAACCAGTCGGGCAAATACTATTTTTAATATCATGGGGGAAATTTTAAAAACACGTCTCGTTTCGAATATATTGAGTAAAAATCAGTTCGATTTCATCCTTGAATTTTTATAATCCGACTGTTATTACCGAAGTTACGCCAAAAAATGGAAATAATAAAAAAAATCTCATTTGTAACAGGCTGAAGAACCTTTCGAAAAGAGTCATTCAAATACACACCTTTTTATTCTGCAGTGGTAGACATATTCCAGGCAATGAAAAAGAACTTTACACAATTTTGTTGCGTTTCCAGGTATTCGCATGAAGGACAGCTGACGTCGACTTAACAGGTTGAGAACAATGTAGTTTCGTTACCCACTAAACGGGCCAAATTGCCAGAGATATTGGACCATAGACGTCTGGAAACCTGATCTAAATCACCCCTACCTCAAAACACCTCATTCTTATATGCACCCCCCCCCCCCCCCCCAAAATATATAATACACAAATCTGTGTGTTATTTATTTTGGAAGTGTGTGTGTGTGGGGGGGGGGGGGCATATATAAGAGGGAGGTGTGACGTTGGCGGTGATGTGATATTAATCAGGTCTCCAGACGCCTGTGGTTAGACTAGGCAGTGGGACCTGGGGGCGGGATGCACAGCAACTCCGAATGACGACATTACCTTTAATCCGAGGATGATATACAACATTTCTCAATAAAAAAAATAAGCGTTCAACGGGTAATATTGGATTTCAAGGTGTGCAGAAAACGAGCCGGTCCATTGCGAACTCGCCCTAGTGACTCGGCAAAGCATCCATGTCCATGTTGTACAAGGCGATGTTCCCACTCAACTTGGCGGGGGCAAAAATATAAAAAGAATACCCAAAAGGCGGGGTGCAGAAGTTAATCTCCCCCCCCCCCCCCCCCCCCCAAAAAAAAAAGTTCTTGGTAGAAAAAAGATGGAGTGGAAGACCAGTTGGATATAGATATCATCTGACTGGTTGGTTGGTTGGGGGGGGGGGGCTAAGTACAAATTCAATGGAAGCAGAAAGCCAACTGTTATAGGCCTACCACCTTGCGCCACCAGAGGGTGCAGTTGCATAGGCCAACCCCATAAACATTTAATGTCTGTGTTTCTGTCTCCTAATGTTCAGTGAACTAATCCTTTAATTACCCTTCCAAAGATGTAAAACAAGAGCCGACAATAGCTACTGATTGTTTCTGAAACAGCCTCTGATCGCAATGAAAACATTGACTGGTGACAATAGATAAAGCATAAATTACTCGTATGAAGTTTATTCTTTTGTGATTTCCAACATCAGAAACTGGTTAAATTGAATTACAATTATGTATATCTATATACTTTTATATTTGCACTGCGACTTGTAAAGAAAATTTTGTTTCTAACATTCAACCTACCATTTAACAATTTTATTAGCACTACGACAAATATTGAAATTATTTTGAATCTATTTATAGGAAAAGACAACAAATAGTTGCAACACAATGAGAAAAAATTCAATTTCTAACATTTGGCCTGTCACTTAAGTTAACCGTGCACATGTATATTAGCACTATGGAAAAGCCCTGGGCCGATTTAATCCGCGGATCGACTTAGGGGCATACCTCAGTGGCTGACTTTTTTTTTGGCCGACTACTCCCATGGGCGACTTCATTTGGGGGCTACTCCCACCATTTAACTCTTTGTAGACTTTATACTACAACAACAAAGCTTGATTTTTTTGCGACAATTTATTGGAAAACATGCAGCGATGTTTTGAATAGATAGTTGCAAAAAAATGAGAAAAAAAAAACTTCTACAGTCCTGTGTCTTGCAGGACACAAAGACCATGTGTTGGAGTGTTGTTTTCTTAATACTGGATAGCTGTCTTTTCCACCTAAGATCGTCATATGTACATGTGCCGAGTCGACGTCCAGTAAGAGCAGGCTTCGACACCCTTATAGTTTAAAGTCTCCCCCCCCCCCTGCATAAATAACATGTACGCCCCCCCCCCCCCCCCCCCCCCCCCACATGTCGCCTATCACAGAGATAGGCCTACTGACACCACCTCTAGTTCCACAGAAATGGAAACCGAACATTGCAAATAAAATCATTAAAATTGTTTTCAACAGTATTAATATGGGCAGATCATATGCGGTCATCATTGAAACAGAAGGCAATCAATTGTATCTCGATTTGTTGTCAGTCTTGTTTGTGTTGATGATGTACATATGTGTTGAATAGTTTTAGTCGATACCTTGAAATAAATCATAAAAATGAATTTATTTTCTTTATATATTATTACATTAACCCATCCGAACAACCTGAGGCCGAAGGGCGCCAGACCTGACGAGGCCGTAAAGCGTGGGTCGAAAAACGCAAAACTTAAAGCGCAGGCCAAATCGGCCAAACGCGTCGATCTGGACAGTACTTTTTACATGATTCTATTTCAAAATATAGTTTATGACCCCTAACTGAAACTAGCCCAGTCCCCCAGACTAGTTGCAAGGAGGGAGCATAAGCTATATTTCAGAAGCAAAGATGTAGACTTTTGTGTAAGAATATGGACAGTACTGCTGAACTGTTGGGTAAAGGGTTGACCGATAAACCGTTTATCTAACCTTAGTTAAAGTAGAAGACAACAGTTGTCAAAATATTTTCTGCTTCCAAACCACAGCTTCTGACCCCTGATTGAAACGGACGCTATCCGCTCGTTCCAGTCAGAAGTCATAGGATATGCTTTGGAAGCAAAAAATTAAGATAAAAACCTAAAAAAAAAATGGGAATGACGAATTTCGTGAAATCGTTGGCCGATTTTTACAGTTATGTCACGTAAAGTGTTAAATGCAAAAATGAATATTACACAGTAATTAGACTTGAATATTTCTCCATTTGAACTTTATATGCCAAGATTATTTTAATGTGATTTTTTGTTTTTGTTACAAATTACAATTAATTGAATATATTGATATATATGCATTCCCAATAAATTATAACAAAATACAGAATAAATTTCAAAAAGATATTTAATAACATTTGGTAAATAAAAGTTGTAAGAAAGGTTGTAAAGAACATCTCAAAAGTGTTATTCTTTATGAGACCAGTGCTTAAAAAACCCATTAATTAGCTCCACCCGCTCATAAAAAGTTCCTCTATAAACAGACACAGAGATCTTAATTGGAACGGATTAACAGTGACTGCATTATGTAATCACATGTAACAACTGGGGTAATTTGGAAGACTACTTTTACAGGGGACTGTACACGTAATGTTGAATTTATAATTTTCCGTTTATGGATGGCTGGGAGAGTTTTGGGTCTGCCTAGCTATAGCACTGTGATTGCGATATCAGTCTCTTTCTCAATCAGATCGCAATCTGGCTGCAACACACTTCTATTAGTGGTCTGTGATTTCATAAATAAATTGTTTGAAAATCAAGAAAAAACAAAAATACCACCCACAATTCAGCATATACACATTTCTTTCAAAATATTTCAAACTCAAAACAGATTGAAGGAAGCAAACAAAAATAGGCAACTTATGATTGTGGCTAAGGTCGACTGAGAGCCCTTCTCAACATCACACAACCACAATTCTTGTCAATTTGAATTGGGTAAAACCAAATCAATCTTCTCTGATTTAGTTAAATTATATACATTTTAGACACCAGGTTGTCTGCAAAATCCGACATTTAGCTTTTCCCATTGTTATTTTTTTCAGACTTTGCTGGGCTTTGACTAACTGTACATATCTAAATTGATAATACTCTATTGTAGATTTCTGCAAAAGAATTTCACAAAAAGAATTCATTTTAAGCTCTTCAGAAGAGGATGTTGAAATGAAGGATGAGGATGATAAGGCCACCCAGGATGAAAAACTGCATCACCCATTTGTTGTCAAGGATGTAAAAGATATTGTGCTCAATATTAGGGTATGATTTGTTAAGATATGTTACTTAGTAGAAATGCACACAACAGAAATGTTAACCCTTTACCTAACGAATTGGTGGCATCCACCCTTGTAATTTATAAACTGAGCAGTTGGAATAAATATTTTTTTCAAAAACAAAAAATTTCAACCACACAATTATATGTGGCTCATTGAAACGAGATCGATGATGTCAGTCCAATGATAGATATATCTTTATTCTGCAGTATACTAGTACATTAACAATAACAACATTGCGAATTACAAGAACATAACCTAGTATACAGCATGGAAATGGCATAGCCTAAAAGCCTGTCTTCCTGCCATTCCCGTAAAATATGTATCAACTCAGTTTGGCATCAGTGTAACGAAAATTCTTTTCAAAGACAGGAATATCTGATAGTTTGTCTATGAATCAAGGGGCTAGATGGGATCAATAGGTGAAATGCTGGGTGGAGGATGAGATACCAGAGGGTTTTGATGGCTAATACAATCGGGACAGGCTTGGTTGTCGCACTTGAAGTTCCGGTGGGAATAAGTGCTTAAAGCTTCATGCGTTATTTATTTTTAGCTCAACTTTGACGGAAGTCAGTTCTTTTTAGCTCATCTTTCACGTAAGTCAAATTTGAGGTTATGCCATGGCCCGTCTGTCCATCTGTCCATCAACAATTCAATACGGCTCGGGCTAGAGGCCGTATTTATGAACCGATCTTTACGAAACTTCTTAAGTACCTTTGTTATCACCATGGGACGAGAACGAGTGTTTTGGGGTGCGGTCCGAAATTCAAGATGGCCACCAGCAGCCATTTTCTACCTAAGTTAGTGCATAAGTTTTTTGTACAGAACTTCTGTATGAAATTTCTGATTTGAATAAATTTTTGACTAAATGTTTAGTAACATGGAATACATCACATATAATACAGGTTTTTTTCTCGTGCAGAAATTCTGCAAATTAGATGAACTTTAATTTTTTCAGTGCTACTTACACACAGTAAGTACACATGTCAATACGGCTCTGGCTAGGGGCTGTATTTATGAACCGATCTTCACGAAACTTCTTGGGTACCTTTGTTATCACTTTGGGACGAGAACGAGTGGTGTTTCTGTGTGTAGTCCAAAATTCAACATGGCTGCCAGCAGCCATTTTGTTCCAAAATTAGGTCCAATCAGTTTTTTGTACACAACTTCTATACGGCTCAGGCTAGAGGCCGTATTTATGAACCGATCTTTACGAAACTTCTTGAGTACCTTTGTTATCACCGTGGGATGAGAACGAGTGTTTTTGGGTGCGGTGACTGCGGTCCGAAATTCAAGATGCCGGCGGCAGCCATTTTCTACCAAAATTAGTGCAATCAGTTTTTTGTACAGAACTTCTGTATGAAAGTTCTGATTTGAATATATTTTTGTATGAATGTTTAGTAACATGGAATACATCACATATAATACAGGTTTTTTTCTCGTGCAGAAATTAGGCAAATTAGATGAATTTTGATTTATTCAGTGCTACTTATGCACAGTAAGTGCACATGTCAATACGGCTCAGGCTAGAGACTCTATTTATGAACCGATCTTCACGAAACTTCTTGGGTCCCTTTATTATCACCTTGGGACAAGAACTAGTGTTTTTGGGTGCGACCTGAAATTCAAGATGCCTGTCGGCGGCCATTTTGTACCAAAATTTGGTACAATCAGTTTTGGGTACAGAACTTCTATATAAAGGTTCTGATTTGAATAAATTTTTAAATGAATGTCTAGTAACATGGAATACATCACATTTAATACAGGTTTTTCTCGTGCAGAAATTATGCAAATTAGATGAACTTTGATTTATTCAGTGCTACTAAAACACAGTAAATGCACATGTCAATACGGATTGGGCTAGAGGCTGTATTTATGAACCGATCTTCACGAAACTTCTTGGGTACCTTTGTTATCACCTTTGGACAGGAACAAGTGTTTTGGGGTGCCTTTGTTATCACTGTGCTATGAGAAATATTTTTGGGTTCATTCAGACCCACTCTGGGACTCAAAAATTTTTTTCTAGTTTAGCATCTAACTATCGCCCACCTTTAAAATACTTTACCTATACATTTGTTACAGGCTACGGTCAGTATTTATGTACAGACCGTTACAATACTTTATATGTTCCTTTGTTATCATTTCATTACCTAGATGTGTGTCATTGCTGTGTCACATACTATATATGTACATGTCTTACACAAGTTGAGCTACAGTGTCAATGACACTTTCATTTGAACTTGGATCTGCTATATTTCTGACTTAGCGGGTCTGTACTATTCCAAATTCTTGGGAAGGAATGGAAGGCAATTCTGCAGAAAATTGAGTTCTTGGTTTGTGTTTCTATTTTACCGGTCTGCCTTTATATTCATCGCCAAAGGGTTTCTTTAGACCTGAAAGGTGTTATCGAATGACATGGGAAGTTTTTTATTCATCCAGTCATGCATAAATAGGGAGACCTGAAGGCTGTGGAGATCTTTAAATTTCAAAATGCCACAATCTCGGAATCAAGGGTCTGTGTGCGAGTTATATGCTTTCCTAGTTATGATTCGGACGGCTCTTTTTTGCAGCTTTAGAATTTTGTTGGTTTAGGTCGAATGGCCCCCAAACCTGAATACCATATACGAGATGACAGTGAATCAATGAAAAGTACAAAGTTTTCATTGCCTTTGTGGGGAGAAATTTCTTTGCCCTATTTAGGACAAAATTTGCACTTGCCATTCTTGAACATACTGCAGAAACATGGTGTTTAAATTTAATATTTTTGTCTATGTACACACCAAGGAATTTTAGAGTAGCTCGATCTTGTTCGTTCCCAACAGCTTCAATATTTGTATTATTCAGAGATAATGTAACGTTTACCCTATACAAATCTTTTTGTGGGTGAAGAAGCATATATTTAGTTTTAGTGGGTTTTGAGGGCTAATTTGTTTTCAGAACACCAGTAGTTTATTTTGGCTAATTTGGAATTTACACTATCTGTAAGAGTGTCATAGTTGTTGCCTGATCTATATTCCATTGCATCATCGGCAGAAGAAAGTAGATTGAGCACAGTGGAGTTGCTAATATCGTTAATGTACAATAAGAATAGAATGGGACCAAGAATAGACCCTTGAGGTACACCAGTATTTATGGTTAAGGTTTCTGAAATAGTATTCGAGAACGAGATGAATTGGCTTCAGTCGGTTAAATAATTTTGAAACCACTGGTAGGTTATACCTCTAATCCCATAGCATTCAAATTTCTGGAGTAAGATTGAGTGGTCAATGCTGTCGAATGTTTTCGAGAAGTCTAAGAATATAGAAAGGGTGCAGTTCTTTGTTGGTTTATCATTTTCAGTTACCACTCTATTCAATAAGTGCAATATGGGGTGGACGGTCAAATTGTTTGTTCTTAAGCCAAACTGGTACTTGTGTAAGATGCTACTTGTATCTATAAACTCCACTAGTCTTTAGTACATTAATTTCTCAAGTACTTTTGAGAACGTGGGTAGGATACTGACAGGGCGTTAATTGTTAAAAATTTGAGGATCACCAGACTTGAAGATTGGTATGACATTGGCTATTTTCATTTTGAATGGCACATGACCAGATGAAAATGAAGTATTAATGATGTGTGTTAATGGACTGGCAACTTCATAAGTGACTGCTTTCAGGAGTTTCATGGACAGTTCACCCTGATCCCTTGCTGGTTTTGAGGAGAACTTAGAAATGTTATGAATAACTTCCTGGGTGTTCGTTGGAGTTAGAAATAATGAGATTTTTACACTGTAAACCAATGGCCCAGACTAGCTGGTGTTTAACTCAGAGTTATTAAGGACCAAACACAAATTTTGAATCCCCCAATCACCCAAATTTGCTTGCAAAACTGAAAATTAAAAAGTCCTATCTGACCCTCCAAACATTTACTCTCCGTGCATGCACAGATGTCAGGAAGTGGAATTGGCGCCAACATCATTCTTTGTTTGGCCCTAAAAGTCATCAACAATGAATTGACATCTGTGCTTTAAAATCTCCTTTTTTGAGGATGCCAGACACAAATCAATGCAAGAATTGGTGGATACTAGGCTGTTATTGGATGAAGGAAGTGTTCAGCAGTGGTTTTGGACATTCAGGGCTGTAACTTTATAATATTTATAAAATTATTTTATGTTTCCCAATTTCGGGACATATGCCTCACGATATCATTTTTAAAAATGATTATTCCACTGTGTGTTAAGTATTCCTTCCCTATCCTTCCAAGAACCCTTCCTGTTAAACTCCCAAGCTTTTTGGCTATTTTTTATTGAAATTTTTTATTAAATTTCTTGGGAATTTAACATTTATTACAGAATATTTTTCTATTTCTTCCCCAGGGTTACGTCCTCACCCTAGGGGTGTTAGGCCATTTAGTCTTGCATCTTCTGTCCAATGTATCATTTTTTCTTCGTATGAAGATTTAGCTTTGCATTTGATAGCATTTCAATTGGTTCTGATTTTGGGCCTTTTTGTGTGCCTGATGTCTTGTTTACATTGACATTGTTTACATTATCAACGTCCTCATATATAGGTAGTTTTTTTTATATTCTATTACTGTAATATACTGTAGGATACATGGATTTTATTATTTCGGCTGGGTAGCTCAAAAAATTTTGGATTTTGTGTTTCCTTTTGGCATTTTTCCCAAAAAAATTTTTGTTTACAAAAAATAGTTTGAATTTAATTATGATTGCTATTATTCATGTATCTCAGTTATATATATATATTGTTGTGGACTTAGGAGGACTGATATCGACTTTAGTTGATACACTCCTGACTGATGTTGGAGTCAAGTGTCGCGGTACTTTGGTCGCGGTGAGGTTCTGAGGATCAGAGCCTCTTACCGCATTTTAATTCATTCTGTCAGTTTCTATTCCAGAGGAACATGAACATGGTGATGATATTCTGGCACCCATCCAAGTGTGCTACCATCGTCGCGCTCCATGGAGCATATAGAGCTAACTACAGTGGTCATTATTGCAAGAGTTCGGGCCTTTGGTTAAAGGTTTTAATCTCTTGCAAGCAGCTAACTCGACCCGGTGAAGCGGTACTCCGTCCGTGGGTGCCGTGACACCGGGTAAGTCTGTTGCAGTCTGAGGTGGATTGGGTAGAGCGAGCACTGTATTATAAATAGCTCACCCAGCAACGATGGAAATAGGGAGGAAATAGGGAGGAAGTCTGCAAGTTCTTCTACTCGGCGAGGCCTGATAGACCGCGAGCGGGAGAAGCCCCCCCCCCCCCTCTCTCTAATATAGCAGCGTCTTGGGTCAGATGTTGTCTTGAGAAACTTGCACAAGCCGGAGCATATGTCTGCCCTCCACTCGGGGTGCTCTGTTTAGTCTGCAGCCAGGGTTGGCTTCAGTCAAGGCTTCCTCCACTACGTTTCACAAGGCCGAAAGGAAGTTTTCTGGTTGGAAACTTGCACAAGACGAAACATATGTCCGCCTGCCACTCCATCTAGTCTGCAGCCGGGGTCGGCTTCAGTGACGGCTTCCTCTGCTACGTTATTTAGCACACACAACCGCATCCTAGCTACCTGACTTCGGATATCCAGCCTGCTGCACGAAGAAGGAACCACTCTTCGCCCTTGAAGTCGGACCATCCGGTAGCTAGGGAGATGAGGCCTTGATCATCAGGATGCTTGGAGAAAGGATCCGTTTCCAACACACCACCCCAGGAGCAGCATGCGGCTAAGGAATGGAAATCCGCTGCTCCTCAGGCCTCGATGATGGACTTGCTGTCACGGATTGCGCAGTGCAATTAACCGAGATTTGCAACTGATTCTCTCGGATGGTGAAAGGGATAAGGACAAGGATTACCCTTCCCTTTTCGGAACAGTACATGGTTGCGATGGCTTTCATCCATCAATACTACCCTGATTTTGTTCCGCCGAATCAGAATGCTGCGACGACAAGAGAGAAACCGCTGGCGTCGTTAGGCGCAGACTTTATCCGAACAAAGGAGGAAGTCCTTTCTTTTCTGGTTCAGTTTATGCAGGTGTCGCAGGCCATCGGCCATATAGACGACGCTATATTTATCCTCTTGAGTGCGAGGAAGAAGGCGGTCTCTTATCTTCACCTTCCATATATATACCGTTTTTTGGACCATGTTTATTTAAAAATGGTTGGGGAAGATGTTCAGAGAGTTCTTCTGCATTTGGATGAGCAGGCCGGGGATCTAGAGGTATCCTTACCTGTGTCATTCACTGTTGGCTCAGATGCAATTGAGACGGCAATTTCTTCATATAAAGCGAATTTGGACGTTATGTCTTACGCAGATCACCTTACAAGAGCTATGGCGCAACGTCTCAAGGGAAAGGAATTTTGAGGACGTTTGTACCTCTCTTGGAGTTCTTTCCAGGGCAATTATGTATACCACGTATAACTCCTTCCTAACAGTGGCTAATCTGGAGTTAATCAGATGCAATGCTGCCCTTGCGTCGTCATCACTGATTAGATGACATGATCTCCGAGTCACTCCAGTTTCCAGACATTTTATTTTTGACGACTAGCTTTCATCAGTCTATGAACAGGCTACTAAGAAGGCGTCTAGTGCTCTGCTTTTGGAGTTGGCATTTCAACGACCCGCTTCAGCTGACAAGAGTAAATGAGGGTGTTCCAGACAAAAATCGTCAAAAGGAAACTCCTCACGAGGATACAAGAAACCCTCTTATAATTAATCTGGAGGTCGTCAGTATAACGACTCAGAAAAGGGGTGTAGGTCTGATCAGGACTATAGGTCAGACAACCCTAGGCCGATGAGACAAGGTTTTTCGCGGGGAGGATGTGGTTCCTCCTCCCGTAAGCCTCGCAGGTCATACAGGTGATGGTTTAGACCTCTATTGCTGGCCAGTTGGCGGAAGGTTATCAAGCTCCACAAAAAACTGGATAACAATCACGGAAGATCAGTGGGTGAGAAGTGTGGTCTCGGCTTATGGCTATCATTCAGAGTAAAACCCCACTAACAAGTTGTCCGCGTTGGACAAATCTTCCATTAAATTCTTGCATAAGGGAGTTTCTCCTACCGGAGGTATAAGCTCTCTTATCAAAGGAAGCAATGCAGGTCATTGAGAATCAGGATTCTCAAGATTTTTACAGTCACCTGTTCCTCATACCAAAGCCAGACGACTTGTTCCGACCGGTAATAGACTTGAGCTGGATAACAAGTTTATCATGGCTCTAAAAGATTATTTATGGAATTCATTCAGTCGGTAAAAGCGAGCGTTCGAGTGATCGACTATGTGGCAGGCATAGATCTAAGGATCCGTACTTTCATGTCCTGGTACATCCGGCATTCCAAAGGTACCTGCGGTCCGCCGTACAAGGGAAGGTGTATCAGTTCAGAACAATATGCTTTGGTCTGAATCTGGCCCCCTGGGCGTTTCACTCGAATAATGAACTCGGTAATGTTTTACTTACAAGCTCATTTGTCTGCGGTAATGTCGGCTTACTTGGACCGAGATTTGCAACTGATTCTCTCGGATGGTGAAAGGGATAAGGAAGAGTATTATCCTTCCCTTTTCGGAACAGTACATGGTTGCGATGGCTTTCATCCATCAATACTACCCTGCTTTTGTTCCGCCGAATTAGAATGCTGCGACGACAAGAGAGAAACCACCGACCTTCTACAGGGATACAGGGATATGGCAACAGAATTATTCTTCAGAACAATGTTCAGAGTCTGCTCGTATTACTCCGACGTCTCGGTTTCATCGTAAACAAGAAAAAGTCGGATCTAGCTCCGCACAAGTCGTCTATTCACTTGGGATTGAGCTTTGAGACTCAAAACAATCTGGTTTGTCTGCCGTTACCCAGAGCGAAATTAATGAGTTGTTATGCTCACTTTTGTCTACACTCAGACGCATTAATAGTGAGGGAATTCACGTGACTGTTGCAGCTGTGTGGAGCGGCTGTGGATCTCATTCTGATGGGCCGCCTGCACGCACGTCCCCTTCTGATATTCTATTGTGAAGACGCTTTCGCTTGAACCAGTATTGTTTTAACAGACCTAGTAAAACAAGGGTTCAAATTGGGCAGATATTCAGTGGTTAACTCAGGGATTTACGCTGCAACTGCTGGATCTGGCTTTCATGATTATGTGGGTTAGGGCATGACCCTAAGTCCCGCAGTCTTGAGATGTCATGGTCTTTGGGACCCTCGGTTCCAGGAGAAACACATAAACATCAACAAGATGATGTTAATTAGCTAGCGCTACCACATTGGATTGACATAATAACGGACGTCCATGTTCAATTTGGTCGGACAACTCGACAGTAGTAGCATACATCGGGAACCAGGGCGGCACCCATTCATTTCCATTATGCCAACTAACGGAGAAGATTTTCCTAATACGTCATGAATCATCTTTCATCTTTCTATCTGTCATATATGTCGTTTGAACATACTAGCAGACTCGCTTTCTCGGAAAGGTCGCCTGTTGCAATTGGAATGGATGCTCAACAAGCGAGTATTTGGACAGTTTTGCTACCAGAGGGATCGCCCCATGTAGATCTGTTTGTGCCACACCGGAACAATCAGTTACCGTCGTTTGTGTCACCATGCCCAGACCATTGAGTATATGCAGTAGACACTCTGCCGATCTCATGGGGATGGATGATACGTGTATCCTCCAATTCATTTGATTAAGTAGATTATGTTTAAGATCAAACAGTCTCGTTGTGACTCCTACTAGTAGCACCTCTGTCATCACAGAACCTTGGATCAGTCTTCTTAAGTGTCTGTTATGGGACGTTCCCCAGAAGCTTCCTCGAGAGAGGATCTTCTTTATCAGAGGAAGTTTTTGTTCTTCACGTCCTTCTCCGCCCATAGTGGCATAATGGAGTTGGTTAGACATGAGGAAACCATTGCGGTTCCTATATTATTTTATGACTAACAGAAGAATGATTAAGTAATGCGGGTGAGGAGGGTTCGATATGACTTTGAATTCCCCCCCCCTCGTCCACACCCCCCCACCGCCAATGTGTTTTGAGGCGATTACCGGGCAAGACATACTCTTCTTCCCACAAGCCTCGTATGAATGTACATACATACATGCATTTCTTCACTTCTCGATTGGCGGCTGGGTCGTGTTCTATTGCGACCTCATGTGCACATCCACTTTTTCGTTGGATTGGTTTCCTGTGATTATTTGTCTATATGTCATATACGAGCGCATATTTCGTCCTAATTAAATAGCTAGTCTTTGGGTACCTCGGAGGCTGCATAACCAGTTAACTGGTATTCAGATGATTACATGCAGGATTTTAATGCTCACGCACATAATAATTATTAGGCTGATGCTTTATTGTATATTATGGACCTTTGAAATTATGAATTATTTCGGGGGCGGTCTATGTCGGAGCCTGTTAATCATACCTACTTCCATTTCTAGATCCGGGTTTCTATTAATGTCGGTACTCAGCTCATTTATTTGCATGTTTTTAGTGTCACAGATATTTGATAGTGCATGTCGGGGAGTGTTGTTACTGGAATTTATTGTACAACTGAATGGGGTCGCCTTTGGGTACCTTGGAAGTGTGCTTACTCTCCAGAGATCATTCATTGTGGTTCGATTGGACATTTGTATGTATATTATATCACCGGTTTTTCGACCCATCTGCATATGCCGTCCCCAGTGTACGTTATATAGCGGGCAGTATTAATTACCGGGATTGTCGCTGTAGCCTTAACTTCTGAAGTGGCGTTAAGCACCATTTATTAATAATAAATTAATACCTGAGTGCCTGTTAGACGAATATTTATATTGTTTTTTTTTGGTACTGCTGTTACTGATTCCAGAGCGCTCCCCTCTTTCTTTTTGAAGAAAGGGTGGGGGGTGGGGGGAAGGATTTTTTACTTCTCTGGCTTGATAGATATCCTGCATACAGCTGGAGTTTCATTGTGTATGGCATATGTTTGTGTGGGATATTCTCTCTTTCTCAAATACGCCATCCTAATTTTTGGGGCATAGTCCGGGCTAACCTTAAAAATTGGGAACTCGTTACATCCAATTAGCATAGTCTTCATGCTAAGTATATGGAATTTCTTGAACTGGGCTCCTTTTGTATGATATATCTTCTCTATTACTGTGTAGAGAGAAATGCATGTACTTCCTAATAATTTTAATTTCCTTTCACCTTGGATTACAGGATTGGAACTATGTTGATCTACTAATTCTGAAGTCCTAGGCCCTCAACCTTTTTACGATTCAACTAGTCTGGGCCATTGGCTTACAGTGTTAAAATATTATATATTCATAGTAATTTGTATATTTTTATACTTGCCAATGGCTCAGACGGAGATGGCCCTAACATGAGTGGGCACTCATACCTCCCCGCTGAATTTTTATGTAGTACTCTCTTCTACAAAGAATGATGTTGGCGCCAATTCCGGTCACTTCCTGACATCTGCGCATGCGCGGAGAGTAAATGTATGGAGGGCCAGATAGGACTTTTAATTTTCGGTTTTGCAAGCATATTTTGGGGATGGGGGTGGGGGGGGGGGGGGGGGGTTCAAAATTTGTGTTTGGCCCTTAATAACTTGGAGTTAAGTACCAGCTAGTCTGAGCCATTGGTAAGTATAAAAATATACAAATTACTGTGAATTTATAATTTTCCGTTACTTTGTTTCATGTAATGTGAAAAATGGATGTTGGTATTGGGCACTTGTTCACCTACTGATATTTTTATACTGTACCAATGACCCAGACTTAGTTGCTGGTGCTAACTCCACAAAAACCAGGGCCAAACACAAATTTTGCCCCCCAATCCCCAAAATTTGCATCCAAAACAAAAAGAAATCATGTCCTAAAGGACCTCCATAGTACGACTCTACTGCGCATGCGCAGTGACGCAGTCGTCCCGAAATTGGCGCCAAATATCTTTCTCTGTTTGGCCCTTCATCAGTCAACATCTCACTGATCTTTGTGCTTGTAAATCTCAGTTTAAAGGATGCCAGACACGTAATTCTTGGAGAAAATGTGATTCTAAGGAGGATAGAAGGAGGAGAGGAAAAAAGAAGTGGCAAAAAATAATCAGGGCTGTACTTAAAATTTTTTGTTGAAATTATGTTAAGTTGCCTATTTTCGAGGCAAACGCCTCTTGTTGTCATTCTTGCTAATTGTTGCACTGCTTATTCAGTGTTTCCTCTCCCCTAACCTTCTAAAGTCCCCCCTTGCAATTCTCCCATGCTTTTGGCATATTTTTGAGAAGTTTCATTTCTAAAAATTCCCTGGGAGAGTTGCTTGGTTACAGAATGTTTTCTGTTATTTTCCCCATAGTTACGTTTTCACCCATGGGTGTATAACGTTTGTGTTCTGCATCTTCCATCTGATGTTCTGCAGATTCTCCCCTGGGAGTCTCTGTTTTGCATCAGATAGAGTGTAATTGATGACTGATTCCGGGCCAGTTTTTTCAGTGCCTGGAGTCATGTTTTCTTCTGTGTTTACACTGTTTGTTTTCATTGGCAACAGCCTTTTTTGAGGGGGGCTGTTTGCCTTTGAGGTAGTTTATCTCATTATAAGATACATTTATATTATCCGAAAGTGTCTCATTAATTATTTTATATAATTTTAAAATTTTTGACCACACTTTGCCATCGGATCCATCGGGGCTCAACGTTACTTTTCAGCAACTTGGGCTTCTCTGAAAAAATATTTTTTCAAAATTATTTTGTTTTGCAATTGTTTTTTCATTTATTAATGGATCATGTTATTATGTATCTTTGTGTCAGGGGTTTTTGCGAGTAACTAGGACTTATTGTTGTTCTTTCACAATGAAGGGAACTTGTTCAAATTGTAATAGGAAGAAATCTTCCTCTGACTTTCATGATTATTGCATTAATTGTAGTCAGTGTTCTCGCATTAATCCCTGTCCTGTATGTGAACATTGGGATGAGAAACATTGGAAACGTGTGTCACGATATGTTGTTTCTGGAGAAAGAGCGATGCCGGCTCTTTCTCCACAAGGTCACTCTACTCTCTCAGTTTCTATTTCAGAGGAACCAGAACAGGGTGATGTTTCCATGTTATCTTCTTCAAGTGTGCGTCCGTCGTCACAAATAAATACAGAGCTAGCGGCAAAAGTGCTCATGGAGATTAGACAAATGTCGTCCGCTAGCTCGCCCGGTGTAGCGTCCATTCACCGAATGGTTCGGCAGCCGGGTTCGTCCGATGCGGTCCAAGAGGAAATTTTGGGTGATGCGAGCACTATAAAAATAATAGATGCACACCCAGTGACGGCGGATAGTGAACGAGAACGGAGGAAGCCTTTTAGTCCGGTTCCTAGCTCGTCCAGGTCCAGCCGGGCCGCGAGCGAGAGAGACCCCTCTCTCGTACAACAACATCTGGGACCAGATGTTGTGGTACAAAATGTGTCTTTAGCGGAGCATACGTCCGTCGCTCGGGACGCTCCGTTGTATAAGCAGTCCGCAGAGACTGTTAAGGCTTCCTCTTCTCGCCGGCGCACACGACCGCACCTTGGCTGCGTGACCTCCGATATTTTGCCAGCTTCGCCGATGAAGGATTCTTCGGCGACCAGGTCACACCATCCGGCAGCCAGGGATTCGAGACCGATGGACTCCGGACGTTCGCATAGGAAAAGTATGCGGGAGCCATCTGATGCGGAGCTGCCCTCAGCAAAGCAGCGAAAGACCGCTCCTCCGCAGGTCTCGACGTCGGACATTCTAGTGCAGATAGCACAGCTTATCGCAGCATCCCAGCAGCCGACAGAGACGGTGTCGGATCGAGAATTATCCGACGGCGCTGGGTCGGTACGCTCCGCCGAAGCATCGGGGGCGGACGACCGGGAACATCGGGAGGTCCGACCGGATGGTGAAAGGGATACGGATGAATTGGAGCTATCCCTTTCGGAACAACACAAAGCTGCCGTGGACTTCATCCGGCACTTTCTTCCTCAAGTTGTTCCGTCGGGCCAGACTGCTGCGCTTCCGGACAGGAGAATTATAGCGTCATTGGACTCTGATTTTTTCGAGCGGTTCAGGGACATCGCTCCCGAGTTTCCGTCGCAGTCCAATAATGTTGCAAGAACATTTGAATTATTGAACGACGCTATATTTAAACTTGCTTCCAGGACGGGGAAAGCAGGCTTCTTGTCCGCAAATACTCTCAACCTGCCTTTCATTAATGCAAGGAATAAATTCGACACGGCAGGTCAGGGTATACCGAGAGTTCCTCTGCGTATGGACGACGAGGCGGAAGACTTAGAGCTATCATTACCGTCGTCAGCTTCTATTCCAACCGCAGTGTTGGAAACAGCTATTGCGTCTAACAGAGCCAATTTAGATGCCTTATCTTACGCAGATCACCTTACGAAGGCGTTATCACTGCGTCTTCAAGGGGAAGAGTTTCAGGATATACAATCCTCCTTAAGACTTCTTTCAAGGGCAGTAGCTTATTCCACGTGTAACTCCGCCCTTTCAGTGGCAAATCTGGAGTTGGTTAGACGTGACGCAGCCCTGTCTACATCCACACTAGTGGATTCTAAGGTGAAGAACTCTCTTAGAGTCGCTTCGGTCTCAGGAGATCTTCTCTTTGACGGCAAGCTTTCCGCTATTTATGATAATATTAAAAAGAAAGCTAGTGATTCTCTGTTGTTTAGATCCGCTCCTAAAAGGTCGGATACAGCAGACACGAATAAGGCGGGCACTTCTGGGTCTTATCCGCCCAAGAGAGGTTCCTATAGAGGTTCCGGTGCGTCCTCTAGCTCTTATTCGAGAGACCGTCAAGATAGCGACTCTCGTTCGGGACGTCCTTCAGGCCGGGACAATCGGTCAGACGCCCCGAGGTCGACGAGGCGAGGTGCGGGTCGTGGAAGACGTGGTTTCTCCTACCGCAGGCCTCGCAGATCCAGGAGGTGATGGCTCAAACCTCTATCGCGTTCCGGTTGGCGGAAGGTTGTCGAGTTTTTCTCAAGAGTGGGCGTCGATTACGGACGACCCGTGGGTGAGAGGAGTGACTTCGGAAGGTCTAAAGATATCCTTCAAACGAAAGCCTCCATTAACTCGAAGTCCAAAGTGGACTCATCTTCCGTCAAACCCTCAGAAAAGAGACGCTCTGCTATCAGAGGTGCAGTCTCTTTTAATGAAGAACGCGGTAGAGGTCGTAGAAAACCAGGAATCGCTGGGATTCTACAGCCATCTGTTTCTGGTTCCGAAACCAGACGGCTCGTTCCGTCCAGTCATAGATTTGAGCTGGATAAACAAGCTGATCATCGCTCCGAAGTTTTATATGGAGACGATTCGATCGGTCAGAGCGAGTATTCGGGTGAACGATTATGCAACGAGCATAGATCTCAAAGATGCGTACTTTCACGTCATGGTACATCCGACATTCCGAAAGTATCTACGCTTCGCAGTCCTAGGAGTGGTGTATCAGTTCCGGGCCATGTGCTTCGGATTGAATCTAGCACCCTGGGCTTTCACTCGGGTAATGAACTCGGTAATGATCTACTTCCGAGCTCATTCGTCTGCGGTAACGTCGGCCTACCTGGACGACATTCTTCAGAGGTACGGCAACGAGTTAACGCTTCAGAACGATGTTCAGAATCTTCTTCTATTGCTCCGACGTCTCGGTTTCATAGTAAACGAGGAGAAGTCGGATCTGGTGCCGTCCAAGTCATTCACTCATCTGGGAATGAGCTTCGAGACGCACAACAATCTCGTTCGTCTGCCGTTAACCAGAGCGAAATTAGTCAGTTGTTACGCTCGCTATTGTCTGAATACAGACAAAGTCACGGCGAGAGAATTTATGAGACTGATAGGTCTGTGCGGAGCCGCCGCGGATCTCATTCCGATGGGACGGCTACGCACACGGCCTCTTCAAATTTTCCTGACTCAGAATTGGAGTGTGAAAATTCATTCGCTCGATGTAGACGTTCTCTTGTCAGATCAAGTGAAACAAGAGATTCAGACTTGGGCAAACATTCAGTGGTTAACTCAAGGAGTTCCGCTGCAGTTGCCGGATCCGAGTTTTACCATTATGACGGATGCCAGTCAAACAGGTTGGGGTGCATCATTAATCCCAACGGATTCGAGATGCCAGGGTCTTTGGGATCCGCAATTCCTGTGCAAGCACATAAACATCAAGGAAATGATGTCAATTTGGCTTGCGTTACGTCACTGGATGGACATTATTCACGATGCTCATGTCCAAATCCTATCCGACAATACGACAGTAGTGGCGTATATACGGAATCAGCGAGGCACTCATTCAGTTCCGTTGTTCAATCTAACGGAAAGAATCCTTCTGTTTGCGTTGGAACATCACGTTCTTCTTTCGGTCCGTCACATACCGGGTCGTCTGAATGTGCTAGCAGACTCCCTTTCACGAAAGGGTCGCTTGTTGCCGTCGGAGTGGACTCTCAACAAACAAGTATTCAATCAGATTTGCTACCAATGGGAACGGCCAATGATAGACTTATTTGCGACACATCTCAACAATCAGTTGCAGACGTATGTGTCCCCGTGTCCGGATCCAAGAGCATTTGCAGTAGACGCTCTATCGATCCCTTGGGACGGAATGATAGGATATGCGTATCCTCCAGCGCCGTTAATTCAACAAGTATTGCTAAAGATAAAACAATCTCAATGCAAGATTCTGTTGGTAGCATCTCTGTCGCCACAGAGACCGTGGATAAATCTACTCAGGTGTCTGTTGTGGGACCTACCGCGGAAGCTCCCTCCACGAGAGGATCTTCTTTGGCAGGGGAAATCGCGCCAACTACATCACAACCCGCAAGGTCTCAACCTTCACGTTTTTCCGTTGTGCGGTCCTTCTTGCATGGCAAGCACTTTACAGGACGAGCAGTGGACGCGATTTCTAACTGTAGGAGGACCTCCTCTTCGCTAAACTATGCGGCTAAGTGGAAGGTTTTCCGTCGTTGGTGTAGGGATCATTCTGTTGATATATTTGATCCCTCTATACCAGACATTGCTAACTTTCTAGTATACTTGTTTGACGAAATCAAACTGCAACCTGTTACTATAAAGGGTTATAGATCTATGTTATCTGATACCTATGCACATCATGATAGTTTACAAATTGGATCTAATGTCTCTTTATCGAAATTGGTTAGAAACTTTTCGATAAATAGACCCAGAACTCTTAGATTAATTCCTAAGTGGAATTTAGCTTGGGTTCTCCTTAAATTGAAGGAAAAGCCATTTGAACCTCTTGGGACAGTAGATTTCAAATTCTTATCTTATAAGACAGCTTTTCTCTTAGCTTTCTCTTCTGCCAGAAGAGTCATTGAGCTTCATGCACTATCGGTGGATGATTCTCATTATCGTAGTGTTGGGAACACTATCACCTTCACTACTAATGTCGGTTTTTTAGCTAAGAATCAGGCTCCTAATAAATATCCGGAACCTATTGTTATTAAGGCTCTTCCGTCTTCAGACGGGCGTAGGCCTTTACTCTGTCCTGTTAGAGCACTACGTATCTATGAACAGAGATCTCAGTTCATCAGAAAGGGACGGAAACGTTTCTTTCTGTCTTTGATGCCTAATAAAAAGGACATTTCAGTCCATTCTATTGCTAGATGGATTCAGTTAACTATCCGTACTGCGTATGAAGATTTATCTTCTTCTCAGCAGTCTGTGCTTAAGATTTCTGCTCATGAAGTAAGAGCTCTTTCTACTTCCTGGGCTTATGCTAATAGTGTTGCTATTACAGATTTAATGAAGGCTGCTTATTGGTCTCAGCCATCCACATTTACTAATTTTTATCTCAGAAATATTGAGTCCATTTCTGGAGACCTGCATTGTTTAGGTCCGTTATCTGTTGCTCAGAATGTCGTCCACTAAACAGTTGCAACTATAGTTATGCAGGCTTTCTGTTCCGGCAGTGACTCCGTCCGGCTGCCCTCTTCGCTCTGGGCTATTTGACCCAGGGCAAGGGGAAGGGGGGGGGGGGGGGGGGGCGGGTGTTCCCTTAGGTCACCTGCTTTATAGTGAAAAGCAAGGGAATGCCTCCTCCAAGACAGTATTTCTGAGTCGCTTCCGGGATGGTTTTAAAGTGTAATATTAATGTTTAATTTCATTCATGTCTTATTTTTAAAGTGTAGCTCGGTGTGAAGCATTTGTATATGTCAAGTGTCAAACGGGCTTTAATATACAATACTCGGACACTTTTAAATGATTATAAAGAGTCTCAATTCTCTGGACTACTTTATTTATTGGCTTGCTTTAAAAATAATTAGTATAAAGGTTATACTGGATGTTAATAGAGAACATGAATGTTATTGTGCTCAATTATTAAGGGTAGTGTATCTTTCTAATTTAAATATTAAATAAGAAAGATACATGTAAAGCCTAATACTCCTTTTCTCCTTAAGGGGTTACCTCTTTATTTTATAGTTGAGCTTATTGGATTTTCCTCTATGTCCTAGGCCCTCCAGCCTGTTTACTATTCAGCTAAGTCTGGGTCATTGGTACAGTATAAAAATGTTAAAAAATTTATAGTAATTTATATATTTTTTATACTTACCAATGACCCAGACGGGGATGGCCCTCCCTGAGTTGGGAACTCTTGCCTCCCCGCTGAGTACATAGCGCTGACCAGGCACTGCCAGTAAGAATGATATTTGGCGCCAATTTCGGGACGACTGCGTCACTGCGCATGCGCAGTAGAGTCGTACTATGGAGGTCCTTTAGGACATGATTTCTTTTTGTTTTGGATGCAAATTATGCGGATTGGGGGGCAAAATTTGTGTTTGGCCCTGGTTTTTGTGGAGTTAGCACCAGCAACTAAGTCTGGGTCATTGGTAAGTATAAAAAATATATAAATTACTATAAATTTTTTAACTTTCCAATGTTTGTGAAGAATATATTGAATTTATCGACAGTGGATTTGGGAACGTTTACAGGGTTATTATCATAAAAAAAAAGTATCGGGTGATTCAATTTTTCGGTCTGATTTATTAATTGCTTTACGTAGGATTTTCCACGACTTTTTAAGGTTATTTTTATTTTCCAGGAAAATATTATAATAATAATCTGATGTGCTTGCCCATTTGATCCGGTTGAAGATTTGACAATATTGCTTGTAGGCTGTAGGATTTTGAGTTGTTGGAGATTTCAGCTTTTTTGAGTACAATTTTTGTTTATGAAGGGAAGACTCTAATAGTCCATCTGTCATCCAGGTCGAGCGTTTAATATATTTCGAGGGAACTGATGTTGCTTTTGATGGGAAAGCTTCATTTAATGCTTTATAGAAGATGTCCAAAAATAGGTTGTATGTCAAGGTGTTATCAGAATCGTCGAAGACACTAGAAAAATCACTGCCTAATAAGAGTCTTTTAAAGCGATCGGTGTTCTCTTTCTTGAACGTTTATGAATTTTCTTAGGGCGTGCATGTTCTTTCAAGTTACCGTTGTAAAATGTTGCAAAGTGATCGCTGATGTCATAAATAACAATTCCAGAAACATGCTCAGACGAATCGTTACTGAAGGTATGGTCTATAAGAGTTGCTGAAGTATTGGTAACTCTCGTTGGTTTAGTGACGAGGGGCATGAAATCTGAGCTGAACATAAGAGTTGATAAAAAGTTCAGTTTTATTATAATTAGTGAAGTTGAGTAGGTCAAGGTTGAAGTGACCCATAAGGTAGGCTCTTTTGTTGTCGAGGTTGATTTTATTCAATAGTTCGGACATTGTGGACAAAAAAGGTCAAGATCAGCTTTTGGTGCAGTGTTAGGCCTGTAGATAATCCTGATTATGCATTTCTTTTTAGAGGTAGTTTCAATAAAATGGGATTCAAATACATGTGGTATAAAGATTGACAGATCACTTCGATGTTTAAAGCTGATGTTGTCCTTGATGAATAATCCTACACCTCCCCTGCCATCATCATTTGCAGGTCGAGTGTGATGGATTAGAGGGTGATAACCTTCGAGTTCAAAATAGATATCCTGTTTGACATCGAATATTTCAGTAAGTCCCACGACATCAACTAAATTTTTCCTAGGATGCATGTCATGCAAGAGGTTTTGGATATTCTCAAAGTTAGCATTCAGACTTTGTCAGTTGAAAAGAGAAAATTACTTATTTTTTTATCTGGGATTTCCCTACTAAAGTTTTCTGGTGTATAATATTTCCAGCTGGGGTTTTCAGTTGTATAGGGAGGATCTGTGTCACTATCGTCAATTCTCAGTGATGTGTTAAACTTAGATATGAAGTTATAAGCATCAGATGTCTGGATCTCATCAAAAGGGATGGTATTAGCCATAGTCAAAAATGGAGTGAACTGAATCCCTGCCTTTGAGAGATGACATATTTTACTTAAAATGGGACATTTACAAAAGAATTTAGGTATTTGCGGGATTACACTGATGCCAAAAATTTGTGAGCGTTAACATGGTGTCATTGAAATGATGGGAGTACCCTTTTAGAAGTTATAAAATTGTTTATAAGGCAAAGAGGTGTAAATTTAGAAACCAGATGTTTGAAAACACTCGACTATATGTAATGTACACACACATACATACAGGTGCATACATATATATTTGCAGCCTCCTACACACGTGAACCTTCCACAAACCAGCCAACATACTCCATAAGCATGCAGGCTAATTCGTAAAAAGACCATGTGTGCAAGAAGGTACACACCTCATTTTATGAATTTTATAGATGTTGTATGTATACTCTTGTGCTACGAAAGCGAGTAAGATAGCTGCAGTGTGAGTGAAACACGTCACTCGTATAACATTTTCAGAAGTGTAACTATGGATGACTGAATTCCTGGAATTGTCATTGTGTTATCAACCAAGAATTAATTGGATAGTATTTGATACGTTTTGTTTGAAGTTGTGTGGATACAGAGAAATTCTTGGGGATTCGTGCAACAGCATCACTGGTCCAAATTGTGTCAGTGAATGGTTTGTTACAACAAACTGGACACTGATGGGTAGAGGAAGATAACTAATTGAGTACGATAATAGTTTTTGTTTTTGGAAGTTTTTTTCAAAGAGAGTCACTCCTAGTGGAGGTAAAGGCTCTCTTATTGAAGGGAACAATTCAGATTGACGAGACAAGCTTCTTAGTGGGGAGGGCTTAGTTTCTCCTCCTGTAAGCATCGTAAGTCGGAAAGGTGATGGACATGACCTCTATTGCTTGCTAGTTAACGGAACGGTATCAACTTCACGATAAACTAGATGTTAATCACCAAAGTTCCTTTCAAAGAGAGTCACTCCTTGTGGAGGTAAAGGCTCTCTTATTGAAGGGAACAATTGAGGTCGTCGAGAATAGATTTTGAGATTTTGGTTGCTTCCCACTTTGCGATAGGTTATCAGCCTCGCAATTAAGTGGTTAAATTGCAGAAGATCAGTGGATGAGAATGTAGTCTTGGCAGGCCTGCGGCTATCAGCCTGAGCAAGCTTCACGTATAACAATACTTGTTGGACAAATCTTCCAAGAGAAGCTTTCCTTCTGGAGGTACAAGCTCTCCCATTGAAGAAAAGCATTAGATTTCGTCAAAATTATTCTCCAGTTTTTTTATTATCACCTGTTTCTCGTCCTGAATTCGGATGGATAGTGCATAGATAGGCTAAGATATTCCTTGGCGTCACCACAGTTTATGTCATTGTGGACACCATAGTAGCCTTCTGTACGGTTACAGCGGTCTTTTGGGTTAGGCTCTGACCGCTGTCTTTTGGGAATACAACCGAAAAAGGTACTGTGCTTTTCGGTTTGTTTTTCCTAGGTGTCATAGACTTGAGTCTTATTGTTTACACCATAGTAGCCTAGATAGAATCGTGAGCGAGATTTTTTCAGCTTTCTACAGTGGCATAACTGAATTTATTATCTAGGGCCTCAGTTATCAGCTTTTAATGGTCTTCACGTACAGGAAGATCTTTAGCTGCTTCAGCTAGGCTTTGTTGGTTGTCCTATCGGACATGATACTGTTTGTTAGAGAAGGTTATTCTCTTCAAACCGGTATGATTTGGTGTGAGTTATTATGTAAATACGGTGTATTTGTTCATCACGTCCTTCTCCGCCCTTAGTGGCATTATGGAGTCGGTCGTACGTTAGGGAACCTTTCGGTTCCTATGCTACTTGATGACTAACACAGGAACGATTCAAGTAATGCAGGTGAGGGGGGTTCGATATAAATTTTAATCCCCCCCCCCCCCCCCCACCACCTATGTGTTAAGAGACAATTACCAGGCAAGACGTAGTTTCTTTCTGTAAACCTTGTATGCATTTAAGTATATACATGGCTTTCATGACTTCTCGATTGGTGGCTGGGTTGTGTTCTATGGCGACCTCATGGGCACATCCACTTTGTAGTTGGTTTGTTTTCTGTCAGCTATGTTGGTTTGCTAATTCTGAAGTCCTAGGCCCTCCACCTTTTACGATTCAGCTAGTCTGGGCCATTGGTTTATAGTATAAAAATATGATAAATTTAAAGTAATTTGTACATTTTTTTTATACTTACCAATGACCCAGATGGGTATGGCCCTCCCATGAGTGGGCACTCATACCTCCCCGCTGAGTTACAAAGAATGATGTTGGCACCAATTCCGGTCACTTCCTGACGGCTGCGTATGCAAGGAGGGTAAAAGTATGGAGGACCAGATAGGACTTTTAATTTTCGGTTTTGCAAGCAAATTTTGGGGATTGGGGGAGGGGGGGGGGGGGGGGAGGTTTCAAAATTTGTGTGTTGGCCCTTGATAACTTTGGGTTTGCACCAGCTAGTCTGGGCCATTGGTAAGTATAAAAAATATACTTAAAATTGATCATTTTCCTGTCTATCTTTGTAAAATATTCCGGCCATGGTATTTTGTGCCTAGGTGGTGCTCATTGAAAAATTCCCAAGCAGTTTGTGGATTCACCTGATTGTAATTATGCAAATCTGTTTGAATTCTCGTAAAAATGAATGGACTTTATACACCATAACTGCACTGAAACACCAACAGATTGGCATTTCCTCTTGAACAATAACATATTCCATGAAAAAGGGATAAAATGCACAAGTAAAGCTTCAGGCTGTGGTCTCTAGATTAAGTTAAGGGATGAACTGACAGAAACTTTGCTCAGGTCTGTTGTCTGCATGGAAATTTTACTGTTAGTTTTAATGTTAGTGATTTAGTTAAATTCTATTCACCACTTACTGGGGCATGGTGGCTCTGTAGGTAGAGGTGCAGGCCGCAAGCCGAGAGGTCCTCGGCTTGAATCCCACCTGTAGCAACCGCATTGTGTCCTTGGGCAAGACACTTCACCCCCAACTGCCCATGTGGGGACATGGTGACGACGTGTACTAAGGCGTACTGCACATTGATGGTGCACCTGTCTTCAACCAACCCTGCTTGTGTGGAGTTAGTATGTTGGGGAGTTGACAGTTGCTTGCCATTGCTTTGTTGTTCTCTCCGGGTACTCCAGCTTTCTCCACCCTTAAAACTTTTGAGGTCATGATTAGCCATTGTGCAGAAATATGTGACCTTAAATACATAAATTCACCACTTACTTATTTTTTCAACTGCTGGATTTGTATATTACGCATGCAGATGCGGCCGATTCGTTGGGTAAATGGTTAAGCTGTGTCAGACAAGATATAAATTGTTGAATTTTTGGTTCTCCACGTGAAAGTAGTGCTAAGTAAGGGAATGTTTATATTACGCTGTCAGAGGGGTACTGAGTATCAGAATTGAAAACATAACCACCCCCTCCCAATCCCCCATGGGAACACCAGGAAGTGCAGCAATGGTTGTTTAATGTTGTTATAGAGTTCTACTGTGCTGGTAAAATACGACCTGCTAACCAAAACCTGGGGACAAAGTCCTCCAAGCAATTGGCTAAACTTGACTTTATAATCTTGTGACCAAAAACTTCAATAAACACAAACCAGTATCCAACCCCTAAACGACCTTCAGAGTCTGTAAATTTGTTATGTGGAATTGTTAGAGTACTCTTTGTTATGGTAAGAGCTGATATGGGGATCTGATACTCATTATCTCCCAACAAAATCTTGAGATATAGTGATGTGATGGTTCATACTGACAAGATGGAGAGGATGTCACATTTTGGGTTTTTGTGGCCATCAAAAATGGGCAGAGTCCACCAAGTTTTTCTAAAAATAGCTATATCACTTTTTTAGACAGAACTTCCTTATGGTCATTTGGATTATCTTTGGTGTGAAAAACACCTAGCTCAATTTAAGTAACACAGGATGCAAGTTTTTCTCCTGTGGATAAATTATGCAAACTAGCCAGCCATCTTAGTTTTTAAAACATCTGTCGACAAAAAAAAACAAATTTCAAAGAACTGACCAAAACTCAATTAATTCATGGCCAATTGCTATAAAACTCAATTCAATGGTATTTATTGACAAGAGGAAGAGGATATTACAATTTGGGTTTTGACAACCATCGAAAAAAGACCACCATCAGATTTTGATTATTTTGGAGATGGGGAAACAAGCACAATATACATAACATAGTATACAGGTTTTCTCTCAAGCATAAATTATGCAAATTAACCAGCCATATTAGTTTTTAAACTTCATCTGTAGACAAAAAAAACAAAAATCACCCAAGTCACCCAAGTCACCAAATCTCTGTTAATTCAAGGCCAATTATTATGAAAGTTAAAATAGTGGTGCATATTTACAAAAGGAAGAGGATGTATTGAAACTTCAAGAATATATACCTCACAATTGCATAAATAAATATGCACCAATTTCACAATTTCCTTGGTGGTCATTGTACAGATTGGAGGATCATCCATTCCTCAGATGGCTATTTTTAGATGAACATATTGCATTTACATTTCAGAATGCAAAACAGTTGCCAACTCAGACCCCACAGGAAAAATTTACTCAGGGAACCCAGTTAAGACTGCAGTTTCCTGTGTCCAGTGGTAGTCAGCATCGTACTAAAGAGATGGAGTGGGTACCAGTGGAAAAAACTACAGCAACACCCACAGAACCTTCGCTGATCATTCCCAACTCAACTGTTGCAACTGCTAAACCAGTACCTGTGATAAATACCACCAGTGTAGTAGCACCAGTACCAGCACCACCAGCACCTGTAACAACCACACCTTTAGTTTCACATGCATCTACAACTGCAGTTGTTTCTCTGCCACCTGTGAAGAAGGAGGATAAGGTGTTTCCAGACAATAACTCAGTCATGGTAAATAGTCTTTCTAATTTATAAGGGATGTTGAGATTTTTCTCAACTTGATTAGTTCAATTTTTCCATTGATATATTAAATACAGAAGTATGTTCATTTTGTTCATTTTGAAATAATTTTCTCATGAGAAATTGTAATTTTGTTCTATGTCTAAAAACAATTATGGTGACATTTCAGTGCATTTGCACTTTTTATCAATCAAAACTAGGATTTTGTCAAATTTGAATGAAGTGTATTTGCTCAAAATGTACGAGTTGATTGATTTCCCACTAGCTTTTCTGAAGATTTGAAATCTTGATTAATTATTTGTGGTAGCTGATCACTGGTCACTAATGCTGTTCGTCAAAACAATCTCTTTTTTACTGGTAAAGTGTGCAAAAAGGATAAAAGTTTGTGGAATCATGCCATTCTGTCTGTTTTGCTCACTTTTAGGCCAAAAATATAGTGATTTTGAAAGAAGGATTCTCATGGTTAGAGTTAAGTTTTTTTTGTCGTATGACAGTGAAAATAGACTAGTACTTTATATTAAAACTTATGTGGCCAGATTACATTGGTTAAGCAATTTACAGGAATGTTTATAAGTGGTATCTACCTTGTTGAAACCCCAGAAAGTGGAATATTTAGAGGTTATTACTTGGTTGGTCTCATTTCATATCAGCGCGAGGTAACTTGATATCAGCCTCAAATCGAAGCAGTTTTTAGAAGCAAAATTTTTTTTTAAAAATGCCTTTTTCATCAGCAGACTAAAAGTCCAGGTGAGCTATTGTCACCACTTCATGCCTGTCATCCAGCATTAACTTTATATATTTCAGTCTTCTTTGGAACCAATGGATCAAACTCTTGGCATAAATTCTCTTTGTGGTAATAACCTTCCAAGTTTGTTTAATAGAAGTAGCTAAGACCAATAGGTTGAGGGCAGTGTCAGAAAAACCTGAAATTCTTCAAACATCTTATAAACCATCAATAACAAACAATGCTTTGAAATTTGGAATACAGATTCCTTATATGCTCAAGATTTAAGTTCGGTCAAAGAAAGTTTCTCGAGCAATATTTGGGCTCAAGCTTGTAGGGGCAATATTTTTGGCCATGCCCCAAATTTTTATATTTTTATACTGTACCAATGACCCAGACATAGCTGGCGCTAACTCTTAAAATATAGGGCCAAACACAAATTTTGCCCCCCAATCCCCAAAATTTGCATCTAAAACCAAAGAAAACATGTCCTGAATGGCCCTCCACACTTCACCTCTACTGCGCATGCGCAGTGTCAAGGACGTTCCGAAATTGGCGCCATTATTCATTCTTAGTTTGGCCCTTCATCAGTTAATATCTGACTGATCTTTGTGCTTGTAAATCTCAGTTTAAATGATGCCAGACACATAAATATTAGTGAAATGGTGATTCTAAGGAGGATATAGAAGGAGGAGAGCAAAAATGTGTGACAGAATATTATCAGGGCTGTAACTTAAAATTTTTTAATGAAATTGTGTTAAGTTACCTATTTTCGAGGCAGCAGCCATTTTGTTGTCAATCTTGTTATTCAGTTACACTGATTTTTCAGTGTTTTCCTCTCTCCCTTTCCTTTAAGTCCCCTCTTGCTATTCTCCCATGCTTTTGGCATAGTTTCTGTAATTATTATTACTAAAATTTCTTGGGAGTTTTAGCTGAATAACAGAATGAATTCTGTTCTTTTCCCCATGTTTACGTCTTCACCTATGGGTGGTTAGGCGTTGTGTTCTGCATCTACCATCTGATGTTCTGCAGTTTCTTCCCTGGAAGTCTCTGTTTTGCATCAGATAGTGTATTTTTGGTAACTGATTTCGGGCCTGGGTGCCTGGAGTCTTATTTTAGTGTTTCTACACTCATTGTTTACATTTACAACAGCCCTCTGTGTGAGGGGGGGATTTCTTGAAAATAATATCTTGATGTTAATTTAATCATAACTAGATATATTATTATTGTTCGTAAGTGTTGCATAAATTGTTTAAAATATTTTTAAATTTTTTGTCCACACTTAGGCTTGGGATCCATTGGGGCTCAACGTTACTTTTCAGAAACTTGGGCTGTTCTGAAAAAATATTTTTTCAAAATATTTTGATTTCAATTATTTTTTCTATTAATGGATCATATTATTATTATGTATTTTGATTGTCAGGGGTTGGTGCGAGTACCAGGACTTTGTTTTCTTTTCACATTGAAAGGATTTTGATCAATTGTAATAAGAGGAAGTCTTCCTCTGACTTTTATAATCATTCTATATGTAGTCAGTGTACTCGCATTAACTCCTGTTCTGTATCTGATGATTTCGATGACAACATGGGAAGCGTATGTCACGGTATGTTAGTGGGGAATTGGACATTCCGGTCCTTTCCCCGCAGGGTCACTCTACTTTATCAATTTCTATTTCAGACGATCAAGATTAGGGTGATGTATCTGTGATGTCTTCCAACAGTGTGCCTCCGTCGTCACAATTAATGAAGGGCTAGCGGAAAAGTGCTCATGTAAATATGCCAATTGCCTAAGAGGACCCTAGTAGGTTCGACGGCCTTTGACGTCCGGTAGCTCGCCCGGTGTAGCGTCCATTCATCGAATGGTTCGGCAGCCGGGTTGTTCCTTTGCGGTCTAGAAGGAGTTTTGGGGTGATGCGAGCACTATAAATCAACCAAATGCACACCCAGTGATGGCAGATTAGAGGTAGAACGGAGGAAGCCTTTTAGTCCGGTTCATAGCTCGTTCTGGTCCATCCGGACGGCGAGCGAGAGAGGCCCCTCTCTCGTACAACAACATCTGGCCCCAGATGTTGTGGTACAAAATGTTTCGCATTTGGAGCATACGTCCGCTGCTCGGGATGCTCCGACATATAGTCAGTCCGGAGAGACTGTCAATAAGGCTTCCTCATTCTCATGGTAGTGCACACGACCGCTCTTGGCTACGTGACCTCGGATATCCAGTCAGCTTCGCCAGTCAGAGAATCATCGGCGACCAGGTCACTCCATCCGGTAGCCAGGGACACGAGGCCTGCAGACTCCGGACGTTCGCATAGGAAAGTGTGCGGGAGTCAACGTACACGGAGCTTCTGGCGGCAATGCATCGTAAGACCGCTACTGCACAGGCCTCGGGGACGGATGTGCTATCCTAATTAGCACAGCTTATCGCAGCATCCCTGCAACAACTGAATCTGTCGCATAATGTTTTATCCGACGATGCTGGGTCGGGACGCTCCGCGGAAGCGGGTACGGACGTCCGAAAATTTCATCCGGTCCGACGGGATACCGAAAGGGATTCGGAGGATTTCGAGCTTTCCCTTTCGGAACAACATATGCTGTTGTGTATGTCATCTGACCTGATCTTCTACAGGTTCTTTCGTCGGACCAGAATGCTGCGATGCCGGATAAGAAACTGATAGCGTCGGTGGACTTAGAAATTTTTGGTTCGGTTCAGGGACATCGTCCCTCAGTTCCGACATAGTCCAATAATGTCACACAAACTTTCGAATTATTGAACGACGCTATATATTTATTATTATATGCTTGCTATTACCAAGCACTTCTGGTTTCTTGTTCGCAAAGTTACGGAGATGTCTTTCAAAAGTGTGCCTCTGTCATCATAGTTAATGAAGAGCTAGCAGCAATAAGTGCTCATGGAATATGTCTATCGCCTAAGAGGTCCCTTGTAGGATCGACGGAGTGACATTCGCTAGCTCACCCGGTGTAGCGTACATTCATCGAATGGTTCGGCTGCCGGGTTCGTCCGTTGCAGTCTAGGAAGGAGATTTGGGGGATGCGAGCACTATAATTACTTTAGTACTCACCCAGTGATGGCGGATTGAGGACAGATCGGAGGAAGCCTGTTAGTCCGGTTCCTGGCTTGTCCAGGTCCGTCCGGGCTGTGAGCGAGAGAGGTCCCTCTCTCGTCCAACAACATAGGGGACCGCATGTTGTGGTTCAGTTATTTTACATTCGGAGCATATGTCCGTCGCTCGGGATGCTCCGTTATATTGACAGTCCGAGAGACTGGCGATAATGCTTCCTCATCCTCACAGCAGTGCACACGACCGCACATTGGCTACGTGACCTCGAGTATCTGATCAGTTTCGTCATTCAGTGATTCCACGGCGAACAGGTCACGTCATCCGGTAGCCAAGGGACACGAGGCCTATACACTCCGTTCGCTCGCATATTAGTAGTATGCACGGTGTAACGATCACGGAGCTTCCAGCGGCAATGCATCGTAGGACCACTTCTCCACAGGCCTCAGTGACGGACATGCTATCCGAGTTAGCACAGTTTTTTCGCAGCATCCCAGCAATCGACAGTTTCTTGGTCGAATCAGGAATTATCCGACGGCGCTGGGTCGGTGCGGTCCGCGGTTGCATCAGGTACGGACGACCGAACGCTTTATAGGGTCCGACAGGATGGCGAAAGGGATTCGAAAGATTTCGAGTTTTCCCTTTCGTAGCATCGGAAGCTGCCATACATATCTTCCGGCATTATCTTCCAGAGATTGTTATTTCGGACTACATTGCTGCGATGTTGGATAAGAGACTTATAGCGTCATTGGACACGGAATTTTGGATCGGTTCAGGGACATTGTCCTTGACTTACCGACACAGTCCAATAATGTCATTAGAACATGTGTATTATTTATCGACGCTATATATATATAAGCCTGCTACCAAGCATGATAGTTTAGTTTCTTGTCCGCAATGCTCATTTCTGCCTTTTATCATTTATACAAATAATTTATTTTGGCAGAACAGGGCATACCGAGAGTTCATATGCGTCTAGACGGCGTGGTTAAAGACTGGAAATAATCTTTTTCGCCGTCTATGTCTTTTCCAACCACAATGTTGGAAACGACAATGATGTCTAATAGACTTAACTTAGACGCTGTATCATACGTAATCCACCTTACTGAGGCGTTATCATTACGTCTTCAAGAGAAAGAATTCCGGGATATGATCCTCAATTTGATTTCTTTTGAGGGCAGTAGTTTGTTCACGTATAACTCCGCCCTTCAGTGGCTGCTTGGAGTTGGTTAGACGTGACGCAGCCCTAGCTACATCCACGCGCGTGGATAGTAAGGTGAAGAACTCTCTCAGAGTCGCTTCGTTCTCAGAGAAGCTTCTCTTCGACGGCAACTTTTCAGCAATCCATGAATTGCTCGATTTACACGTTCTCTTGTCTATCTAGTGTAGCAAGAGATTCAGACTGGGGCAAACATTCGGTGGTTGACTCAGAGAGTGCCACTGCAGTTGCCGGATCCGAGTTTTATAATTATGACGGTTACCAGCCAAACAGGTTGGGATATAATATTGATCACAACGGATTCGAAGTGCCAGGGTCTTTGGGTTCCGCAGTCTCTAAGCAAGTACTTACCTTCCACGGAATAATGTTTTTTTAGGCTTGCTTTATGTCATTGGATGAACATTATTCAGAAACGCGTGTCCAAATCCTGTCCGTTAATTCGACAGTAGTGGCGTATCTCCGGAACCAGGGAGGCACTCATTCGTTTCCGTTATTCAATTTAATGGAAAGAATCCTTCTGTTTGTTATAGTACACCAAGTTCTGCTTCGGTCCGTCATATTCCGGGTTGTCTGATTGTATTACCGGACTCCCGTTCACTTATAGGTCGCTTGTTGCCGTCAGAATGGACTCTCAACAAACAAGTATTCAATCAGATTTGCTATCAATGGGAGCGCCCAATGATAATTTATTTACGACACAACTTGCTAATCAATTGCAGACGTATGTGTTTGCTTGTCCGGATCTCTGAGCTTATGTTGTTAACGCTCTATTGATCTAATAGGACGGAATGATAGGATATGCGTATCCTCCTGCGCTGTTGTTTCAGCAAGTATTGCTAAGATAAACAACCACAATACATTTCTGTTGATAGCATCTCTGTCTTCACAGAGACCGTGGGTAATTTACTCTGATGTCTACTGTGGGACTTAACGCGAAATCTTCATCCATGAGAGGATCTTTTTTCGCTGGGTAAAATCGTGTCATCTTTATCACAACCCGCAAGGTCTCAACCTTCACGTATTCCATTGTGTGGTCCTTATTGCATTGTAAGCATTGTACTTGACGAGCTTTGGACGCGATTTCTTACTATAGGAGAACCTCTTCTTCGCTATATTATGCTGCTAAAGTGGAGGCTCTTCCGTCGTTGGTGTAGGGATCACTATGTTGATATTGTTGATTCCTCCATACCAGTCATTGCAACTTTTTAGTATACTTGTTTGACAAGATCTACTGCAGCCTGTTATTATTAAGGTTATAGGTTTATGTTACCTCATACCTATGCACTCTATGATAGTTTACAATTGAGTCTTATGTCTCTTTATCCAAGTCAGTTAGTAACTTTTCGATAAATAGACTTAGAATCATTAGATTAAATTCCTATACGGAATTTAACTTTGGTTCTTATTCAGCTAAGTAATCATTTGAGCCTCTGGAAACAGTAGTTTTCAAATTCTGACCTTTTAGACAGTAATTCTGTTGGCTTCTCTTTTACTGAAGAGTCAGTGAGTTTCATGCACTATCGGTGGATGATTTTCACTTTCGTAGTTTCGGAATCACTACTTCCTTTACTATTTAGGTTGGATTTTCGCATAAGAGTCAGGCTCCTAATTAATATCCGGAACCTATTGTTATTAAGGTCCTTCCGTCTTCGTACGGGCATAGGCCTTTACTCCGTCCGGTTAGAGTTTATGTATTTATAAACAGATATCTGTTTATTACTACGGGCGTAAGCTTCTTCTGTCTTTGATGCCTAATAGAAGGACGTTACGCTCCATTCTATTGCTAATGGATTCAATTAACTATCGATACTGCTTATGGTATATCATTCACTCAGCAGTTGTGTTTGAGATTTCGGCTCATGAAGTAAGAGTTCTTCTACATCTTGGGCTTTCATTAATAGTGTCGCTATTATAGATTTTTGAAGGCTGCTCATTGCGCTCAGCCATCCACATTCATGAATTTTTATCTCAGAAATATCGAGTCCATTTCTGAAGGCCTCTATTGTTAGGTCTATTATCTACTGCTCAGAATGTCATTCACTTAACAGTTGCTACTATAGCTAGGTAGGCTGTCTGTTTCGGCAGTGACTCCGTTCTGCTGCCCTCTTCGCTCTGGGCTATTTGACCCAGGGCAAGAAAAGGGGGGGGGGGGGGGGAGGGTGTTCCCTTGGGTCACCTGTTTTACTATGAAAACAAGAGGATATCTCCTCCGGAGTTAGTAATTCTGAGCTGTTATTGGGATGGTTGTTTAGTGAGAAGTTTATGTTTTAAAAATTCATTCAAGTCTTAGTTTTTAAAGTATAGCTTTTGAATATAGCACGTGTCAACGGACATTATTATACAATCCTCAGACACTTTTAAGGAGTATTAAGAGTCTCTATTCTCTAGACTTACTTTATTTATCGGCTTACTTTAAAAATTATTAGTATAAGGATTATACTAGATATTAATAGAGTACATGGATGTATGATGCTCAATTTTGGAAGGTGTTGTATCTTTCTAATTTATCATAAATAAGAAAGATACATGTAAGGCCTAATACTTCTTTTTCCCTACAGGGGATGACTCTATTTTATATAATTGAGCGTATTCCACCTTGCTCTATGTCCTTGGCCCTCCAGCCTTTTTACTATTCAGCTATGTCTGGGTCATTGGTACAGTATAAAAATGTTAAAAAATTTATAGTAATTTATATATTTTTTATACTTACCAATGACCCAGACGGGGATGGCCCTCCCAGGAGTTGGGAACTCTTACCTCCCCGCTGAGTACATAGCGCTTACCAGGCACTGGTTATAAGAATGAATAATGGCGCCAATTTCGGAACGTCCTTGACACTGTGCATGCGCAGTAGAGGTGAAGTGTGGAGGGCCATTCAGGACATGTTTTCTTTGGTTTTAGATGCAAATTTTGGGGATTGGGGGGCAAAATTTGTGTTTGGCCCTATATTTTAAGAGTTAGCACCAGCTATGTCTGGGTCATTGGTAAGTATAAAAAATATATAAATTACTATAAATTTTTTAACTTTCTGAAGCAGAAGGTCAATTTGGACTAACTTTGATATTCAATAATATTAGGGGATATGTACTTGATTCACACCACCTTCCCCATGGGAACCCCAGGAGCTAAAAATAGAAAAAAAATTTGATGGTCCATATTCCAAAACTTCACAGAACAAAGAATTGTTATTTGGTATACAACATCCAGGCCCAGTAGAATTGAATGGGCCCCAAAATCTCAGTCATGTGTGTCATTCGGTACCATATGTGGATAAAGGAAAAATGATGAGAGCATGTTTCAAAAATGAAAAAACGTGTTTCTCCAGAACTACTGATCAAAATCTTTTGATATTAGGTTTACAAACATCCTTGGGGGATCTGATTTGGCACTTTAACAGCCAAGGTCATATCATGTCTGTGACAGATTTGCGGGTGGAGGAAGCTGGAGTACCCGGAGAGAACCACCAAGCAACGATGAGCAGCTGCCAGCCCCCCAACATCATAACTCCACACTGCAGCACTAGCAAGGTTAGAGTGAGTGAAGACATGCACGCCATGGACGTACAGTGTGCCTTAGTACAGGGTGTCATCGTGCCCAATGTGGACAGTCGGGGTGAAGTGCCTTGCCCAAGGACAAAACGTGGGAGTCCGAATTGATTGCTCAAACGGTCAGCCATCCAAGGACTAACCAGGCTTGACTTTGCTCAAGTTCGGTGATCTGACGAGAACCGGTTACTGCAATGCCAACGCACCCCTAGTTTTTCTAGATAATCTCAAGCCCATCATAGGATGTGTGCTGGGAATGGTGGGGGAGTGGGGGTTGAACAACAGACATCATTTTTCAGAGCCTTTTTGGTGACAGTCACTGAATATACATGTTGATACTTCCTTTATGATTCTGTCTGATCCTTGAATACTAATACAATTATTCCTTGTAGACAACTTGATCCAGGTGAGCATTTATGGCTCATTTGAGCCTCTGATTTAGAAACACTTTTCTTTATGTCACCTACTACACATGTTCTGTAAGGGTTAGATATGTTATTATGCCCTGACCTCCTTAGGAGCATCCATCCATCTGTCCATCTGTCTTGCCATCTGTCTGTCCATCCATCCATCTGTCTGTCTGCCCCTCCATCTGTCCTTTCATACAAACATTTTGTATTATAACCCTGGCATTGGTGTCAGATTTTGATGTCCTTTGGTAAGATGATAGATCAGTATGGGAGAAATGATATCCACAAATCTTGGGTTTTGTCCACGCATTCATACCAAAGTCATGGCCATTGTGGGTCTTAAAAAAATAGTAAAATGAACACTTTATAACTCTGGTATCTGTTGTCAGGTTTGGATGTCCATTGGTATGGTGATAGACCAGTGAGGGACAAGATATCCACATATCCCAGGGTTTTTTCTGTACATTCCTACCAGAGTTATGACTCTTGTTGCACTTAGAAAACTCTTTGTACAAACATTTTGCATTATAACTAAGTTATTTCTGTGCAGATTTTGATGTCCTCTGGTAGGGTGAGAGACTAGCATGGGAGAAAAGACTTCCACATATAACAAGTTTCATCCGTAAATATAGACCAGAGTTATGACCCTGTTACACTTATAAACTTTTCTGTACAAACATTTTGCATTATAATTCTGGCACCGGTTGTTAGATTTTGATGTCCTTTGGTGTGGTGATAGATCATTCTGTGGGAAAGGATATCTGCATATTGTGGCTTACGCTAATGCATACTTACAACAGTTAGCACAGTTATGCCCCTTTTTAGACTTAAACTGTGAAATTTTTGCATTGTTTTTTGTCCATGGGAATAATTTTTGTTGAATAGCAGCAGAAAATTGAATAATATTGACATTGCAGGAGGGGGCATTTGCAATGCTTCGCATTGCACTATTTTCTTGTCTGGTCTGGTTACACATAACTGCAGTTCACGAGGAAATAGGCAAGCTCCATAAACTGTAAGAGAATATCTTTTATGAATAGAATCTTAAGATAAGTCAAAAATGTACCTTGTGAATAAATCATGTCTGTGGAATCCCAGGAATCTATAAACATTTGTTTTGTATGTTAAGCAAATTCTGGTTTACTGGGGAATTAGGACCTGCTTACCCACACCCAATGTGAAGTCCTCCTCTAAACTGGGCATTGTAGGTATAAATGATAGGCTATACTTGACTATACACTTGCATGGTGATTATCATAAAGACATAGATGCTAAAAGTGACCTTAAACCTAATAAATATACAACAAAAAAGATATAGTTTATAATCTGTCTGCCTGTGTATTTAATTGCAATATTCAGTCTGTATTTGTATTTGATTCCATTAAACTATAACAGAGAATCAGATTTTTAGAAAAAAAAACTGATCTGATTATCAGTCTTACAATTTATTTTTAGCCTGTTAATATCAGCTCGATAGTGTCTGAAAGATTGTCTGCAGTAAGAAAGCTGCAAGAAAACCCTCATGATGTGGAAGCTCTTAATGTCATGTACAAAGCACAAAAGCAGGTAATTTATATTAATTGGTCGATGAACCACTTTAAAATTGCAAATTGTATTTGGTGAGCACAAAGTGTTGTGCACTGTGTCATTCTTAATTCCTAGCACATTTATAAGATAGTAATATTTTCTTTGATGGCTTTTTTTACCACGTAAGGTTGAAAATTTAACTAATCATACATTCTTTGAGAGACCTCAATGAGCTGTGTTGGAGAAATTATGATTTGTTAAATTTCCCATACCATTACGAGAGAACTTTGACATTTTCACATCAGTTTTGACATTATCTAATGAATGAGGACATCCATCTGCATAATATACGAGTTGGGCTGTTGAAACAAAATTATATTTTTATACTGTACCAATGACCCAGACTTAGCTGGTGCTAACTCCACAAAAACCAGGGCCAAACACAAATTTTGCCCCCCAATCCCCAAAATTTGCATCCAAAACAAAAAGAAATCATGTCCTAAAGGACCTCCATAGTACGACTCTACTGCGCATGCGCAGTGACGCAGTCGTCCCGAAATTGGCGCCAAATATCATTCTCTGTTTGGCCCTTCATCAGTCAACATCTCACTGATCTTTGTGCTTGTAAATCTCAGTTTAAAGGATGCCAGACACGTAATTCTTGGAGAAAATGTGATTCTAAGGAGGATAGAAGGAGGAGAGGAAAAAAGAAGTGGCAAAAAATAATCAGGGCTGTACTTAAAATTTTTTGTTAAAATTATGTTAAGTTGCCTATTTTCGAGGCAAACGCCTCTTGTTGTCATTCTTGCTAATTGTTGCACTGCTTATTCAGTGTTTCCTCTCCCCTAACCTTCTAAAGTCCCCCCTTGCAATTCTCCCATGCTTTTGGCATATTTTTGAGAAGTTTCATTTCTAAAATTTCCCAGGGAGAGTTGCTTGGTTACAGAATGTTTTCTGTTATTTTCCCCATAGTTACGTTTTCACCCATGGGTGTATAACGTTTGTGTTCTGCATCTTCCATCTGATGTTCTGCAGATTCTCCCCTGGGAGTCTCTGTTTTGCATCAGATAGAGTGTAATTGAGGACTGATTCCGGGCCAGTTTTTTCAGTGCCTGGAGTCATGTTTTCTTCTGTGTTTACACTGTTTGTTTTCATTGGCAACAGCCTTTTTTGAGGGGGGCTGTTTGTCTTTGAGGTAGTTTATCTCATTATAAGATACATTTATATTATCCGAAAGTGTCTCATTAATTATTTTATATAATTTTAAAATTTTTGACCACACTTTGCCATCGGATCCATCGGGGCTCAACGTTACTTTTCAGCAACTTGGGCTTCTCTGAAAAAATATTTTTTCAAAATTATTTTGTTTTGCAATTGTTTTTTCATTTATTAATGGATCATGTTATTATGTATCTTTGTGTCAGGGGTTTTTGCGAGTAACTAGGACTTATTGTTGTTCCTTCACAATGAAAGGAACTTGTTCAAATTGTAATAGGAAGAAATCTTCCTCTGACTTTCATGATTATTGCATAAATTGTAGTCAGTGTTCTCGCATTAATCCCTGTCCTGTATGTGAACATTGGGATGAGAAACATTGGAAACGTGTGTCACGATATGTTGTTTCTGGAGAAAGAGCGATGCCGGCTCTTTCTCCACAAGGTCACTCTACTCTCTCAGTTTCTATTTCAGAGGAACCAGAACAGGGTGATGTTTCCATGTTATCCTCTTCAAGTGTGCGTCCGTCGTCACAATTAAATACAGAGCTAGCGGCAAAAGTGCTCATGGAGTTTAGACAAATGTCGTCCGCTAGCTCGCCCGGTGTAGCGTCCATTCACCGAATGGTTCGGCAGCCGGGTTCGTCCGATGCGGTCCAAGAGGAAATTTTGGGTGATGCGAGCACTATAAAAATAATAGATGCACACCCAGTGACGGCGGATAGTGAACGAGAACGGAGGAAGCCTTTTAGTCCGGTTCCTAGCTCGTCCAGGTCCAGCCGGGCCGCGAGCGAGAGAGGCCCCTCTCTCGTACAACAACATCTGGGACCAGATGTTGTGGTACAAAATGTGTCTTTAGCGGAGCATACGTCCGTCGCTCGGGATGCTCCGTTGTATAAGCAGTCCGCAGAGACTGTTAAGGCTTCCTCTTCTCGCCGGCGCACACGACCGCACCTTGGCTGCGTGACCTCCGATATCTTGCCAGCTTCGCCGAGGAAGGATTATTCGGCGACCAGGTCACACCATCCGGCAGCCAGGGACTCGAGACCGATGGACTCCGGACGTTCGCATAGGAAAAGTATGCGGGAGCCATCCGATGCGGAGCTGCCCTCGGCAAAGCAGCGAAAGACCGCTCCTCCGCAGGTCTCGACGTCGGACATTCTAGTGCAGATAGCACAGCTTATCGCAGCATCCCAGCAGCCGACAGAAACGGTGTCGGATCGAGAATTATCCGACGGCGCTGGGTCGGTACGCTCCGCCGAAGCATCGGGGGCGGACGACCGGGAACATCGGGAGGTCCGACCGGATGGTGAAAGGGATACGGATGAATTGGAGCTATCCCTTTCGGAACAACACAAAGCTGCCGTAGACTTCATCCGGCACTTTCTTCCTCAAGTTGTTCCGTCGGGCCAGACTGCTGCGCTTCCGGACAGGAGAATTATAGCGTCATTGGACTCTGATTTTTTCGAGCGGTTCAGGGACATCGCTCCCGAGTTTCCGTCGCAGTCCAATAATGTTGCAAGAACATTTGAATTATTGAACGACGCTATTTTTAAACTTGCTTCCAGGACAGGGAAAGCAGGCTTCTTGTCCGCAAATACTCTCAACCTGCCTTTCATTAATGCAAGGAATAAATTCGACACGGCAGGTCAGGGTATACCGAGAGTTCCTCTGCGTATGGACGACGAGGCGGAAGACTTAGAGCTATCATTACCGTCGTCAGCTTCTATTCCAACCGCAGTGTTGGAAACAGCTATTGCGTCTAACAGAGCCAATTTAGATGCCTTATCTTACGCAGATCACCTTACGAAGGCGTTATCACTGCGTCTTCAAGGGGAAGAGTTTCAGGATATACAATCCTCCTTAAGACTTCTTTCAAGGGCAGTAGCTTATTCCACGTGTAACTCCGCCCTTTCAGTGGCTAATCTGGAGTTGGTTAGACGTGACGCAGCCCTGTCTACATCCACACTAGTGGATTCTAAGGTGAAGAACTCTCTTAGAGTCGCTTCGGTCTCAGGAGATCTTCTCTTTGACGGCAAGCTTTCCGCTATTTATGATAATATTAAAAAGAAAGCTAGTGATTCTCTGTTGTTTAGATCCGCTCCTAAAAGGTCGGATTCAGCAGACACGAATAAGGCGGGCACTTCTGGGTCTTATCCGCCCAAGAGAGGTTCCTATAGAGGTTCCGGTGCGTCCTCTAGCTCTTATTCGAGAGACCGTCAGGATAGCGACTCTCGTTCGGGACGTCCTTCAGGCCGGGACAATCGGTCGGACGCCCCGAGGTCGACGAGGCGAGGTGCGGGTCGTGGAAGACGTGGTTTCTCCTACCGCAGGCCTCGCAGATCCAGGAGGTGATGGCTCAAACCTCTATCGCGTTCCGGTTGGCGGAAGGTTGTCGAGTTTTTCTCAAGAGTGGGCGTCGATTACGGACGACCCTTGGGTGAGAGGAGTGACTTCGGAAGGTCTAAAGATATCCTTCAAACGAAACGCCTCCATTAACTCGAAGTCCAAAGTGGACTCATCTTCCGTCAAACCCTCAGAAAAGAGACGCTCTGCTATCAGAGGTGCAGTCTCTTTTAATGAAGAACGCGGTAGAGGTCGTAGAAAACCAGGAATCGCTGGGATTCTACAGCCATCTGTTTCTGGTTCCGAAACCAGACGGCTCGTTCCGTCCAGTCATAGATTTGAGCTGGATAAACAAGCTGATCATCGCTCCGAAGTTTTATATGGAGACGATTCGATCGGTCAGAGCGAGTATTCGGGTGAACGATTATGCAACGAGCATAGATCTCAAAGATGCGTACTTTCACGTCATGGTACATCCGACATTCCGAAAGTATCTACGCTTCGCAGTCCTAGGAGTGGTGTATCAGTTCCGGGCCATGTGCTTCGGATTGAATCTAGCACCCTGGGCTTTCACTCGAGTAATGAACTCGGTAATGATTTACTTCCGAGCTCATTCGTCTGCGGTAACGTCGGCCTACCTGGACGACATTCTTCAGAGGTACGGCAACGAGTTAACGCTTCAGAACGATGTTCAGAATCTTCTTCTATTGCTCCGACGTCTCGGTTTCATAGTAAACGAGGAGAAGTCGGATCTGGTGCCGTCCAAGTCATTCACTCATCTGGGAATGAGCTTCGAGACGCACAACAATCTCGTTCGTCTGCCGTTAACCAGAGCGAAATTAGTCAGTTGTTACGCTCGCTATTGTCTAAATACAGACAAAGTCACAGCGAGAGAATTTATGAGACTGATAGGTCTGTGCGGAGCCGCTGCGGATCTCATTCCGATGGGACGGCTACGCACACGGCCTCTTCAAATTTTCTTGACTCAGAATTGGAGTGTGAAAATTCATTCGCTCGATGTAGACGTTCTCTTGTCAGATCAAGTGAAACAAGAGATTCAGACTTGGGCAAACATTCAGTGGTTAACTCAAGGAGTTCCGCTGCAGTTGCCGGATCCGAGTTTTACCATTATGACGGATGCCAGTCAAACAGGTTGGGGTGCATCATTAATCCCAACGGATTCGAGATGCCAGGGTCTTTGGGATCCGCAATTCCTGTGCAAGCACATAAACATCAAGGAAATGATGTCAATTTGGCTTGCGTTACGTCACTGGATGGACATTATTCACGATGCTCATGTCCAAATCCTATCCGACAATACGACAGTAGTGGCGTATATACGGAATCAGGGAGGCACTCATTCAGTTCCGTTGTTCAATCTAACGGAAAGAATCCTTCTGTTTGCGTTGGAACATCACGTTCTTCTTTCGGTCCGTCACATACCGGGTCGTCTGAATGTGCTAGCAGACTCCCTTTCTCGAAAGGGTCGCTTGTTGCCGTCGGAGTGGACTCTCAACAAACAAGTATTCAATCAGATTTGCTACCAATGGGAACGGCCAATGATAGACTTATTTGCGACACATCTCAACAATCAGTTGCAGACGTATGTGTCCCCGTGTCCGGATCCAAGAGCATTTGCTGTAGACGCTCTATCGATCCCTTGGGACGGAATGATAGGATATGCGTATCCTCCAGCGCCGTTAATTCAACAAGTATTGCTAAAGATAAAACAATCTCAATGCAAGATTCTGTTGGTAGCATCTCTGTCGCCACAGAGACCGTGGATAAATCTACTCAGGTGTCTGTTGTGGGACCTACCGCGGAAGCTCCCTCCACGAGAGGATCTTCTTTGGCAGGGGAAATCGCGCCAACTGCATCACAACCCGCAAGGTCTCAACCTTCACGTTTTTCCGTTGTGCGGTCCTTCTTGCATGGCAAGCACTTTACAGGACGAGCAGTGGACGCGATTTCTAACTGTAGGAGGACCTCCTCTTCGCTAAACTATGCGGCTAAGTGGAAGGTTTTCCGTCGTTGGTGTAGGGATCATTCTGTTGATATATTTGATCCCTCTATACCAGACATTGCTAACTTTCTAGTATACTTGTTTGACGAAATCAAACTGCAACCGGTTACTATAAAGGGTTATAGATCTATGTTATCTGATACCTATGCACATCATGATAGTTTACAAATTGGATCTAATGTCTCTTTATCGAAATTGGTTAGAAACTTTTCGATAAATAGACCCAGAACTCTTAGATTAATTCCTAAGTGGAATTTAGCTTGGGTTCTCCTTAAATTGAAGGAAAAGCCATTTGAACCTCTTGGGACAGTAGATTTCAAATTCTTATCTTATAAGACAGCTTTTCTCTTAGCTTTCTCTTCTGCCAGAAGAGTCAGTGAGCTTCATGCACTATCGGTGGATGATTCTCATTATCGTAGTGTTGGGAACACTATCACCTTCACTACTAACGTCGGTTTTTTAGCTAAGAATCAGGCTCCTAATAAATATCCGGAACCTATTGTTATTAAGGCTCTTCCGTCTTCAGACGGGCGTAGGCCTTTACTTTATCCTGTTAGAGCACTACGTATCTATAAACAGAGATCTCAGTTCATCAGAAAGGGACGGAAACGTTTCTTTCTGTCTTTGATGCCTAATAGAAAGGACATTTCAGTCCATTCTATTGCTAGATGGATTCAGTTAACTATCCGTACTGCGTATGAAGATTTATCTTCTTCTCAGCAGTCTGTGCTTAAGATTTCTGCTCATGAAGTAAGAGCTCTTTCTACTTCCTGGGCTTATGCTAATAGTGTTGCTATTACAGATTTAATGAAGGCTGCTTATTGGTCTCAGCCATCCACATTTACTAATTTTTATCTCAGAAATATTGAGTCCATTTCTGGAGACCTGCATTGTTTAGGTCCGTTATCTGTTGCTCAGAATGTCGTCCACTAAACAGTTGCAACTATAGTTATGCAGGCTTTCTGTTCCGGCAGTGACTCCGTCCGGCTGCCCTCTTCGCTCTGGGCTATTTGACCCAGGGCAAGGGGAAGGGGGGGGGGGGCGGGTGTTCCCTTAGGTCACCTGCTTTATAGTGAAAAGCAAGGGAATGCCTCCTCCAAGACAGTATTTCTGAGTCGCTTCCGGGATGGTTTTAAAGTGTAATATTAATGTTTAATTTCATTCATGTCTTATTTTTAAAGTGTAGCTCGGTGTGAAGCATTTGTATATGTCAAGTGTCAAACGGGCTTTAATATACAATACTCGGACACTTTTAAATGATTATAAAGAGTCTCAATTCTCTGGACTACTTTATTTATTGGCTTGTTTTAATAATAATTAGTATAAAGGTTATACTGGATATTAATAGAGAACATGAATGTTATTGTGCTCAATTATTAAGGGTAGTGTATCTTTCTAATTTAAATATTAAATAAGAAAGATACATGTAAAGCCTAATACTCCTTTTCTCCTTAAGGGGTTATCTCTTTATTTTATAATTGAGCTTATTGGATTTTCCTCTATGTCCTAGGCCCTCCAGCCTGTTTACTATTCAGCTAAGTCTGGGTCATTGGTACAGTATAAAAATGTTAAAAAATTTATAGTAATTTATATATTTTTTATACTTACCAATGACCCAGACGGGGATGGCCCTCCCTGAGTTGGGAACTCTTGCCTCCCCGCTGAGTACATAGCGCTGACCAGGCACTGCCAGTAAGAATGATATTTGGCGCCAATTTCGGGACGACTGCGTCACTGCGCATGCGCAGTAGAGTCGTACTATGGAGGTCCTTTAGGACATGATTTCTTTTTGTTTTGGATGCAAATTTTGGGGATTGGGGGGCAAAATTTGTGTTTGGCCCTGGTTTTTGTGGAGTTAGCACCAGCTAAGTCTGGGTCATTGGTAAGTATAAAAAATATATAAATTACTATAAATTTTTTAACTTTTCAAAACATTTCAGCAAATTAATTTCATGATACCCATTATTGGAATGAGCTCATTCCTTGAGGGGTCACTTTATATGGTTTTCTTGAAATTTTTTTTTTTAAATTTAAAAAATAATATTTGAAGTAATATGTTTTGATATTGTATGCATTGGTCAACAGGTTTATACAGAATTTGTATCTAGTCTGTCAGATTAAAGTGTGAAACTCATTGTACACTTGCAAATTTCAAACTTTAAACTTTAAACAATATTTATTTGAATTATTGTTCGTCAATAAATAACAACCTTCTCAAAAAATAAAGTACTTTAAGTATTATTTTGAGCATTAACTTATTAGTTAATATACCAATAACATGATTTTGGCGGGCGTTATGGTTTATTAACGGCCCGACAGGAATGAGTAACAGCCAGAGGGTCCATTAACAGCCTGAGACGAAGTCGAGGGCTGGTAACGGCCTGAGGGCTGTTAATCATTCCTGGAGGGCCGTTAATAAACAGGGACGCCCAACAAAATCTTGTTATTACTATTATTACCACTTCTAAAATGGTAATCCAAAGATTCTTCAACTACAGACAACTTGGCACAAGACAAAAGTCAAAACACGCATGCCGTCTGTTTTTTTTTATAAACAAAACGTCACATGCTCATTTAAATATTCATTTAAATACTCATTTGAATATATTTTGTTCCCCTCGAAAATATGACACAAAAGACTGGCCTCCTCCTGAAAACTTTACAAATCAAAACTTGTAATGAGCTATTTACACTCACCTGAACTCTTCCAAATCTATTAATTCATGACCAAATGGTGAATGTTCACAAATGTGTGATATTCATTACATTTATACGCGCGTTTGACATTTCAATCAGAGCCGAGGCGTTTTCGAAATATTTATCTGGAGGCAGGCTGTTAACCAGGTTAACACACAACTTCCAGTTTGAGACTGCACATTATACACTTTTATCGTAAAGGTAAAATTGTTTTAATCTGCTAGAGAACTGCTAGAGAACGCCCTGTGAAGTGGTAATAATATAACAATAACATGACTTTGGAGGGCATTGTGGTTTATTAACGACCCAATAGGTGTGAATAACAACCCGACAGCTTATAAATGGCCCAAGACGAAGTCGAGGGCTGTTAATAAGCTGAAGGGCCCAACAAAGTCATGTTATTACTATTATTACCATTGCGATTCAGAGAAAGTTTTGACTCTGTACCTTACATGGCAGCTACAAACAGTCAATTGGTCTTCATTCAGTTCGCTTGATTGAGACGTTTTTAACGCTTTCAATTTTTGCAAATGTTATTATCATCTGTTCTCAAACAAACTGGTGTCACATGATTTTCACGTGATCGGCACCGGTACTCTTTCAATTGCAGCGAAATTTGAAAACTTAAAAACAAGCCCGATATTTACCGCTTTTAAGTCCGGAATAAAGGCTTAAAATTTCTGCAGACTTACTTACTATATACAGCTGCTTGTTCTTGGGAGACTAACTTTGCTGGACATTTTTATACTGTACCAATGACCCAGACATAGCTGGTGCTAACTCTTAAAATATAGGGCCAAACACAAATTTTGCCCCCCAATCCCCAAAATTTGCATCTAAAACTAAAGAAAACATGTACTGAAAGGCCCTCCACACTTCGCCCCTACTGCACATGCGCAGTGTCAAGGACGTTCCGAAATTGGCGCCATTTATCATTCTAAGTTTGGCCCTTCATCAGTTAACATCTGACTGATCTTTGTGCTTTTAAATCTCAGTTTAAATGATGCCAGACACATAAATATTAGTAAAATGGTGATTCTAAGGAGGATAGAAAAGGAGGAGAGGAAAAGAATGTGTGACAGAATATTATCAGGGCTGTAACTTAAAATTTTTTAATGAAATTATGTTAAGTTACCTATTTTCAAGGCAGCAGCCATTTTGTTGTCATTCTGATTATTTAGTTACACTGTTTTTTCAAGTGTTTTTCCTCTCTCCCTGTCCTTTAAGTTCCCCCTTGCTATTCTCCCATGCTTTTGGCATAGTTTCTGTAATTATTATTACTAAATTTTCTTGGGAGTTTTAGCTGAATAACAGAATGAATTCTGTTCTTTCCCCATGTTTACGTCTTCACCTACGGGTGGTTAGGCGTTGTGTTCTGCATCTACCATCTGATGTTCTGCAGTTTCTTCCCTGGAAGTCTCTGTTTTGCATCAGATGGTGTATTTTTGGTAACTGATTTCGGGCCTGGGTGCCTGGAGTCTTATTTTAGTGTTTTTACACTCATTGTTTACATTTACAACAGCCCTCTGTGTGAGGGGGGGATTTCTAAATAATAATATCTTTATGTTATTTAAATCATAACTAGATACATTATTATTGTTCGTAAGTGTTGAATAAATTGTTTAAAATATTTTTAAAATTTTTGTCCACACTTAGGCTTGGGATCCATTGGGGCTCAACGTTACTTTTCAGAAACTTGGGCTGTTCTGAAAAAATATTTTTTCAAAATATTTTGATTTCAATTATTTTTTCTATATTAATGGATCATATTATTATTATGTATTTTGATTGCCAGGGGTTAGTGCGAGTACCAGGACTTGTTTTCTTTTCACATTGAAAGGATATTGATCAATTGTTTTAAGAGGAAGTCTTCCTCTGACCTTATTATCATTCTATATGTGGTCAGTGTACTCGCATTAACGCCTGTTCTGTATCGTATGATTTCGATGACAATATGGGAAGCGTATGTCACGGTATGTTGTTGGGGATTTGGACACTCCGGTCCTTTCCCCGCAGGGTCACTCTACTTTATCAATTTCTATTTCAGACGATCAAGATTAGGGTGATGTATCTGTGATGTCTTCCAACAGTGTGCCTCCGTCGTCACAATTAATGAAGGGCTAGCGGAAAAGTGCTCATGTAATACGCCAATTGCCTAAGAGGACCCTAGTAGGTTCGACGGCCTTTGACGTCCGCTAGCTCGCCCGGTGTAGCGTCCATTCACCGAATGGTTCGGCAGCCGGGTTCGTCCGTTGCGGTCTAGAAGGAATTTTGGGGTGATGCGAGCACTATAAAATTATCTTAATGCACACCCAGTGACGGCGGATCGGAGGGAGAACGGAGGAAGCCTTTTAGTCCGGTTCATAGCTCGTTCCGGTCCATCCGGACGGCAAGCGAGAGAGGCCCCTCTCTCGTTCAACAACATCTGGCCCCAGATGTTGTGGTACAAATGTGTCGCTAGCGGAGCATACGTCCGTCGCTCGGGACGCTCCGTTGTATAGGCAGTCCGCTGAGACTGCTAAGGCTTCCTCTTCTCGTCAGCGCACACGACCGCACCTTGGCTGCGTGACCGCCGATATATTACCAGCTTCGCCGATCAAGGATTCTTCGGCGACCAGGTCACACCATCCGGCAGCCAGGGATTCGAGACCGATGGACTTCGGACGTTCGCATAGGAAATGTATGCGGGAGCCATCTGATGCGGAGCTGCCCTCGGCGAAGCAGCGATAGACTGCGCCTCCGCAGGTCTCGACGCCGGACATTCTTGTGCACATAGCACAGCTTATCGCAGCATCCCAGCAGCCGACAGAAACGGTGTCGGATCGAGAATTATCCGACAGCGCTGGGTCGGTAGCCGGGGACTCGAGGCCTGCAGACTCCGGACGTTCGCATAGGAAGTGTGCGGGAGTCAACGTACACGGAGCTTCCAGCGGCAATGCATCGTAAGTCCGCTACTGCACAGGCCTCGGGAACGGACGTGCTTTCCTTAATAGCACAGTTTATCGCAGCATCCCAGCATCAACTGAATCTGTCGCATATATTTTATCCGACGATGCTGGGTCGGGACGCTCCGCGGAAGCGGGTACGGACATCCGAAAGTTTCATCCGGTCCGACGGGATACCGAAAGGGATTCGGAGGATTTCAAGCTTTCCCTTTCGGAACAACATATGCTGCGATGCCGGATAAGAAACTGATAGCGTCGGTGGACTTAGAAATTTTAGGTTCGGTTCAGGGACATCGTCCCTCAGTTCCGACATAGTCCAATAATGTCACACAAAATTTCGAATTATTGAACGACGCTATATATAATATTATTTTATGCTTGCTATCCAAGCATTTCTGGTTTCTTGTTCGAAGAGTTATGGAGATGTCTTTCAAAAGTGTGCCTCTGTCGTCATAGTTAATGAAGAGTTAGCGGCAATAAGTGCTCATGGAATATGTCTATCGCTTACGGAGTGACATTCGCTAGCTCACCCGGTGTAGCGTACATTCATCGAATGGTTCGGCTGCCGGGTTCGTCCGTTGCGGTCTAGGAAGGAGATTTGGGTGATGCGAGCACTTTAATTACTTTAGTACTCACCCAGTGACGGCAGATTGAGGACAGATCGGAGGAAGCCAACAACATAGGGGACCGCATGTTGTGGTTCAGATATTTTACATTCGGAGCATATGTCCGTTGCTCGGGACGCTCCGTTATATTGACAGTCCGAGAGACTGTCTTTAATGCTTCCTCATCCTCACAGCAGGGCACACGACCGCACATTGGCTACGTGACCTCGAGTATCCGATCAGTTCGGCATTCAGTGATTCCACAGCGAATAGGTCGCGCCATCCGGTAGCCAAGGGACACGAGGCCTATACACTCTGTTCGCTCGCATATTGGAAGTATGCACGGGGTAACGATCTCGGAGCTTCCTGCGGCAATGCATCGTAAGACCGCTGCTCCTCAGGCCTCAGTGACGGACGTGCTATCCGAGTTAGCACAGTTGTTTCGCAGCATCTCAGCAATTGACAGTTTCTCGGTCGAATCAGGAATTATCCGACGGCGCTGGGTCGGTGCGGTCCGCGGTTGCATCAAGCTACGGACGACCGAACGCTTTATAGGGTCCGACAGGATGGCGAAAGGGATTCGAAAGATTTCGAGTTTTCCCTTTAGTAGTATCGGAAGATGCCTTTCATATCTTCTGGCATTTCTTCCAGTGATTATTTTTCGGACTTCATTGCTGCGATCTTGGATAAGAGACTTATAGCGTCATTGGACTCGGATTTTTCGATCGGTACAGGGACTTTGTCCCTGACTTACCGACGCAGTCCAATATTGTCATTACAACACGTGTTTTATTTTTCGACGCTATATATTCATATATATATACAAGCCTGCTACTAAGCATGATAGTTTAGTTTCTTGTCCGCGTGGCTCATTTCTGCCTTTTTATCTTTTTTACATATAGTTTATTTTGGCAGAGCAGGGCATACCGAGAGTTCATATGCGTCTAGACGGTGTGATTAAAGACTGCATATATTCTTTTTCGCCGTTTATGTCTTTTCCAATTTCAATGTTGGGAACGACATTATGTTTAGTAGACTTAACTTAGACGCTTTATTATACGTAATCCGCCTTACTGAGGCGTTATCATTACGTCTTCAAGAAAAGATTTACGGGATATTATTCTCAATGTAATTTCTTTTGAGGGCAGTAGTTTGTTCACGTATAACTCCGCCCTTCAGTGGCTGATTGGAGTTGGTTAGACGTGATGCAGCCCTAGCTACATCCACGCGTGGATAGTAGGTTAAGAACTCTCTCAGAGTCGCTTCGTTCTCGGAGGAGCTTCTCTTCGACGGCAACTTTCCGGCAATCCATGAATTGCTTGATTTATACATTCTCTTGTCTATCTAGTGTTACAAGAGATTCAGACTGGGGCAAACATTCGGTGGTTGACTCAGAGAGTGCCGCCGCAGTTGCTGGACCCGAGTGTGGCTGTTATGACGGTTGCCAGTCAAACAGATTGGGATATATACTGATCCCTACGGATTCGAAGTGCCAGGGTCTTTGGGTTCCGCAGTCTTTTAGCTATCAGTTTAACTTCCGCGGAATAATGTTTTTTAGGCTTGCTTTATGTCATTGCATGAACATTATTCAGTAACGCATGCCCAAATTCCTGTCCTTTAATTCGACAGTAGTGGCGTATCTCCGGAACCAGGGAGGCACTCTTTCGTTTCCGTTATTCAATTTAATGGAAAGAATCCGTCTGTTGGTTATAGTACACCAAGTTCATTTTTGGTCCGTCATATTCTGGGTCGTCTGATTGTTTTATCGCACTCCCGTTCTCTTACGGGTCGCTTGTTGCTGTCAGAATGGACTCTCAACAAACAAGTATTCAATCAGATTTGCTATCTATGGGAGCGCCCAATGATGTTTTATTTATGACACAGCTTGCTAATCAATTGCAGACGTATGTGTTGGCTTGTCCAGATCTCTGAGCTAATACTGTTAACGCTCTATTGATCTATAGGACGGAATGATAGGATACGCGTATCCTCCGGCGCTGTTGTTTTAGCAGGTATTGCTAAGATAAACAACCACAATACATTTCTGTTGATAGCATCTCTATCTTCACAGAGATAATGAGTAATTTACTCTCTTGTCTACTGTGGATCTTAACGTGAAATCTTCCTCTATGTGAGGATCTTTTTTCACTGGGTAAATCGTGTCATCTTTATCACAACCAGCAAGGTCGCAACCTTCATGTATTCCGTTGTGTGGTCCGTATTGCATTGTAAGCACTGTACTGGACAAGCTTTGGACGCGATTTCTTACTATAGAAGATCCTCTTCTTCGCTATTCTATGCGACTAAAGTGGAGGCTCTTCCGTCGTGGTGTAGGGATCATTATGTTCATATGGTTGATCCCTCCATACTACTCATTGCTATTTTTTAGTATACTTGTTTCACAAGATCTACTGCAGCCTGTTGTTATTTAGGTTATAGGTTTATGTTACCTCATACCTATGCACTCTACGATAGTTTACAATTGAGTCTTTTGTCTCTTTATCTAAGTCAGTTAGTAACTTTTTGATAAATAGACTTAGAATCTTTAGATTAAATTCCTATACGGATTTTAACTTCGGTTCTTATTTAGCTAAGTAATCATTTGAGCCTCTGGAAACAGTAGTTTTCAAATTCTGACCTTTTAGACAGTAATTCTGTTGGTTTCTCTTTTACTGTAGAGTCAGTGAGTTTCATGCACTATCGATGGATGATTTTCACTTTCATAGTTTCGGAATCAATACTTCCGTTACTATTTAGGTTGGATTGTTGCATAAGAGTTAGGCTCCTATTATCCGGAACCTATTATTTTAAGGTCCTTCCGTCTTCGTATGGGCATAGGCCTTTACTCTTTCCGGGTACAGTTTATGTATTTATAAACAGATATCTGTTTATTACAAGGGCGTAAGCTTCTTCTGTCTTTGATGTCTAGTAGAAGGACGTTACGCTCCATTTTATTGTTAATGGATTCTATTAACTAGCGTACTGCTTATGGTATATCATTGGCTTAGCAGTTGTGCTTAAGATTTCGGCTCATGAAGTAAGAGTTCTTCTACTTCTTGGGCTTACATTAATACTGTTGCTATTATAGATTTTTGAAGGCTGCTCATTGCGCTCAGCCATCCATTCATGAATTTTATCTCAGAAATATCGAGTCCATTTCTGGAGGCCTCTATTGTTAGGTCTATTATCTACTGCTCAGAATGTCATTCACTTAACAGTTGCTACTATAGCTAGGTAGGCTGTCTGTTTCGGCAGTGTCTCCGTTCGGCTGCCCTCTTCGCTCTGGGCTATTTGACCCAGGGCAAGAAAAAGGGGGGGGGGGGGGGGGGGAGGGTGTTCCCTTGGGTCACCTGTTTTTACTATGAAAACAAGGGGATACCTCCTCCGGAGTTAGTAATTCTGAGCTGTTATTGGGATGGTTGTTTAGTGAGAAGTTTAAGTTTATAAAATTCATTCAAGTCTTAGTTTTTAAAGTATAGCTTTTGAATATTGCATATGTCAACGGACATGATTATGCAATTCTCACACACTTTTAGGAGTATAAGAGTCTCTATTCTCTAGACTTACTTTATTATTGGCTTACTTTAAAAATTATTAGTATAAGGATTATTGGATATTAATAGAGTACATGGATGTATGAAGCTCAATTTTTGGAAGGTGTTGTATCTTTCTAATTTATCATAAATAAGAAAGATACATGTAAGGCCTATTACTTCTTTTCCCTACAGGGGATGACTCTATTTTATTTTATTGAGCGTATTCCATTTTGCTCTATGTCCTTGGCCCTCCAGCCTTTTTACTATTCAGCTATGTCTGGGTCATTGGTACAGTATAAAAATGTTAAAAAATTTATAGTAATTTATATATTTTTTATACTTACCAATGACCCAGACGGGGATGGCCCTCCCAGGAGTTGGGAACTCTTGCCTCCCCGCTGAGTACATAGCGCTTACCAGGCACTGGTTATTAGAATGATAAATGGCGCCAATTTCGGAACGTCCTTGACACTGCGCATGCGCAGTAGGGGCGAAGTGTGGAGGGCCTTTCAGGACATGTTTTCTTTAGTTTTAGATGCAAATTTTGGGGATTGGGGGGCAAAATTTGTGTTTGGCCCTATATTTTAAGAGTTAGCACCAGCTATGTCTGGGTCATTGGTAAGTATAAAAAATATATAAATTACTATAAATTTTTTAACATTTTACATATTTAATAATTTAAATAAAAATCACATTGTTTACTAGTTGAAACCATTTCTGGAAACTGTTTTTATTTTCGAGTGTTTTCACAGTGAGGAACAAAAGTCACTTGATGTGTCAGGCTGTTGATGAGATGTTCAACTCATTAACGGCCCGACACATCACACAACTTTGTAAGTTGAACGTTACGTTCTTGTAATGCCGTGTTAAACTGTGTTAATGTACTGGGGAATGCCCTATAAATTTGTAATAATAGTTGGTAAAAATCATTTCCAATTTGCCCATCGCCTGTTATTGAGTCATTTACATCAAATGTTTGTATGGTCTGACCTGGTCAATAGAAATCCACGACAATCAGATTTAATAAAAAAATAACACTGGCAACAAATGCATATATTGTTCTTCACTTCGTTTGGAATGAAATTAAAGTCATGGGCAAAAAAATTAACTGTTAGTTTTATGTTTCAATATTTGATGTGTTGAAGAAAGATGTGCAAATTGTCCTAATACAATTGACTTGATATTTAATTAAAGTTTTAAATGCTAGTTCCTATGTGTTACAAGGAAGAAGGAATATCCTGCAATTTTGAGAATCACACATATAACAAAAAAGTCTTGGTTAGTAACTGCTTGGGTCTGGCCTGTAATTGTTTTCTTCTATGGATGATCAAGCCTGAAAATAAGCAATCTGTCATTTGCAGAATGAGGTTCTCAAAGGGTGAATTTGTTGATACTATCCCATACAGTGGACTAATTTATCCTTTGGGTACCTCTTTCTGTTTAGATTTGAGACCTTGATTTGGATTGAGGTTCACAGAGGGTAAATGTAGTGATGCTACCCTCTTGTGCAGTGCAGCATCACCAAATTTACCCTCTGGGGACTTTATTTTGCAGATGACAGTCTGCTTATTTTCTGGCTTGTGGATGATTCTTTTATTTGCTGAAGATGATAACGGTTTACAATATAGAATCTTAACAAATGGAATGGGAGGTAGTGACAATCTGTCGGTAGCCATGTCTTTGAATCCATTCATCAAATTGTGTCATGCCATAAAATTTCAGCCTGCTGTGATGAAATTTAATTTTGATCTTTTTTTGGGTGGCTGTACATTTATGACATCATAGCATATGTGTTTGCTTACCTGTTGCAATTAAAAAGTTGACAAAATAATTGCCTCCCTTGGCAGCATTCGAAAAATTGATTTTACACTGAAAGTCATAACTTCACATGTTGCAGAGCATGACGAAATGATAAATGAGCATGTTTTATTGAACCAATCAGTCATAAATCATATCTCTGGTTGTATTGTTATATAATTCTCAAATACCAGAGTTGTCATTATTTTTTATTTTTAATTACCTAACTTTCTCATTAATTTCTGAACACCCGTTTTTCACAATGAGTTGTGCACGCTTGAAAGTGGCAGTGTTCTTTCACAATGAGTTGTGCACCACTCGAAAGTGGCAGTGTTCAATCAGTATCTTTCTGATGATATTCAACCACTGTGAAAACTGTGAAAACTATATATTGTGGGCGTGTTTCAGACTATTGACAGCAGCCCCTGCACGCTCATTCGAAACAAGTATTTATTTATTGGTGTTTAAGGTCACATACTTATGCACAATGGCTAATCGTGACCGATTCGAAACAAGTGACAGCTTCCAAAAACAAGGTTGACAAAAAAATAAACAGGTCAGTTTTGCTTGGGATATATGATTTTTTAATAAAGACTTATAACACAGACATAATGTATTACACAAAAGACGAATTTAACAACACAAAAATCTCAACTCCAAAAAATATACATAATACAGTATTACAGTTCTATTTAATTTGGTAAGTAAAGTGTTGCAACAACTCACCTATTTTTCCATTTGATGCCTGTAAATTTGACGTCTTGTCTCAAACAACTTTCGTCCAATTTGAAACTTGGGGGTGGGCTTTGACTCGAGTATGGCACCCTAGTTCACAAATCTGAAAAAGTGGGGGGTGGGCTTCGGCACGAGTATGGGCTTCGACACGAGTCAGTACGGTAGTCTTGTTTTTCCCCCAAGTGTGAACACAACCATTGTTCTGTTTTCTGTCGGCAGGAAGCTTGATTTAATATACCATATTCATATTATGCCTAAGACTATTCCTTGTACCTCTTGCTTGCAGGTGAAACATGTGGACGACTCTCATTCCACATGTGTCACTTGCAACAATTGTACTCAGGCCCAATCATGTGGTATTTGTGGGGTTTGGTCCTCAAAATTCTGGGCTTCTGTTAACAAGGTGGTTCTGTCTGGAGCTAGAACCCCTCATTCTCGGGGTAAGGGTAGCCGTGCCTTATCAGATATTTCACGTAGTGACTCCGTCACACAGGATGCTGATCTGTCTTTTTCTGTGGCGAGTTCCTCTGCAACTGTTGACGGCTCTAGTGCGGTGTTACCTGACGTGGAGACCGTGGTCTCTTTGTCTTCTGATGTCACTCTTGAGGCGTCTGTTTTCATAGAGAGCTTCTCCAAGGTCAGCTCGGTGACACTCTCCGATTTGCCTCCTACGCCGTCGACAGTTCCTGAGGAAGTTGTTACTACAGATCCTATTCTGTATGATGGTGGCTCTTCCATCTCCTCTGAGGATGGTATACAGTCTCGGGGGTCCGAGACTGTATCTGCTGGTGTGTCTATGAGCTCTCAGCCTCCCCTGGCTTCGTGGCGAAGCTGTGCGGGTTTGTTGTCTGCTCCGTCTCATCTGGTTAGGTTTGCTCCTAGTCGGTTGAGCAGTTCGGTCGCTTCGGCAGCGATTCCTCGCCCCTTGAGCGAATCGTTTCTTGTTCCTCCTTCCCCTGCTAGTGTGACGACTAGCAGGATGGGGTTGGGACATTGGCATCCAGGGCCTGCTGTTCGGCAGAGGTCAGTGACAGCCCCGGTTAGTTGTCACTCTCGGAACCTTCCTCCGGTGATTCCTCACTGTGTTCCGAGTCTGGATGTCGATCGATGCTTGCCGTCGGTCTCAGAGGATGGGCAGTTGGGTCCTTCTGCCGCGCAGAGGCCAATGGCAGGTTCCTGTCGTTCTTGGAACAATCCTCCAGTGTCTTCTCAGCTTCCAATCGATGTACGCCGTTGGTCCATTTAGAGGATTTGCAGGCAGGGCCTTCTGTTCCGCAGAGGTCAGTGATTGCCCCTGGGCATCACAATAGGGACTATCCTCTGGTGTCTTCTCACTGTCTCCCTATTCTATCTGCCGATCGACGTCGGTCCCTTCTGAGGATTTGGGTTCTTCTACCAGAAGGGTCCATTGGGAGGACACTCCGTCGGGTGATGCTGCTGCGACGGATTCTCAGGGTGACCTGTGTCAGGCCATTTTGGCGCTCACCCGGTTGCTTTCTAGCAACCCTCAAGTTGGCCTCCCTGTGCCCACTTAGGCACAACCTCCTTTGGTCGGTCGCCGAGATGTCTCGCCTGGCCCTTTGGATACTGCACAGTATTCACAGGAGGTTTCTGCTGGTCAGCCCGAGTTGGGCCACGTCTCTTCTGCAACAGAGGATGACGATTTTCTTGAAGGTGATGGGCCCCCTCGTCAGTCTTGGGGCAGGCTTTGGATTTTGTCTTTGGCTTATTGCCGGAAATTCAACCTTCAGACCAGCCATCTATGACTGTCCGGCCACAGTCCTCTGTGGAGCGCCGTAACCCTGTTGAGCCTTCTAGCTCTGAGGCTTTGTGTCCTCTGCAATTGGCTCAGGTTGTTGAGTCCTTCCAGGGCTTAGATGCCAAAATGCGTTCTAAGGCCCTCAAGGGTTCTTTCTTTTCTAGAGCTGATGCCTTTCTGCCTCCATGATGGTTTTGTGTTTACGATTCCGTCTGTCCACCAGTCTTCCAAGGGATGACTACTGAGGATTCTTCTTCCCTCTGGTTAACTAAGCCTAAGTCGGCAGTTCTCCCGATGTCGGTAGTTGAGTCTATGGTGGGCCTGTTCCGAGAGATGCTAGGTATGTTATCTCTTGTGGACCATGTCGTCGCTGCCCTGGCTGAATATTTTCCACCAGGGGAGTTTGATGATGCTCAGGCGCCTTTTCGCATTTTGTCACAGGCTCTTATGAACTTGACACATGCTCACGCCTCTAACATGGCTAATTTGGAACTGGCACGCCGGGATGCAGTGTTGGATTCTTCTCCATCCCTTCCTTCTGAGCAGCGTGCTGTTCTGAGGTCTGCCTGTTTGGTTGGACCTCAGTTGTTCCATGGTTCCGTGGAAGCTGTCCGTGGCGAGGTTCTTTGTCATTCGAAGGACCAGCTTTTTCTATGTCAGCTGGACCAACCTGCTGCTGTGGGTGGTGGTCGTTCCAGGCCCGCCAAGCGTCCTGCTGTGTCTACCTCGTCGGTGATGTCGGCTACGCCTTCGGCTCCGTCTACGCCTTCTGCTCAGAAGAAGCGCCGACGCGGCCAGGCTCGCTGGCAGCCTCAGGCAGGAAAGTCTCAGGACTCTGTCGCTTCCCGAGGTGGTGGTTTCTCCTCTCGGGGGCCTCGTCGAGGCTGCAAGTGAAGGTCCTCACCTTGATTCGCCTCCAGTCGGGGGAAGACTGTCGCTGTTTTACGACCGTTGGACAGAGATAACGTCAGACACTTGGGTCCTCGACATCATACAATCTGGTCTGCGACTGTCCTTCCATCAGCACCCCAGTTTATCTTGGGTGCCCCTCCCTACTCCGGTCCCTTCCGTTTCTCTACGTCGGGACCTTCTGCTGCAGGAGATCAACATTCTCCTCTCCAAAGGGGCAATCAGGATCACCCTTTCACCGGGCTTTTACTCGAGACTTTTCTTGGTGCCAAAGAAAAACGGCCAATTTCGTCCTGTCATCGATCTGAGTATCCTGAACGAGTACATTATAGCACCTCTTTTCAGTATGGAGACTTTCCAGTCAGTTTCGACTTTCAGTTCATCAGGGCAACTTTGCTGCCAGTATCGACCTGAAGGATGCCTACTTCCATGTACCCATTCATCTGGCGTCATGGAAATACCTTCGGTTCTCGTTTCGGGATCGAGTCTATCAATTCAGAGCTCTCCCGTTCGGTTTGTACCTGGCTCCTTGGGCCTTCACCCGACTGATGTCACATGTGCTTGATTTTCACCGTACTCAGTCGGCTGTGACTTCGTCAGCCTACCTGGATGACATCCTCCAATGGCACCACGATGCTGCTGTTCTGGAGTCAGATGTCCGGCAGTTTCTTTGCCTACTAGTGTCGCTGGGTTTCAGAGTCAATCGCGAGAGGTCGGATCTCCTTCCTTCTCAGCAATTTCGTCATTTGGGGATGGATTTTGACACTCTTCACAATGTGGTGTCGGTCCCCAATGCTCGGGCGACGATTCTTTCCGCCTTGACTCGGAACCTGCTTCAATCTTCCTCGATCTCGGCCAGGACTTTCCTTCGGATGCTGGGCCTTTGCGGTTCGGTGACAGATCTCATTCCGCTCGGTCGCTTGTTTGTCCGACCTCTCCAACACTTCCTGTTGGATCATTGGTGTCCGAATGTAGATCCGCTGGACCTGGAACTTCCTATTCCTCGGTCCCTGCTTTGTCACCTCCACACTTGGGCCGATGTTCCCTGGCTGACACAGGTGTTCCGTTGGATCTTCCTTTGGCCGATCGCATCTTTACTGCGGATGCCAGCGATCAGGGCTGGTGTGCAACGTTGGATCCTCTTGGTCTGTTCACTCACGGCGAGTGGGACAGCGAGCAGGTGGGCCTTCATATCAACCAGAAGGAGCTCCTTGCTCTTCTGTTGAGTTTTCGGCTTTAGATCCCTCACCTGTCGGACCATATTGTCCTACTTCTTTCGGACAATTCGACAGTAGTGGCTTACATACGGAATCAAGGAGGCACACATTCGATTCCCATGTATCAGCTATCTCGTGATCTTCTGTTGGCACGGGATGTAAACGCTTGGGTGTCCATTCGACAGATTTCCGGGTGTCTCATCATCCTAGCAGACTCCCTGTCCCTACGCGACAGTGTCCTTCCAACAGAATGGATGCTACATCAGTCGGTGTTTCAGGCGATTTGCGAGCGGTGGGGACGTCCTCTGGTCGATCTTTTTGCCACTCGCTGGAATCATCACGTAGAGACCTTTGTCTCTCCTTGTCCAGATCCTCTGGCATTTGCGGTAGACGCTCTATCTCTGGACTGGAAAGGTTGGAGCGGCTATGCCTTCCCTCCTGCACCGATTCTTCCCCAAGTATTAGCGAAGATTCGTGCTTGCAGTTGCAGGATCATTCTGATCGCACCTCTGTCTCCACAGAGGGTGTGGATCAATCTGCTGCGGCCTCTGTTGGCAGATCGGCCGATTCGTCTACCTCTATGTCGCGATCTTCTTTCCCAGGGTCATCCCAGGAAGTATCACAACAACCTGGCGAGCCTGTCCCTTCATGCCTGTCTTTTATTAGGTCCTGTCTCCGACGTAGAGGTTTTTTGAGACGAACAGTGGAATGGATTTCTGCATCGTGGCGACATTCCACTGGAATGACTTATGCTGCGAAGTGGAAGGTTTTCTGCCGCTGGGGTACAGATCACAAGGTGGATTACCGTGATCCGTCAATCGCTCAAATTGCGGATTTTCTGGTATACCTTTTTGACTCCAAGGGCCTCCAGCCTATTACGATTAAGGGTCTATGCTGTCTTATACTTTCTCTTATGTGGGAAAGCGGTGCATCGGTCGTAATCTTTTTCTCTCCAAACTCATTCGGCACTTTTCTTTGAAGAGGCCTCGAGTTTTGCATTTTACACCCAAGTGGAACTTGGCATGGGTGTTGCACTGTTTGGAGGGGGTGCCATTCGAGCCTTTATCTGAGACCGATATGCGTTTTCTCACCTATAAGACAGCTTTCCTTCTAGCGTTTGCTTCTGCTCGACGAGTCAGTGAGCTTCATGCGCTATCTGTTGATTCTGCTTTCTTCAGAAATGAGGCTAACTGTGTCACCTTCACTACTGATTGCTTTTTTCTGGCTAAGAATCAACTTCCTGATTCGGTACCTCCTCCCACAGGGTTCCCGCGGGGCCTTGAAAACCTGGAAAAGCCTGGAATTCGTCAAAAGGTCATTCAAGGCCTTGAAAGCCTGGAATTTCCAATGGGAGCCTTGAAAATCCTGGAAAATTGGAGAATTTTGCGACACGTAATTTAATCCGAACATATTTTACAGCATTTACAGCAATTGTAATTGCGTGTTTATTAATCCGGTCATATTTTGGAGTATTTACGGCAGTTCCAATGCGTGCATTATTGATAGAACTTTGCAATGATGTGACACTGAAATCCTTTGAAGCATTGTGAATGGTTGCTATTGATGTGGGCGAGCACAATGGTGTATATTTAAGCCAATGGGAAGATTTATTGTAAATTCTGCCTGTTCGAATGCTGAGCGCACGTACGTGGATAATTTATTCATATTGAAAATATTACAAATGGATGATTGTTCAGTTGAACTATTTGAGTATTTCCAAAGCATGTATGTCTGATGAATTTGCCACAACGTCATCTTAAAGTCCTGGCATGGGCAGTCGCCATCACGATAGATCCGAGTTTGGATTTCCAAATGAAAGTGTTATTGTCTTATTCACCTCAAATGTTAACATGTGTGATTTTAAGGATGATTCGCCTATGTATGAAACATTAAAAACTTTTTCACACTTACTGCATTTAGCTGAATACCGTTCAACTGGAACAGGCAGTAACCAGTTATAGTATGCAGTTGATTTAATCCAAGCTTGTTGGAAGGTACACTTTCCCACAACGGAATTACATTTTACTTTTCGTATGACATTTCCGGAGACATTGTGGGTTACGAAATGTGTCATTTACATGTAACATGTAGTTTACTCATTAGGAGAAAGGATGACATCAATTCATTTGCATTCAGTAAGTATTCAGTTAGAATAGCGGTACATGTACAAGAGACAAAGCTATTGTGCCACCTGGTAATTACACTGCAGTTGTAGGATAAACACAAGAAAATGTCTTTCTCAGGCTCACTAATTCTAATCAGTGATATCATTGCTTGGATAGCTTTCAGAAAGAGTTTTCCAAGAAATGATGTCAAGTGTTAGAATTACCAACAAAGGGAAATATAAGAGAAAGTTTCTAGTCGTTATCTGATAATTTAGGGTACTTTGCCAGCCTCGGCCTTGAAAAGCCTTGAATTTCATAAATGGGGGCCTTGAAAATCCACGAAAATTGCCGAGAAATGACCTGGAATGGCCTTGAATTTCAAAGATTTTAACCTGGGGGAACCCTGTCCCATCTGCATTCGGGCTCTCCCCGCTTTTGATGGCCGGAGACCTCTTCTTTGTCCTGTTCGTGCGATCAAGACTTACATTAATCGCACTCAGTTCATTAGGAGGGGTCGGAAGAGATTCTTTCTGTCTCTCATTCCTAAGAGGCAGTCTATCTCTTCCCGTTCTGTTTCCAGGTGGATCTGTCTTGCAATCAACCTGGCATATTCCCGCTTGTCTGCTTCGGATCTTGTTTTGAACCGGTTTAATGCTCATGAGGTTTGAGCCATTTCTGCACCCTGGGCGTTCGCCAGTTCTGTTTCGGGATGTTATGAATGCAGCTTACTGGAGGAATGCTTCTACCTTCTCCTCCTTTTATCTCCGCCACCTACAGCAGCAATCTGAGGGCCTTTATTCGTTAGGCCCGCTGCTCAGGCTGTTGTGTTCCCTCGTTAAATTTGTTTTTATCGGGTCTGTGCTTTCGCTCATCCTTGTTCTTTTCAGGTGCCTTCTCTCTATCTTCATTACAGGTTTCGCTATTGTTCTCAGCCCTTCTTGCTTTTCTTTCTGCTGCTCTTGTTGGTATTGGTTATGTGATTCACCTCCTCCTATTGTTTATTCAGCCAATTGTAAACAATTGTGAGTAGGTTGAAAAGAAATTAAAATTTTTTAGTAAATTTTGTTTCTTAACATACCTACCATAATTGTTTACCGGAGGCCCACCCTCCTTGGAGATATCTTTGATATTGTTGCCTCCCCGCTAAATCACAAACTTCTCGTTGGCGGAAATACGGAATTGACGTCACGACTGTTGTGCATGCGCTCGGTAAATGCAAGAGGTGTGCAGAGAGAGTACCTGTAATTTCGAGCGCCGGTCTCGATCGACCCTTTTGCGATCTTTTTCATGCTTTTGCACTCTATTACTTTTCCAACTTGTTTGGAAAAGTGTCTTAAAAGCTTGACTTAGTTCCGAAGTAGGGCTTGCACTTACGTTACAGCCAATTGTAAACAATTGTGGTAGGTATGTTAAGAAACAAAATTTACTAAAAAAAAATAATTTTTGACAACTGCAATTCACAAACAGTTGGGGTACTCCCCTGATGTCAGTGATGTCATGTCTCTGATATTTCAAGTAAGATTTTGAAAAAAAATTTACTTGTCATTCATCTCAAAAACCATCATGTCATATAATTTCAGCCTTGTATGATAAAATTTAATTTTCATGTTTTTAGGGATTATCAATCTATAACGTTATAGCTTAAATGTTTGGTTACCTATTGCAGTAAAATGGTTTTATGGCCCAATATGGACATTACAGAAATAATCTGTGAAATTGTGGCTTCAAATTATTCATTGCTTTTGAGAACTGCCTTTCACAAAAAGATCATCTGTTAAACGTTTCTCACATTTTGGACTGCTTGACAAACCTACCACCAAGTTACTGCTCTGATTATTACAGGCTGTTCCATACTGTATTCCACGATATAACTAGCGTTGCAAACAGCATTTATTATGTACAGTAGTGCGTTGACCAGAATGTTGGCAGGTGTTTTTGAATTTCAGAGAATTTAGGGAAAATGTCAAAGCTTGATGGCAAGTACAGATTGTATCATTTGTAAGGATATATGAGTACCATTTGAAAACTATTTCTCCGGTCAACGTACCACGCCAATGCAACATGCCTTGGTCCTTATTAGTCTCTCTTCTTGAAAAATAACAGTTTGAGCATTTTTTCAAGGATAAGCCTTGAAAAAACCGAAAAAGACCAAAGTTTGGTCCGAAACTGACTGATCAGGTCCAGAATGCATGGCACACAACTTGATGTCCTGTTCTTCCTCTCTACCAGAGTACACTCCTTTGTCCATATCCCACTATAAATGTTCTGAAAGCTTCAATTATTTGTCTCCCGCTTTTTGAAAAAAACAGGAGATATTAAATTTGGGGTGTCCTTCCGTCCTTCTGTCTTTCCGTCCTTCCGTGTTTTTCAATTCCCGACTCTAACTTTCCTTACAGTGACCGGATTTCGATGAAATTTGGGTAGTACATCACTTTCATCAATTGTGGGTCCAAGTTCGAATATGGGCATTTTTCGTGCATATTTAATTAGGTTTCTGAAATTTGATTGGCTGACGGTTTCCAGACTCTAACTTTCCTTAAAATCAACCGATTTCGATGAAATTTCATATATGGATTACTTTTATTAATACCTAGGTCAAGTTCGAATGTGGGAAATTTTGTTCCGAAAATCTGTCCGTCTGCCCCGTGCGTCAACGCACCTCGGGCTAAAAGCCGTATTTATGAACCGATCTTCACGCAACTTCTTAGGTATCTTTGTTATCATTGTGAGACCAGAATATGTGTTTTGGGGTTTGGTCTAAAATTCAAGATGGCCACCAGTGGCCATTTTGTTCCAAAATTGGGTGTAATCAGTTTTTTGTACAGAACTTCTATATGAAAGTTCGGATTTGAATAAATTATTGTATGAATGTTTAGTAACATGCAATACATCACATATAATACAGGTTTTGTTCTTGTGCAAAAATTATGCAAATTAGGGAAACTTTGATTTATTCAGTGCTACTACTAATACACAGTAAGTGCACACCTTCCGTGTTTTTCGTTTCCAGACTATAATTTTCCTTACAGTCAGTCGATTTCGATGAAATTTGGGTAGTAGATCACTTTCATCAATTGTGGGTCCAAGTTCGAACATGGGCATTTTCCGTGCATATTTAATTATGTTGCTGAAATTTGATTGGCTGATGGTTTCCAGACTCTAACTTTCCTTAGAGTGAACCGATTTCAATGAAATTTCATATATGGATTACTTTTATCAATACCTAGGTCAAGTTCGAATGTGGGAAAGTTAAAAAATTTATAGTAATTTATATATTTTTTATACTTACCAATGACCCAGACATAGCTGCTGGTGCTAACTCTTAAAATATAGGGCCAAACACAAATTTTGCCCCCCAATCCCCAAAATTTGCATCTAAAACTAAAGAAAACATGTCCTGAAAGGCCCTCCACACTTCGCCCCTACTGCGCATGCGCAGTGTCAAGGACGTTCCGAAATTGGCGCCATTTATCATTCTAATAACCAGTGCCTGGTAAGCGCTATGTACTCAGTGGGGAGGCAAGAGTTCCCAACTCCTGGGAGGGCCATCCCCGTCTGGGTCATTGGTAAGTATAAAAAATATATAAATTACTATAAATTTTTTAACATTTTTATACTGTACCAATGACCCAGACATAGCTGAATAGTAAAAAGGCTGGAGGGCCAAGGACATAGAGCAAAATGGAATACGCTCAATAAAATAAAATAGAGTCATCCCCTGTAGGGAAAAGAAGTAATAGGCCTTACATGTATCTTTCTTATTCATGATAAATTAGAAAGATACAACACCTTCCAAAATTGAGCTTCATACATCCATGTACTCTATTAACATCCAATATAATCCTTATACTAATAATTTTTAAAGTAAGCCAATAATAAAGTAAGTCTAGAGAATAGAGACTCTTATACTCCTAAAAGTGTCTGAGAATTGCATAATCATGTCCGTTGACATATGCAATATTCAAAAGCTATACTTTAAAAACTAAGACTTGAATGAATTTTATAAACTTAAACTTCTCACTAAACAACCATCCCAATAACAGCTCAGAATTACTAACTCCGGAGGAGGTATCCCCTTGTTTTCATAGTAAAACAGGTGACCCAAGGGAACACCCTCCCCCCCCCCCCCCTTTTCTTGCCCTGGGTCAAATAGCCCAGAGCGAAGAGGGCAGCCGAACGGAGACACTGCCGAAACAGACAGCCTACCTAGCTATAGTAGCAACTGTTAAGTGAATGACATTCTGAGCAGTAGATAATAGACCTAACAAAAGAGGCCTCCAGAAATTGACTCGATATTTCTAAGATAAAATTCATGAATGTGGATGGCTGAGCGCAATGAGCGGCCTTCAAAAATCTATAATAGCGACACTATTAATGTAAGCCCAAGAAGTAGAAGAACTCTTACTTCATGAGCCGAAATCTTAAGCACAACTGCTAAGTCAATGATATACCATAAGCAGTACCGATAGTTAATAGAATCCATTAACAATAAAATGGAGCGTAACGTCCTTCTACTAGACATCAAAGACAGAAGAAGCTTATGCCCTTGTAATAAACAGATATCTGTTTATAAATACATAAACTGTACCCGGAAAGAGTAAAGGCCTATGCCCATACGAAGACGGAAGGACCTTAAAATAATAGGTTCCGGATAATAGGAGCCTAACTCTTATGCAACAATCCAACCTAAATAGTAACGGAAGTATTGATTCCGAAACTATGAAAGTGAAAATCATCCATCGATAGTGCATGAAACTCACTGACTCTACAGTAAAAGAGAAACCAACAGAATTACTGTCTAAAAGGTCAGAATTTGAAAACTACTGTTTCCAGAGGCTCAAATGATTACTTAGCTAAATAAGAACCGAAGTTAAAATCCGTATAGGAATTTAATCTAAAGATTCTAAGTCTATTTATCAAAAAGTTACTAACTGACTTAGATAAAGAGACAAAAGACTCAATTGTAAACTATCGTAGAGTGCATAGGTATGAGGTAACATAAACCTATAACCTAAATAATAACAGGCTGCAGTAGATCTTGTGAAACAAGTATACTAAAAAATAGCAATGAGTAGTATGGAGGGATCAAGAATATGAACATAATGATCCCCACACCACGACGGAAGAGCCTCCACTTTAGTTGCATAGAATAGCGAAGAAGAGGATCTCCTATAGTAAGAAATCGCGTCCAAAGCTCGTCCAGTACAGTGCTTACAATGCAATACGGACCACACAACGGAATACATGAAGGTTGCGACCTTGCTGGTTGTGATAAAGATGACACGATTTACCCAGTGAAAAAAGATCCTCACATAGAGGAAGATTTCACGTTAAGACCCACAGTAGACAGAGTAAATTACTCATGATCTCTGTGAAGATAGAGATGCTATCAACAGAAATGTATTGTGGTTGTTTATCTTAGCAATACCTGCTAAAACAACAGCGCCGGAGGATACGCGTATCCTATCATTCCGTCCTATAGATCAATAGAGCGTTAACACTATTAGCTCAGAGATCTGGACAAGCCAACACATACGTCTGCAATTGATTAGCAAGCTGTGTCATAAATAAATCATCATTGGGCGCTCCCATAGATAGCAAATCTGATTGAATACTTGTTTGTGAGAGTCCATTCTGACAGCAACAAGCGACCCATAAGAGAACGGGAGTCCGATAAAACAATCAGACGACCCGGAATATGACGGACCAAAACTGAACTTGGTGTACTATAACCAACAGACGGATTCTTTCCATTAAATTGAATAACGGAAACGAAAGAGTGCCTCCCTGGTTCCGGAGATACGCCACTACTGTCGAATTAAAGGACAGGAATTTGGGCATGCGTTTCTGAATAATGTTCATGCAATGACATAAAGCAAGCCTAAAAAACATTATTCCGCGGAAGTTAAACTGATTGCTAAAAGACTGCGGAACCCAAAGACCCTGGCACTTCGAATCCATAGGGATCAGTATATATCCCAATCTGTTTGACTGGCAACCGTCATAACAGCCACACTCGGGTCCGGCAACTGCGGCGGCACTCTCTGAGTCAACCACCGAATGTTTGCCCCAGTCTGAATCTCTTGTAACACTAGATAGACAAGAGAACGTATAAATCGAGCAATTCATGGATTGCCGGAAAGTTGCCGTCGAAGAGAAGCTCCTCCGAGAACGAAGCGACTCTGAGAGAGTTCTTAACCTTACTATCCACGCGTGTGGATGTAGCTAGGGCTGCGTCACGTCTAACCAACTCCAATCAGCCACTGAAGGGCGGAGTTATACGTGAACAAACTACTGCCCTCAAAAGAAATTACATTGAGAATAATATCCCGTAAATCTTTTCTTGAAGACGTAATGATAACGCCTCAGTAAGGCGGATTACGTATAATAAAGCGTCTAAGTTAAGTCTACTATACATAATGTCGTTCCCAACATTGAAATTGGAAAAGACATAAACGGCGAAAAAGAATATATGCAGTCTTTAATCACACCGTCTAGACGCATATGAACTCTCGGTATGCCCTGCTCTGCCAAAATAAACTATTTGTAAAAATGATAAAATGGCAGAAATGAGCAACGCGGACAAGAAACTAAACTATCATGCTTAGTAGCAGGCTTGTATATATATATATATATATAGCGTCGAAAAATAAAACACATGTTGTAATGACAATATTGGACTGCGTCGGTAAGTCAGGGACAATGTCCCTGTACCGATCGAAAAAACCGAGTCCAATGACGCTATAAGTCTCTTATCCAAGATCGCAGCAATGAAGTCCGAAATAATAATCACAGGAAGATAATGCCAGAAGATATGAAAGGCATCTTCCGATACTACTAAAGGGAAAACTCGAAATCTTTCGAATCCCTTTCGCCATCCTGTCGGACCCTATAAAGCGTTCGGTCGTCCGTAGCTGATGCAACCGCGGACCACACCGACCCAGCGCCGTCGGATAATTCCTGATTCAACCGAGAAACTGTCAATTGCTGGGATGCTGCGAAACAACTGTGCTAACTCGGATAGCACGTCCGTCACTGAGGCCTGAGGAGAAGCGGTCTTACGATGCATTGCCGCTGGAAGCTCCGTGATCGTTACCCCGTGCATACTTCCAATATGCGAGCGAACGGAGTGTATAGGCCTCATGTCCCTTGGCTACCGGATGGCGCGACCTATTCGCCGTGGAATCACCGAATGCCGAAACTGATCGGATACTCGAGGTCACGTAGCCAATGTGCGGTCGTGTGCCCTGCTGTGAGGATGAGGAAGCATTAAAGACAGTCTCTCGGACTGTCAATATAACGGAGCGTCCCGAGCAACGGACATATGCTCCGAATGTAAAATATCTGAACCACAACATGCGGTCCCCTATGTTGTTGGGCGAGAGAGGAACCTCTCTCGCTCACAGCCCGGACGGACCTGGACAAGCCAGGAACCGGACTAACAGGCTTCCTCCGATCTGTCCTCAATCTGCCGTCACTGGGTGAGTACTAAAGTAATTAAAGTGCTCGCATCACCCAAATCTCCTTCCTAGACCGCAACGGACGAACCCGGCAGCCGAACCATTCGATGAATGTACGCTACACCGGGTGAGCTAGCGAATGTCACTCCGTAAGCGATAGACATATTCCATGAGCACTTATTGCCGCTAACTCTTCATTAACTATGACGACAGAGGCACACTTTTGAAAGACATCTCCATAACTCTTCGAACAAGAAACCAGAAATGCTTGGATAGCAAGCATAAAATAATAATATATATAGCGTCGTTCAATAATTCGAAAGTTTGTGTGACATTATTGGACTATGTCGGAACTGAGGGACGATGTCCCTGAACCGAACCCAAAATTTCTAAGTCCACCGACGCTATCAGTTTCTTATCCGGCATCGCAGCATATGTTGTTCCGAAAGGGAAAGCTTGAAATCCTCCGAATCCCTTTCGGTATCCCGTCGGACCGGATGAAACTTTCGGACGTCCGTACCCGCTTCCGCGGAGCGTCCCGACCCAGCATCGTCGGATAAAATATATGCGACAGATTAAGTTGATGCTGGGATGCTGCGATAAACTGTGCTATTAAGGAAAGCACGTCCGTTCCCGAGGCCTGTGCAGTAGCGGACTTACGATGCATTGCCGCCGGAAGCTCCGTGTACGTTGACTCCCGCACACTTCCTATGCGAACGTCCGGAGTCTGCAGGCCTCGTGTCCCCGGCTACCGACCCAGCGCCGTCGGATAATTCTCGATCCGACACCGTTTCTGTCGGCTGCTGGGATGCTGCGATAAGCTGTGCTATGTGCACAAGAATGTCCGGCGTCGAGACCTGCGGAGGCGCAGTCTATCGCTGCTTCGCCGAGGGCAGCTCCGCATCAGATGGCTCCCGCATACTTTTCCTATGCGAACGTCCGGAGTCCATCGGTCTCGAATCCCTGGCTGCCGGATGGTGTGACCTGGTCGCCGAAGAATCCTTGATCGGCGAAGCTGGTAATATATCGGCGGTCACGCAGCCAAGGTGCGGTCGTGTGCGCTGACGAGAAGAGGAAGCCTTAGCAGTCTCAGCGGACTGCCTATACAACGGAGCGTCCCGAGCGACGGACGTATGCTCCGCTAGCGACACATTTTGTACCACAACATCTGGGGCCAGATGTTGTTGAACGAGAGAGGGGCCTCTCTCGCTTGCCGTCCGGATGGACCGGAACGAGCTATGAACCGGACTAAAAGGCTTCCTCCGTTCTCCCTCCGATCCGCCGTCACTGGGTGTGCATTAAGTTAATTTTATAGTGCTCGCATCACCCCAAAATTCCTTCTAGACCGCAACGGACGAACCCGGCTGCCGAACCATTCGGTGAATGGACGCTACACTGGGCGAGCTAGCGGACGTCAAAGGCCGTCGAACCTACTAGGGTCCTCTTAGGCAATTGGCGTATTACATGAGCACTTTTCCGCTAGCCCTTCATTAATTGTGACGACGGAGGCACACTGTTGGAAGACATCACAGATACATCACCCTAATCTTGATCGTCTGAAATAGAAATTGATAAAGTAGAGTGACCCTGCGGGGAAAGGACCGGAGTGTCCAAATCCCCAACAACATACCGTGACATACGCTTCCCATATTGTCATCGAAATCATACGATACAGAACAGGAGTTAATGCGAGTACACTGACCACATATAGAATGATAATAAAGTCAGAGGAAGACTTCCTCTTAAAACAATTGATCAATATCCTTTCAATGTGAAAAGAAAACAAGTCCTGGTACTCGCACTAACCCCTGGCAATCAAAATACATAATAATAATATGATCCATTAATATAGAAAAAATAATTGAAATCAAAATATTTTGAAAAAATATTTTTTTAGAACAGCCCAAGTTTCTGAAAAGTAACGTTGAGCCCCAATGGATCCCAAGCCTAAGTGTGGACAAAAATTTTAAAAATATTTTAAACAATTTATTCAACACTTACGAACAATAATAATGTATCTAGTTATGATTAAAATAACATAAAGATATTATTATTTAGAAATCCCCCCCTCACACAGAGGGCTGTTGTAAATGTAAACAATGAGTGTAAAAACACTAAAATAAGACTCCAGGCACCCAGGCCCGAAATCAGTTACCAAAAATACACTATCTGATGCAAAACAGAGACTTCCAGGGAAGAAACTGCAGAACATCAGATGGTAGATGCAGAACACAACGCCTAACCACCCGTAGGTGAAGACGTAAACATGGGGAAAGAACAGAATTCATTCTGTTATTCAGCTAAAACTCCCAAGAAATTTTAGTAATAATAATTACAGAAACTATGCCAAAAGCATGGGAGAATAGCAAGGGGGAACTTAAAGGACAGGGAGAGAGGAAAACACTTGAAAAAAACAGTGTAACTAAATAATCAGAATGACAACAAAATGGCTGCTGCCTTGAAAATAGGTAACTTAACATAATTTCATTAAAAAATTTTAAGTTACAGCCCTGATAATATTCTGTCACACATTCTTTTCCTCTCCTCCTTCTCTATCCTCCTTAGAATCACCATTTCACTAATATTTATGTGTCTGGCATCATTTAAACTGAGATTTAAAAGCACAAAGATCAGTCAGATGTTAACTGATGAAGGGCCAAACTTAGAATGATAAATGGCGCCAATTTCAGAACGTCCTTGACACTGCGCATGCGCAGTAGGGGCGAAGTGTGGAGGGCCTTTCAGGACATGTTTTCTTTAGTTTTAGATGCAAATTTTGGGGATTGGGGGGCAAAATTTGTGTTTGGCCCTATATTTTAAGAGTTAGCACCAGCAGCTATGTCTGGGTCATTGGTACAGTATAAAAATATTTGTACCGAAAATCTGGCCATCTGCCTGTCCATCTGCCCATGCATCAACGCACCTCAGACTATGAACCGATCTTCACGAAATTTCTTGTGCATCTTTGTTATCATTGTGAGACCAGAATATGTCTTCATCATTACTTCTTTTGCAACTCTACAAAGTCAGACTCTCCCAGTACTATATACAGACCGCCATATTATCTGGTCATCACTTCCAAGGTTTCATTAACTTCCAATCACAAGCTTTACAGGTTGGTTAACACTTTTCACATCAGTTTAATGTAATATGTCTTATCATATGGTCTTAATTTTTAGTGATTCTCACAGTTATACTCCACATCACTTTACTTGCTTTGATAGTGACCTCTGTGAAAATAAATCTGATAACCACTGCAGACGTGTTAACTCTCCCGGAATGCCCGGGTTTCTCCCAGAATTAGCTATACCCTCCCGCCCGGGAGTCAATTTGGACCAAAAATCTCCCGGAAAGTCGACATACCAGACAAAAACTGAATCCACCAGCTTTTGTTTACAAATACAAAAGCATGTGCTCTACTCTCAATGGCAAGGTCATTAAGTTTGTGTGAAACGTCTCCACTTACGTAAGACCTGATGACCAATTCTCATTTCTGTCAATGGCCATGTTGTGATTATTGCAATACGTTTGACAGGCAGATTAAATGAATTTGAGATGCAGGATAATTGCTGAAATTGATTATATATTAAAGGCACACCTTTGCTTGTATACAGGTAGCAGTCAAATCGAAAAATAAATTCCATACGTATAAAATCTTGTCCATTCGAAAAATGTGCAAAAATACGCACAAATTTATTGTGCATTTTGGATTTCACTTTCAGATAATTATAGCCAATTTTGGAGACAAACGGCTCAAACATATGAGTTGCTGTAATTTTCAATATATTGGGAAAAATTTCCGATTCGCAATTTTATAAAGCAGGCTGTGAAAAAAATTATGTTTTTGGTGAAAAAAATCTCTAAAAAGTTGGTAATTTACGGCACTTGCACGTTTTTTCATTCGTAGTGATAAATGGACAACAAAATATCCCCGAGATGTTTCGTCCTGGGCTGGCTGTGGCATAATTTTCACGTTTCACTGAAAAATGATCACCCCATTCCAAATCCCCTTCGTAAATGACCAACTACTTCCAGTGAGTAACCGGTGTGGTTAGGTGGGGCGCTGGGCTTTGGAAGATCGAATTACCACAACAACCGGGCTCTGGGGTGTGCCTAAACACCACAGATCGTCTCAGGTTACCGCAGGTCGCCGCAAGTACCCATAATTACCCAAATGGATCCAAAACTTTCAACACAGCACCATAACTGATATAGTGCTGAAAAGGTCGAAAATATCTCCAAACATTCTGTACATAAAACCATTGAAATATGGATGTCATTGGAACAAGCTCAGATATTGGCACATGACCACATCCATATTTCTGATTTCTGTTTTTCTCTATATTTCTATGGTTTGGCTTTTGAAAGGACAAATTGTTCAAATAAAACACATTAGGGTGGAATGTTTAATGTATGTGTGTGTGAGGGGGGGGGGGGGGGGGAAATTATTGATGTGCTGCCCATGTGCAAAAATCTCACTGACAAGCATCCGAGTCTCAGTGGGAGCTCATCAAAATCTCACTGACAGTCACCTCCAGAGGTTAACAGGTCTGGGTCACTCACCACCAGTTAGTAGAACGTTGACGTATGTTCCTTTGATGTATTGTTGTTGGGCTGTTTCCTGTTATGTGTGTGTGTGTGGGGGGGAGGGGGAGGGGGTATTTGGTATTAATTTATATTTAAAATTGATCGATCCACACATGGTTTCTACGCGCAAAAAAAATCTCCCTGAAAATCATGTCATCTCCCTGAAAATTTTCTTCAATCTCCCTGAAAAAAATTTTGGGAGGTTAACATGTCTGACCACTGTCTGAAGCACTGTCTATTCTGTCTCTTCTAAATAACTTTAACTTGCAACTCAACTATATTCCACTGGATGCATTAATTCCCCTTGAAACTGCTTAAATGTAATTAGGTGATGGCTCTTCAAATGAAAGATCTACTTGCAGTTTTGAGCAATCCAAAGACAGAAACAGCATGGGAATGATTGAGAAGATATCCTAATCATGGTGGAGGGATTGTTATCACCTATTCTTTTCAGGAATTGTCTTTGTTAATTATAGATATTCTTACATTGAGTTAGGTAGTTAGGGGCTAGGGCTCTTCAGGGCTTACACTTCTATTAATATTTTGTCTTCTATGGGTTTATAAGGTTTGCTAAGACAAAATGAATAATTCTGTTTCCAATATTCATTGAATAGTTTTTGTATCTTATTCATGGAGCAGTAACCGTATCCTCATTCAGAAGGTTATTTTCCATGTTAAAATATTTTTGTACTGTATGCATCTGCATTGGGTATTACCTTGTTAGCAATTCTTAGGCTTTTTGCTTTGCTTACTCAAGCTTTAAGCTTTGTGATTTTCAATTCTATAACTCACATATTTATAAACATTTCATATATAATTATATGCATCAGCACACCAACGGATGCTTGGTTAGTCACTACAACTCTTTCAATCGTCAATGTCTGTTATCTCCTACTATGCTTTATATGTGTACACCTCCTTCCTTTTGTTCATTTGGCATGTTGTGTTAGTGTGGTAGGTTGACCAGAGAAATTACAATTTTCTCCCAAATTTTATTTCTACCCTACTTACCACACCAACACAAATTATGCCCCCCCTTATCAAAATATTGCTGTAAACAATATTTTGAACAGTCTCCCTGCTCCACAGATATATAGTTACGTGCATATTCGATTCACAAAATAAGGAATTGAAGCTTTCAGCACATTTATGGCAGATAATGGACAAAGACGTGTACTCTGGTAGAGCGGAAGAATGGTACATTGGGTTGTGCGCCATGCATTCTAACCCAGATTGGTTTGGTTAGGACCATTCTTTGGTCTTTTTGATATTTTTACACTGTAAACCAATGGCCCAGACTAGCTGGTGCTTAACTCAAAGTTATTAAGGGCCAAACACAAATTTTGAACCCCCCCAGTCCCCAAAATTTGCTTGCAAAACCGAAAATTAAAAGTCCTATCTGGCCTGCCATACATTTACTCTACATGCATGCGCAGACGTCTGGAAGTGAACGGAATTGGCGCCAACATCATTCTTTGTTTCGCCCAAAAAGTCATCAACAATGAAATGACATCTGTGCTTTAAAATCTTCTTTTCTGAGGATGCCAGACACAAATCAATGCAAGAATTGGTGGATACTAGGCTGTTATTGGATGAAGGAAGTGTTCAACGGTGGTTTTGGACGTTCAGGGCTGTAACTTTATAATATTTATAAAATTATTTTATGTTTCCCAATTTCGGGACATATGCCTGACATCATCATTTTTAAAAATGATTATTCCACTGTGTGTTAAGTATTCCTTCCCTATCCTTCCATGAACCCTTCCTGTTAAACTCTTAAGCTTTTTGGCTATTTTTTTTTTTATTTTTTTATTAAATTTCTTGGGAGTTTAACATTTATTACAGAATATTTTTCTATTTCTTCCCCAGGGCTACGTCCTCACTCTAGGGGTGTTAGGCCATTTAGTCTTGCATCTTCTGTCCAATGTATCATTTTGTCTTTGTATGAAGATTTAGCTTTGCATTTGATAGCATTTCAATTGGTTCTGATTTTGGGCCTTTTTGTGTGCCTTGGCTGACTCTTTATTGTATATTATGGACCTTTGAAATTATGAATTATTTCAGGGGCAGTCGAAGCCTGTTAATCATACCTACTTCCATTTCTAGATCCAGGTTTCTATTAATGTCGGTACTCATCTTGTATATTTCCAGGTTTATAGTGTCATAGCTATCAGTTAGTACACGTCAGGGAGTGTTGTTACTGGAATTTATTGTACACCTGGATGGGGTTGCCTGTGGGTTACCTCGGTAGTGTGTTTACTCTCCAGAGATTGGACATGTGTATGTTATATATTATATCACCGGTTTTCGACCTATCTGCGCACGCCGTCTCCGGTGTACGTTATATAGCGGGCAGTATTAATTACCGGGATCGTCTCTATAGCCTTAACTCTGAAGTGGCGTTAAGCACCATTTATTAATAATAAATTAATACCTGAGTGCCTGTTCATCGAATATTTCTATTGTTTTTTGGTACCGCTCTTACTGATTCCAGAGTGCTCCCCTCCTCTTTCTTTTTGAAGATTCCTTCAAAAGAAAAGGGGTGGGGGGGATTTTTTTTTACCTCTCCACTGGCTTGATAGGTATGTAACTATGAGGGAAGCTGTTTTGTCCATAATTATATCCTGCATACAGCTGGAGTTTTATTGTGTGCGGTGTATGTTTGTGGGGGATATTCTCTCATTCTCAAATACGCCATCCTAATTTTTGGTGCTTAGTCCGGGCTAACCTTAAAAATTGGGAACTTGTTACATCCAATTAGCATAGTCTTCATGCTAAGTATACAGAATTACTTGAACTGGGCTCCTTTTTTGTGATATGTTTTCTCTGTTACTGTATAGAGAGAAATACATGTAATTCCTAATAATGTTAATTTCCTTTCACCTTGGATTACAGGATTGGAACTATGTTGATCTACTAATTCTGAAGTCCTAGGCCCTCCACCTTTTTACGATTCAGCTAGTCTGGGCCATTGGTTTACAGTGTAAAAATATTATAAATTCATAGTAATTTGTATATTTTTATACTTACCAATGGCCCAGATGGAGATGGCCCTCCCATGAGCGGGCACTCATACCTCCCCGCTGAATTTTTATGTTGTACTCTCTTCTACAAAGAATGATATGGCGCCAATTCCGGTCACTTCCTGACGTCTGCGCATGCACGGAGAGTAAATGTATGGAGGGCCAGATAGGACGTTTAATTTTCGGTTTTGCAAGCAAATTTGGGGAATTGGAGGGTTCAAAATTTGTGTTTGGCCCTTAATAACTTTGATTTAAGCACCAGCTAGTCTGGGCCATTGGTAAGTATAAAAATATACAAATTACTATGAATTTATAATTTTGGGGTTTTTTCAAGGCTTATCCTTGAAAAAATGTTCAAGTTGCATTTTTTAAAGAAGTGAGACTAATAAGGAGCAAGGCATGTTGCGTTGGTGAGGTAGGTTTTGTTGAAATAAAATTTTGGAGAAAATTTTAATTTCCATTGTTTAATAATTTCTCAAATCTAGACTCATTAATGCCAAAAGGTATCGAAACTGGGAAGTTTGAAATGGGCAATAATTTGGCAAATTTTTGTCTGACATAATGTTGGAAAAAGATGTCAGGTAGAAAAAATAACAAGTAGGGAGTTCTTGTATCTAAAAGGTCTGTTAGACGCTAACATTTTTTTTTAGCTCAACTTTGGCGAAGCCAAATTTGAGCTTTTGTCATGGCCCATCGTCCGTCTGGCCATCTGTCCGTCTGTCCGTCTGTTGTCCGTACGTCAACAATTGGATACGGCTCGGGCTAGAGGCCGTATTTATGAACTGATCTTTACGAAACTTCTTGGGTACCTTTGTTATGACCGTGGGACGAGAACGAGTGTTTTTGGGTGCGTCCGAAATTCAAGATGGCCACCAGCTGCCATTTTGTACCGACGATGCAGAAATCTGTTTTTTGTACAGAACTTCCATATGAAAGCTCTGATTTGAATAATTTTTTGTATGAATGTTTAGTACCATGGGATACATCACATATAATACGGGTTTTTTTCTCGTGCGCAAATTGTGCAAATTAGACTAATTTTGATGTTTTTTGGTGTTACTTTCAGCACTGTAAGTGCAAATGCCAATACGGCTTGGGCTAGAGGCCGTATTTATGAACCGATCTTTACGAAACTTCTTGGGCACCTTTGGTATCACCGTGGGACGAGAACGAGTGTTTTTGGGTCCGGTCCAAAATTCAAGATGGCCGATGGCAGCCATTTTGTACAAAATTAGGTGCAATCAGATTTTTGCACAGAACTTCCATATGAAAGCGCTGATTTGAATAATTTTTTGTGTGAATGTTTAGTACCATGGGATACATCACATATAATACGGGGTTTTTTCTCGTGCAGAAATTATGCAAATTAGATGAACTTTGATTTTTTCATTGCGACTTACACACAGTAAGTACACATGTCAATACGGCTCGGGCTAGAGTCTGTATTTATGAACTGATCTTCACGAAATGTCTTGGGTACCTTTGTTATCACCTTGGGACGAGAACGAGTGTTTCTGGGTGCGGTCTAAAATTCAAGATGGCTGCCAGTGGCCATTTTGTACCGAAATTAGGTCTAATCAGTTTTTTGTACACAACTTCTATACGGCTCAGACTAGAGGCCATATTTATGAACCAATCTTTACGAAACTTCTTGGGTACCTTTGTTATCACCGTGGGATGAGAGCGAGTGTTTTTGGGTGTGGTCCGAAATTCAAGATGGCCACCAGCAGCCATTTTGTACCAAAATTAGTGCAATCAGTCTTTTGTACAGAACTTCTGTATGAAAGTTTTGATTTGAATAAATTTTTGTATGAATGTTTAGTAACATGGAATACATCACATATTGTAAGGTTTTTTTTTTTCGTGCAGAAATTATGCAAATTAGATGAACTTTGATTTATTCAGTGCTACTTACACAATGTAAGCACACATGTCAATACGGCTCAGGGTAGAGGCTGTATTTATGAACCGATCTTCACAAAACTTCTTGGGTACCTTTGGTATCGCCTTGGGATGAGAATGAGTGTTTCTGGGTGCGGTCCAAAATTCAAGATGGCTGCCAGTGGCCATTTTGTACCAAAATTTGGTCCAATCAGTTTTTTGTCACAAGTTCGATACAGCTCGTATTTATGAACTGATCTTCACAAAACTTCTTGGGTACCTTTGTTTTCACCTTGGGACAGGAACGAGTGTGTTTTGGGGTGCCTTTGTTATCACTGTGCTATGAGAACAAATATTTTGGGGTTGAGTCAGACCCACTCTGGGACTCAAAGATTTCTTTTCAGTTTAGCATCTGACTGTAGCCCACCTTTACAATACTTCACCTATACATTTGTTACAGGCAACGGTCAGTATTTATGTACAGACCGTTACAATACTTTATATGTACCTTTGTTATCAGGTCATTACCTAGATGTTTGTCATTGCTGTGTCACATACTATACATGTACATGTCTTTGTCTTGACAAGTTGAGCTACAGTGTCATTGACACTTTCATTTAAATCTTCTGTGCATGATTTTCCATATGTCAGGTCACTGATGTCTCCTAAAAACTATTTTGTGGACAGAATTGCAATGTAACCATTTTTAGGTATGGTGTTTAGGCTTAAATGTATTTGCAAAATTTCAAAAATGTGCTTAGGATAAATACAGAGATATGAGAGCTAAAAGAAAATAATGTAATTCAGCCTTCCTTTGAACTCTGTGGTTTTAAAAAACTTGTTTGAGAAACTAGTAAAATGCAGAGGAGGTAAACAAACCAAAGTGCATCAGATAGAAGTGAATAGAAGTGTCGAAAGTAAGAACTTCAACTAAAATGCACTGACGAAAATAAGAAGAAGAGAAAAAGGACCACATATAACTTCATTGAATGACTTAATTATAGAAACTAATGATTTGATTTTGTTTGTTCTCAGGTACATTATGTGAGAAGGGTATAAAACTAGACATGCAGTACAAAGAATATACAATGACAAAGACAAAATATTGAAAAATAATAAGGCCTAAAAAAGTTAAAAATCTGTTTCTCAGGCCCTCCTGCAGGATTCTTTTGGCTGACACATGCTCTCTTTATAACAATGCAAACTTAAAAAAATAAAAAATTAAATGATGTATGTCTGATATTTTACCCAAGTTAATGAAATTGATAAATTTTCCCTTGGGTGCAACAAGGCTTTTGCAATGCTTTAGCACTCAAGAGACGAAATACACCATCACCCATGCAGTTCTGTAGATTATGAGACATAAAACAGAAAACAAATCAAGAAGATGAACATTTGATGGCAAAGAAATAATTACAAAAATAAAAAAAAAATAAAAAAACACTCGCCCACATGCAATTTTACAACAAAAAAATGGTCTGAGAAACAGAAGATCTACTAATCAAAAATGAATTATAATTAAAAAAAGTGCTGCAGTTTTTCTGTCCTCAATATCTTGCTTGCTGAATAATACACATAAATGTCTTTCTAAAAATCAATAATTGCAGTGTTTTCTTAAAATCGCTGTGCATATATTCCTATGTGGACTTACTTGTAAGTCAGCATGAGTTTTTTGTAAAACAAAATAGTTTATTGTTCAATTTCAGGCCAATGAATGGATTCAGTCCAAGAATTTGCCTGGTTTATTTGTAGGCAGTACAGGTGCTCAAGTTCTGAGCCAGCAGGAGCTTGCAGGTGGCGATAAATATCATCAGGCATGGTTCAAGAAAGTAAGTTATGGCCTGTTAAATGCTTCAATTAAAGAACAGATTTGCTTTGCCCTACTTTATAAATGAATACTTCAGAAATGAAGTTGCCTTTATTTTTATTGGGATTATAATATTGAAAAGTGAAGAAATTGATATTTTCATTAAGTATATAGTATAGTTTTTCAAAGTGTTGCAAATTACTGCTTCCGGATTGCTGTGGGTCCTTCAGCGTCAGAAATTTTAAAAATAATTTTTCGAGGCTTGAAAATCTTGAAGTAGATATTTATATTGGTATTGAAAAAGTACACTAAAGTTCTTGAAAATACTTGAATTTCATTCTTAGAATGTGAATAGACTATGTGTTTGATGTCTACCACTTTGTTTTGCAGATTCAGAACTTTTGTTATGCCCATGTTGTATATTGGACCCCTAGTCTTTTATGAAATTTTTTTACCACATGTTTGGAATAGTTTAATTTTTTAATTCACATGAACACATTTTATTTTTGCTTTGATATAATGTCTGATACGCTTGGGTGCAAGCCTGAAAATAAGCAGACTGTCATCTGCAAAATGAGGTCCCCAGAGGATGAATTTGGTGATGCTACCCTGCACAGCAGGGTAGCATCACAAAATTAACCCTCTGTGAATCTCAGTCTGAATCAAGGTCTCAAGCCAAAACAGAAAGATGTACCCAGAGGATAAATTAGCCCACTGTATGAGATAGCATCAGCAAATTCACCCTCTCTGGACCCCATTTTGCAAATGACAGATTGCTTATATTCCGCCTTGCTTGGATGTTCTCTTAAAGTATAGACTTAAAATTATTTACTATTCAATTTTTCTGTTTGGAATATTCATCCGTCTTATAAAATATTACAAAAAATATAAATTAGAAATTTATTTACTGAAAGAATTCTGCACAGATAAAGTGGAAGTTTATGTAACAAAAAGGCCAAATCTACAGGATTTACATAAAAAAAATTTATACAGTTTTTCAAGCCATCTGACTGGGCTCTTGCTATCATTTGGCATTGTCATATGTGCTAGATTCAAATTTGTTCAAATGAAGGTGTTGACATAACACAGGGGTTGTAACATTTTGGGGCCTCAGCCAAATTTTCAGTTTTTAAAATCGCTAATAAATATGAATCTTATTTGATTGATACAAGCATTGGACAATATGTTTTTGATGGAAAAATATTTTCCCTTGTGTCATGGATCACCAAATCACTAAAAATAAAAAAAACTTTCCTCAGAACTACACTGTACAGATAATTGATATAAGGTATGGCGCATCTGTGGAGAAATGGAATCAAACTGGTGAAGAAATCTTTATGGGATGTATGGTGGCCACCATATGAGGTCACTTTTTCTAGATTTTCAAAAATATATCCCAATGGATTGAAATGAACTCTTTACTACAGTGGAGCCCTGTTAATTGAATAGCCAATTTAATAGAGAAAAATATTTAATTAACAGGAGTATACCAAGTTATAAACAGAGCATTTATTATACCTTGTTCGGCAGAGCTTATTGACATCTGTCAAACAAGATATAATAGATTAAATGCCTATATTGGATGTACTGAGGTAAAAAGTGTCTAGAAATGTGGCGAATTTAGTGGATACCATCATAAATCTATGACAGTGTACAAGACATTTTCATTCAATTAATAGGAGTTTACAGAATAGCCTGTATGTAATTAACAGGTCAAATTTGTATTGAAGGTATGGTAACAAGTTTTGTGTTGGGGAGTTATATCCAGTTAACAGGATTATTCAAGCAAGAGATATACTATTAATTGGGCTCCACTGTATAGACCATTTATTTTTAGCTCAACTGAGCAAAGCTCAGAGGGAGCTTTACTAATCACTTTCTATTCATCTATCCGTCCATGGTCCATCCAGTGTTAACTTTGCTTTATTGACTGCTCCTTAGAAACTAATGGACCAAATTGAACCAAATCTGGTGTTCATGTTCCTTATATGTCAGTTCAAGCTTTTTCAAATAAAGTTGCCACCATCCCAAGGGGGCACCACAAGGGGCATAACCCTAGCACTCATACATTGTTTTTCAAAATTAAAAAAATCCTCTTCTCCAGAACCATCAGTTAGAATCTTTTGATATTTGGTATTCAACATCTCTAGGGGGTCAGATTCAAGTTTGTTCAAATTGAGTCCCTGGGTTAATATTTGGGCTCCCATAAGGAGCCCAAATATTAACTTTGTGCAATATGAGGAAATTTCTTTAAAAATCTTCTTCTTGAGATCTGCCAGTCAAAATGCTTTCATATTTGGTATTCATTTCTAGGGGGGTCAGATTCAAGTTTGTTTCACTTGGTTTCCTGGGTTAATATTTGGGTTCTCTTTTGGAGCCCAAAGTTTAACTTAGTGTAATATGAGGAAACTTCTTTAAAAATATTCACCAGTCGGAATACTTTCATATTTGGTATACATCTCTGGATAGGTCAGATTCAAGTTTTTTTAAATTTGGGTGCCTGAGTTAATAATTGGGCTCCTTATGGGGATCCGAATTTTAACTTAGTGCAGTATACGATTAATATTCGGGCTTCCTATGGGGATCTGAATTTAACTTAGTGCAATATGAGGGAATTTCTTTAAAATCTTCTCCAGAACCATCAATTAGAATCTTATGATATTTGATATACAACATCTCTAGGGGAGGTCAGATTCAAGTTTGTTCCATTCAAGTCCCTGGGTTTATATTTTGGGCTCCGCCAGTCAGAATCTTTTCATATTTGTTATACAACATCTCTATGGGGATCAGATTCAAGTTTGTTTAAATCGGATCCCTGGGTTAATATTTGGGTTAATATTTGGGTTCTCTATGGGGGGGGGGGGGGGGGGGGTGGTGGATTGCAATGGCTGCGGTGACATAACAACCCTTAGAATTTTTGAAGTGCTTGTCTACAGCTGATAGAATTGGAAGCAATGATAATAATCATCTGACATGGACACTAGAGTTATGATTTCATGACTTCATTCTTCTGAAGTGTTAATGAACCATAACTAACTGAATGTGATCCCAAATACTTTGAACCAGTTTGTCAGGTGAGTGATTAAGGCCCCTTGGAGCCTCTTGTTTATTTGATGACTTCTCAGCGAGAGAAGGATCAGCTTTGTTGAAAGTTTCATTAAAATTAAGCACTTTGCTTTCAAATTAATCTGTAGTTCAACAGATGGTAATTTATCTGTGCTGTGTGTAACTGTTTACCTAGGAGCATAGTGACTCACTGGTTAGAGCTCTGGGCTTTAAATCAAAAGGTTGATGGTTCGATCTTGACCCGCACTTTCTATATTTGGTCCTTGAGCAAGACGCTTAATTTCAATTGCAGGTACTCAAATGGACAAGAAAGAACCGTGTTGATATTGGATTCTGCATCCACTGGGTCAAAGATAAAAGAACTTTTCCTTTAAATGGAACTTGATAAAACATTTGTCAGCTTAACTCCTAACCCACTGGGTATTTCCAAGATATTTTCATCTAGGGTAGTCATGGCTGCTGTGAAGCAGCCATGACTAGATTTGATAAAAAAAATTCATCTAAATTTAATTCAAGAAATCATTGATGTAAAAGTCCACACAATTTACAGGGGGAAATTTGATTAAACGTGTCCAAATTAGACATACTTAAGTGGCAATGGAAACCCTGTTCTTGGCTGAAATATCTGCCAGCAGCATGCAAGGAGTTAATACTTTAACCTTAAATGCTAATTCTGTCTTTGATCATCATTTACTGCAAGAGAACAGGTACACCAACATTCAACCACTGGATAAACTAGCAAGTTACATTCCAAATACCTGGCAGTTGGTTCCAAAAAAGTATTGGCTGCCTATCGCAGCATCTAAGACTTTCCTTAAAACAACAGCCAGGTAAAAATTGTGCAAAACTCACCTGTCCGACAGGGGTTAACATCTTGCAGATCATCTTCAGATATGCTGATAGTCAGATGTGACCTCAAAAAAAATTATTTTAATTACACAGATATATAGTTATATAAAATTTGAAAATAACCCATACCCTAATACCTTGTAGGATTCCATATAGATTTTCAAATTACTTTCTATTCAGTTGTACTGGATAGGAGATTTTTCAACAATGCGATCTATTGTACTTGCAGAGAAATTTTGCTCCAGAAACATTAGCTCAAATATTCTTCAATCACTCATTTGTAAGTTCTACTGACACTCAGCATGAGCTATTGCACTATCTTGTGACACTTAGATAAAAGATAGTTGAAAAGGAGTTTTTTCAACATAAATCCCGTAACTCAACTAGAGACCAGCCGACAAGGACGAAGAGGTCACCTTCAATCATCAAAGTTTGCCCTGCCTTTAATAAAAAGCAATTCTGAAATCACCTTGGGAAAATTTAGTCTGCATTGAAATTAGGTGAGTTTCACACAAAATTTAAAAAAATAACCACCTGAAAGATGTTTCGTTGAGCTCCTTGAGTTTTTATTGACCTCTGTCAAACAAGATTGAATTGGTTAAATTCCTAGTTGCATTATAAGGAAAATGTGCAGGTTTAAATTTTGGTATTTTGATATCAGTATGAAAAGGGTTAATTACTGCATATGTCTATGGCAAAGTGTTTTACGAAACTCTTATTTAATGCAAGTTTGAAGTGACTCAATAATATCAATTCCCCCTTCCACCCCACCCTGCCCCCCCCACTCCCCCACTCCCCATTAATTGAATATTTAAGTTTTCCAAACCAAAACTATTGGCCTCTGACTTGAAATAGCTCTACAAGCTTGTTCCAATGTGAAGTCATGTGCTTTATCGGTTGAATAAGTTATGATAATTATACAAAATTATACTCCGCATTTCTGTTCAGATAACTTGCCCTTCACTAATCAGCTTTGCCCCATTTAGTCCCTGCTGTTCTAATTCTCATTTTTTTTTTAAAATCTACCAAGACCAACAAGCTTATTCCATTGAGGGTTTACTGAAGAACAAAGGGTGAAAATTTAGTACTGTTTTTAAAAGTGATATATTTAAGATGTCAAATATGTATCTAGTTTAGTAGATTTATAGTAGGGCAAAGCAGATTTGTACTCACAAAATGCAATTTATTTTCAGGTCTATATGATGCTGGAAATAGAAATAAGGAGAGGAGTGAGAATTGCCTGAGTGAAATGCCCACTGCTGTATGAATGTTTGTATCAACACAATCAGTGTCATCATCCCTTTGTAACATTCACCAGAAAAGTACAAATCATTAATACATAATTGTTAAAGACTGTATACAGAACAGGAATATGGCCTTACTATGAAAATGCTAACAGAGTGGAGTTTCCACCCGGCCGTAAACTGTTAACTGGTAGAGTGCTGGAAGCCCATATTTGGATTTTATTCTGAAGTGCTGGTACCTCGATTTAAAGGCTTCATATTCTGTGGATGTGCTTCATATTATCTTTGAAGTGATATCATTTTATCTGTTAGGATTTGCCTTGTTACAATTTATAGGAGAGTGCCCACTGGCACTCTCCCATAAATTGTTACAAGGCAAAGATGCACAAACAAATTTTGAGAACCAAAAATAATTTAGCACTCTACCAGTTAAGGACCTATTACTACTTTTTTAATTTTTCTACTATATTCAGAGCCTGCTGACTGTGGTTTCTAGTAAAGTCTTGGCTGCCTATGTAGACAGCCAGGACTTGACTACACACTGCTGCAAAGCCTCAGGACCGTGATTGCCAATTTGTGGTCAAAATTGTGTCCAGGTCTCAGTTTGTAGATCTTTGAGCGTACCTCAGAGGCTTCTTAGCTGAAACATTGCCAATGCTGAAATTTGGATGTAATGATTTTTTACTTGGCCACCATTCCTCTACTTGTTAGACCAGAAAAAATTTTCTGATCCATCATGCACACTTGAATTTCAGCGATAGTCTTCCTTGTGTCCATGAAGTGGAAATACGCCTTCTTTTTGTCTAGCAGTTCAGGGTTTAGGAAGATATCCACTCGACAAGTATTCCACAAATTTGCAATTTTGCCTGGGTGTAAACTCCATTGTGTAGGTATTTCTGTAGCAAATAATTCTCCCAGTATTGTATGTGGATTCTTTATAGAAGCAGCACTGGGAGATCTTTTCTCCAAGATGTTCCTGATATGATTATCCGTTCCTCACTGAAACATCTGTTTTTTGGCTACAGCTACTTGGAAATTAGTCACTTTTTTTATGTGAAAATGTTGTTTTTTTTTTAAATATCATCTGTGCTATGCTAAACAATAGTTTTAACAATTTCAAAACTACCTTTTTTGAAAGGCAGATATTTGATTAATAAAATGAGGGTTAATGAATGTTAAATTGGATTTTGACACTGAGAGTGTTGAGACAGTTAATTTTTGCCCACCAAGATGTGTTACAGAATGACTGTGAAGTTTACCAGATGCTGTTAAAATGAGATTGGATGGACACTTGCAATGGAGTTTGGTGGATGAACTTCATCTGTAGTGGGCATTGCACTGAGTCATTCTGTGCTCGAGATATAGATATTTTTTTACAGCAGTATAGAATTCAGTTGAACTGAATTTACTTTGAAAACAAAAGAAGGGGAAGATTGTGCCTTATGGGACAACAACCTTTTCTCAGCATACCATTTGATCTGCAACATGCTTTCATCTCAATCATACAATTTTCATTTTGCTAGTAGTTTTATTACCCATTAAGATTTTATTTTGAATACTGAAAATATTTTTATACTGTACCAATGACCCAGACATAGCTGGTGCTAACTCTTAAAATATAGGGCCAAACACAAATTTTGCCCCCCAATCCCCAAAATTTGCATCTAAAACTAAAGAAAACATGTCCTGAAAGGCCCTCCACACTTCGCCCCTACTGCGCATGCGCAGTGTCAAGGACGTTCCGAAATTGGCGCCATTTATCATTCTAAGTTTGGCCCTTCATCAGTTAACATCTGACTGATCTTTGTGCTTTTAAATCTCAGTTTAAATGATGCCAGACACATAAATATTAGTGAAATGGTGATTCTAAGGAGGATAGAAAAGGAGGAGAGGAAAAGAATGTGTGACAGAATATTATCAGGGCTGTAACTTAAAATTTTTTAATGAAATTATGTTAAGTTACCTATTTTCAAGGCAGCAGCCATTTTGTTGTCATTCTGATTATTTAGTTACACTGTTTTTTCAAGTGTTTTCCTCTCTCCCTGTCCTTTAAGTTCCCCCTTGCTATTCTCCCATGCTTTTGGCATAGTTTCTGTAATTATTATTACTAAAATTTCTTGGGAGTTTTAGCTGAATAACAGAATGAATTCTGTTCTTTCCCCATGTTTACGTCTTCACCTACGGGTGGTTAGGCGTTGTGTTCTGCATCTACCATCTGATGTTCTGCAGTTTCTTCCCTGGAAGTCTCTGTTTTGCATCAGATAGTGTATTTTTGGTAACTGATTTCGGGCCTGGGTGCCTGGAGTCTTATTTTAGTGTTTTTACACTCATTGTTTACATTTACAACAGCCCTCTGTGTGAGGGGGGGATTTCTAAATAATAATATCTTTATGTTATTAGCTCACCTGACTGAAAGTCAGGGTGAGCTTTTCTGATCACTTTTCGTCCGTCGTCCGTCGTCCGTCGTCGTCCGTCGTCCGGCGTGAAGGTGGTGTTTGGGTCTTTTTCTTCCAAACCACTGGCCGCATGTTAATGAAATTTCATGTGAGTAGGGGTTATATAGCGGCATTTTGATTTTTGGGCAAATTAGGTTTCGGCTCATATTGAGCAGAGGGGTGGGGCAAAAATGCTCCAATTCTTAAAAAATCTTCTTCTCAAGAACCAGCAATAGCAGAGACTTGATATTTGGTATGCAGCTTCCTTTTGAGGTGTAGACTCAAGTTTGTTCAAGAGAAGTTTGTAGGTCTATACTTGGCGATGTTATGGGAGGAGCAAAAATTTTGGCCCCACCCCAAATTTCTATTTTTTAAACCGAGAGGCCAATTTGAACCAAATTTTATGTGAGGGCTTATTGGGTCATAAGTACCTAATTTATGCAGAAATTTTTTTTCCTGTAGCCCCGTGGGAACCACAGGAGCTAAAAATAGAAAAAAATTAAAACGCCTATATCTCAAAAACTGCACGGCAGTGAGAATTTTTATTTGGTGTGAAGCTTTCTTGGGACCAACAGAAAGGATTGGTAAAAAAAAATTGCTATCGGTTTTATCATAGGGTACTTTTTCGGGACTCTGAAAAAGTGCTGAGTCAGTATTTTTTAACACAGTAGGCAATGGGAAAAAAATAAAGAATTGTTTTCTTCCAAACCACTGCTCTAAAAGCTTTCATATTTTACATATAACATCTTTGGAACATTGATTCACATATTTGTAGAAATCAAATTCCTCGGTCCATATTTGGGTTCCCTATGGGAACCCAAATGTTCAAATTAGTGCAATATGAGGGATATATTTTAAAAATCTTCTTCTTCGGATCCACAAATCAGAATCTTTTGATATTTGCTATGCATCATCCTTAGGGGGGTGAGATTGATGTTTGTTCAAGCCAAGTCCCTGAGTTCATATTTGGACTCCCTTTGGGAACCCAAATTGTAACTTAGTGCAATACGAGGTATATTCTTTTAAAATCTTCTTCTTCGCATCCACCGGTCAGAATCTTTTGATATTTGGTATACAGTATGCTTAGGGAGGTGAGATTCAAGTTGTTCAAGTCAAGTCCTTCGGCTCATATTTGGTCTCCCTGTGGGAGCACAAATTATAACTTAGTTCAATATGAGCAATATTCTTTAAAAAAAAATTTTTTTTCAGATCCACCAGTTAAAATCTTTTGATATTTGATGTACAGCATTCGTAGGGGGGGGGAGGGGGGGGGGGGTGGGGGGCTGAGAGTGAAGTTTGTTAAAGCCAAGTCCCTTGGTTCATATTTGGGCTCACTGTAGAAGCCCAAATTATACCAAAATTTTTATTTTCCAAACCAAGAGGTCGATTTGAACCAAATTTGATATGAGGGCTTATTGGGTCACAAATACCTAATTTATGCCATAAATTGTTTTCCTGTCCCCCACGGCAACTACAGGAGCTGAAAAAATTTTTTTTTTTTGAATGCCCATATTTCCAGAACTACATGGCACTGAGAATTTTTATACAATGTGAAGCTTCCTTAGGGCCGGGAGAAAGGAACGGTGAAAAAAATGCCATTGGTTTTATCATAAGTACTTTTCCAGGACTAAAAGTGCCGAGTCATCATTTTTTAACACTGTAGGTAATGGGAATAACGTTGAATAATCTTCTTCTCCCAAACCACTGCTTCAGAAGCTTTTGTTTTTGGGTTCCCTATGGGAGCCCAATGTATAACTTAATTCAGTATGAGAAATATTCTTAAAAAATCTTTTTTTTCTGATACTCCTCTCAGAATCTTTTGATATTTGATTTTTAGTTTTCTTAGAAGCGGCAAATTGAAATTTGTTCAAGTTCTGGTTTATTGATAAAATTGGGCCCAGTAACCAATTCCTGCGTTGAAAGCCCTGTAAAGTGGGCAGTAATAGGCATAAACGATTGACCAAACCTGATATTATAATTATGCCTCTGTAATGATGTAGCCTTAGAAAGTGACCTTAAATTCCAATAAATAAATAGATAAATTATTGAGTACCCAATATGGGGATCTAACATATGAACACTCTGGGTTACTAAGTAGAGAAAACACTTTTATGTTGAAAAACTGATAATAACCACAAGGCAGAATCCCTTGCTATTTTGGTGATATGACTCGGCCAGTATCAGGTGAGCGCCCTCAGGCCCCGTGGGGCCTCTTGTTTTAATCATAACTAGATACATTATTATTGTTCGTAAGTGTTGAATAAATTGTTTAAAATATTTTTAAAATTTTTGTCCACACTTAGGCTTGGGATCCATTGGGGCTCAACGTTACTTTTCAGAAACTTGGGCTGTTCTGAAAAAATATTTTCTCAAAATATTTTGATTTCAATTATTTTTTCTATATTAATGGATCATATTATTATTATGTATTTTGATTGCCAGGGGTTAGTGCGAGTACCAGGACTTGTTTTCTTTTCACATTGAAAGGATCTTGATCAATTGTTTTAAGAGGAAGTCTTCCTCTGACCTTATTATCATTCTATATGTGGTCAGTGTACTCGCATTAACTCCTGTTCTGTATCGTATGATTTCGATGACAGTATGGGAAGCGTATGTCACGGTATGTTGTTGGGGATTTGGACACTCCGGTCCTTTCCCCGCAGGGTCACTCTACTTTATCAATTTCTATTTCAGACGATCAAGATTAGGGTGATGTATCTGTGATGTCTTCCAACAGTGTGCCTCCGTCGTCACAATTAATGAAGGGCTAGCGGAAAAGTGCTCATGTAATACGCCAATTGCCTAAGAGGACCCTAGTAGGTTCGACGGCCTTTGACGTCCGCTAGCTCGCCCGGTGTAGCATCCATTCACCGAATGGTTCGGCAGCCAGGTTCGTCCGTTGCGGTCTAGAAGGAATTTTGGGGTGATGCGAGCACTATAAAATTAACTTAATGCACACCCAGTGACGGCGGATCGGAGGGAGAACGGAGGAAGCCTTTTAGTCCGGTTCATAGCTCGTTCCGGTCCATCCGGACGGCAAGCGAGAGAGGCCCCTCTCTCGTTCAACAACATCTGGCCCCAGATGTTGTGGTACAAATGTGTCGCTAGCGGAGCATACGTCCGTCGCTCGGGACGCTCCGTTGTATAGGCAGTCCGCTGAGACTGCTAAGGCTTCCTCTTCTCGTCAGCGCACACGACCGCACCTTGGCTGCGTGACCGCCGATATATTACCAGCTTCGCCGATCAAGGTTTCTTCGGCGACCAGGTCACACCATCCGGCAGCCAGGGATTCGAGACCGATGGACTCCGGACGTTCGCATAGGAAAAGTATGCGGGAGCCATCTGATGCGGAGCTGCCCTCGGCGAAGCAGCGATAGACTGCGCCTCCGCAGGTCTCGACGCCGGACATTCTTGTGCACATAGCACAGCTTATCGCAGCATCCCAGCAGCCGACAGTAACGGTGTCGGATCGAGAATTATCCGACAGCGCTGGGTCGGTAGCCGGGGACTCGAGGCCTGCAGACTCCGGACGTTCGCATAGAAAGTGTGCGGGAGTCAACGTACACGGAGCTTCCAGCGGCAATGCATCGTAAGTCCGCTACTGCACAGGCCTCGGGAACGGACGTGCTTTCCTTAATAGCACAGTTTATCGCAGCATCCCAGCATCAACTGAATCTGTCGCATATATTTTATCCGACGATGCTGGGTCGGGACGCTCCGCGGAAGCGGGTACGGACGTCCGAAAGTTTCATCCGGTCCGACGGGATACCGAAAGGGATTCGGAGGATTTCAAGCTTTCCCTTTCGGAACAACATATGCTGCGATGCCGGATAAGAAACTGATAGCGTCGGTGGACTTAGAAATTTTTGGTTCGGTTCAGGGACATCGTCCCTCAGTTCCGACATAGTCCAATAATGTCACACAAACTTTCGAATTATTGAACGACGCTATATATATTATTATTTTATGCTTGCTATCCAAGCATTTCTGGTTTCTTGTTCGAAGAGTTATGGAGATGTCTTTCAAAAGTGTGCCTCTGTCGTCATAGTTAATGAAGAGTTAGCGGCAATAAGTGCTCATGGAATATGTCTATCGCTTACGGAGTGACATTCGCTAGCTCACCCGGTGTAGCGTACATTCATCGAATGGTTCGGCTGCCGGGTTCGTCCGTTGCGGTCTAGGAAGGAGATTTGGGTGATGCGAGCACTTTAATTACTTTAGTACTCACCCAGTGACGGCAGATTGAGGACAGATCGGAGGAAGCCAACAACATAGGGGACCGCATGTTGTGGTTCAGATATTTTACATTCGGAGCATATGTCCGTTGCTCGGGACGCTCCGTTATATTGACAGTCCGAGAGACTGTCTTTAATGCTTCCTCATCCTCACAGCAGGGCACACGACCGCACATTGGCTACGTGACCTCGAGTATCCGATCAGTTTCGGCATTCAGTGATTCCACGGCGTATAGGTCGCGCCATCCGGTAGCCAAGGGACACGAGGCCTATACACTCCGTTCGCTCGCATATTGGAGGTATGCACGGGGTAACGATCTCGGAGCTTCCTGCGGCAATGCATCGTAAGACCGCTTCTCCTCAGGCCTCAGTGACGGACGTGCTATCCGAGTTAGCACAGTTGTTTCGCAGCATCCCAGCAATTGACAGTTTCTCGGTCGAATCAGGAATTATCCGACGGCACTGGGTCGGTGCGGTCCGCGGTTGCATCAGCTACGGACGACTGAACGCTTTATAGGGTCCGACAGTATGGCGAAAGGGATTCGAAAGATTTCGAGTTTTCCCTTTAGTAGTATCGGAAGATGCCTTTCATATCTTCTGGCATTTCTTCCAGTGATTATTTTTCGGACTTCATTGCTGCGATCTTGGATAAGAGACTTATAGCGTCATTGGACTCGGATTTTTCGATCGGTACAGGGACATTGTCCCTGACTTACCGACGCAGTCCAATATTGTCATTACAACATGTGTTTTATTTTTCGACGCTATATATATTTATATATATATACAAGCCTGCTACTAAGCATGATAGTTTAGTTTCTTGTCCGCGTGGCTCATTTCTGCCATTTTATCATTTTTACAAATAGTTTATTTTGGCAGAGCAGGGCATACCGAGAGTTCATATGCGTCTAGACGGTGTGATTAAAGACTGCATATATTCTTTTTCGCCGTTTATGTCTTTTCCAATTTCAATGTTGGGAACGACATTATGTATAGTAGACTTAACTTAGACGCTTTATTATACGTAATCCGCCTTACTGAGGCGTTATCATTACGTCTTCAAGAAAAGATTTACGGGATATTATTCTCAATGTAATTTCTTTTGAGGGCAGTAGTTTGTTCACGTATAACTCCGCCCTTCAGTGGCTGATTGGAGTTGGTTAGACGTGACGCAGCCCTAGCTACATCCACGCGTGGATAGTAAGGTTAAGAACTCTCTCAGAGTCGCTTCGTTCTCGGAGGAGCTTCTCTTCGACGGCAACTTTCCGGCAATCCATGAATTGCTCGATTTATACATTCTCTTGTCTAGTGTTACAAGAGATTCAGACTGGGGCAAACATTCGGTGGTTGACTCAGAGAGTACCGCCGCAGTTGCCGGACCCGAGTGTGGCTGTTATGACGGTTGCCAGTCAAACAGATTGGGATATATACTGATCCCTACGGATTCGAAGTGCCAGGGTCTTTGGGTTCCGCAGTCTTTTAGCTATCAGTTTAACTTCCGCGGAATAATGTTTTTTAGGCTTGCTTTATGTCATTGCATGAACATTATTCAGAAACGCATGCCCAAATTCCTGTCCTTTAATTCGACAGTAGTGGCGTATCTCCGGAACCAGGGAGGCACTCTTTCGTTTCCGTTATTCAATTTAATGGAAAGAATCCGTCTGTTGGTTATAGTACACCAAGTTCAGTTTTGGTCCGTCATATTCTGGGTCGTCTGATTGTTTTATCGGACTCCCGTTCTCTTACGGGTCGCTTGTTGCTGTCAGAATGGACTCTCAACAAGCAAGTATTCAATCAGATTTGCTATCTATGGGAGCGCCCAATGATGTTTTATTTATGACACAGCTTGCTAATCAATTGCAGACGTATGTGTTGGCTTGTCCAGATCTCTGAGCTAATACTGTTAACGCTCTATTGATCTATAGGACGGAATGATAGGATACGCGTATCCTCCGGCGCTGTTGTTTTAGCAGGTATTGCTAAGATAAACAACCACAATACATTTCTGTTGATAGCATCTCTATCTTCACAGAGATCATGAGTAATTTACTCTCTTGTCTACTGTGGATCTTAACGTGAAATCTTCCTCTATGTGAGGATCTTTTTTCACTGGGTAAATCGTGTCATCTTTATCACAACCAGCAAGGTCGCAACCTTCATGTATTCCGTTGTGTGGTCCGTATTGCTCCGTTGTGTGGTCCGTATTGCATTGTAAGCACTGTACTGGACGAGATTTGGACGCGATTTCTTACTATAGGAGATCCTCTTCTTCGCTATTCTATGCGACTAAAGTGGAGGCTCTTCCGTCGTGGTGTAGGGATCATTATGTTCATATTGTTGATCCCTCCATACTACTCATTGCTATTTTTTAGTATACTTGTTTCACAAGATCTACTGCAGCCTGTTATTATTTAGGTTATAGGTTTATGTTACCTCATACCTATGCACTCTACGATAGTTTACAATTGAGTCTTTTGTCTCTTTATCTAAGTCAGTTAGTAACTTTTTGATAAATAGACTTAGAATCTTTAGATTAAATTCCTATACGGATTTTAACTTCGGTTCTTATTTAGCTAAGTAATCATTTGAGCCTCTGGAAACAGTAGTTTTCAAATTCTGACCTTTTAGACAGTAATTCTGTTGGTTTCTCTTTTACTGTAGAGTCAGTGAATTTCATGCACTATCGATGGATGATTTTCACTTTCATAGTTTCGGAATCAATACTTCCGTTACTATTTAGGTTGGATTGTTGCATAAGAGTTAGGCTCCTATTATCCGGAACCTATTATTTTAAGGTCCTTCCGTCTTCGTATGGGCATAGGCCTTTACTCTTTCCGGGTACAGTTTATGTATTTATAAACAGATATCTGTTTATTACAAGGGCGTAAGCTTCTTCTGTCTTTGATGTCTAGTAGAAGGACGTTACGCTCCTTTTTATTGTTAATGGATTCTATTAACTAGCGTACTGCTTATGGTATATCATTGACTTAGCAGTTGTGCTTAAGATTTCGGCTCATGAAGTATGAGTTCTTCTACTTCTTGGGCTTACATTAATAGTGTTGCTATTATAGATTTTTGAAGGCTGCTCATTGCGCTCAGCCATCCACATTCATGAATTTTATCTCAGAAATATCGAGTCCATTTCTGGAGGCCTCTTTTGTTAGGTCTATTATCTACTGCTCAGAATGTCATTCACTTAACAGTTGCTACTATAGCTAGGTAGGCTGTCTGTTTCGGCAGTGTCTCCGTTCGGCTGCCCTCTTCGCTCTGGGCTATTTGACCCAGGGCAAGAAAAGGGGGGGGGGGGAGGGTGTTCCCTTGGGTCACCTGTTTTTACTATGAAAACAAGGGGATACCTCCTCCGGAGTTAGTAATTCTGAGCTGTTATTGGGATGGTTGTTTAGTGAGAAGTTTAAGTTTATAAAATTCATTCAAGTCTTAGTTTTTAAAGTATAGCTTTTGAATATTGCATATGTCAACGGGCATGATTATGCAATTCTCAGACACTTTTAGGAGTATAAGAGTCTCTATTCTCTAGACTTACTTTATTATTGGCTTACTTTAAAAATTATTAGTATAAGGATTATTGGATATTAATAGAGTACATGGATGTATGAAGCTCAATTTTTGGAAGGTGTTGTATCTTTCTAATTTATCATAAATAAGAAAGATACATGTAAGGCCTATTACTTCTTTTCCCTACAGGGGATGACTCTATTTTATTTTATTGAGCGTATTCCATTTTGCTCTATGTCCTTGGCCCTCCAGCCTTTTTACTATTCAGCTATGTCTGGGTCATTGGTACAGTATAAAAATGTTAAAAAATTTATAGTAATTTATATATTTTTTATACTTACCAATGACCCAGACGGGGATGGCCCTCCCAGGAGTTGGGAACTCTTGCCTCCCCGCTGAGTACATAGCGCTTACCAGGCACTGGTTATTAGAATGATAAATGGCGCCAATTTCGGAACGTCCTTGACACTGCGCATGCGCAGTAGGGGCGAAGTGTGGAGGGCCTTTCAGGACATGTTTTCTTTAGTTTTAGATGCAAATTTTGGGGATTGGGGGGCAAAATTTGTGTTTGGCCCTATATTTTAAGAGTTAGCACCAGCTATGTCTGGGTCATTGGTAAGTATAAAAAATATATAAATTACTATAAATTTTTTAACTTTTGTGGTAAAAATTGGATTTTCAAGAATAACTACATCAAGACTTGCATCTTATCCCTCAGTCGAATAGATATTAAGTAAGTGAATGATATGTCTGGCTATTTCACAAGAGCTAAGAGCCTTTGTAAAATGTCTGAATTTTTCAGTCTGTTAGCATAATATATATCCTCCAAGGAATTGTAATGTATTGAAACCATTTTAGTACAAATGCTCTTTGCAATAATATCTTGATTTATTTCTTTACACCAGACTTAGACATCATTTCAAGATTTTGTTCTTGTTATTGTGATAACTTGGATCAAATTTCAATGAAATGGTTTGTGTGTTCTCTGAAGTACTGTCATGATCCATTTTGTAAACCGGATCCATTTGGTGTTTCCCACCAATTATGTCCCTTAGATGCATGATTTTCCTCAGATTGTCTGTTTCTTAGTGTGATAGCTCTGACAAATCCCAATGGATTTTAGCCATTTTTGCTATTCTAGTTTTCTGCAATAATATTTTAGTCATATTGAAAGCCAGCATTGTCCAATGTCTTCCACTGGAGTTTTGTGGCCCTTAGTTTGCCCACTTCTTAAGATATTTTGCTTGTTAGTGTGATATTTTGACCAAATATTGATGAATTCAAAATATTTTTGGTTTGTGAGTTCTTTGGAGTTATTGCCATTTGTTTGATGATTTTTCAAGATTTTCTGCTCATTTGTGTTACAGATTTTGACTATTTTTGGTGTGCAAGTTTGTTGCAATCCTTAAATTCTCAAATCCAGGTGAAAAAATCGAGAAGCGAGAAGGTAGTGACCTGAGATTCTAGTTATGACTACTATTTCTAGAACCTAACATGAGTGATGATGAGGTGCTATGCACCATGGGAATCAACAGTTTCATCTCCATTTGCTGTTTCACACAGCAGATATGGCCATTTAGATTTCAGTATCTTTCCAGCTGTTTTGCCTGTCAGTGTTATAATTCACACAAATTTTGAACAATGCGAGTTTTTGTAATGTATTTTGGAATCAGTTTCTACAAAACTTGTTACAACAACTTAATATGAAGAATTAATGTGAACTTGTTAATTTCACATCATTCTGTTCACAAATTTGACCATGATGCAATCTTAACTATTTTGATTTTTAAATAGAGCTCACCTTTGATGTTTGCCATGACAACTTAGCCTAGGCATCTTCAAAAGACACCTCCTATCTAAGCTTTTTGTTAGCAGAATGATAAATGTGTATAGCAAGAGGATTCATATCCCTTAAATCCTACAGCAGGAAAATAAAAAGCTTCACACACAGATAGGTGAAAATTGCATAGAAAATCAAAATCTCTTCACGCACACCTCCATATTGTGCATTTGTAATTTGATCCATGTTTGCTTAAAACCTGGAAGTCTATTTTTTGCAGACTGTTTTTTTAAGTGTAAATTTGAATGTCTTTGCTTCTCAATGTTATATCTTTCATTAATGGTTTCTTTCCTTATAAGTTGAGCGTGTTTTATTTTTTTTTTAATTTGGTATGGAATAAAGGCATGGATATGTAAACCATCCATGTATTGATTTGATAAAGAATTCAAGAAATCGGAGATTTTATATATACTTAAAATTTATCCTTTCATAGTTCACACTGAGGTAAAAACTGTTGAGGCAGTAGAATACCAGGAAAATGGACATTCAAGGTTTTATGCATTTATTATTTTTTCATGACTGTCTTACAGTCTGATTGTGTGTAAAACTTATGCAGTTTGTACTGAAACATCAGGTATTCTTTGAAAGCATTGCAGTGGATTGTAAAAGTAAATTTTTTTCAGAGCTGGGAAAATTATTAGCAGATCTCGAATCATCTTTTCCAGCAAAATTGAAGTGCAGTGACAAATTTTATGTAGGGATGCAATTACATTTTCAACAGCCATGGTCATATCAATTCTGCACTGATTTACAGATGAATGGAGCTGAGTACCTGGAGAGGGGCACCAAGCAGTGGAAGGAATTGTCAGACTTAACTTAATACAGTGGAACCCTATTAATTGAATAGCCCCTTTGCCAATGAAAATTATTCATTAACAGGAGTATTCAATTAACAGGGATTGTGTCACTTTCCTGTATTCTAGAGGTAAACTTACCATTTATTCTATTGTATCTTGTTTGACAGAGCTCCATGAGCTCTGTCAAACAAGATATAATAGATTAAATGCCTTTATTGGATATACTGAGGCCAAATAGGTCTATAACCAAAGGAAAACTGGGGAGAGTCAGGGTAATTTCTTGACATGTTACAAGATATTTTATTCAATTAACAGGAGTTTACTCTATAGCCTATATTCAATTAACAGGTCAAATTTGTACTGGAGGTATGGTAAATGGTTTTGTGTTGGAAAATTATATTCAGTTAACAGGGATATACAATTAAGAGATATCCAATTAAGTGGACTCCACTGTAAGGCCTTAAAAAGTTATCAATCTGTTTCTCAGGCCCTCCTGCATGGTCCTTTTAGCTGCCGCATGCTCTATATTTATAACAATGCAAAAAAGTACAAATTAAATGATTTATGTCTGACAATTTACCTAAGTTAAAAAAATAATAAATTTATCCCTTGCGTGCACGAAGGCTTTGCAGTGCTTTAGCATTACAAAGCCTTCTTGCACTCAAGGGACAAAGTAAACCACTACCCATGCTTTTCTGTAGATTATGAGACCTAAAACATGAAACAAAACCAAGAACATGAATTTTTGATGGCAAAGAAATAATTACAAAAATATAAAATAAAATAAAAAAAATGGCATGAGAAACAGAAGATCTACTTTGTGGGGCCTAACCAATCATAATCTAAACTGTACAATCAGTCTGGTGTATGTCTTAGCACATTGCACCACTGCACTCTCATACAAGCAAGTGATGAGAAGTTGAATGTCTTGCAGGGTTTCTATGGCCTCTTGAAAGTGCATGTATCTTAAACCTTTCCCTAACAAAATTATGAAAAAACACATGCAAAAAAGAATTCAACAAATTGCCTCAAAAACAGATTTTGCGACCTCACTGTATGCATTGGCTTGTTGTTTGCATAGCTGTAGCAACAAAAATATATATAATTTTATTTTTTGTTTTACTGTATTGGGGGAGGGCCAAAATGCATTTTCGTATTAATTGTAACAAAACAATTATTTATGGACAAAACAGGTTCCCCATGCCGTTACAGTGTATTGTTTTCTGAATTAATCATGTGGCAAATCAGCTTTGAAAAATAAATTAGCTTCATACTAGGTAACTCATAATTATTATTCAGATAGAAAAAATATTCTTACTCAGTGCAGTAAATGAAAGACTGGCATTGGTATTGCACACAAGTATGTATACATTATCCTCTCTTCATTTCTGGAAGTGGAAAAGTGGTGGTTTACTGTGGTAAACGAGTTCTGTTTTGTTAGTAATATGGGACGCAGTTACCAATGACTGGTAACAAGCTATTAATTGAAAATAGAATATGTTTACATTTTTGGAATTCACTTTAAAAAACTTTCCCCAATCCTGTATAAGTATTTCCATTAGCTCCTTGAATCCTACATAACAAGTAACCAACTAAACCTGTGCATTTTACAGCTTTAGTCCGTATAAATTTTCATGCAGTGTGTGATATGGCAGTTAACAGCTTTTTTATAACCAGAAAGTGTGACTAACCCTGTGCAATGCACAGGGTTAGTCACACTTCCTGGTTATAAAAAAAAATTCATTATTAACCAAGTAAATAACCCTGTGCACTGTACAGCCTCAGTGTAAATCTCATCTAGATCCGCTCTTTACCAAATGTAATGGCCAAAATCAGCCAGTATTGTTCTCAAACTTAGTTTGTGTCCCCTCTTTGGAATGGATTGTGGAAAGTTTTGATTTTTTTCGTGAACTCCAAAAATAAAAACATATTCTATTTTCAATTAATAGCTTGTTTGGTGTGGGAGTCCTCTAAAGTGGGCAGCATTAACAATTCACTAGAGTTGAATTTATACTTACATGTTCAGTCATGATATAGTACTAGATGCTGAAGGTGACCAAAATCATCAATACATAAATTATCATTACCCTCCTGTAAGGATGTTTTTTGCTATCCTTCCTTAAAGTTTTGAAGGCTTGTAAAGTGAATGAATCAGTTATTCATCTAATCTGTTCCACAAAAGGAATCGGATGGTTAAATTTCTAGAGAGTATTCAGAGCAAGGCTTTTCAAAATGCAATAACAGATTGTCTTCATTGCTTTCAAGGGTACCTGATATTTGAGCACAGAGAGTTCTGTTTTTAGTACTGATACTAAAATAAGAATACTGTTGAGTTTTACCCACAATTCTAGTAAATGAAAGCTTGTTGCAGGTCAAAGTATCAAATGTTCTTCCTAGCAGCTCTCTTTATGTATGCTGTTCATCAGAGTAGAGGACCATTGAGTGAATTTTCTGCATAATTGGTAAGTACCCATGACTGATGGTATTCAGTTCCACTTATCCAGCTGGTAGCTCAGTGATGGGAATGTGTTATTGAACTTTTGTTCAGGATTAGAGTAAGCCAAAATTCTCAGCCAACAATGTTTTTCATCAGAACAAAATATTGCAATTGAATAGCAGAGATAGAGCTTAGAGGTTTGGATTTTTCAGATTAGATTTCAGGAAAAAACCTCAGTTTCAGTTCTGTTTTTCTGTGAGTTAAGAACAGAGATAAATAACACTTCAGGCCCCTTAAATTGGAAAAATATCTGCAATAGTTTGCAGTTACCTTAAAGGCCCTGTCTGTAAGTATCTCCATTGGGTTCAGCCTAACTTCCCTTAGATCATTCTTGGGGTTTCTAGGGGATCAGTTACTAAGCCTATTCAGTCAAAAAAGAGCCACAAATCGGGGTAACAAATGAATAAAGTTCATCTAATCTATGTTGTGTTCTGATTGTCACATCTCCTTTAACTGGTAGAGTGCTAAATTATTTTTGGTCATCAAATCTTGTACTCATGTCTTTGCCTTGTTATAATTTATGGGAGAGTGCCTATGGGCACTCTCCCATAAATTGTAAATAGGCAAACCCTCACAGTCTAAATAATATCATTTCAAAGGTAATACAAAGCACATCCACTGAATATGAGTCTTCAAGCTGTGGCACCTGCACTTCAGAATAAAGCCCAAATATGGGCTTCCAGCACTCAACCAGTTAATGACTCGTCCAGTGGCCAAGTCAATAAGGGAGAAAATGTGACAACCAGAACATGAGAATTCACTTTGCTTTATAGACTAAGTGACAAGAGTCCATAGGGGTCACTAGTCCAGTTCCCACCCAGTAAGATAGTTCCATAAGTTTATACACAAACACAGTAAAACCACTTGGCCATTTTTGTGGGGTCTTGTAGTTTGGTTTCCGCTTTGCTGCGAAAACTGGATGCTTTCTAAATCAGAATTGTGTTTATCATGAAGACTATCAAGACATTATATAAGGTTGAATGTTCCTTTTTCTGTCTATAACTATTGATGCATGTGGTACAACCATATAAAAGATATACATTTAGTCTCTGTTTGGGGCAGAATTTGACAGAGAGCTCTAACTGGGACAATTGTTATTCCAGATGTAAATGTTTATGAGTTTTCCTATTTTTTATTTGCCAGACTGCCTTCCAGTAATTATAATAAAAATTTTCACTGCAGCACCAATTAATGAACAGCAAAATCACTATTCTAACCCCTAGCATACTTTTATGTAATAGAAATCTCTTTCTGTGATAACAGTTTGTACCTGTATGACTATACATGTACCCAGTTTTATATCACTGACTGAGCTTTGTTATATATGAAATAGTTGGTTGAATTTCCAGCTGCAGTATGATTACTGTTTTGTGATAAACATTGGTTTGTCAATATCTAATGCACACCGTTAACTGGTTAATACGGAACAAATATAGTGATTTCCTTTTTGGCTTGAGGTCCATTACTAGCTTATCTTCCTATTAGGTCCACCACATGCTACTGGAGTAGCAAAGATACATGTAAATCTCGAATATTGGATGGCCAAGTACAAATTACTGTATTTACTTCACGCAGTGAAAGACCCACTGAAAACTGTAAACCTGCATAAAATTAAAAGTGAAAAGCTTTAAATTTAAAAAGGTGTGGCCAGCATCTTGCTTATTATGTATGTTTTAATTTATGTTTCTGGCCATACCTACTAGCTTTCAGCCACCTAATATGGGCAGGAGCACAGTTTAATGTGTGAAACCGCACAGCAGCTCTTGTATTCCAAAGGATAAGAAGAACATATGTATTGTAATGAGAGTGAACTGGTATTTACAAGAAGTGATTTACAAATTTTTGAAAATCATTGAAAGAGTATAATTAACCACCTGGATGATTACAAAGTACGGAATTTATACCATGATTCCTGTGTTGTGTCCTGCTTTGACACAAAGCAGCATCAAGCAGCAAGAAAGGAAACACACTGTCGAAAGTGATATTTTTCTTTGCTTAATAAATTTTTAAATGTGGCATAAATACAGAACACAACTCAGGTGGAGTATTGGGAGACAAGAATCAGCAACCCTTGTTGGAGTTTTTCCTGTATAGAGGAAAAACTCGCAACTCGGGTCTTGGATTCCCATCCCCAGTAGTCCACCCTTGATGTATCATGTCTCATTATGTTCATTTGTTGTTATACATGTTCACTTCTGATATAATTTATGTGGTCTCGGTATGGGTACATTGGAACCACCTTAATTGAATAGCCCCTTTGCTGGTGAAAAGCATTCAAATAGTAGGGTTATTTGGTTAAAAGGGATGTTGTCATTTTTCTTTTTTCTAGTGATAAACTGATAATTTATTCCATTATAAACAAACTATTAAGTGAAACTAGAATATGTTTTCATTTTTGGAATTCATTAACACTAAAAAAACTTTCCACAATTCATACCAATGAGTGGATGTAGCTAAGTATAAATGCTTTTTGGGAATACTACTGGCTGGTTTTATCCATTGCATTGGGTAAAGGATTGATGTGGATGAAATTTACACTAAGGCTATACAGTGCATAAGGTTAGTTCCCCAGTTAATAATGGAACTTTTTTATTACCAAAAAATGGAACTAACCCAATGAAGTGCACAGGCTAAGTCACACTTTCTGGTTATAAAAAATTGGTAGCTGCCATATAACACACTACCTGAAAATGTACACTCACTAAGGCTGTGCAATGCACAGGTTAGTCACAATAGAGATGATCTTATTTATAACCAGAAAGAAAAGAATGACTGCCCTCTGAATTGCACTGTGTTAATTGGTAATCTAACCATAGGCATTACACAGGGTTAGTTGTTGATAGGCTGCCATATCACACACTACATGAAAATATACATCGATTAAGGCTGTAAAAATGCACAGGGTCAGTTGGTTACCAAGGGTGTAGAATTCAAGGAACTATTGGAAATACTTATACTGAATTGTAGAAATTGTTTTAAGTGAACTCCGAAAATGAAAACTAAAGTTACTTTCAATTAATAGCTAATTTATATCTTGTTGTCAGAGCTCTGTCAACACGATTTTGATTGAATGCTTATATTGGATGCATTGAGGCCAAATAAATCTATAACACCAAATAAAAAAAATACTTGTTACCTTCAAGCAAATAATGTTTCAATTCAATGACGGAGAGAGGCTTTTATTTTTTATGCAACCATGCTGTCATGCTTCACTGTATCAAATTCGTATTGAAGGTATGGTATACAGTTTGTTCTTTGTAAGTTATATGTGATTAATAGGGTTACTCAATGAAGAATTATATGTATTCTCAACTTATAATGCAGAAGCCAATCCAGATGCACTCATTTCTCTTAACCCTTTACCTAACATGAAAAGCAGACGACACTTGCAAAAAAAATTCTTGAATAACTAATTTTTTTCATTTTTTGTCTCAAAAACATAGGTTATGACCCCTCGTTGGAACGAGCTTGACGAGCTCGTTCCAACGAGGGGTCATAACCTATGTTTTTGAGACAAAAAATGGAAAAAATAATGAAAATTAATTGGCGATTTTTGAGAATAGCACTGGCCGGTTTTGGCTGTTACGTTGGGTAAAGGGTTAATACACATGTTAAGGACAATGAGAATGTGTTAGATGTGATATTTATAGTTCAATGAATTTGAAAGATTTTGAACTTATTGAATGCAAGTGTGACCGTTTTTGTTCTCATAACTTTAATTAAAATATGAATTGATTGTAGATTTAACTCTTATCCCACTCAGTATTTTTCAAAATATTTTTCATCAAATGTAAGTCATAGCTTTGTAAAGCAGTCATGCCTAGATTTGATGAAAAATTCATGAAAATTTAATGAAAGAAATCATTGGTTGAAATGTGCATTCAATTTACAGTGGCCAATTTGATTTTAAGTGCACAAAGTTTACTTATCCCTCGCAAACACCAAGTTTTGTGGGTGATCTAGCAATGGGGATCTGTCCATTCATCCATCTGTCTGTCTACAACAACTTTAGACCTCAGTATCTCGGGCAGTGCATATCAGATTTGAATGATCTTTGGCATGCTGATGGACCATCGTGGGGGAAAAGATATTCACAAGTAATGGATTTTGTCCAATCATTTTGTTTTTAGAGTTATAGGCTTTTTCAACTTTTTTCATGGTTTCAGGATGGTAACCTTAATAGTGTATATATATTTGGTATGCTGATGGACCACCAACCCCAACAACTTTGTCCCCTTTTTATTAAACCACTTCTCGGCAGAGATACTGGTGGCATTGCACCTTTTTTGTGGCAAGAGATTTCCTGTTCTAGGCAGGAATATCTGCCAGTGGCATGCAAGGAGTCAATGTTATAATCAGGTTTAATGATCGACTTTACATGACTTTAGAGTCTTTATTTCACTGTAATCACTGTTTCTTGTTCATATTTCATGAGTGGTTGCAGAGTCATAGAAGAATGCAGTATATTTTTGTATAAATCAAGCATTAACCTCCCAGAAAAAACTGTAGTCAATCTCTTATACCTCATTATGAGATCTATGCAGGTGAATAAAGTTTCAACAGGCAATGGTGTTACCAAAAATTTTACCTGTTTGATGTCTACCATTTGAATTATCTCCATTTGATTTTTTTTTTTTGTTAACCCCTTTTACTTAATGTACTGGTCATTCCACCAACACTAAACCAAAAAAAAAAAGCATCATTCAACTTTTATTATTTTTGATATGTTTTTGCCTCTTAAACATGAAACAGTAGTTCATTAATTCAACAGTTGGAGGGTTTTTGTAACTTCAATGTCAAGGTCAAATTTCAAGTTGACATTTCAAAAATCTGTCGATATTTGTGTCTTGTCAGCAACTCAGAAATGAATCAAATTACAATTATCAAACTTCACAAAAATGTTAAGGACAGTAAGAAGATGTGTCATGTATAATACATACTTGCACACTTCAAGGTCAAACTTGAGTACTTGATACTTGAGTACCAGATGTGGAAACTCACAAGTCTTGTCGGAACAATAACTCAGAAACTATGAGGATACAATCATCAAACTTCACGCACATTTTAAGGCCAATGAGAGGATGTGTCACACATCATAGCTGGTTCCGTAACCTTAAGGTCAATATAATTTCAAAGTCAATGTCAACTTTCAAGATCAGGTCTCGTCCAGATCTCAGATATGAATCAAACTTCAATTATCATACTTCATGCAAATTTTAAGGATACCTGGAAGATGGCATGAATCATGCGTAGAATACCATTGTTATTCCTGGCATGTGCATATAACTTGTATTATTAAACTTGTCATTTTTATGGCCAGTATCATTCCAAATCATTGTGAATAATCTGCTTCACAAGGTGGTTTAACTATTATTCTTAACATGCACAATTCAGTGTTATTAAATTAGTGTAATATCTTGGTGATATGACATATCTGAGATGGATAACGTTTGCTTGCACACAAAATCAGACAACTTGGAATGAATAAAAATATAAATTCTATAAAATAAAACATTCTGTCAATCATTTACAGGTCCCAAGAGACAAATAGATAAAAGGGGGGAACTGAAGTTTCATTGAAAACAAACATTCAAAATGCAACACACTTACTACTCAGAAACTCCCATTTTGTGGGAGTATCGGATTTGCCATTAATGTTCTCAATGTTAAATGTTAAATGATCATGTAAGGAAAGATGTATGCTTCCGTGATTTGGGTCATGGTGATAAGTGGTCGATGAATCACTGGAATAATATTTCATTATCAACAATCAAGTACATTGGGAATTGTATCAAATTTAGGAAGCAAAGTACTCCATACCATTTGTTTATTTTTAGCTCATCGAAGGGAGCTCAACTTATCACTTGCCGTCCGTCGTCGTCGTCGTCGTCCAGTGTCCGTCGTCGTGAACATTTTTCAAACGACTTCTCCTCTGAAACCACTGGTCCGATTTTCATGAAACTTCATGTGGATGTTCATTACTATATGGCAATTCATGTTTGTTCAAATGAAATGGCCATGTCCCTTGGGGGCTCTGTATGGGGCATACCTCTGATAGCACTGTATGAATTATAGAAAAATTATTAAAAAATCTTCTCCAGAACCAGTAGGCAGAATCTTTTGATACTTGGTATGCAGCATCTTGGTATGGGTCTGATTCAAGTTTGTTCAAATCGGCCCCCTGGATTCATATTTGGGCTCACTATAGAAGCCCAAATTCGAACTTAGTGCATTTCAGGCAAATTTCTTAAAAAATATTCTTCTCCAGATCCAGCAGGCAGAATCTTTTGATATTTGGTATGCAACATTGTGGGGTGGATCTGATTCAAGTTTGTTCAAATCGGCTCCCTGGATTCACATTTGGGCTCAGTATAGAAGCCCGAATTCAAACTTAGTGCATTTCAGGCAAATTTCTTAAAAAAATCTTCTTCTCCAGATCCATTAGGCAGAATCTTTTGATATTTGGTATGCAACATTGTGGGGTGGATCTGATTCAAGTTTGTTCAAATCGGCCCACTGGATTTATATTTGGGCTCAGTATAGAAGCCTGAATTCAAACTTAGTGCATTTCAGGCAAATTTCTTTAAAAATCTTCTTCTCAAGATCCAGAAAGCAGAATCTTTTGATATTGGGTATGCAGCATGCTTAGGGGGGTGAGATTCAAGTTTGTTCAAGCCAAGTCCCTGGGTTCATATTTGGCTCACTGCGGTAGCCCGAATTATAACTTTGTTCAAAATGAGGAATTTGCTTTAAAAATCTTCTTCTTCAGATCCAGCAGTCAGAATGTTTTGATATTTGGTATGCTGCATCCTTATGGGGGTGAGATTCAAGTTTGTTCAAGCCATGTCCCTAGGTCCATAATTGGGCTCACTGTGGGAGCCCGAATGATAACTTAGTTCAAAATGAGGAATTTTCTTTAAAAATCTTCTTCTTCAGATCCAGCAGTCAGAATGTTTTGATATTTGGTATGTAGCATCCTTGGGGAGGAGGGGGGGGGGGATTCAAGTTTGTTCAAACCACGTCCCTAGGTGAATATTTGGGCTCACTGTGGTAGCCCGAATTATAACTTAGTTCAAAGTGAGGAATTTTCTTTAAAAATCTTCTTCTTGAGATCCAGCAGTCGGAATGTTTTGATATTTGGCATGCAGCATCCTTAGGGGGTGAGATTCAAGTTTGTTCAATCCGCGTCCCTGGGTTCATATTTGCGCTCACTGTGGGAGCCCTAATGATAACTTAGTTCAAAATGAGGAATTTTCTTTAAAAATCTTCTTCTTCAGATCCAGCAGATGAATGCTTTTGATATTTGGTATGCAGCATCCTTAGGGGGGTAAGATTCAAGTTTGTTCAAGACATGGCCCTAGTTCCATAAAATTTGTTTCTCATGTCTTCATTCCTTTGTAGTGTTGATGTGACCCCCAAATACTTCTTTGAACCACTTTGGCAGGTGAGCGATTAAGGCTCCTTGGGGCCTCTTGTTTAAATTTTCTTTTTTGCTGGTGTTTTGCTGGTATTTTCTGATGGAGTCAAGTAGACTAGTAGTTTGGTAGATTGTAATGGATTGGTTAAACAAAAAAGATAATAGTACATGTATCAATTATTAGATTATGTTTTTAACTGCTTGACACAAGCTACATCATTCTTGTTTATATGGATATGCATTTATGCCATGCTCGCCTATGTTACTACCTAGTTAAACTCCACTACCGGTGTAAAGCTTCTACTGTGGTTAAAAAAAAAATTAAATTAAAAACAATTAACACCTTTAGTCGGAAGTTCATCCAACTTGACCTTTGGCATGACACAATTTGCTAACTTCGATACATTCACACTTCGCGATGTTTCATTCAAACATACGACATTTTGAGGTACTATCTACTACATGTAAGTGACTTATTAAGTTTAAAATACCTATAATTGAATATTTAAGATAAAATGTAAGAATTGTTACTAATACTTTGACTGAAAAGGCAAGGTAAATTCAATCAACTTTGACTATGTGTCTAACTGTCAATCAAGCATTCACATGCAGCTGGTAGGACTGCCCACCGACACAGATGTAAACAAAACAAACCTGTGTGTTTGGGGGTGCTTGATAGAAAGTCATTTTTTTTCTCCATTTTAAATGGCAGAGTCGATTATTTATTAAGAGCATGGTATAAATAAAACAAATAGGTACTAGGACCAGTAATCAGATTTAAACTGAGTGGTTAAAACCTTTATCCCACTTGTGGTTTAAATCTGATTACCGACCCTAGTACCAATTTATTCTATATTTAATCGCTTCCATGAAAGTACTGTTCTCTGTCTGTCCTGCATATGTCTCACTAGTTTATAGTATTCTGGAAAGAACGATGGAAATGTACACCGTAGTTGCTTGTGCATCTTCATGGTCATACTTGAGTGCCATATGTTGAACGTACCAATTCATGTCTCTCTCATAACACAGAAACTGTTGTGGCCACAATCAATCTTCACACAATCATTTCCATTTTTGGGGTTTTTAGGCCACATGGTCATATTTTTATACTAAAACCAATGGCCCAGACTTAGCTGGTGCTAACTCAAAATTATCTAGGGCCAAACACAAATTTTGCCCCCCAATCCCAAAATTTGAATGCAAAACCAAAAATTAGATGTCCTATCTGGCCCTCCATACATTTACTCTCCGCGCATGCACAGACGCCAGGAAGTCACCGAAACTGGCACCAACATTATTCTTTGTTTGGCCCTTCAGTCAGATAACATCAAACTGACATCTGTGCTTTTAAATCTCAGTTTCAATGATGCCAGTCACAAATCAATGGTTATTTTGGTGGATCCAAGGATGCAACTGGATGAAGGAATGAAGAAACGGTGGTTTGCTATGTTCAGGGCTGTAATTTTATAATATAAAAATTAGTTCATGTTCCCCAATTTTGGGACATGGCCCTGACGTCATCATTGATTGATATGTCCTCACCGTTGGGATGTTTAGGCGTTCTGGTCATGCATCATACATCCGATGTATCGTTTTTTCTTCTGCTGAAGATCTTGCTATACATCAGATAGTTTTATTTCTGTTACTGACTTCGGGCCGTGTTGCCTAGGGTCTTGTTTCCGGTTTTTATTTTGCAGTTGTTTACATTGACATTGTTTTATTTATATAGGTAGTTTCCTATTATTGTAAAGGAAACTACGGTTATAAGTAACATAAAATATTCTGGTAGTGTGGCAGTTAATTTTGGGGATATTATTATAATTTTGTCCACACTTAGGCTCTTTTGGGCTCATCGTTCCCTTTGGGAACTTGGGCTCTTATATTAGAAAAAAAAATTTTCAAAATTTTTTTTATTTTTTTATTTATTAGCCCGACTGTTTACAGTGAGGGCTCTAGTCATGACTTTTGTCTGTCCGTCAGTCCGTCTGTCCATCTGTTAACATTTAGAGTTTTGGTTAAAGTTTGTGGTTAAAGTTTTTTACTGAAGGTTCAAGTGGTGTTTTTTTTTTCCTGTTTAGTCATGACTGTCTTCTGTCTGTCTGTTAACATTTGGAGTTCTGGTTAAAGTTTGTGGTTAAAGTTTTTTAGTCAACCCTAAAGTTTTGGGGGGTTTTTTTCTTTTAAATTGATATTACTATTGATTGTGTTATTCTCATTTTATTTTATTTTTTTTCCGTTTCATGTTATTTTGGGAAATATTTAACCCTTTTTGTATGGCAATTTAACTTACAACTTCCAGGTTAAAGTTTTTGGTTAAAGTTTGTTTTGGTTTTTTTTTTGGGGGGGGGGGGGGGTGGGGGTTAAAATTACTCCTTTCATTCTTCAAACAGTTTAGTGGAATGTCACTATTTCTTATTTGGGATAATGTCTACTATCTACTTGAACATTTCTACAGTGATTTTCATTAAAATCGGCATGATTTTAACTTAACCCCCTTTAAACATGTTTTCAGACTTACTTTCTTTGTATTTGAAATTAGACTTTGCCACAAACTTTCTTACTCTAATTCCTGCAGGGTCAATATAACTTAATGATTCCATTTACATCAATGATTTCTTTTATCGGTTTTAGGAAATATTTAACCCTTTTTTGCCAATCAATTTTACTTAGTATTCCCAGCTTAAAGTTCCAGTTTAAAGTTCTGCTTTTCAAGGTTCTACCTTTCATTCTCCAATCACTCTGTTACAACGTCATTTCTTTTTTTCATTTTTGGGCAAGGTGTACTGAAGGTGTACACAGTGGTTTCAAATAATATTGGCATTAATTTAATCCTTTTCACAACTTTTTTCAGGGAGTGGGGGGGGGGGGGCATTAGGCACTTTTTTTTAGCTCACCTGACTTTCAGTCAGGAGAGCTATGGTGATCACTCACTGTCCGGCATCCGTGAACATGGTGTTTGCGTCTTCTCTTCCCAAACCGCTGAACCAATTTAATTGATATTTGAGATAATAGTTTGTTATGACATCGCAATTTGATTTTGTTCAAATCAAGTTGCCTCGCCCATTGGTAGGGCCACACCCAAAAAGTGTGCTGAAATCTTAAAAAATCTTCTCATGAACCAGCAGTAGCAGAGACTTTATATTTGGTGTGCAGCTTCCTTTTGAGGTGTAAACTCAGAGATTTGTTCAAGAGAAGTTTGTGGGGCTATATTTGGCGTCATAATGGCAGGGGCAAGAATATCTGCCCCTCCCAAAATTTCTATTTTCCAAACCGAGAGGCAAATTTTGACCAAATTTAATATGAGGGCTTATTGGGTCATAAGTACTTAATTTATGCCCCAAATTTTTTTTCCCGTCGCCCCATGGGAACCGCAGGAGCTAAAAATAGAAAAAATTTAAAACGCCCATATCTCCAAATCTAAACGGAACTGAGAATTCTTATTTGTTGTGAAGCTTCCTTAGGACCAACAGAATGGAATGGTAAAAAAAAAATTGCCATCGGTGTTATCATGGGGTACTTTTTGGGGACTTTGAAAAAGTACTGAGTCAGCATTTTTTAACACTGTGGGTAATGGGAAAAACATATAAGGCTACTTTTCTCCCAAACCACTGCTGCAAAAGCTTTCAAATTTCATATATAACATCTTTGGAAGATTGTTTCACATGTTTATTGAAATCAATTCCCTGGGTTGATATTTGGGCTCTCTTTGTGAGCCCAAATGTTTAAATTAGTGCAGTATGAGGAGCATTTTTTAAAAATCTTCTTCTTCAGATCTACCAATAAGAATCTTTTGATATTTGGTATGCAGCATCCTTAGGGGGGTGAGATTCAAGTTTGTTCAAGCCAAGTCCGTGGGTTCATATTTAGGCTGAAAATTTGGGGTCCCGTTGCGGACTTAGAAATTTTTGACCAAACTCCGGAAATTTTGTTTTTGTTTTTTATGCGTTTCGGTCAATTTTAAGACAAAAAAAAAATTTTTTTTTTTTACACTGAAAATTTGGGGTCCGGGTGGGACTTAGAAAATTTTGGACCAAAATCCGAAATTTGTTTTTTGTTTTTTATGCGTTTCGGTCAATTTTAAGACAAAAAAAAAAATTTTTTCACACTGAAAATTTGAGGTCTGGGTGGGACTAAGAAAATTTTGGACCAAAATCCGGAAATTTTTGTTTTGTTTTTTATTTGTTTCGGTCAATTTTGAAACAAAAAACAATTTTATTTTTTTTTACACTAAAAATTTGGGGTTCAGGTGGGAAAATTTTGAACCAAAATCCGAAAAAAATTTTTTGTTTTTTATGCGTTTCGGTCAATTTTAAGACAAAAAAAAAAATTTTTTTTTAGTCTGAAAATTTGGGGGCCGGGTGGGACTTAGAAAATTTTGGACCAAAATCCGGAAAATTGTTTTTTGTTTTTTATGCGTTTCGGTCAATTTTAAGACAAAAAAAAGTTGGGTTTTTTTTACACTGAAAATTTGGGGTCCGGGTGGAACTTAGAAAATTTGGGACGAAAATCCGGAAATTAGTTTTTGGGTTTTTTATGCATTTTAAGAAGAAAAAAAATATTTAGGCTGAAAATATTTTGTTTGGGAAAAAATTCTGTTTTTTATGCGTTTATCTCAATTTTGGGATGTAAAAGTGCAGGAACTGAAAAAAGAAGGATAATCCTGTGTATTGTGTGGGCACAATCGCTTCATCTAGTTGGTATATGCTTTTCTTAGGAGGGTCGTATGCATCTTATTCAAGTCCCTGGTTTGATATTTAGACTACCATGTCAGGTGAGTGCCCGCAGGCCCCCTGGGGCCTCTTGTTTTCTTTCATCAAAAATGCTTTTTTACAGCTTTAGTTAAAGTTTGTGGTTAAAAACCTCAGACAAACACAGACAACCCCTCCCAAACCCCCCCCCCCCCACCCCAATTAGGCTTTTTTTTATCACTTTTTATCACTTGCCTCTGTCGTCCGTCGTCCTGAACATTTTTCAAACGACTTCTCCTCTGAAACCACTGGTCTGATTTTCAGGAAACTTCACGTGGATGTTCATTACTATATGGCAATTCAAGTTTGTTCAAATGAAATGGCCACGTCCCTTGGGGGTTCTGTATGGGGCATAACTCTGATAGCACTGTATGAATTATAGAAAAATTATTAAAAAATCTTCTCCAGAACCAGTAGGCAGAATCTTTTGATACTTGGTATGCAGCATCTTGGTATGGGTCTGATTCAAGTTTGTTCAAATCGACCCCCTGGATTCATATTTGGGCTCACTATAGAAGCCCAAATTCGAACTTAGTGCATTTCAGGCAAATTTCTTAAAAAATCTTCTTCTCCAGATCCAGCAGGCAGAATCTTTTGATATTTGGTATGCAACATTGTGGAGTGGATCTGATTCAAGTTTGTTCAAATCGGCCACCTGGATTTATATTTGGGCTCAGTATAGAAGCCCGAATTCGAACTGAGTGCATTTCAGGCAAATTTCTTAAAAAATCTTCTTCTCCAGATCCAGCAGGCAGAATCTTTTGATATTTCGTATGCAACATTGTGGAGTGGATCTGATTCAAGTTTGTTCAAATCGGCCACCTGGATTCATATTTGGGCTCAGTATAGAAGCCCAAATTCGAACTGAGTGCATTTCAGGCAAATTTCTTAAAAAATCTTCTTCTCCAGATCCAGTAGGCAGAATCTTTTGATAGTGGGTATGCAACATTGTGGGGTGGATCTGATTCAAGTTTGTTCAAATCGGCCCCCTGGATTCATATTTGGGCTCACTATAAAAGCTTGAATTCGAACTTAGTGCATTTCAAGCAAATTTCTTAAAAAATCTTCTTCTCCAGATCCAGCAGGCAGAATCTTTTGATATTTGATATGCAACATTGTGGGTTGGATCTGATTCAAGTTTGTTCAAATCGGCCCCCTGGGTTCATATTTGGGCTCAGTATGGGAGTCCAATTTGAACTTAGTGCATTTCAGGCAAATTTCTTTAAAAAGCTTCTTCTCCAGATCCAGAAGGCAAAATCTTTTGATATTGGGTATGCAGCATGCTTAGGGGGGGGGGGGGGGGGGGGGGGGAGGGGGAGGGGGGATTCAAGTTTGCTCAAGCCAAGTCCCTGGGTTCATATTTGGGCTCACTGTGGTAGCCCGAATTATAACTTAGTTCAAAATGAGGAATTTTCTTTAAAAATCTTCTTCTTCAGATCCAGCAGTCAGAATGTTTTGATGTTTGGTATGTAGCATCCTTGGAGGGGGGGGGGGGGAGATTCAAGTTTGTTCAAGCCATGTCCCTAGGTCATATTTGGGCTCACTGTGGGAGCCCGAATGATAACTTAGTTCAAAATGAGGAATTTTCTTTAAAAATCTTCTTCTTGAGATCCAGCAGTCGGAATGTTTTGATATTTGGTATACAGCATTCTTAGGGGGGTGAGATTCAAGTTTGTTCAAGCCATGTCCCTAGGTCCATATTTGGGCTCACTGTGTGAGCTTGAGTTGTAACTTAGTTCAAAATGAGAAATTTTATTAAAAAATCTTCTTCTTCAAATCCAAGAGTCGGAATGTTTTGATATGTTGTGTGTAGCATCCTTAGGGGGGTGAGATTCAAGTTTGTTAAAGCCAAGTCCCTGGGTCCATATTTGGGCTCCCTGTGGGAGCCCGAATTATAACTTAGTCAATATGAGGAATTTTTAGCTCGCCGAAGGAAGCTCAACTTATCACTTGGCATCCGTCGGCGTGAACATTTTTCAAACGACTTCTCCTCTGAAACCACTATTCCGATTTTCACGAAACCTCATGTGGATGTTCATTACTATATGGCAATTCATGTTTGTTCAAATGAAATGGCCACATCCCTTGGGGGCTCTGTATGGGGCATAACTCTGATAGCACCATATGAATTATAGAAAAATTATTAAAAAATCTTCTTGTCCAGAACGAGTGGGCAGAATCTTTTGATACTTGGTATGCAGCATCTTGGTATGGGTCTGATTCAAGTTTGTTCAAATGGAGTCCCTTGATCAATCTTGGGGCTCACTATGGGGACCTGAATTTTTATTTACTTAGTGCAATTTAAGAAAAATTCTTTAAAAATTTTCTTCTCCAGAACCAATAGGCAGAATCGTTTGATATTTGGTATGCAGCATCTTGGTATGGGTCTGATTCAAGTTTGTTCAAATCGAATCCCTTGATCAATATTGGGGCTTCCTATAGGGGCATGAATTTTTCCTTAGGGCAATTTAAGGAAAAATCTTCATCTCTAGAACCAGTGGGCAGAATCTTTTGATATTTGGTATACAGCATCTTGGTATGGGTCTGATTCAATTTTGTTCAAATGGAGTCCCTTGATCAATTTTGGGGCTCACTATGGGGGTATGAATTTTTACTTAGTGCAATTTAAGAAAAAAAATTTAAAAATCTTCTTCTCCAGAACCAATGGGCAGGATCTTTTGATATTTGGTATACAGCATCTTGGTATGGGTCTGATTCAAGTTTGTTCAAATTGAGTCCCTCGATCAATATTGGGGCTCACTAAAGGGGTGTGAATTTTTATTTTGTGCAATTTAAGAAAATTTCTTTAAAAATCTTCTTCACCAGAACCAGCGGGCACAATCTTTAGATATTTGGTATACAGCATCTTGGTATGGGTCTGATTCAAGTTTGTTCAAATGGAGTCCCTTGATCAATATTGGGGCTCACTAAAGGGGTGTGAATTTTTACTTTGTGCAATTTAAGAAAATTTCTTTAAAAATCTTCTTCACCAGAACCAGTGGGCACAATCTTTAGATATTTGGTATACAGCATCTTGGTATGGGTCTGATTCAAGTTTGTTCAAATGGAGTCCCTTGATCAATTTTGGGGCTCACTATGGGGACCTGAATTTTTACTTAGTGCAGGTTAAGAAAAAATTTTTAAAAATCTTCTTCTCCAGAACCAATGGGCAGGATCTTTTTATATTTGGTATACGGCATTCTAGTATGGGCTTGATTCAAGTTTGTACAAATTGAGTCCCTTTGTTCATATTAAGGCTCATTATGGGAATTTGAATTTCAACTTGGAGCATTTTACAATTTTTCAAACGACTTCTCTTCTGAAACCACTGGTCCGATTTTCACGAAACTTCATGTGGATGTTCATTACTATATGGCAATTCATGTTTGTTCAAATGAAATGGCCACGTCCCTTGGGGGCTCTCTACGGGGCATAACTCTGATAGCACCATATGAATTATAGAAAAATTATTAAAAAATCTTCTTCTCCAGAACGAGTTTGCAGAATCTTTTGATACTTGGTATGCAGCATCTTGGTATGGATCTGATTCAAGTTTGTTCAAATCGAGTCCCTCAACCAATATTGGGGCTCACTATGGGGGTGTGAATTTTTACTTAGTGCAATTTAAGAAAAATTCTTTAAAAATCTTCTTCTCCAGAACCAATGGGCAGATTCTTTTGATATTTGGTATGCAGCATCTTGGTATGGGTCTGATTCAAGTTTGTTTAAATCAAGTCCCTCAACCAATATTGGGGCTTCCTATGGGGGTGTGAATTTTTACTTAGTGCAATTTAAGAAAAATCTTTAAAAATCTTCTCCACAACCAATGGGCAGAATCTTTTGATATTTTGTATGCAGCATCTTGGAGTAGGTCTGATTCAAGTTTGTTCAAATCGAGTCCCTTGATCAATTTTGGAGCTCACTATGGGGACCAGAATTTTTACTTAGTGCAATTTAAGAAAAAAAAATTTAAAATCTTCTTCTCCAGTACCAATGGGCAGGATCTTTTGATGTTTGGTATACAGCATCTTGGTATGGGTCTGATTCAAGTTTGTTCAAATAGAGTCCCTCGATCAATATTGGGGCTCCCTATGGGCCGTGAATTTTCACTTAGTGCAATTTAAGAAAAAATTCTTTAAAAATCTTCTTATCCTGAACCAGTGGGCAAAATCTTTTGATATTTGGTATGTAGCATCTTAGTAAGGTTCTGATTCAAGTTTATTCAAATTGAGTCCCTTGATCAATATTGGGCCTCACTATGGGGGCGTGAATATTTCCTTTGTGCAATTCAAGGAAAATTCTTTAAAAATCTTCTTCAGAACCATCATGCAGAATCTTTTGATATTTGATCAGCAGCATTGTCCCATTCAGTCCTGTTGATGTTTTAGCTCCACAGAGAGTATAGATTTACTCTGTAGAACCTTAAGAATAGCTTTTGATAAAATTTGTAACAGTATGGAACATTCGATGAGCGCCTAAGGCCCCCTGGGGCCTCTTGTTTAGTTTCTATTTACAAAGGAACAAGAACATGGTGAGGTTTCGTGACGCCATCAGATAGTGTGCTTCCGTCATCGCAATATAAAATTAGAGCTAGCGGCAAAATTGCTCAATGAAATACGACAAGGCCCCAGATCACAGATCATGTGGTTTTCGTCCTTGTCACCAGCTAGCTCAACCGGCACTCTATCACTCAGAATATGGGTGTTATGACACCGGGTAAATCCATAGCGGTCGAGGAAAGGAAAAGGGTGTTGCGAGCACTATAATATCGAAACTTGCTCACCCTGCGACGACGGAAAGGAGGAAGCAAACAAGTTCTGAGGTATGCTCGTCCAGGTCTCTTGACCGCGAGCAAGAAAGAGGCCCCTCTCTCTTACAACAACATCTGGGGTCAGATGTTGTTAATAGGAACTTGTGTCAGTTGGAGCTTACGTCCATGCCTTCCTGTCCGGGACGCTCCTTCTAATAGGCTTCCGGGTTCGACTAGTCTTAAGGCTTCCTCTACGTCCAAAAAGCACACACGACCGCTGAGAACTGTGACTCCACTGAGCTAGGAATATGCAATGCTGCTATATACAATTAGAGCTAGCGGCAAAAGTGCTCAAGGGTATAAGACAAGGGCCAAGATCACAGATCATGTGATTTATGTCCTTGTCGCCAGCTAGCTCAACCGATGCTTCTATCACTCAGAATATGGGTGTTATGACGCCGGGTATGTCCATAGCAGTCGAGGAGAGAACAAGGGTGGAACGAGCACTATAATATAAAATCATGCTCACCCAGCGTCCGTGGAAGGAGGAAGCTGGTAAGTTCTGAGGTACGCTCGTCCAGGTCTGCCAGGACCGCTAGCAAGAGAGAGGTCTCTCTCTCTTACAGCATCATCTGGGGCCAGATGTTGTTGGTAGGAACTTGCGTCAGTCTGAGTTTATGTCCATGCCTCCTGTCCGGGACGTCCCATCTAATAGGCAGCCGGGGTCGGCTAGTCTTACAGCTTCCTCTACATAAAGGCTAAAGTGTTCTTTATGTTGCACAGGGCTATAAACCCTGGTGAGTGGTTTCAGTTCCCTGTCGCCGGTGAAGCGGTAACTCATGAATATGAGGACCGTGACACTGGGTGTGTCGCATTTACATAGTAAATCAGAGCTAGCAGCAAAAGTGCTCAATGGTATAAGACAAGGGCCTAGACCTTGGAATATAGGATTTACGACCTTGTCTCCAGCTAGCTCAACCGGCGGATCGTTACTCAGAATATGGGTAGTGTGATGCTGGGTATGTCCGTAGCGATCGAGGAGAGAAACAAGGGTGTAGCGAGCACCTTAAAATCCAATCATGCTCACCCTGCGACAATGGAAAGGAGGAAGCCGGCAAGTTCTGAGGTACGCTCGGCTAGGTCTCCCTGGACCGCGAGCAAGAAGGAGACCCCTCTCTCTTTTAACAACATCTGGGGGCCAGATGCTGTTGGTAGGAACTTGCGTCATTCGGAGCTTATGTACATGCCTTTTGTCCGGGAAGCACCGTTTAATTATCAGCCGGGGTCGGCTACAATTCGGCTTCTTCAGTGTCTACTAAGCCCTCACGACCGCACCTTGGCTACGTGACTTCGGATATCTAGTCTGCATCATCAATAGGTCCACTCTTTGTCAAGGAAGTCGCACCATCTAGTAGCCCAGGAGACGAGGCCACATTCATCGGGACGTCCACTGTTAAGAGCCATCTTGGACATACTGTCCCAGGAGCAGCCGGCGGATAAGCAATACATGACCGCTGCTCCTCAGGGCTCCGTAACGGACTTGCTGTCACAGATTGCGCAGCTCATCGCAATATTCCTGCAAATGCAGAAGCACTCAACATCAGTCTCAAAACTTGAGCCGTCGGATGGTGCTTGGTCGGTCCAGTCATCCATCTGTTCAGATGCCGTTGACCGTGATTCTAAAACTGATTTAGACGGATGATGAAAGGGATACGGAGGAGGATTAACCTTCCCTTTCGGAACAACTCATGGATGATATGGATACTATCCATTATCGTTTCCTTGAACTTGTTCCAGTGAATCACAATGCTGCGAGTAATTGTGCAAACCCGCTAGCGTTGTTAGACGCTGTCTTCATCCAGACAAAGAGGAGGATATCTCTTTTCCGGTTAAGTCTACACGGGTGTCACAGGTCTTCGATTATTTAGACGACACCTTTTCAACTTCCTGTGGGAAGAAGTAATACGGTTTCTTATCATCAGCTTCTGTATTTTTAACCATTTTTTGAACACATTCATTTAAAAAACGACCGGGGAAGATGTGTTGAGAGTTTCTCTGCGTTGAATGAGCAGGCTAAGGTCTTAGTTGTGGCCTTACCTTCATCATTTCGCTGTTTGCTCAGACACAATTGAGAAGATAATTTCTTATTCAGAGCGAATTTTGACTCACTGTCTTATGTACTTCACTTTTAAGTACTGTGACGCAATGTCTATATGGAAAGGAATTTTGTGGACGTTTGTACCTCCTTAAAAATTCTTTCCAGGCCTATTTATCACATATATCTCTGTCTTAACAGTTGTTAAGTGGGAGTTATTCTGATGTGACGAAGCCTTGCGTCGTCATCTTTAATATTTGACAAGGTGGAAAACTTGCTACAGATCGCTTTAGTTTTCCAGACACTAAGTCTTTGATGGTAAGCATTCATTAATGTAGGATTAAGCTACAAGAAAGCATCAATACTTGGCTCTTTAAGTTGGGGGTCTAATCGACCAACAACAGCAGAAAAGAGTAGGAGAGGTTGTCCTAGAACTCAGATCGTCTATAAGGACTCATAGCGAAGGTATAGGTATCCCTCCTATAATTACTTTAGGGATCGACTGTACAGCCACTTGGATAGGGGGTTTAGGTCTGTTCGAGTTTACTGATCAGACACTCCTGAGCCGGTGGCTCGAGGCTCTTCTAGAGCTTGGTCCGACCTATAATTAATTGAAACTGGATAACGTGTTTATCATGGCTCTAAAAGGTTATTTAGGATAATCATTCAGTCGAAACAGCGAGCATTCGAATGATCGACCGTGCGGCAATTATAGTTCTTTAGATCACTTGAAGAATGAACTAGATATTGTCTCATGGGATGAATGATAGGATACACGTGTCCTACAATTCATTTTCAACAAGCTGGTTCGTTTGTTGTTTCACTGAGTGAATTAGCCAGTTATTAGGCTCGCTTTTGTCTTCTTTCAGACACATTAACAGTGAAAGATTTTATGCGTCGGATGGGATTGTGCGAAGCGGCTACAAAGGTTATTTCCGATGGATCACTTAGGCACATGTCTCCTCCAGTTATTCTTAACTGGAGTGGGAAGACGTTTTTCGCTCTAGACCTGTTTTGTTTAGCGGATCTAGTTAACATAAGGTCAAGTTTGGGCAGATATTCAATGGTTTTACAGCTGCCAGATTCAGTTATCTCAATTATGACGGACGTGAGTTCATAAATTGGGTTACAACCCTGAGTCCGATGGACTCGATATGCAGGGTTCTTGGGACCCAAAGTTCTGGGAGATCACATATTCATCAGAAATGATGTCTTATAGTTTACGCTACATCATTAGATTTATATTATTAGCGAACATGCATGTGGGTTCGCTCCAGAGAGTTAAGTTTGCGATGCACAGGAACAATAGTTTCCATCATTTGTGTCGCCAGTGTTAGACATTTGAGCGCATACAGTTGACGCTCAGCCGTATTCATAGGAATGAATGGTAGGATACGCATATCCTTCAATTCATTTGATTCAGTAGATTACGTTAAGATTTAATAATCTCAGTGTGATTCCTACTAATAACATATCTGTCGTCACAATATCCTTCTATCAGTTTTCTCAAATGCCTGTTATTGAACATTCGCCAGAAGCTTCTTCCACGAGAGGGCCTTCTTCAGGGAAAGTTTTGTTCTTCACGTCATTCTCCGCCCATAGTGGCATAAGGGAGTCTGTTAGACGTGAGGGAGCCTTTGGGGTTCCTATATTTTTGCTGTCTGGACCAGCAATGATTAAGCTATGTGGGGTGAGGAGGTTTTGCCATGACTTTGAATTTCCCCCCCCTTCCCCCATACTCACACTCTGTCTTGTATTTATACCTTAATACATACATACTATGTATTTGGGTCATGTTGGATGGCACCCTCATAGGCATATATGCAGTTTTGTTGCATTAGTTTCCGGTGATTATTTTTGATTTTTGATATACAAGCGCTTATTAAAATCATCATAATTGCTGCTATTTGAGTTCATCGGTGGCTGCATAACCAGTTATTGGTTTTTAGATGATTACATGCTGGATTTTAATGCACTCACGCAATATTTTATTAGGCTATCGCTTGGTGGACCTTGAAATTATTATATATTTCTGGGGCGGTCCATGTTGGAGCCTGTTAATCATACCTACCTCCATTTCTAGATCCTGGTCTCTATTTTGTCGGTTCTCAAATCGCGTATTCTCATGTGTTTATGGTTGTAGATATCAGATAGTACACGTTGGAGAGTGTTCTTAATGGATGTTATTGTGCAGAGGCTGCCTGTGGATGATCTTGGAAGGGTGTTTTCTCTGCAGAGATTGTTCAGTGTATCTCGATTTAATATGTGTATGTTATATTTTATATCACTGATTTCGTCATACCTGTGTACGCCGTCTGTGGTGCATATTTGTAGCGGACATTATTATTTATTTCCCCGCAGAATTATTATATTATAATCTTTTTTACAAAGAATGATGTTGGCGCCAGTTTCGGTGACTTCCTGGCATCTGCACATGCGCGGAGAGTAAATGTATGGATGGCCAGAAAGGACTTCTAATTTTTGGTTTTGCTTGCAAATTTTGGGGATCTAGGGCAAAATTTGTGTTTGGCCCTAGATAATTTTGAGTTAGCACCAGCTAGGTCTGGGCCATTGGTAAGTATAAAAAATATATAAATTACTTTAAATTTTTTCATTTTTTTACTGAAGTGACCTATCTTCTTTAGTCACTGGAAAGCATCATAATTTGGGTATTTTTCTGAGCAAGTTTACCTAGAAACCATGTTGCAGTCTGACTTGTGTAAAAAAATTGTAAATTTCAATTTAAATTCTTTCCCCCATAACAAAGCTTAATAAACTTATTCCAGTGAGGGGTCATACACTATGTTTTGAAAGCAAAAATTGAAAAAGTAATAAAATTTGAAAGAGTTTTGTGAAAGGTCTTGGCTGATTATGGACATTAAATAAAGTAAATGATTTTTCTAGAAGACCTATTGTTTGTAGGATGGAGGGGATTATTTGTCTTCCCTCACCAACAGCTCTTTTAGTTGCTTTTCAGTTAAGAGACAGCTACAGTAGTAATCTTGGATTGACAGAATCAATAAAAAAAATTGTTGTCCAGTATCTTTTTAGCTTCCTAGCTTGTGCAGAACAGTTGATCTGGAATGAAAGAAACTTTATACTACAATTGCTGTGTGTATTCCTTGTTACACAATATGGTACAGACATTGAGAATGTGGCATGTGGAATCTGGCCTGTGTTTAAGAATGTCATGTAAGGACACATCTGATTGGTCATTAGACATGTGAAAGACATTATAACGTGAATGAAATGCTTCGACACAAAACAGTGTCAAACAATAATGTATGCAGGCCCCTGAAGGTGATATTTTTCTTCAAAAATACCAGCCTCATTCACTTATTCAAGATTAGTTGTGATATAAATACAGAATGCAACGTGAGTAGAATCAGAGGGGGGAGGGGGCTTGAATCAATGAACCCTGTTGGAGTTTTTCCTGTATTTCATGAGAGCCTTTGATGCTTGCGAAATACAATACAGGAGGAAAAACTCCCAACTTGGGTTCTTGATTCGAGCCCCCTACGCTCCACCTTCGCTGTGTTCTATATTAATATTGCAAATACAAACATAAAAATATGAGGTAAAGTGTGGAGTAATTTTTAGAATTCTTGTTGCTGGTGTATGTTTGTTGAAAAAGAAGGTAGGTTTATTCAAACAACTGTATTGCTGTGTTTTGCATTGTTTACATTTTCATGCATTATTTGCACTTTTGTTCCAAAATTTACTTTTGTTTCATATTCTCTCTTTCCATAGGACCAGTTTGCCAAAGCTGCCCCTGTGAAAGGTGGAATAGGACATTTTCTCCTGCAGAAAATGGGTTGGAAAGAGGGGGAAGGATTGGGAAAAAATAATGAAGGAAATACTGCACCACTGATGCTTGATTTCAAAATAGATCGTAAAGGTAATTATCTATAGATTAGTCACTGAAGATGTTTTCTTATTAAATTACTTAACCCTTAAAGGCACGGAAATGTTTATATATTTTTACAACACTTTGACAGACTACATTAAGTGGCTTCGAAGTGGTTTCAAGGCAAATCTTGGCTGCCTATACAGGCAGCCAAGACTTGCCTAGAAACAACGGCCAAGGTATTCTAATTTGCAGGTACACCCAAACACTTAATGTAGTGCAAGACCAACGTGGAGCCACAAAATTTGATTTGATTTGAAATCGTACAGGTGATTTGATTTTTGAATCATCGAGATGTTCAGAAAATCCTTCCAAGTGTCTCCTCTTGACCTCTTCTTCTCTCACCAGGTCTCCTGTACAGACGATCTTATGTTTGAAAAAGAGTTCAAGACTGATGAGACTTACGGCTCTAAAAAGATACAATATTCACAATTTGAAGAGCCATAGATTCTATTCGAGATTCAATTTGATTGAAAATCCTGTTCCTGATTCAATTAGGGATTTATTTATTTATTTATTTATTTATTTATTTATTTATTTATTTGGGTTTAGCAACACTTTTGACAGCCTCGTGTCAGACAGTTTTATGGGTGAAGGCAGCCTGAGTACCAGGAGAGAACCACTGAGCAATGGTAAGCAAATGTCAGGCTCCTCAATGTGTGCTACTCAAAGTTTGCTAAGCACCAAGTATATCCAACTACCTGTTTTACGTTTTAGTTGAAATATTGTAATGAAAAGTGTATATATTTTTTATTAGCTCAACTTTGACGAAGTCAAATTTGAGCTATTGTCATGGCCCGTCGTCCGTCTGTCCGTCTGTCGGTACATCAACAATTGGCTATGGCTCGGGCTAGAGGTCGTATTTATGAACCGATCTTTACGAAACTTCTTGGGTACCTTTGTTATGACCGTGGGACGAGAACGAGTGTTTTTGGGTGCGGTCCGAAATTAAAGATGGCTGCCAGCCGCCATTTTGTACCGATGATGCAGAAATCTGTTTTTTGTACAGAACTTCCATATGAAAGCTCTGATTTGAATAATTTTTTGTATGAATGTTTAGTACCATATAATATGGGTTTTTTTCTCGTGCGTAAATTGTGCAAATTAGACTAATTTTGATGTTTTTTGGTGTTAATTTCAGCACTGTAAGTGCAAATGCCAATATGGCTCGGGCTAGAAGCCGTATTTATGAACCGATCTTTACGAAACTTCTTGGGTACCTTTGGTATCACCGTGGGACGAGAACGAGTGTTTTGGGGTCCAGTCCAAAATTCAAGATGGCCGATGGCAGCCATTTTGTACAAAATTAGGTGCAATCAGATTTTTGCACAGAACTTCCATATGAAAGCGCTGATTTGAATAATTTTTTGTGTGAATGTTTAGTACCATGGGATACATCACATATAATACGGGTTTTTTTCTCGTGCAGAAATTATGCAAATTAGATGAACTTTGATATTTCAGTGCGACTTACACACATTAAGTACACATGTCAATACGGCTCAGACTTGAGTCTGTATTTATGAACTGACCTTCACGAAATGTCTTGGGTACCTTTGTTATCACCTTGGGACGAGAACGAGTGTTTCTGGGTGCGGTCTAAAATTCAAGATGGCTGCCAGTGGCCATTTTGTACCGAAATTAGGTCTAATCAGTTTTTTGTACACAACTTCTATACAGCTCAGACTAGAGGCCATATTTATGAACCAATCTTTACGAACCTTGTTGGGTACCTTTGTTATCTTTGTTATTGCTGTGTCACATACTATACATGTGCATGTCTTTGTCTTGACAAGTTGAGCTACAGTGTCATTGACACTTTTATTGAATTATATCTTTAATGAGTTCAGTACAGAAATTAAGATTTTATTTGTGTTTGACATTATTTTTTAACTTTTGAATACGATAACCATGGAAAATGGATATTATTGGTAAAAGAGGAAATTTTTCAAATTTGCCAAAAAGTTGACGGAGTGAACTGATATGGGTTTAATATCGAGTTTGAGGCCCATTACTGTTAATTACAGCTTGACAACGCCTTCTCATGCTCCCAATCAGGTTCCTGGTGGTCCTTTGTGGGATGTTGTTCCATTCTTGGCACCAAGCTCCTGGACACTTCTTGGCTGGACTGGACAGACTGAAATTGCAAGCTGCAACTCATTCCAGACATGTTTTGATTGGATTGAGGTCAGTGGATCTTGCTGGCCAGTTCATACGCTCAATCCCCTCCCTCTGTCGGTACTCCCCAACAGCATGGGCAACATGAGGACGGACATTATCGTCCATCAGAATGAATCTATCACCCACTGCACCTGCATACAATCTGACATGGACATCCAGGATCTCATCAATTTACCATTGTGCAGTCAATGCACCACGTTCAAGGACACAGAGCTCTGTACGTCCATCCCTGCTGATGCCGCCTCAGACCATGATTGACCCTCCACCATAGCGGTCATGCTCAGCAATGCTGGCTGCATGAAATCGCTCTCCTGGTCTTCTCCATATCTTAGAACGCCTCTCTATGTGGTCTAGGCAGTACCTTGACTCATCTGTAAAAAGGACAGGTCGCCAATCATCTCTGGTCCAACTTGGTCCATGGCCCATTCATATCGTGCCTGGCGGTGGTTCTGGGACAGCGGAATGCGAATACATGGTCTTCTCGATCGGTGACCACATTCATGCAACCTTGCCCGGATAGTCTGCATGGAAACATTTACCCCAGGTGCATTCTGAAGGTGACTGCGAAGCTGGGTTGCTGTGACAAAGCGGTTCCTGTGGGCCTGAATGATCAAAAACCGGTCTTCAGCTGCAGATGTTGCCCTGTCTCTGCCACCACCATGCCGTCTTACTGGTGTGCCACACTGCTGAAATCTTTCCCAGGCTCTGGTGATCACCGTATGATGCACACCATGGGCTTCACCAACCTGACGATGGGTAGCCCCTTGCTCCACCATCCCTACAGCCCGCCACATTTATGCTTCAGACAAATGTCTTCTTATTGTTGCATTTGCCATATTCAATCATTAAATCACAAGGGTTTGTGTTGCAATGAAGATTGAATACCCTACACATGTCATGTACATGTGTACAATACACGAAAACATCATGAAAATCAAGGGGTACGTGCTTTCCATGACTGTCACGAAAAAAAGTCTGCCTGTCAAGAGAGCTAATGAAAACACTGGGGACCATCTCAATACATTCCTCAATCATGTCCACCAAAAATATCGAAAATATGTCACAAGCGAATTTCACAATGATGTGTCAAATATTTGGTGCTTAGCAAACTTTGAGTAGTATACTAACTTAATAGAAGACAAATACACCATACCAACAACGTACAGTATGCCTTAGTACACATTGCCACCGTGCTCCCACGAGGGTAATCAGGCTTAAGTGCCATGCAGTTACCTTTGGCGGGGATTGAACCCTAGACCTTTCAGTTTGTGAGCCACCATGCTCCCAATTCGGGATTCAGTACAACCCAAAATTTTGAGATTTGCAAAGCCCAGCCTTTTGTTAGTGGAAAAATGGATCAAAATTAGAATTGAGCTTTTAAGGGTTGACACAAGTTAAAGACAACAGTTCTAATTTTCTTCTTTTAAAATGACTCATGAAAATTTTTACAACAGTAACTTGTTACAATAATGGGGAATGGGTTAAAGAGATCTTTCCAGTAGGGAGAAAAATATTCGGTTGTTAGCCCATAAGGGTCTAGTTCTGACTTTGATAACTTTTTAATGCAAAGAAACAGGTTCCCCAACATACATTGTTTGGGTAAACCCAAAACTTGTTTCCTAAGTACCTTGTCAGTTGTTTCTAGGAGAGTTTTGGCTGCCTCTGTAGTTTTGATTCTCAGAGATTTTTTGTCTTCTCAAATCAGAGGTTGAGGGAGGATTTTACTTTCATTTTTTATTACTGTTTGGAATATGAATTATAAGGAACATAGCCTTGGCATTCCAGCCCCAAGTGTCATATGTTATGTATTGTTCACCAATCTGAACGTTTTTTGGGGTAGCTACTACATTCATATAGCTGAACTAATGTTATATAGAGATGCATTTTTAAAAAAAATTTCAATATTAAAATGCGAAACAGGACACTATTATACCGTACAAACATTGAACTAACCGACAAAATCTCTGAAATGAGGAAATTGACACAGTAAACGTTATTTGTCATTTGCAATAATAACGATAGTGTAAAAATAGTATAGAGGACAAGAACATGGGGATAGTGTTATCCCACTGCATAAAAGAGGGATGGTAAGGTGTTCTAATACAAGAATGTCTTTCACTGGAAGTAATACTTGATGTATTGGAATCAGAATGTCAACAATGAAGACAACAACAAAAAAATAGAAATCTTGTCTCTCAGATCCTCCTGGGAAAAAGATTAATAATTAAAAATGGAGAATTCTCTCAGACCCTCTCGGGAAAAAGATTAATAATTAAAAACAGAGAAAATAAAATTAAAAGCTCTACACCCACCTGCATTTTTAAAATAATTGGCAGAAATAGCAGATCTACTTGGAGTGGCCTAACTGCAAGTGAATAAACTTTTGTTATAAATGATAAGGCCATTAAAAAAATTGTTGTTTCTCGTCATAGAAAATCTGTCTCACCACCTTTTTTTCACTTGGAAATCTCTTCTGTGACACTATTTTGCACCTGTAGGACAAATATTTAACCAACTATACCTTGTTTGACAGAGCTCACAGAGCCCTTTCAAACAAGATATAGTTGGTTAAATTTTCAACTACATAATGGAAAATTTTCATTGCTGAAAACATTGGTTTTCGACATAATAGCGTTAAGTAGTAGTTAAATTTCTTATTCTTACTATTTTCAGAAATATCTTGTGAATAAACAACAAAAAAGGGGGGAGGGCAGATTCAAGCAGATTCAAGTTTGTCCAAATCCAGTCCCTGGGTTAACTTACTGAAATATGAGGAAATTTCTTTAAAAATCTTCTTCAGATCCACCAGTCAGAATGCTTTCATATTTGGTATACAACATCTCTAGGGGGGCCTGATTCAAGTTTGTTCAAATCGGGTCCCTGAGTTAGTATTTGGGCTCTCTATTGGAGCCCAAAGTTTAACTTGGTGCAATTTGAGGAAATTTCTTTAAAAATCCTCTTCTTCAGATCCACCAGTCAGAATCCTTTCATGTTTGGTATACAACATCTATAGGGGGGTCAGATTCAAGTTTGTTCAAATTGAGTTTCTCGGTTAATATTTATGTTCCCTATGGGAGCCTGAATTTTAATTTAGTGCAATATGAGAAAATTTCTTTAAAAATCTTCTTCTTCAGATCCACCAGTTAGAATCCTTTCATATTTGGTATACAACATTTCTTGGAGGGTAAGACTCAAGTTTCTTCAAACCTGGTCCCGGGGTTATTAATTTGGGCTACCTATGGGAGCCCGAATTTCAACTTAGTGCATTTGGTATACATCATTTCTAGGAGGGGTCAGGTTCAAGTTTGTTCAAATTGGGTCCCTGGGTTGAAAATTTTGGGTCTGGTTCAGACTTAGAAATTTTGGACCAAAATTCGAGAAAAAAAATGTGTTTTAGATTTTTTATGCATTTTGAGATGAAAACCCCTCAAATTTTTAGCCTGAAAATTTTGGATCTGGTTCCGACTCCGAAATTTTGACCAAAAATCAGAATTTTTTAAAAAAAATTTTATGCTTTTTGTTCAATTTTGAGACGGAAAAAAAAAAAATTTTTAACCTGAAAATTTAGCGGCCGGTTCAGACTTGGAAATTTTGGAAAAAAAAATTCGTTTTTTATGCATTTTGTTCAATTTTGAGATAAAAAAAAAATGGGGTCAAGTTTGGACTCCGAAAATTTGTACATTTTTGGGGGATTTTTATGTTCAGTTTGTTCAATTTTGAGATAGAAAAAAAAAAACTTATAGCCTGAAAATTTTGGGTCCTGTTCCGACTCCGAAATTGTTCAATTTTGAGATAGAAAAAAGAAAATTTATAGCCGGAAAATTTTGGGTCCTGTTCCGACTCCGAAATTTTGGACCAAAATTCGGAATTTTTTTAAAAAAATTTATGCGTTTTGTTCAATTTTGAGACGGAAAAAAAAAATTTTAGCCTGAAAATTTTGGGTCCGGTTCAGACTTGGAAATTTTGGACCAAAATTTGGAGAAAAAAAATTGTTTTTTTATGCATTTTGTTCAATTTTGAGACGAAAAAAAAAATTTAGGGTCAGGTTTGGACTCCAAAATTTTGGTCCAAAAAACGGTCATTTTGGGGGGATTTTTATGCGTTTTGTTCATTTTGAGGTGGAAAAAAAAAATATATAGTCTGAAAATTTTAGGTCCTGTTCCGACTTGTTTTTAAAATCTTCTTCTTCAGACCATATGGCCAGAATGCTTTCATATTTGGTATACAACATCTCTAGGAGGATTAGATTCAAGTTTGTTCAATCCTAGTCCATGGGTTGAAATTTGGGCTCCCAATGGGAGCCGAAATTTTAACTTAGTACAATATGAGAAAATTTCTTTAAAAATCTTCTTCAGATCCACCAGTTAGAATCCTTTCATATTTGGTATACGACATTTCTTGGAGGGTAAGACTCAAGTTTCTTCAAACCTGGTCCCGGGGTTATTAATTTGGGCTACCTATGTGAGCCTGAATTTTAACTTAGTGCAATATGAGGGAATTTCTTTTAAAATCTTCTTCTTCAGATCCACCAATCAGAATCCTTTCATATTTGGTATACAACATCTCTAGGTAAGTCAGATTCAAGTTTGTTCAAATCTGGACCCTGGGTTAATATTTTGGTTCCCTATTTGAGCCCAAAGTTTAACTTAATGCAATGTGAGGTGATTTATTTAAAAACCTTCTTCATATCCACCAGTCAGAATTCTTTCCTATTTGGTATATGACATCCCAAGGGGGATCAGATTCAAGTTTGTTCAATTTGAGTCCTTGGCTTAATATTTGGGCTCTATGGGCAGGGGGGGTCATGTCAGGTTCAGGTTTGTTCATTCCTTAGTGCTTTTCCATAAAATTTGCCTCTCATGACTTCATTCCTTTGTAGTGTTGATGAACCATGTCTAACTGAATGTGACCCCAAATACTTCTTTGAACCACTTTGGCCGTTGAGCGATTAAGGCCTGTTGGGGCCTCTTGTTTTATTACACAACATATTATTATACCCCCGCTTCGAAGAAGTGGGGGCTATATAGGAATCGCCCTGTACGTCCGTACGTCCGTCCGTACGTCCGTCCGTCCATCCGTACGTCTTTCCGACCGGACAAATTCTTGTGTGCGCAACTCCTCCTACATTAATGAACCGATTTTGATGAAACCTTTCAAACATCATCTCTACTAAGTGAACATGTGCATATTCCAAACTTTTTGATCTGCGACAATTTTAACCAGGTTATCTCTCTTGAACTTTGATTTAATATGGGTTTCTATATGAAATTCTTGTGTGCGCAACTCCTCCTACATTTATCAATCAATTTGGACAAAACTTGTCAGACATCATCACTACTAAGTGAACATGCGCATATTCCAAGATTTTTGATCTGCGACAATTTTAACCAGATTATCTCCCTTTGACTTAGATTTATTATGTCTTTCCGTTCGAACAAATTCTTGTGTGCACAACTCCTCCTACATTAATGAACCGATTTTGATGAAACCTTTCAAACATCATCTCTACTAAGTGAACATGTGCATATTCCAAACTTTTTGATCTGCGACAATTTTAACCAGGTTATCTCTCTTGAACTTTGATTTAATATGGGTTTCTGCATGAAATTCTTGTGTGTGCAACTCCTGCCCCGAAGTTTGTAGGGGATATAGAAATGGGGTCTGTCCGTCCATCCGTCTGTTCGCCAATTCGTTCATCTTAGCATTTGTTCGTCCATCTGTCTATAACAACTTTGGGCCTTCATATCTCGGTCAGTGGATGTGGATTTAAATGATCTTTGGTATGCTGATAGATCATCATGGGGGGAAAGGATATTCACAAGTAACAGGTTTTGTTAATTTTTATTTTCTAGACTTAATGGGCCTTTTTTTGCTTGTTTAGCTCACCAACGAAGTTGTGTGAGCTTATGTAATGACCCGAGGTGCGTCGGCGTCAACACTTGTGGTAAAGTTATTGTACGAGTCCACTTTGACTATTTTTACACAGAATACCAATGGCCCAGACATAGTTGGTGCTAACTCTAAAATATCTAGGGCCAAACACAAATTTTGCCTCCCAATCCCCAAAATTTGCATGCAAAACCGAAAATTAGAAGTCCTAACTGGTCCTCCATACATTTACCCTCTGCTCATGCACAGACGTCAGGAAGTGACCGGAATTGGTGCCAACACCATTCTTTGTTTGGCCCTTGTCAGATAACAACAAACTGACTTTTGTGCTTTTTAAATCTCAATTAATAATGAGGCCAGACACAAATCAATGGTTAAATTGGTGGATCCAAGGACACAATTGGATGAAGGAAGGAAGAAACAGTGGTTTGAAAACGTTCAGGGCTGGAATTTTATAATATTTATAAAAATTAGTTCATGTTCCCTAATTTTGGGACATGAGCCTGATGTCATCATTGTTGATAATGATTTTTCCACTGTTGGTTAAGTTTTCCTTCCCTAACCTCCCTTGATCCCCCCCCCCCTGTTAAACTCCCAAGTTTTTTGGCTTGTTTTTTTAAATTTTTTATATGAAATTTCTTGGGAGTTTAACGTGTTATACAGAAAGTTTTTTCTGTATTTCCCCAGGGTTACATCCACACCCTTAGGGTGTTTAGCCATTTTTAGTCATGCATCATACTTCCAATGTATTGTTTTTTCTTCTGATGAAGATCTTGCCTTACATCAGATAGTTCAAAAATCTGTTATTGACTTCGAGCCGTGTTGCCTGGGGTCTCGTTTCCGGTTTTCTGTTTGACGTTGTTTACATTAGCAACGTTTATTATTTATGTGTAGGTTCCTATTTCTGATATGGTAGGTCTGTTGTAAGATACATTATACAGTCCCGTAGTGTGGCGGTTAATTTTTGGGAGGAAAAAATTAATTTTGTCCACTCTTGGGCTCTTTTGGGATACATTTGGGCACTTCGTTCCCTTTGGGAACTTGGGCTCTTGTTAAAATTTTTCGAAAAATTTTTGGGTGTAAACTATTTTTCAATTTATATTTTGATTGTTTTTGTTATGTATCTTTTTATTTGTATTTAATGTGGAATTGGTGGGAGTACAATCGACTTAGTCTGCTTCATTATGTAAACATATTGCTCTTTAAGCAAGGCGAGGAAGTCGTTCCTCTTATTTTCTTGTAGGTTGCCTTGCTTATAGTCGATGTACTTCTACTAATTCTTGCTCATATGTGTCGCATGGGATGACAAACGTTGCTGACGGGTGTCACGGTACGTTGTTAGTGAGGGACCACTGCCAGTCCTTTCATAATGAGAGGCTGCCACTGGTCCTCTCGCCCTAGGTCGCTCTAGTTTATTAGTTTATATTTACAGAGGAACAAGAACGTGATGTTTACGAGACGCCATCAGATAGTGTGCTTCCGTCGTCGCATTAATTGGTCAATCAGAGCTAGCGGCAAAAGTGCTCATGAATATTAAACAGGCCAATAAACCACAATGTGGTTTCAAATCCCAGCTAGCTTGACTGGTGAAGCGGTACACCGCCTGAGGGTTCCGTGACAACGGGTGTGTCCGTTGCAGTCAAGGAGAATGGAAAGGGTAGAGCGAGTACTATAATATAATATCAATATAAGGCTCACCCTGCGACGACAGAAAGAAGCCGGCAAGTTCAGCAAGAAGCTCGGCGAGGTCTGAAGGACCACGAGCAAGAGAGGGCTCCCCCCTCTCTCTTTTATTATAACAACTGGGACCAGATGTTATGGTTTGGAACTTGCGTCATTCGGCGCATATGTCCACGCCTCCCGTCCCGGATGCTCTTAAGTTTACAGCCGGGGTCAGCTATAATTACGGCTTCTTCAATGTCTACCAAGCACACATGACCGCACCTTGGCTACGTCACTTCTGATATCCAGCCTGAATCACCGAGAAAGTCACTCTTTGTCAGAGAAGTCCCACCATACAGTAGCCAAGGAGACAAGGCCTCATTTATAGGGACGTTCACAGAAAAGAGCCATCTCGGACACACTGTCCCAGGAGCAGCCGACAGCCATGCAACAGAAGACCGCTGCTCCTTAGGCCTCCGTAACGGACTTGCTGTCACAGATTGCACAGCTCATCACAGCATCCCAGCAAATGCAGAAGCAGACGACGGCAGTCTCAGAACTTGAGCTGTCGGAAGGTGCTGGGTCCGTCCAGTCATCTGCACGTTCAGATGCCGATGACTGTGAGTATAATCTGATTCAGTTGGAGGATGAAAGGGATTTGGAGGAGAATTACCCTTCCCTTTCGGAACAACAGGGTGGCGATAGCGCTTATGCATCTATACTTCCCGAGTTTGTTCCTGAGAATGAGAGTGCTGCAACTGCTCAAAAGTAGCACTATTCAATAGCTTAGACGAGGCCTCATATATCGGGACATCTGGAGAAATTGCCATGTCGGACATACTGTCCAAGGAGCAGCCGGCGGCCAGAAGACCGCTGCTCCTTAGGCCTCCGTTACGGTTTTGCTGACACAGATGCGCAGCTCCTCGCAGCATCCCAGCAAGAGCAGTAGCAATCGACGGCAGTCTCAAAATCTGAGCTGTTGCATGGTGCTGGGTCTGGAGATAGCGGCCTGCGCTGTCACTCGAATATTAACTTGGTAATGTCTCATAACAATCTGGTTTGTCTTCCATATCCAGAACGAATTAGTTTTATGCGACTGATGGAGATGTGCTGAGCGGCTACGCATCTTGTTTAGATTGGTCGCTTACGCACACGCCCCCTCCAGTTATTCTTACACAGAACTGGAGTGTGACAACGCATTCGCTCAGGACCAATTTTGTTTTAACAGATATAGTAAACAAAAAGGTCCATATTGAGGCAGATTTTCAGTGGTTAACTCATTAGTTCCACTGCAACTGCCAGGTCCGGCTTTCACGATTATGACGGGTATGAGTCTATAGTTTGGGTCACGGCCCTGAGTCCTACAGACTATAATTGCAGGGGTCGGAGACCCTCGGTTCCTGTAGAAACACATAATCATCAAAAATTATGTCAATATTGTTAGCGCTATATGAATGCGTTCACGCTTGTTCAGAGTTTGTTGAACAACTCAATAGTGGTAGCGTACATCAGGAACCACGGCGGCACCCATTCACTTTTGTTATAATACCTAACGGAGAATCATTTTCATGTCTCTCTATCTCTCATATACCGGGTCATCTGAACGTACTAGCAGACTCACTCCTTGGAAAGGTCGCCAGTTTCAGTGGGGTCGGCTATAATTACGGCTTCTTCAACGTCTACCAAGCACACATAACCGCACCTTGGCTACGTCACTTTTGATATCCAGCCTGAATCACCGAGAAAGTCACTCTTTGTCAGAGAAGTCACACCATACAGTAGCCAAGGAGACAAGGCCTCATTTATAGGGACGTTCGCAGAAAAGAGCCATCTCGGACACACTGTCCCAGGAGCAGCCAATGGCCATGCGACAGAAGACCGCTGCTCCTTAGGCCTCCGTAACGGACTTGCTGTCACAGATTGCGCAGCTCATCACAGCATCCCAGCAAATGCAGAAGCAGACGACGGCAGTCTCAGAACTTGAGCTGTTGGAAGGTGCTGGGTCCGTCCAGTCATCTGCACGTTCAGATGCCGATGACTGTGAGTATAATCTGATTCAGTTGGAGGATGAAAGGAATTTGGAGGAGAATTACCCTTCCCTTTCGGAACAACAGGGTGGCGATAGCGCTTATGCATCTATACTTCCCGAGTTTGTTCCTGAGAATCAGAGTGCTGCAACAGCTTGAAAGTAGCACTATTCAATAGCTTAGACGAGGCCTCATATATCGGGACGTCTGGAGAAAGTGCCGCGTCGGACATACTCTCCAGGGAGCAGCCAACGGCCAGAAGACCGCTGCTCCTTAGGCCTCCGTTACGGTTTTGCTGACACAGATGCGCTGCTCCTCGCAGCATCCCAGCAAGAGCAGTAGCAATCGACGGCAGTCTCAAAATCTGAGCTGTCGCATGGTGCTGGGTCGGTCCAGTTATCTGTGCGTTCAGATGCCGTTGACCGTGATTTCAACTGATTCAGACGAATGATGAAGGGATATGGAGAGAATTTACCCTCCACATTCAGAACAATACAGGGTTGAGAGGATTTATTCCATCAACACTACCCTGAATTTGTTCCAACGAATCAGAATGCTGTGTCTATTTACAAGAAACCGATAGCGTTGTTGCACGCTAAATTATCGAGAAAAAGAGAAGGAATGTCTTTTCCGGTTAAGTATAGACAGGTGTCGCAGGCTTTTGACCTTTTAGACGACTCCACATTCAACTTTCCAGTGGAAAGAAGTAAGGTGGTTTCTTGTCATCTTCTTCTGTAGTTCCGCTGGTCGGAAAACAGTGAAGATGTATTGAGAGTTCCTCTGCATTTGAATGAGTAGGCTAAGGACCTAGCTATGGCCTTACCTTCGTCATTCGTTATTCGCTTGGTCATAATTGAGACGACATTTATTCATTCAGTGCGAATTTAGACTCACTGTATTACCCAGATCACCTTTAAGAGCTGTGACGCTACATCTCTACCGAAAGGAATTGGAGGACGTTTATACCTCATTTAGAGCCCTTTCCAGGGCTATATATTTATCACGTATAACTCTGTCTTAACAAGTTGCTAATTCGGAGTTAAATAGATGTGACAGAGCCCTTGTGTCGTCATCCTTAATAGATGACAAGGTGAAAAAATCTCTTAGAGTCGCTCCGGTTTCCAGACACTAAGTTTTTTAACGATAAGCTTTCATTGGTTTATGAACAAGCTACAAAGAAAGCATCAATACTCTGCTCCTTATGTCGACGTATATTCGACACGCATTAGCAGAAAGGAGTAAGGGGGGACAACCTAGACAGAAGGTCGCCTATAAGGACTCCTCATGAGGATATAGTTTACTCTCCTATAATTACTCTAGGGATCGTCATATAGCGACTCGAATACGAGGCTTACGTCTGATCGAGACTTCTGGCCAGACGCCTCTAAACTGCTGGGTTGAGGCTCTTCGTGAATGAGACACAGTTCCTCTTTCCGAAGGCCTCGCAGGTGCTACAGGTATGAGTTAGGACCTCTGTTGTTTTGCGGTTGATGGATGGTTATCAAGATGAGCATCAATCTGGATAACTGTTAGAGAGACTAGTAGTTCAGAAGTGTGGTTTCGGAAGGTCTGCGGCTATCTTTCCGAGAGAACCACAACTAATTTAATGTCTGATGGACAATGCCTCCGTCTAATCCTTGCATAAGAGTCTCTCCAATCGGAGGTAAAGATTCTCTTGACAATGATGTTAATAGAGGTCGTCGAGAATCAAGATTCTCTGGAATTCTGTAGCCACCTGTTACTCGTTCCGAAGAATAAGAGCTCGTTCCGACAGATAATAGACTGGAGCTTGTTAACAAGTTTATCAAAGCTCTAAAAGTTTATTTATGATTATCATTTAGTCGGTTAAATGAGTGTTTGAGTGATTGACTATGCTATAAGCATAGATCTAAGGATAGCTTTGGTCTGGAGATAGCGGCCTGCGCTGTCACTCGAATATTAACTTGGTAATGTCTCATAACAATCTGGTTTGTCTGCCATATCCAGAACGAATTAGTTTTATGCGACTGATGGAGATGTGCTGAGCGGCTACGCATCTTGTTTAGATGGGTCGCTTCCGCACACGCCCCCTCCAGTTATTCTTACACAGAACTGGAGTGTGACAACACATTCGCTCAGGACCAGTTTTGTTTTAATGGATATAGAAAACAAAAAGGTCCATATTGAGGCAGATTTTCACTGGTTAACTCATTAGTTCCACTGCAACTGCCAGATCCAGCTTTCACGATTATGACGGGTATGAGTCTATAGTTTGGGCCACGGCCCTGAGTCCTACAGACTATAATTGCAGGGGTCGGAGACCCTCGGTTCCTGTAGAAACGCATAATCATCAAGAATGATGTCTCATCAAGAATGATGTCAATATTGTTAGCGCTATATGAATGCGTTCACGCTTGTTCAGAGTTTGTTGAACAACTCAATAGTGGTAGCGTACATCAGGAACCACGGCGGCACCTATTCACTTTTGTTATAATACCTAACGGAGAATCATATTCATGTCTCTCTATCCGTCATATACCGGGTCGTCTGAACGTACTAGCAGACTCACTCCTTGGAAAGGTCGCCAGTTTCATACGTATGGATGCTCAACATGCGTTTGTTTGTACAGTTTTGATACCAGTGGGATCACCCCATGATTCTTTAGTTTGCGACGCACCAGAACAATTGTTAACATCATTTGTGATGCCATGCCCACATTATTGAGTGCTGGCAGTAAACGCTCTGCAAATTCATGGGGAGGAATATTAGGATATGTGTATACTCCTATTCATTTGATTCAATAGCTTATGTTTAAGTTTAAACAGTGAATCCTACTGGTAGCACCTCTGTTGTCACAAGAATCTTGGATCAATATTCTCAAGTGTCGGTTATGTGACGACCCCCAGAAGCTTTCTCCCAGAGAGGGTCTTCTTTCAGGGGATGTTTTATTCTTCACGTTCCTCTCCGTCCATAGTGGCATATGGAGTCAGTTAGACGTGAGGGAACCATTTCGGTTCCTATTTTTCTGTTAACTGACACAAGTACGATTGAAAAATGCGGGTGAGGAGATTTCGTTATGACTTCGAATTCCCCCCCCACCCACACTCAGACAATTCCTTATGTGTTATAAGCAATTATCGGGCAAGACGTAGTTCTGTTCCCGCAAGCTTTATTATTGTTATACATGCATTTTATGCATTTATGTAGTGTTCTGTGGCGACCTCATGGGCTCATCCGCTTTTTAGCTGAATTAATGCCCTATTATTTTGGTTGATTTGTTATATACAAGCATTTATTTATAAATCATCACAATTAAATTGCTACTCTTGAGTACCTCACAGACTGCATAACCAGTTAACTGGTATTCAGATGATTACATGCTAATATATATGTGATCGCGCATTATTATTATTAGGCTAATGCTTTATTGTATTCGGTGGACCTCAAAATAATCATTTATTTTGGGGGCGGTCCGTGTAGGAGCCTGTTAATCATACCTTTGTACATCTCTAGATCCAAGTTTCTATTTTGTTTGGTACTCATATTACACGTGTTTTTACGATCATAGATATCGGATTATTCACGTTGGAGAGTGTTGTTACTGGAATTTGTTGTACAATGGCCGCCAATGGATCATGTAGGAAGTGTGCTTACTCTTCAGGAATCATTCAGTGTGGCTTGATTCGATATGTGTTTGTTATATTTTATATCACCAGTTTTCGACATATCTGTGTACGTTGTCTGCGGTGTATGCTATTTTACTGTGCAATATTAATTTCCAGGATCGTCGCTATGGCCGTAACTTCTGAAGTAACGTTTAGCACCATTTATTAATCGTGAATTAATACCTGAGTGCGTGTTCGACAATTAATTATATTGTTGTTGGGTACTGCTCTTATTGTTTCCAGAGCTCTCCCCCTTTTTTATTTTGAAGGTTTCTTAAAAAAATGGGGTGGGGGTGTGTTTTTACCCATAATCTGGCTTAAAATGTATGTATCTTTGAAGGATGCTGTTTTTATCCGTATTCATATCCTGCATACAGCTGAAATGTTATTGTAAGGTGTATGTTTGTGGGAGATTTTCTCTTATTCTCAGATACTCCATCCTAATTTTTGGGGCTTAGTCTGGGCTAGCCTTGGAAAATTAGGAACTTGTCTTCATACTAACATTAAGGAATTACTTCATTGGGCTCCTTGTTTAGAATATGTCTCCTCTATTACTGTATAGAGAGACATACATGTAATTCCTAACTGTTCTACATGTAAGTTCCTTCATTATGGATTGCAGGATTGGAATTATTTCAGAAGTCTTAAGCCCTCCACCTATTTACAATTCAGCTATGTCTGGGCCATTGGTATACTGTGTAAAAATATGATAAATTTATACCAATTTGTATATTTTTATACTTACCAATGACCCAGACGGGGATGGCCCTCCCATGAGTGAGCACTCATACCTCTCCGCTGAATTATTATGTAATACTCTCTTTTACATTGAATGGTGTTGGCGCCAATTCCGGTCACTTCCTGACTTCTGCGCATGCGCAGAGGGTAGATGTATAGAGGATCAGTTAGGACTTCTAATATTTGGTTTTGCATGCAAATTTTGGGGATTGGGGGGCAAAATTTGTGTTTGGCCCTAGATATTTTAGAGTTAGCACCAGCTGTGTCTGGGCCATTGGCAAGTATAAAAATATGCGTGTGTCATTATATTGTTAGTGGTGAGAGGTCCATGCCGGTCCTCTCGCCACAGGGTCAGTCTAGTTTTTCAGTCTCTTTTTCAGAGGAACAAGAACAGGGTGATGTTTCCGTGATGTGTTCCGGAAGTGTGCTGCCATTGTCGCAAACCAATGAAGAGCTAGCGGCAAAAGTGCTCAAGGAAATCAGACAAGTGCCTAGATCCTTAGTAGGATTGACGACCTTGTCGCCAGCTAGCTCGACCGGCAGATCCATCACTCGTAATGTTGGTGATGTGGAGAAAGGGTGTTGCGAGCACTATAATTTCGGATCACGCACACCCTGCGACTACGGATCGGAGGATGGATCAGAGGAAGCCAGTTAGTCCGGTAGCTAGCACGTTCAGGTCCGTCCGGACCGCGAGCGAGAGAGGCCCCTCTCTCTTACAACAACATCTGGGGCCAGATGTTGTTGTACATGAAGTTCGTCAGTCGAAGCTTACGTACAATCCCAGGCCTGGCATTTTGAAAAATGCAGGAGGGCAAAAAATTGCTCTCCTCAATCAGCTTAGGAGAGCAATTAGCTTTACACAGCATTTTAAGTATTCAATTGAACGAACTCATTGAAACTGAAACCAACAGACTACATCAGTGATTTTATTAACTTTACTAAGGTAAAGCGAAATCTCTTAGACATCTAAATGTCTCACTCAACAACCGAACACACACTTGACAAGACCTGTGTGTGTTCCCAGACCTGTTGTCCAAGAAAGTCATACGTCTACCACTACCACCTTCAACCCCCCAAGTGGGTTGAAGGTGGTAGTGGTAGGCGTACGACTTTCTTGGACAACAGGTCTGCTTGAATCAACAGTCACATCCTGGTGCAAGTGCTTCAAGTGACAGGATAGTAGTAATGGTAGTATATTATAGTGTCAATATTCCTTGAATAATTACCCCTCAAACTGTGATGTCAGTTGTTGAACTTGAAACTGACAGAAAAAAAATACTGCTGTGACCCATTTTGCTTCAAATGATTGCAACTGTGTTTGGGTATGGTTGCAGCCATTACCTTTTACCACTAAACCACTTTCAAAATGAAATTATGTGATGTTATGTGTCTTCGAAGTTAAATTACATTTTTGCTTTACAACAAAAATTTAATGTGAGCATAATACATGTAATCTCAATCATCCCAGACCAAAATATTTAGGAGGGCAATTTTTCGCTCTCCTTAATTCTTTCAGGAGGGCAGTAAGGAGAGCTAAAAAATCGCTCTCCTGAAAATGCCAAGCCTGCATTCCTCCTGCTCGGGACCCTCCGTCGCAGAGACAGCCGGGGTCGGCTAGTCTATTGGCATCCTCTTCCACACGCCAGCACACACGACTGCACATTGGCTATGTGACCTCAGATATCCAGCCGGAACAGCATAAGGTGGCTGTAGATTTTATCCGGCAACACCTTCCAGACGTCGTTCCATCGGACCAGAGAGCTGCGATACTAGATAAGAGGCTGATAGCGTCACTGGACACAGACTTCTTCGGCCGGACTAAGGATGTCGTTCCTGAGTTTCCGGTCCAGTCCAGCAATGTCTCACGGACGTTTGAATTGCTGAATGATGCTATTTTTAGGCTAGCCTCTAAGACTGGCAGATCCAGTTTCTTATCGCAACATGCTCTACATCTGCCATTCATCAGCAGTAGAAATAAAGGCAGGAAAGGGCATTCCGAGAGTTCCTCTGCGTTTAGACGACCAGGCCGAAGACTTGGAGTTGTCATTGCCGGCGTCTATGTCGATTCTCTCCAGTACGTTGGAGACGACAGTCTCATCTAACAAAGCCAGTTTAGACGCCTTATCATACCCAGATCACCTTACCAGAGCGTTAGCACAACATCTCGATGGTAAAGAATTCCAGGATGTTAAAACTTCCTTGAGAGTTCTTTCTAGGGCAATCACATTTTCCACGTATAACTCCGCCCTTTCAGTGGCAAATTTGGAGTTAGTCAGACGTGATGCTGCCCTGGCTTCATCCACTAGGGTGGATTCTAAGGTGAAAAACTCTCTTCGAGTCACTCCGGTTTCAGGAGAACTTCTCTTTGATGGTAAGCTTTCATTAATCTACGATCAGATTACCAAGAAAGCTTCATATTCTCTGCTCTTTAAGTCTGTTTCTAAAAAAACGGACTCAGCAGAGAGGAGTAAGTCAGGAACATCTGGGGTGAGTACGTCCAAGGGAAGCTCCTATAGAGGATCTAAAAAAGCCTTTAGTTCTTACTCCAGAGATCGTCAGAGTAGCGACTCATGTAGGGGACGTAGTGCTGGCCGAGACAACCGGTCAGATGCCCCTAGGCCGAGGGTCAGGGAGGACGTAGTTTCTCCTCCTGCAAGCCTCTCAGGTCCAGGAGGTGAAGGTCAGAACCTCTATTGCGCAACAGTGGGCAGAAGGCTGTCAAGATTCTTAACCAATTGGTTGTCAATTACGGACGACCGATGGGTTCAGGAGGTTATTTCGGAAGGTCTAAAACTGTCCTTCAGAGAAAAGCCTCCATTAACACAAAGTCCACGATGGACTCAGCTTCTGTCAAACCTTCAGAAGAGAGATTCGCTTCTATCAGAGGAGCAATCTCTTCTGGTGAAGAATGCAACAGAGGTCGTAGAAAACCAGGAATCTCCCGGTTTTTACAGTCACCTGTTCCTGGTACCAAAACCAGACGGCTCGTTTCGTCCAGTTATAGATCTAAGCTGGATAAACAAGCTGATCGTGGCTCCGAAATTTTATATGGAGACCATTCGATCGGTGAGAGCGAGCATTCGAGTGAATGATTATGCTGCGAGCATAGATCTCAAGGATGCGTTCTTTCACGTCATGGTACATCCGACGTTCAGAAAGTACCTCTGCTTCGCTGTCCTAGGAGTCGTTTATCAGTTCAGAGCAATGTGCTTCGGACTGAATCTAGTACCCTGGGCCTTCACTCGAATAATGAACTCGGTAATGACTCGTTTCCGAGCTCATCCGTCTGCAGTAACGTAGGCCTACTTGGACGACATTCTTCAGAGGTACGGTGACAGATTAACTCTTCAGAACGATGTTCAGAGTCTGCTTCAATTGCTCCGACGTCTCGATTTCATGGTAAACGAAAAGAAGTCGGATCTCGTTCCTTCCAAGTCGTTCATTCACTTGGGAATGAGCTTCGAGACGCACAACAATCAGGTTCGTCTTCCGTTACCCAGAGCGAAATTAGTCAGTTGTTATGCTCGCTTTTGTCTACACTCAGATGTAGTAACAGCGAGAGAATTTATGCGACTGATAGGTTTGTGCGGAGCCGCTGCGGACCTTATTCCGATGGGGCGCCTACGCCCTCGTCCACTCCAGATATTTTTCACTCAGAATTGGAGTGTGAAGATTCATTCACTCGAAACAAACATCGTCTTGTCGAACAAAGTAAAACAAGAGATTCAGACTTGGGCAGATATTCAGTGGTTGCCTCAAGGAGTTCCACTGCAACTGCCGGATCCGGTTTTTATGATTATGACAGATGCGAGTCAAACAGGTTGGGGCGCGACATAGAGCCCAACAAATTCGAGGTGCCAGGGTCATTGGGATCCGCAGTTTCTGAACAAGCACATAAACATCAAAGAGATGATGTCAATTTGGCTTGCGCTATGTTATTGGATGAACATAATTCAGAATTCACATGTTCAAATACTGTCCGACAATTCGACAGTAGTAGCGTACATTCGGAACCAGGGAGGCATTCCATTCCGTTATTCAACTTAACGGAAAGAATACTTCTGTTTATCCTAGAGCATCATGTTCTTCTGTCGGTCCGTCATATTCCGGGTCGTCTGAACGTTCTAGCAGACTCCCTTTCTCGGAAAGGTCTTATGTTGCTGTCAGAATGGACTCTCAACAAGCGAGTATTCAATCAGATCTGCTACCAATGGGATCGTCCAATGATAGACTTGTTTGCGATGCATCTCAACAATCAGTTGCAGACGTATGTGTCGCCATGCCCAGATCCTCGAGCGTTCGCAGTAGACGCTCTCTTGATCTCTTGGGACGGAATGATAGGATACGCGTATCCTCCAGCTCCGTTGATTCAACAGATATTGCTAAAAATCTAGCAATCTCACTGCAAGATACTGTTGGTAGCATCTCTGTCGCCCCAGAGACCATGGATAAATCTACTCAGGTGTCTGTTATGGGACATTCCTCGGAAGCTTCCTCCATGGGAGGACCTTCTTTCGCAGGGGAAATCGCGCACACTGCATCACAACCCGCAAGGTCTCAACCTTCACGTATTTCCGTTGTGTGGTCCTTCTTGCATGGCAAGCAATTTACAGGACGAGCAGTGGACGCGATTTCTAACTGGAGGAGGACCTCCTGTTCGCTAAATTATGCAGCAAAGTGGAAGGTTTTCTCACGTTGGTGTAGGGATCATTCAATTGATATCTATGATCCCTCCATTCCAGACATTGCTAATTTTTTGGTCTACTTGTTTGACGAGATCAAACTGCAGCCAGTAACTATTAAGGGTTATAGGTCTATGCTATCGGATACTTATGCTCATCATGATAGCTTACAAATTGGATCTAATGTCTCTTTATAAACTTTGATAAAGAGACCTAGAACCCTTAGGTTAATTCCTAAGTGGAATTTAGCTTGGGTTCTTCTGAAGCTAAAAGAAGCGCCATTTGAACCCCTTGACACGGTAGACTTCAAATACTTATCTTATAAGACAGCTTTTCTCTTAGCCTTCTCTTCTGCTAGAAGAGTTAGTGAGCTTCATGCTCTGTCTGTTGATGATTCTCACTATCATAGTGTTGGTAATACTATTACTTTGACTACCAATGTGGGATTTTTGGCTAAGAATCAGGCTCCTAATAAGTACCCTGAGCCTATTGTTATTAAGGCTCTACTGTCCTCAGATGGCCATAGGCCTTTGCTGTGTCCAGTTAGAGCTATGCGTATTTACAAACGTAGATCTGAGTTCATCAGAAAGGGACGAAAACGTTTCTTTCTGTTTCTGCTTCCAAACAGAAGGGACATCACGGTCCATTCTATTTCTAGGTGAATTCAGTTGACTATTCGTACTGCTTATGAAAGATTATCTTCTACTCAGCAGTCTGTGCTTAAGATTTCAGCGCATGAAATTTGAGCGCTGTCAACATCTTGGGCTTATGCTAATAGTATTGCTATTACGGATCTGATAAAGACTGCATACTGGTCTCAGCCTTCTACATTCACAAATTTTTACCTTAGAAATATTAAGTCTATATCTGGCGACCTTAGATGTTTTTGTCCGTTATCTGTTGCTCGGGGGTGCGGTGGCTCAGTTGGTAGAGGTGCAGGCTGCAAGCCGAGAGGTCCTCGGTTCGAATCCCACCTGCGGCAACCGCGTTGTGTCCTTGGGCAAGACACTTCACCCCGCTTGCCTACATGGGGGCACAATGACGCTGTGTACTAAGGCGTACTGCACGTCCATGGTGCACATGTCTTCAGCCAATCTAACCCTGCCTGTGCCACGGTGCACAGTTCAGAGTTACGATGTTGGGGAGCTGACAGCTGCTCGTCATTGCTCGGTGGTTCTCTCCGGGTACTCCGGCTTCCTCCACCCGTAAAACTGTCACCAACATGATATGACCCTGGCTGTTAATGTGTCGTTAAACCCCCCTCCCCAAAAAAATCTGTTGCTCAGAATGTCATCCACTAAACAGCTTCGTTCTGGGGTGATTGATTGATTGTTTTAAAGTGTCAAGCTAATGTCTATCTCATTTATGTAATATTTTTAAAGTGTAGCTCAGTGTGAAGCATTTGTATATGTCACGTGTCATACAAGCGTTAACATACAATCCTCGGGCACTTTTAAATGAGTACAAAGAGTCTCATTCTCTGGACTATCTTTATTTATTGCTTTCCTTTAAAAAATTAGTATAATGGGTTATACAGGATGTTGTTATTGTGCTCAATTATGGATTGGTAATATGTCTTTCTTATTTTGTATAAACAAGAAAGACATATGTAAATCCTGTTTCTCCTTTTCTCCTTGAGGGGATAATTCTATATATGTAATTGAGCCTATTGGATTTTCCTTTATGTCCTAGGCTCTCCAGCCTTTTTTCTATTCAGCTAAGTCTGGGTCATTGGTACAGTATAAAAATATGAAAAAAATTATAGTAATTTATATATTTTTTATACTTACCAATGACCCAGACGGAGATGGCCCTCCCATGAGTTGGGAACTCATACCTCCCCGCTGATCATTTAACATTTACCAGGCACTGATTGTAAGAATGAGGATTTGGTGCCAATTTCGGTACTTCCTTGACACTGTGCATGCGCAGTGGACAAAAGTATGGAGAACCATATAGGACATTGGATTTTTTTATTTGGTTGCAAATTTTGGGGATTGGTGGGGCAAAATTTGTGTTTGGCCCTGAATAATTTAGAGTTAGCACCAGCAAAGTCTGGGTCATTGGTAAGTATAAAAAATATATAAATTACTATAATTTTTTTCATTTTTTCAAAAATTTTTGTTCCCCAAAAATATTTTTAATTTAATTTTGATTGCTATTATTCATGTATCTTAATTATATATATTTTGTTGTGGAGATTGGAGGACTGATATCGACTTTAGTCGATGCACTCCTGCGGACTCTTGTCATTCTTGTGTTCACTGGGATGACTAATGTTGGAGTCGGGTGTCACGATACGTTGTTGGCGGTGAGGTTCTGAGGCCAGGCCTCTCACCACGTTATAATTCATTTTGTCAGTTTCTATTTCAGAGGAACATGAACATGGTGATGATATTCTGACGCTCATCCAAGTGTGCTACTGTCGTCGCACTCCGTGGAGCATATAGAGCTAGCTGCAGTGCTCATTATTGCAGGAGTTAGGACCTTTTGTTAAGGGTTTTAATCACTTGCAAGCAGCTAGCTCGACCGGTGAAGCGGTACTCCGTCCGTGGGTGCTGTGATGCCGGGTAAGTCTGTTGTGGTCGAAGGAAGTGTAGATGTGGGTAGAGCGAGCACTTAAATATAAATAGCTCACCCAGCGATGACGAAAATAGGGAGGAAGTCAGCAAGTTTTTGTACTCGGCGTGGTTTATAGACCTTGAGTGGGAGAGGCCCAACTCTAACCTAGCAACATCTGGGGCCAGATGTTGTTATGAGAAACTTGCATAAGCCAGAGCATATGTCTGCCCTCCTCTCGGGACGTTCTGTTTAGTCTGCAGCCGGGGTCGGTTTCTGTCACGGCTTCCTTCGCTGCGTTATTTAAGCATACACAACCACATGCTAGCTACCCGACTTCGCATATCCAGCCTGCTGCATGAAGAAGGAACCACTCTTCGCCCGTGAAGTCGGACCATCCGATAGCTAGGGAGACAAGGCCTCGATCATCGGGACGTTCGAAGAGATCCATCTCCGACACACCATCCCAGGAGCAGCAAGCAGCTAAGAAACGGAAGACCACTGCTCCTCAGGTCTCAATGACGGACTTGCTGATGCAGATTGTGCAGCTGATCGCAGCAAGTGCAGGTGCAGCTTCCCTCAGACTCAGAACCTGAGCTGTCGGACGGTGCTGGATCGGTCCAGTCATCTGTTCACGCAGATGCAATGGACCGAAATTCGCAACTGATTCTCTTGGATGGTAAAAGGGATAAGGAAGAGGATTACCCATCCCTTTCGGAACAGTACATGGTTGCAATGGATTTCATCCATCAATACTACCCTGAATTTGTTCCTCCGAATCAGAATGCTGCGACGACAAGAGAGAAACCGCTGGCATTGTTAGACGCAGACATTATCCAGACAAAGGAGTAAGTCCTTTCTTTTCCGGTTCATTCTAGGCAGGTGTCGCAGGCCTTCGGCCATATAGACGACATCGTATTTAACCTCTCGAATGTGAGGAAGAAAGGTGGTTTCTTATCTTGATCCTCCATAAACATACCGTTTCTTGGACCCACATTCATTCAAAACGGTCGGGGAAGATGTTCAGAGAGTTCCTCTGCATTTGGATGAGCAGGTCAGGGATCTAGAGGTATCCTTACCTGCATCATTCACTATTCGCTCAGACACAATTGAGACAGCAATTTCTTCAAATAGAACAAATTTGGACACTATGTCTTATGCAGATCACCTTACAAGAGCTATGGCGTAATGTCTCAATGGAAAGGAATTTGAGGACGTTCGTACCTCTCTTAGAGTTCTTTCCAGAGCAATTATGTATACCACGTATAACTCCGTCCTAATAGTGGCTAATCTGGAGTTAGTGAGACGTGATGCTGCCCTTGCGTCGTCGTCACTGATAGATGACAAGGTGAAAAGCTCTCTCCGAGTCACTCCAGTCTCCGGACATATTTTCGACGACAAGCTTCCGTCAGATCCTTGCAGAAGAGAGTCTCTCCTAGCGGAGGTACAGACTCTCATATCAAAGGAAGCAATAGAGGTCGTCAAGAATCAGGATTCTCAAGGTTTTTACAATCACCTGTTCCTCGTACGGAAGCCAGATGGCTCGTTCCAACCAGTAATAGACTTGAGCTGGATAAACAAGCTTATCGTGGCTCCAACGTTCTATATGGAGACCATTCGGTCAGTAAGGGTGAGCGTTTGAGTGAACGACTATGTGGAAAGCATAGATCTAAAGGATGCGTACTTTCATGTCCTGGTACATCCGGCATTCAGAAAGTACCTGCGGTTCGCCATCCAGTGGAAGGTGTATCAGTTCAGAGCCATGTGCTTTAGTCTGAACCTGGCTCCCTGGCCATTCACTCGAATAATGAACTCGGTAATGTCATACTTCTGAGCCCATTCATCGGCTTACTTGGACAACATTCTACAGGGATAACGGCAACAGAATTATTCTTCAGAACGATGTTCAGAGACTGCTTCTATTACTCCGACGTCTCAGTTTCATCGTAAATGAGAAAAAGTCGGATCTAGCTCCGTCCAAGTTTTTCATTCACTTGGGAATGAGCTTCGAGACTCACAACAATCTGGTTCGTCTGCCGTTACCCAGAGCGAAATTAGTCAGTTGTTATGCTCACTTTTGGCTTCACTCAGACGCATTAACAGTGAGGGAATTCATGCAACTGTTGGGGCTGTGCGGAGCAGCTGCGGATCTTATTCCAATGGACCGCCGGCACACGTTCCCTCCTGATATTCTTTACTCAGAACTGGAGTGTGAAGATGCATTCGCTCGAAACCTGTATTGTTTTAACGGACCTAGTAAAACAAAGGGTTCAGATTTGGGCAGATATTCAGTGGTTAACTCGGGGAGTTCTGCTGCAACTGCCGGATCCGGCTTCCCGGATTATGACGGATGCGAGTCAGATGGGTTGGGGCTTGACCCTAAGTCCCGCAGACTTGAAGTGTCAGGGTCTTTGGGACCCTCGGTTCCAGGAGAAACACATAAACATCAAGAGATGATGTCAATATGGCTATCGCTACAACATTGGATTCACATAATACCGGACGTTCATGTTTAGATTTTGTCGGACAACTCGACAGTAGTAGCATACATCAGGAACCAGGGTGGCACTCATTCAATTCCATTATGCAAACTAACGGAGAAGATTCTCCTATACATCATGAATCATCATGTTCAGCTTTCTGTCCGTCATATACCAGGTCGATATACCGGGTCGTAGGAACATACTAGCAGACTCGCGCTCTCAGAAAGGTCGCCTGTTGCCATCGGAGTGGATGCTCAACAAGCGAGTATTCAGGCAGATTTGCTACCAGTGGGATCGCCCCATGATAGATCTGTTTGCAACGCACCGGAACAATCAGTTACCAACATTCGTGTCGCTATGCCCAGATCATCGAGCATACTCAGTAGACACTCTGTCGATCTCATGAGAATGAATGATGGGATATGCGTATCCTCCAACTCCGTTGATTCAGCAGATTCTGTTAAAGATCAAACAGACTCATTGTGAAATCCTGCTAGTAGCACTTCTGTCGTCCCAGAAACCTTGGATCAATCTTCTCAGGTGTCTGTTATGGGACTTCCCGGAAGCTTCCTCCTCAAGAGGACCTTCTTTATCGGGTGAAATATTTGTTCTTCACGTCCTTCTCCACCCTTAGTGGCATTATGGAGTCGGTTAGACATGAGGGAGCCTTGCGGTTCCTATATTATTTGATGACCAACACAAGAACGATTAAAGTAATGTGGGTGAGGGGGGTTCGATATGACTTCAAATTCCCCCCCTCCCCGCCAATGTGTTAAGAGGTGATTACCAGGCAAAACGTAGGTTTTCTTCCTGTAAGTCTTGTATGATTTTATGTACATTCGTGCATTTCATGACGTCTCGATTGGCGGCTGGGTCATGTTCTATGGCGACCTCATGGGCACATCCACTTTTTAGTTGGTTGGTTTCCTGTGGTGGTTCGTCTATATGTCATATACGAGCACCTAATTCATCATCAATAAATTGCTGGTCTTTGGGTACCTGGGAGGTTGTCTAATCAGTTGACTGGTATTCAGATGATTACATGCGGGATTTCAATGCTCATGCGCATAATAAATGTATTATTAGGCAGATGCATTATTGTATGTTATGGACCTTAGAAACAATGAATTATTTCGGGGGCGGTCCGTGTCGAGTTTGTTAATCAAAGCTCGTTCCATTTCTAGATCCAGGTTTCTATTAATGGGGGTACCCAATCGAATACACCTTGTTTTACACTCTCGTATATTCACACATTTCTAGATTCATAGATATCGGATAGTACACGTCGGGGAGTGTTATTACTGGAATTTATTGTACATCTGAATGGGGTCACATGTGGGTTACCTCGGAAGTGTGTTTACTCTCCAGAGATTGTTCATTGTGATTTTATTGGACATGTGTATGTTATATATTATATCTCCGGTTTTTCGACCTATCTATGTATGCCGACTCCGGTATACGTTACAGGTGGGCGATATTAATTACCAGGATTGCAGCTATAGCCTTAGTGGCATTAAGCACCAATTTATTAATATTTAATACCTGGGTGCCTGTTCGACAAATATTTATATTGTTATTTGGTACCCGCTTTTACTGATTCCAGAGCACTCCCCTCTTTCTTTTTGAAGAAGATTCCTTCAAAAAGTGGGGGGAGGGAGATTTTTTACCTCTCATCCGGTTTGATAAGTATGTAACTATGAGTGAAGCTGTTTTTGTCTGTAATTATATCCTGGATACAGCTTGTGTTTTATTGTATATGGCGTATGTTTGTGGGGGATATCCTCTCATTCTCAAATGCACCATCCTAATTTTTGGGGCTTAGTCCGGACTAGCTTTAAAAATTGGGAACTCGTTACATCCAAATTAGCATAGTCTTCATGCTAAGAATACGGAATTACTTGATTTGGGCTCCTTATTTATGATATGTCTTCTCTATTACTGTATAGAGAGACATACATGTAATTCCTTTTAAATTTAATTTCCTTTCACCTTGGATTACAGGCTTGGAACTATGTTGGTCTACTAATTCTGTAGTCCTAGGCCCTCCGCCTTTTTACGATTCAGCTAGTCTGGGCAATGGGTTATAGTATAAAAATATTATAAATTTAAAGTAATTTGTATATTTTTTATACTTACCAATGGCCCAGACGGAGATGGCCCTCCCATGAGTGGGCACTCATACCTCCCCGCTGAATTGTTATGTAGTACTCTCTTCTACAAAGAATGATGTTGGCGCCAATTCCGGTCTCTTCCTGATGGCTGCTCATGTGCAGAGAGTAAAGGTATGGAGGACAAGATAGGACTTTTAATTTTCGGTTTTGCAAGCAAATTTGGGGGATTGGGGGGTTCAAAATTTGTGTTTGGCCCTTGATAACTTTGAGTTAGTACCAGCTAGTCTGGGCCATTGATAAGTATAAAAATATACAAATTACTTTAAATTTATAATTTTTTGCATATTTGTAATAACCCTAGCTTTATTGCATCCCCCTCTTGTTTTATTTCACACCAGCTTAATACTTTACATAAACATATTTCACATGCCACATCATCCTCGTCCAACATTGAGTCATATTTTTATTGAAGTATCTCAAAAATTTAAAATTGCAGAACCATGAATATTTTGTGGTGCAAAGACCTTGTGATATCCAAAATCAGCTTTGCACATGCATGAGCCTGATCTACATTGTATGGTTACTGGGTCCAGGTCCTGAATTTATGAACGTCTTAGAGCCCCAGATACTGGATAATAAAATCTACCCATGGTATTCAGCCAGATAATGGTCAATGGCAAAGCTTTGGTCAAGTCTATTATCTGACTTGAAACTCACAGAAAATGAAAGAAAAATAAATACTTGAACAGTTACTGGGTCCATTTTGCAAATTTGAGAGCATATTATAGCCCCAGATATTGGATAATAAAATCTACCTGAGTCAGAAAAGGTAATTTTATGCAAAGGATAATACACGAGTCCCAGAGTATTCAGCAGGATAATGGCTGAGGATAAAGCCGGAGACCCTTATCTGGCCACCTATCCTGGGTCGAGTGTATTATCTGACCTAAAACCAACTTTCTATTAAAGTCTTGTTTAAAAACAAAAGAAAAATAAATAATTGTATGTTTACCTGGCCCAATTACTGAATTTGAGATTATGCTAGAGCCTCAGATATTGGATATTTTAACCGACCTGAGTCATAAATGATAATTATATGGTTTAAGACATATAGTGTTGTCAAAAACATACCTTTCAAGTTCAAAGAGTTGATTGTCATGGCAATATTTATCCACCATACCTCAAGCCCAGACATTCTAGCACTCTACTCATGAGAATTCAAGCTAGAGACTTAATTTAGAACCCCTCCCCCCCCCTCCCACACTCACAAAAATTAATCAGAAACGATAAAAAAACTGGAGTCCTGTATAGTCCTCCATACATTGCTTCTGCGCATTCGCAGAGCCAAGGAAGTGTCCTCAGGTCTTGTTTTCTCAGCTCACTGAAATTTCTATGTTTTCAAGGTCCCAAATGTTGGATCAGGAACAAGGATAATGTTTTAGAAGATAGGACATCATCAGGCAGGAGGAAGACTGTGATTCATTCAGGATTGTGCTTTCAAAATTATGATTTAATAATTTAAATCTTGTGTCACCCAGTTTTGAGTCAATCCCTGAAACGATCACCATTCATCACTACAATTATATGTATTAATTATATCTGCTTAATGTATCCTTCCTTCTTCTTCTCCTTCTCCCCAGCCGTTGTGACATACACTACACTGCAAGCGACGATTACATGAATCGCCCAGGTCCGATGTAAGAGAAAAGAATTAAACCTGTCCAATATTACGCTGACTGTGTTAGCAATAATTAAATCCAGTGAGGCATTTCAAGAGGAAAGGATTAGCTCATGTCGCGTAATCTCGGAGATAATTGTATAAAGGATTAGCGGTAATTAACTTCTGTACATTAACTCCATCTCAAGAAAACAAACAATGCAGTCTTATAGACATGTGCACATCGTATTCTATCTACAATTTCGCCTTGAAAAGAACATTAATGAGCAATACATTACACAGACAATTCATCTTGAATTTTTCATTCACCCCACGCTGAATTAACATACACTTTTAAAATGTTGAGAACAAAAAATGTCCACATAATATTATAAGTTAAATTAATGTCACAGCCAACTCAATTTCAATTATTTCTATTCAAACTTTGTTGTGACAGTGTTGTTCATTTTAAATAGTTTAGGCTACATGTACATGTTGGCCTACAGTTATAATTTTTCTGCAAGCGTGCATGCATTGGAAAAAAAAAGTGGTTAGAGTGGGCTTCTGATTTTTGTTTTCCCCCTGTATTTAATTCTTCAAATGATCAATAACACCGTCACATCGAATTCAAAACAAACACAGGTACTCTGCACAAGCTGAGAAATCAAATGAAAATGATATCTGATTTTTGGGTTGATGCTGTCGTACACCCATAACAGAATATAAATATAAACTTTTATATTGAATTATATTCTATTATGGGGGCATGACAGCATCCATCAAAAATGCTATCAGATATCATTTTTATTTTAGATTTCTCAGTTTGTGCTGAGAACCTGTGAGAACAAGACAAGAAAAATAATGTTTTATTATTGGGGAGATTGGGAAGAATGGGGTACGGTACAGTCGCCATGGAATGGCACTTTTCCACATGCCCACAGTGGGGGGTGAACAAGCTTGTGAAAAGACAACAAAATTTGTCCACAGTAAGTGACCATAGACAGAACAAAATATACGGCGTGGGCATATAGCAGAACTGCCTGCGGCATTAATACGTTCATTGGGCATTGCCATGCTGGGAATTAAAAGCTACGCAGATAGATTATTGATGATCTTCACAAATTCGAGCAATCTTTTTTAGATACATGTAGTCTTACTGTCAATCTCTGCTAATTAATGCATTGAATATTTTAAGTAACGTTTTGTCATTTCTCGCGTCCAGCTGTTGCAGATTGAGGCAAAACAATTTTATTATGCTAGTAATTGTTATTGACCAATCAACTTCAATATCTAGTGACCGTATATGAAACTGTGTTGCATCGAGCTGACCATATATAGAACTTATATTTGGTCAGTTCTGACATTTTGTTTTTGACATCCAACGCACGCTTCAATGTTTTTTCTAATTTCGCGTGTTCGACGAACAACAAATAATTTCGCATGTGTGTCTGTTGAGCAACGTACAACTATAATACGTCTCTTCCAGTCTTTGAGACATTTTAATAAACAAATGTAAATAAATACAATAAATAAACCACTAAAACGACATGTATAGAAGCCAACTGGCACTGTCTGAGGCGAATGATGAATGAAACTGTTCCCACTTACCATCTTGAAAGAATTGTTAATCCATTTTCTCCAGTTGTTTTATTTTTCCAGTACTTAACACTGAATTAAAGTTGTGAATTGTTAATATAAATTCCTCTTTATTGAGAAGAAAACTCTGTTGTTTCAGCGCCTGCTACTAGCGTGACCTTCACATGACGTAAAACCGGGAAATTCCCTGATAGTGATAACAGAACATTTGCGCTAGGAATCTGGGTACACTTATGGTTGTGTTTCTTGCAAAGGACTGGCATAATAAATACGTTATTGGGCTTTCAATGGGTGGATATGGTTTGATATGAGGCTCAGCAAGATCAATATTAGGCTCGGCCAAATATTGATCTCACTTCACCTTATATCACACCATATCCGCCCACTGAAAGCCCCATAACTTATAATATACAGTGTTCAGTTCATTTGGGGAATGTTCACAGACAGTTATCCCCAACTCTCTCAGAGCACTAGCTTTTTTAAACAAACTTTTCCTGATGTGGAAGGCTACCCCCTCGTGTCTTAGGACATGCCTATGGCATGTTATGCCATGCTGCCTCGGAATATTGCTCAGTGCCCCCCCCCCCCCCCCCCCCCTGTTTGAGAATCCTAGCTCCGCCCCTGCATTCAATAAGATTCATTCACTTTATTAGGTCTATATCTGCCATAAAATTAACTATCCATATGCGAAGATACCCCCACCCCCACACAAATAGCCAATCAGATTTCATTATTGCTGAACTTCTTCCCTTAAAAGTATGGACTGTGACACAACACTGGAACGAATTCTTGTCAGTGAGTGTCCATAATCTGTGTTTTGAGGGCAAAATTTTTCATGTAAGCTTATTTCATAAATGTGTTTAGGCCATACCTACATGTACAAGTGAGTGTACATACATGTAGTCTTCCATTTATATGTATGTAAGACTGCTAAGGCATGGGTTAAATAATTATAGATATTGATTTATTGCAATGCCACGTCATGATTTTCTATATTGTGGACGTGGGTAAAATCTTCTCCACAACGGTTTAAGTAACTATTCATTTCAATTAAAAAAGGCATTCTCTGAACCGAATAGATTATGCGCTCTGTGAAAAACGTACAAAAATATATAAATTCATATTAAATACGGTTGTGCTAAAGTCCTTATTTAATATTAATACATACATGTAATCTTGTTTTCACAACTATAGGGAAAATCGAGTGCTTATTAGCTTAACTTGACAAAGTCAAGATAAGCTATTGCCATCATGCATGCGGAAGTCGGTTAGTCTGGAGTCTGTTCACATTTTCCTTTAGCACAGGCTACACCCCGTAGTTCTTGGTTGATCATCACGAAATTTCATATGTAGGTTTGGGGTCATGTCCAGATGAGAACGTCCCCTTTTGGTCGTGATCGGTCAACCGGTATGGCTGCCTGAGCCCAAAAACCATTAGCACAGTCTACAGGTCATATTTATGAAGGGATTTCATTGTAACTTGGTAGGATGCCTCTGTATAATGCCTAGATGAGAACATCCCCTTTTGGTCATGATCTGTCAACCGTGATGGCTGCCCAAGCCTGAAACCCAAAAACTTTTAGCACAGTCTGCAGGTCATGTTTAATATGGAGGGATTTCACTGCAACTTGGTAGGATGACTCCATATGATGTCTAGATGAGAATTTCCCCATTTGGGCATGATCTGTCAACCATGACGACTGCCCGAGCCCAAGACCCCAAAACCTTTAGCGCAGTCTACAGGTCATATTTATGGAGGGATTTCATTGTAATGTGGTAGGTTGACTTCACATAACATCTAGATGAGAAAGTCCCCTTTTGGACGTGATTGGGCAACTGTGACGGCTTGAAAACCTTTAGCACAGTCTACAGGTCATATTTATGAAGGGATTTTATTGTAACTTGGTAGGATGACTCCAAATAATGTCTAGATGAGAACGTCCCATTTTGATCACGACCGTTCAGCCTTGATGGCTGCCCGAGCCCAAAAACCTTTGGCATAGTCAAAAGGTCATATTTATGGAAAGATTTCATTGTAACTTGTTAGGTTGACACCATATAATGCCTAGATGATGACATCCCCTTTTGTTCATGATTGGTCAACTGTGACTGTTTCAGGTGCCCGAAGCCCAAAAACCTTGAGCACAGTCTACAGGTCATATTTATGAAGGGATTTCATTGTAACTTCGTAGGATCACTCTAGATGATGCCCAGATGAGAATGTCCCCTTTTGGTTGCGATCATTCAACCATGATGGCTGCCCGAGCCCAAAGCCTGAAAACCTTTAGCACAGTCTACAGGTCATATTTATGAAGGGATTTCATTGTAACTTGGTAGGTTGACTTCATATAATGTCTAGATGAGAACATCCCCTTTTGGACATGATTGGGCAACTGTGATGGCTACAGGGGCCCGAAGCCCGAAAACATTTAGCACAGCCGACAGGTGATATTTATGAAGGGATTTCATTGTACCTTGTTGGATGACTCCAAATAATGTCTAGATGAGCACGTCCCCTTTTGGTCGCGATCATTCAGCCTTGATGGCTGCCCGAGCCCGAAAACCTTTAGCATAGTCTATAAGTCGTATTTATGGAAGGATTTCATTGTAACTTGTTAGGTTGACTCCATATAATGCCTAGATGATGACATCCCCTTTTGGTCATGATTGGTCAACTGTGACCGCTACAGGGGCCCGAAGCCCAAAAACCTTGAGCACAGTCTACATGTCATATTTATGAAGGGATCTCATTGTAACTTCGCAGGATCATTCCAGATGATGCCCAGATGAGAATGTCCCCTTTTGGTTGTGCTCATTCAACCATGATGTCTGTCTGAGACCAAAGCCCGAAAGCCTATAGCATAGTCTACAGGTCATACTTATAAAGGGATTTCATTGTAACTTGGTAGGCTGACTTCATATAACGCCTAGATGAAAACGTCTCCTTCTGGACGCAATTGGGCAACTGTGATGGCTTTAGGGGCCTGAAGCCTGAAAACCTTTAGCATGGTCTAGAGGTCATATTTATGAAGGGATTTCATTGTAACTTGGTAGGATGACTCCAAATAATGTCTAGATGAGAACTTCCCCTTTTGGTCGCGATCATGCAGCCTTGATGGCTGCCTGGGCACAAAAACCTTTAGCATAGTCTATAGGTTGTATTTGTGGAAGGATTTCATTGTAACTTGTTAGGTTGACTGCATATAATGCCTAGATGATGACATCCCCTTTTGGTCGTGATTGGTCAGCTGTGATGGCTACAGGTGCCCGAAGCCCGAAAATCTTGAGTACAGTCTACAGGTCATACTTATGAAGGGATTTCATTGTAACTTCATAGGATCACTCAAGATGATGCCCAAAGAGAATGTCCCCTTTTGGTTGCGATCATTCAACCATGATGGCTGCCCGAGCCCAAAGCCTGAAAACCTTTAGCACAGTCTTCAGTTCAAATTTATGAAGGGATTTCATTGTAACTTGGTAAGTTGACTTCATATATTGTCTAGATGAGAACGTCCCCTTTGGATGCAATTGGGAAACTGATGGCTACAGGGGCCCGAAGCCCAAAAATAGCACAGTCCACAGGCCATATTTATGAAGGGATTTCAATGTAACTTGATAGGATGACTCGTTTTGGAATAATTTCACTGTAACTTGGTAACTTTCGTTGATATACGTTAACTGTGAGGGCCACATACATTACCTTTGAGGTCATATTAACCCACCCCTCAGCACTTTAGTACAGTGTACACCTCATATTATTTTTAGCAGAAACATAGCATACAGGGAACAGAAATGAACATATTCCCAATTATCACAATTCTTGTCTTATTTCATAATCCTTTCATAAACATTGAACATTATCCTTTTAATCAAACACAACACACAAGTTAAGCTACAGTGTTATTGACACTTTCATTATATGTAGTTTCAAGTGAGCAATTACAGGCTCTTTAGAGTCTCTAGACTATACATTATGTCCTTTTGTTTATGTTAGAAATGGCTAGTTGAGGACACCACCCTTTGGGTCCCCCCTTCCCCACCCACCCCCAATATGGCCCTGTTCTAGTGTGTCAAGGCTTTTGCCTGTTTGGTTATACATACGGAATATTTCTGTTTAGAATTCACTAGAGCAGATTTCACATGGATGCAAATTTTCTTCATTAGCATCCTTGGAATCCTTGTTTGCTTTTGTAGCCTGTATATCAGTCTATAATTAAGATATTATCAACTAATATGAATTTATAATATCTTCATTCCATTTGTCACAGTCCTGCAATCTGAATTACTGATAAGTTTAATTTGACGATAATGCCCGATTCTTTTTGTAGTTTCACTGTGGCTCAGCCTTAATAAGGCTGAAGAGAGCTACTTCTCTTATTCCTTATTTATTGCCATCCAACTATTGCAAAATTGTATTTAATTGTAGTTATATACAGTTATATACAGTATGTGCATGTTAGGTATTTTTTCAGTATTCGGTTTACACTCCAGTGTTTAAAATATCATTCGGTTTCAGATGTATCGTATCATGTCTATAGCTGTTTATTGCTTCCTTAGGCATCATATTTCAAGGCAAATTATAATTTTGTACCTTGCCTAGATTATTTATGCAGTTTGTAATGTTTTGACCCTATTCAACATCTTAGGCTATACCATGACATTTTGTGGTTTATAGTTACTTATTGATCAAATAGCTTGGTTGGTTCCAACATTTTTTTTCTATTTCCAGAACTAACTGGTATTCATATTAATGAATTCTAATTAAAAATTTTTGTTAATTCAGGCCTCATTTTCTAAAAAATTTAGCTTTTTGTTTTTCTAATTCTCAGAATTTATGCATTGGACGGCCATCCTGCATTGGTTTGTTGCAACCCTTAATAAGTCAATACATGCAGGAGAGAGAACATACATATCTGGCGATTCACTGACCTTGTCATTAAGTGGGTTGCCAATGATGACAAAAAGCACCTTCACCACTATGCCTTGCAAACCATGGTTCCTTACTCAGCTTCAGATCACCATAAATGTCAAAGACATTCGCCGAGTAGATAGCCCGACTATCAAAGTCATTGTGCATCTCAGCATCATCACCATCATATGGATCATCAATCTTCACATCGGAATAGAGATTCATTACACTTCGGCACCAGTTCTCTTCCAGTCACGACATGTAGATCATCGTCAAGACCTCATGATCGTCCTCTATGTCTTGATTCCGAGTCAGGACAAGCTTTTGCACTTGCAAAGTGCACCTTCAGAACAATATTACTCTTCAGAGATGGCTTTCTTATTATTCTGATTCCCAATCAGAATGCTCGGATCATGGAGAACAAGGTTCATTCCACTCTATTCTAGAAGAGTCTTCAGATGATGATAACAGTCCATCCCTATAAATACAACATATGGAAGCAATACATTTTATTCATCAGTTATTTCCGTATATTGGTCCTAAGGAGCTACAAAGCTCTTCATCCCTCACAGACCGTCATTCTCTTTGGACATGGTTCATTGTTGCAGGAATCAGGATTCTTAGTGAATCAAAGTTCTTCTGGATGGTCAGTCCATCTATTCAGCCTACACAGCTTCCAGTGGATAATAAGTCTCATGATCTTAACATCCAGTTGCAGTCTCAGTGTACCATTCATACGTCCCTTTTGGATCAAACTATTGAATCCTCTAGGGGCTCACTGGATGTTCTATCCTTTTCCATTCATATAATTCATGCTCCGGATGAACGACTGGACAAAGATTAATTTCAAGACATACTTTCTCCACTTAGAGTGTTATCTCGACCCATAATGGTTTCTATCCATACATCAGTTCTGGCTGTGGGTAACCTAGAGCTGGTTAGATGGGACAGTGGCTTACTGTTGGATTCTAATTAAGACAAGCTTTTACAACTTCTCTTAAGCAGCTCCTCTAACAGGGTCTCTGCCATTTAACGATCAAGTCACTTTTGTTCATGAAGAGGTTACAAGCTACAAGTGTCTTATTCTTCATCAGATTGCTCCAAATTATTCTTGTTACAAGAGACCGATGTATTCTGGAATGAAGAATTCTCTTTGTGGAAAATTGAAAGAAAATTACAAAAGATCCATGGGTTCTTCAAGTTATACAAGGGGGATTAATTCTTTCATTCAGATGAAACCCTCCTTTGTCAAGAATTCCCATATAAAAAATATTCCTACCAACCTTACCAAAAGGAACTGCCCCCTTGAAGCAGTAAATTTGATGATCTCCAAGAATGGCAATAGAGATTGTAGAAAATATTTTGTCTCTTTGTTTTTATTCAAGAATTTTCCTGCTGCCGAAGGTCAATTGTTCCTTTTGAATGCTAATAGACCTAAGCTGGATCAACAAGCTCATTCTTGCACTTAAGTTTTATATAGAAGCAATCCAGTTTGTAAGGAACAGCATCTGAGCGAATGAATTTGCCACAAGCAACGACCTCCAGGGTGCTTACTTTCATGTAATTATTCATCCTTCGTTCAGGAAGTATTTTAGGTTTGCAATCTGATCTAACATCTTTAATCTCTTTTTGGTATCTGGGGATGGAATTTCAGACTCATCTGAATCTTGTCCATTTTCCCCTGGACAATGCTTGTCTCATAAGAACATTCTCCTATTTTATTCAAGCGCCGACAGTGACTGTGACAGAATTCATGAAACTTCCAGATATGTAAGGAGCAGCAACAGACTTGATTCCCCTCGGACATATCTTCACCCGGCCTCTCCAGTCTTACTTTCTAGTAAACTGGATGGCTGTGGTCAACAGTCTGGATCATATAATTTGCCCTTCCCAAGCTATCAAGGAGAAAATTCATATTTGAACAAACATGGAGTGGACGACACAGAGAATACTGCTGGTTACCCCCCTCCCCATTCACTCTTATACCAGATGCCAATGATCAAGGATGGGGTGCTACCTTGGTTCAGCAGGAGAATCTAAATTGCCAGGGTCAATGGAATCATCAGCAGTCTCTTCTACACGTCAAACAGTAGGAAATGTTAACTATGCTCACAAGACTTTTTCACTGGAAAGTCATCTTGCAAACTCTCAGGTTCAGATTCTTTCAGACAGTTCAACAGTAGTAGCTTATCTTCGGAACCGAGGTGAGACCCACTCTTTTCCAAATGTTCAGTCTAACAGAAATTATTCTTTTCTTCACTTGGGATCAAAACATGCCTCTTTCAATCCACCACATTCCAGGTCGGCTTTATGTAATTGCAGTCTCTCTGTTCAGACACAAACAGAATGGACTTTCGACAGAAATGTCTTTCTGGCTATCAGCAACCTGAGGGAATGTCCTATGATAGATCTTTCTGCAACAAGATGGAATAAACAGTTCCAGACATGTGTCTTTCCCTGCCCGGATCCATTAGCTGTTGCAGATGATGCCGTGTCAATCTCCTGGAACGGAATTTTGACCTTTGTCTTTCCCCCAATACTTTAGGCACGTCAGAAAATCCAATAAGGAACCTGCAAAATTATTTTGGTAGCCCCTCAGAGATACTGGGTCAACCTGCGCAAACCTCTGTTACTCGACATCTCATCATTCTCCGTTGTTTTTCTCTGTGAGAGGACCTTCTATTTCAAGGCAAAACTTACAAACTTCACAGCAATCCAGCAATTCTCAACTTGCATGTCTTTCTGTTCTCAGGTCCTTCCTCGGCATAAATATTTTTCCAGAAGAGCAGTGGACAGCATTTCTGCTTCAAGGAGGATCTCCTCTTTTCTAAACTATGCGACGAAGTGGGGAGTTTTCTTTGATGGATGCCAAGACAAAAGTGTAAATTATCTGCTTCCTTCAATGTCTTAGATTGTAGATTTTCTAAAGTTTCTTTTTGATGTTAAAAAACTGCAACCGATTAACATCAAAGGACACCATTCTATGTTGTTAGACACTTATGCTTATGAAGGCCACATTAATATAGTTTGGATCAATCCTTGTCAAAATTACTAAAGGCTTTTTTCCATTAAAAGGCCTAAAACTTTGAGGCTAATTCCATAGTGGAATCTTGCCTGGGAATTGTTGAATCGTCAAGAAGCTCCATTTGAACCTTTTTAGTCTGTGAAGTTTAAGTTTCTGACTTTTAAAATGGTATTCTTGTGTGCTTTTGCTTCGGCTTGAAGAGTTAGTGAACTTCATGATCATTCCATTGAGGATTTACATTAGCGTAGTATGGGCAACTCTATTACCCTTACTACTAAATTGGACTTCCTAGCCAAGAATAACATACCAAATAAATTACCTGCTCTTATAATTGTTCATGCTTTACTGTCTGTCAGTAATTCTATACCCGTACAATGTCCATTATTCCTGTATCATTATAGGTATTGCATCCTACAATGATATTCATCTATCATTCTTGGATGTGAATAAATTCTTATATTATCTCTTAAGCTGTTAAGGACTCCTACTGTTTGGAGTTAGCAATAGCCTGCTTATTTATTGTTTCTTTCTTTCAGTCCTGTGTTTGCCCTCCATCCTATTTTCTATTCACCATGTCTAGGCCAATTGTATGGTAGATAAATAATGGAAATTTCTAATAATTTCTGTCAGTTTCCTACCATTGGCTCATCCTATTTTCTATTCAGCATGCCTGGGCCAATGGTATGGTGGATAAATAAAGGAAATTTCTAATAATTTCTGTCAATTTCCTACCACTGGCCCAGACAGGAAGTTCCCTCCCATGAGCTAGTCTTTGACACCTCCTCGCATAAGAACTATTACATTCAGTGGGCATCACAAAGAAATGGTTATTGGCAGGAATTGAGGTCACTTCCTTGGCTCTGCACATGTGCAGAAGCTATTTATGGAAGACTATACAAGACTCTATTTTTTTTTTTATGGTTTTGGTGTAATTTTTGGGGTGAGGCGGGTTCTAAAGTAAGCATTTGACTTGGATTCTCACAAATTATCTGCCAGCATGTTTGCATCACTGGTAGGTATGATATATACAGAAATTATTAGAAATTTTCATTTTTTCTAAGTATTTGAATATTCTCATTATGCATTATTATTTCAACATTTTCAACTATGAATTCAGGTTTGACAACATCAGAGGAGTCAACGAAAAAAGCACCAGTTATGCGTGGAAAACTACCAAAAGATCTCTCAGGTGAATATTAATATATGAGGAAAATCTTTTTCTGACCCTGCAGTCACAATGCTTTGATATTTGGTATTCACCATTCTTGGGGAAGGGGAGGGAGAGATTCAAGTTTGTTCAAATTAAGTATCTGGTTTCATTTTTGGGCTGCTTATGGACAACCCAATTTCAATTCGTGCAATATGATGAATATTCTTTAAATATCTTCTTGTCCATGCAATAACTTGAAAACCATTTGTCCTTCAGATCTCATTTTCTTATTGTTGATCAGGCATAACTAGAGGGAGGTTCCTTTTGATAATCAGAATTCTAGCACATCCAACAAGGCCACCCACCAATTCTTGGAATAACTTGGAAAACTTTATGTCTAAAAGATCCCATTTTTTATGGATTGTGCATGACTAGAGTAAAGTTAATTTTAATAATCAGTGTTCTGGCATATCCAACATGGTTGCCATCTTTGATTTTTTTTGTGATTTTTGCTTGTCCATGCTATAACTTTAATAAGAAATGACCAGTGCATCTCATTTTTTAAGGTGGAGAAGGCATAACAAGCAGAAGGTGCTTTTTGACAATCTGCATTCTGGCCTTTCCCGTATTACCAACATGACAGCCATCTTGGATTTTTGTAATTTCTGTTTGTCCAAGCAATAACATTTCAAAGGAGAGATTTATGATTCCAGTTTGTTTCAGGTGCATTACTTTTGACTATAAGAAGGTTCCTTAGAAAATATTCAGCAATTTGCATTTCCAACATGCCCACCATGGCAGCCACCTTGGATTTTTAGCTCACCTGACTGAAAGTTGGGGTGAACTTTAGTGATCAATTGTCTTCCATCGTCTGTGAACATGGTATTTGCAACTTCTCCTCCAAAACCGTTGAACCGATTTAAGTGAAATTTGAGATGCTTGTTTGTTATGACATCGCATTTTGATTTTGTTCAAATCAAGTTGCCCCACCCCTGGGTAGGGTCACGCCCAAAAAGTGTGCCTAAATCTTAAAAAATCTTCTTATGAACCAGCAGTAACAGAGACTTGATATTGGTGTGCAGCTTCCTTTTGAGATGTAGACTCGGATTTGTTCAAGAGAAGTTCGAAGGGCTATATTTTTGCCATCATTATGGGAGGGACAAGAATTTTGGCCCCGCCCAAACTTTGTATTTTCCAAACCGATAGGCTGTTTTGAACCCAATTTGATATGAGGGCTTATTGGGTCATAAGTACTTAATTTATGCCCTCAAACTATTTTCCTGTTGCCCCATAGGAACCACAGGAGCTAAAAATAGAAAAAATCTAGAATGCCCATATCTCCAAAAGTACATGGCACTGAGAATTTTTATTTGGTGTGAAGCTTCCTTAGGACCACCTGAAAGGAATGGTCCAAAAAATTGTCATCAGTTTTATCATAGAGTACTTTTCTCAGACTTTGAAAAAGTTCTGAGTCTTCATTTTTTAACACTTGTGGGTAATGGGAAAAACATTAAAGAATCTTCTCCCAGAGCACTGCTCCCAAAGCTTTCATATTTCACATATAACATCTTAGGAAGATTCATTCACATATTTGTTGAAATCAGTTCCCTGGATCCATATTTTGGCACTCTATGGGAGCCCAAATGTTCAGATTAGTGCAATATGAGGAATATTCTTTAAAAATCTTCTTCTTCAGATCCACCTATTAGAATCTTTTGATATTTGGCATGCAGCATCCTTAGGGGGTGAGATTCAAGTTTGTTCAAGCCAAGTCCCTGGGTTCATATTTGGGCTCCCTGTGGTAGCCTGAATTATAAATTAGTTCAATATGAGGAATATTCTTTAAAAATCTGCTTCTTCTTCACATCCAACAGTCAGAAGCTTTTGATATTTGGTATACAGTATCCTTAGGGAGTTGAGATATAAGTTTGTTAAAGTCAAGTCCCTGGGTTCATATTTCGGCTTCCTGTGGGAGCCCAAATTGTATCAAAATTTCGATTTTCCGAACTGAGAGGCCGATTTGAACCAAATTTGATATGAGGGCTTATTGGGTCATATGTACCTAATTTATGCCAAAAAATTTCTTCTTTTCGCCCCATGGGAATCACAAGAGTTAAAAATAGAAAAAATTTAAAACGCCCATGCCTCCAAAACTACACAGCACTGAGAATTTTTATTTGGTGTGAAGCTTCTTTAGGAAGAGCAGAAAGAAATGGTTCAAAAAAAATCGCCATCAGTTTTATCATAGGGTACTTTTCCAGGACTTCGAAAAAATGTCATCATTTTTTAACACTGTGTGTAATGGGGAAAACATTAAAGAATTTTCTTCTCTATTACCACTGCTCCAAAGGCTTTCATATTTCACATATAACATCTTTGGAAGATTCATGATCAGGTTTGTTGAAATCAAATCCCTGGGTCCATATTTGGAATGGGCAACATGGGCATAAACACTTCACTGGACTTGACTTTATATCAATACTGTGGTTATAATTAGCAATTGTGCAGAAATGTCTAACCTTAAACAACAATAAATAAATAAATATTTAAAAAATCTGTGTCTTAAGATCCTCCAGTCAGAATCTTTTGACATTTGATATGCAGCAACCTCAGGTGGTTCAGATTTCAGTACATTCAAACCAAGACTTTTGGATCATATTTGGGCACCCTGTGGTATCCCATCTTTTAACTTAGTGCAATATAAGGACTTATTTAAAAAATCTTCGCATTTCCGATTCTTTTGTTATATAGTATTTTCACCCTGAGTATGGTGAGATTCAAGTTTGTTCAAATCAAATTCCTGGGCTAATCTTTGGCCTCCCTGTGGGATCCTGAATTGAAACTTCATGCCTGTATGAGGAATATTCTTCCAAGATCTTCAGACCCACCAAGCAAAATCTTGACGCCTAGATTATAGTGCTAAAATGCTACTTTACCTGATTTTGATGGGCAAACAGAGGGGTTTGAAATTTAACACAGAACCCAATGGAGAATTTATTATTTGTTCAAATGAACTATGTAAATGAATGACTGAGCTGGTAAATGTGAGTACGTAATATTAATGTTTGTTCAAATGCGGTTCCACGGCTCCACTTGAGACCCGAGGGGGTGGGGAGGAGGGTCCATTGGAAAAAATGTTTTGCTTGATAAGAGGATTTTGATTGATTTAAAAAAAAAACTTTCACGTCAACTGGTTGTTGGGCATCAGCTGGTTGTTGTTTTTTTCTTTTTGCTTCATAAAATGAGTTTTGAAATGGTTTGAGTGATTTTATGTAAAAAAAACAACAAAAAAACAATTCACTCAACAGGCTCTTCTCATGCCGCCCCCACTCCCCTAGCTAAATTAGATTAAGTATATTAACATGTAGATGCTGAATGTGACCATAAGTCCTTCTTTAAACAATTTTATCAGGTGAACAATTAAGGCCCTTTGAGGCCTCTTGTTATCAGAAACACATGGAAATAAATTTTGGACATACAAATATACTTTAAATTTTCCAGAAAAAATATGTTGATAATCTAATGCAGGAGTCATTCATCTTCAGAAGGAATGTACCTATTTCTGCAATCACCAGGATTTATAAGATACTTGAGTGTGCTTAAAGTTGCTTGATTTCAAAACAAAATTTTCAGTCCCTTGAAAGAGCTTGTAGGAAAACTGCATATTTAATAAGTTACAGTTAATTGAATAGCTATGTCGCCAGTAAAAAGTACTCAGTTGATGGAGGAATTCAGTTAGCAGGAATTTTGTCATTTCTGTGTATTCTGGTGATAAATAGATCACTTATTAATTTATATCTTGTGTGAAAGAGCAGATGGAGCTCTGTCAAACAAGTTATGATGGATTAAATTCTTATATTGGATCAGAGATGTTGCCACAGGGTGTGAGGATGTCATGAGTGATGTATTGCCCTTCCCACCCCCAACCCCAACCCCATCACTTATCATTCATCAAATTTATCATTCATCAAATTTAAAACGGTTGGATATTCAAAGCCCTAAACTGGAAAAAGTTGGAAATTTCAGACAGGGCATTAGTGGAGTTTTTCTAAACATGTCTAGAATTTTGCCCAAATATGGAGTTTTTAGGCTGAAAAAGTAGTGAAAGTCCTCCAGATATTGATTGAAAAGTAGCAAAGATACTCCCTCCCCCCCCCCCCCCCCCCCTCCCCTAATGTTGATTTGTAGTTTGAATTTGTGACTGCCGAGAGGCTCGGTTGTATAATTTGCATTTTTTTTTTTTTGGAGGGGGGTGAGATGCATTTGGAAATCTAGAAGTTTACACCCCACCTTCAGAACCCCCTTAGCATCGTCCCTGTTTTAGGTGCACTGAAGCCAAATACAGTTAAAACTGGAAGTCCTGTCACAAACTGTGCACTTATCTTGGCTTAATTGTGCGTATGAATTGCGTGCAATTGCCATATCGAATAGCATCCAAACCATTGCAGGTTCCCCTGGTTACTCATAGCAAACACAGGCAATGTTTCTACCAATGGACCTCCGGGTTACCCGGAGGTCCATTGGCTGAAACATTGCTTGTACACATGTCCAGAATTTGATAGCTATGGTCATAATGTATAGATTAACGCACAAATCGACGTACTATTGTGCACATTTCATGACCGGACTTCTACTTTTAACTGTAGGTCCACAAAGTGGGGAATCCCCAGTAGTCAAATTCAGTGTTATAAGATTTCTTTTTCTATCAACAGGAGTTTACTCTATAACTTGCCGCCTTATATGCAATCTGCAGGTTAAAGTTAAATTTGTACTGAAGGTATGGTGCATAGTTTTTTGGTTGGAAGTTATATGCAAGTAAGAGGGTAGATCGCTTGAAAAATTGCTGATTATGTGGGATCTGCTATTGACCTTTTTTCTGTTTTTTAGGAAAACATCCAGTGTCTGCTTTGGTTGAATTGTGCAATAAACGGAAATGGGGGCCACCCCATTTTGAGATGATACATGAGAGTGGACCAGATCATAAAAAACACTTTTTATTCAAGGTAGGTTGTTTAACACTTTATGTAACAAATTGGCAGTATCTACCCACATAATTCACAAATATACTTGTGAGTGTGGTTCTGTATTTATTACACACCCAACCCTGAAAAAGAATTCACTGTAATTAATCTCTAATTGAATTAAATAGTTGATGAATGCTTGAAAGTAGAAACAGGCACTTTTGTCAGAGAACCAGTCTTGAGTCTTTGACCTTGCCACCTGTAGAATCGCTGTTGATTCATTGTATTTGCAAAAAAATGTCAGTCCGAACACTCAAAAGATTGTGTTCAACATCACACCTCAGAAAAAATGAGCTCTGAAATGTGTTTTTTGAAGTGTGTGTGCAGGCATCATTATAGCTGGAGGATGGAAAACGTCCAAGAATTTTAATTTAAATACGGTGGGAACCAGTCGCTCTGTTTAAATTTTGTGCTTTTTAAACTGAAACTAAAGTAAAATTTGGGTTGATTGTGCCTAAGGCTATCGTCATTTCTATTCTGCTCTGTAACAAAATTACTCACTGGATGAGAAAAGACATTTTTGTGCAATAATTAGCCTTCCGGTATATCCATTCGATCATTTAGAGTAACTGGGCAGTTTGTGAATCCATGCTGGGTGGACTCAGCAGGCTTGGTAAGTTAGCACTTTATTAGTCCCCCACGGTTTTACTGTTCTGGGGGACTATTGGATTGCCCTCCGTCTGCCTGTCTGTCCTCATTTATGTTACCACCTGTATCTCATATATGCTTCGATGCTGTACTTTCATATATTTTTATACTGTACCAATGACCCAGACTTAGCTGGTGCTAACTCTAAAAAATCCAGGGCCAAACACAAATTTTGTCCCCCAATCCCCAAAATTTGCATCTAAAACCAAAAGAAATCATGTCCTAAAGGACCTCCATACTTTGCCCTTACTGCGCATGCGCAGTGTCAAGGACGTTCCGAAATTGGCGCCAATTATCATTCTCTGTTTGGCCCTTCATCAGTCAACATCTCACTGATCTTTGTGCTTGTAAATCTCAGTTTAAAGGATGCCAGACACGTAATTATTGGAGAAATGGTGATTCTAAGGAGGATATAGAAGGAGGAGAGGAAAAAGGAGTGACAAAAAATAATCAGGGCTGTACTTAAAATTTTTTATGAAATTATGTTAAGTTGCCTATATTTTTATACTGTACCAATGACCCAGACATAGCTGGTGCTAACTCTTAAAATATAGGGCCAAACACAAATTTTGCCCCCCAATCCCCAAAATTTGCATCTAAAACTAAAGAAAACATGTCCTGAAAGGCCCTCCACACTTCGCCCCTACTGCGCATGCGCAGTGTCAAGGACGTTCCGAAATTGGCGCCATTAATCATTCTAAGTTTGGCCCTTCATCAGTTAACATCTGACTGATCTTTGTGCTTTTAAATCTCAGTTTAAATGATGCCAGACACATAAATATTAGTGAAATGGTGATTCTAAGGAGGATAGAAAAGGAGGAGAGGAAAAGAATGTGTGACAGAATATTATCAGGGCTGTAACTTAAAATTTTTTAATGAAATTATGTTAAGTTACCTATTTTCAAGGCAGCAGCCATTTTGTTGTCATTCTGATTATTTAGTTACACTGTTTTTTCAAGTGTTTTTCCTCTCTCCCTGTCCTTTAAGTTCCCCCTTGCTATTCTCCCATGCTTTTGGCATAGTTTCTGTAATTATTATTACTAAAACTTCTTGGGAGTTTTAGCTGAATAACAGAATGAATTCTGTTCTTTCCCCATGTTTACGTCTTCACCTACGGGTGGTTAGGCGTTGTGTTCTGCATCTACCATCTGATGTTCTGCAGTTTCTTCCCTGGAAGTCTCTGTTTTGCATCAGATGGTGTATTTTTGGTAACTGATTTCGGGCCTGGGTGCCTGGAGTCTTATTTTAGTGTTTTTACACTCATTGTTTACATTTACAACAGCCCCCTGTGTGAGGGGGGGATTTCTAAATAATAATATCTTTATGTTATTTTAATCATAAATAGATACATTATTATTGTTCGTAAGTGTTGAATAAATTGTTTAAAATATTTTTAAAATTTTTGTCCACACTTAGGCTTGGGATCCATTGGGGCTCAACGTTACTTTTCAGAAACTTGGGCTGTTCTGAAAAAATATTTTTTCAAAATATTTTGATTTCAATTATTTTTTCTATATTAATGGATCATATTATTATTATGTATTTTGATTGCCAGGGGTTAGTGCGAGTACCAGGACTTGTTTTCTTTTCACATTGAAAGGATATTGATCAATTGTTTTAAGAGGAAGTCTTCCTCTGACCTTATTATCATTCTATATGTGGTCAGTGTACTCGCATTAACTCCTGTTCTGTATCGTATGATTTCGATGACAATATGGGAAGCGTATGTCACGGTATGTTGTTGGGGATTTGGACACTCCGGTCCTTTCCCCGCAGGGTCACTCTACTTTATCAATTTCTATTTCAGACGATCAAGATTAGGGTGATGTATCTGTGATGTCTTCCAACAGTGTGCCTCCGTCGTCACAATTATTGAAGGGCTAGCGGAAAAGTGCTCATGTAATACGCCAATTGCCTAAGAGGACCCTAGTAGGTTCGACGGCCTTTGACGTCCGCTAGCTCGCCCGGTGTAGCGTCCATTCACCGAATGGTTCGGCAGCCGGGTTCGTCCGTTGCGGTCTAGAAGGAATTTTGGGGTGATGCGAGCACTATAAAATTAACTTAATGCACACCCAGTGACGGCGGATCGGAGGGAGAACGGAGGAAGCCTTTTAGTCCGGTTCATAGCTCGTTCCGGTCCATCCGGACGGCAAGCGAGAGAGGCCCCTCTCTCGTTCAACAACATCTGGCCCCAGATGTTGTGGTACAAATGTGTCGTTAGCGGAGCATACGTCCGTCGCTTGGGACGCTCCGTTGTATAGGCAGTCCGCTGAGACTGCTAAGGCTTCCTCTTCTCGTCAGCGCACACGACCGCACCTTGGCTGCGTGACCGCCGATATATTACCAGCTTCGCCGATCAAGGATTCTTCGGCGACCAGGTCACACCATCCGACAGCCAGGGATTCGAGACCGATGGACTCCGGACGTTCGCATAGGAAGTATGCGGGAGCCATCTGATGCGGAGCTACCCTTGGCGAAGCAGCGATAGTCTGCGCCTCCGCAGGTCTTGACGCCGGACATTCTTGTGCACATAGCACAGCTTATCGCAGCATCCCAGCAGCCGACAGAAACGGTGTCGGATCGAGAATTATCCGACAGCGCTGGGTCGGTAGCCGGGGACTCGAGGCCTGCAGACTCCGGACGTTTGCATAGGAAGTGTGCGGGAGTCAACGTACACGGAGCTTCCAGCGGCAATGCATCGTAAGTCCGCTACTGCACAGGCCTCGGGAACTGACGTGCTTTCCTTAATAGCACAGTTTATCGCAGCATCCCAGCATCAACTGAATCTGTCGCATATATTTTATCCGACGATGCTGGGTCGGGACGCTCCGCGGAAGCGGGTACGGACGTCCGAAAGTTTTCATCCGGTCCGACGGGATACCGAAAGGGATTCGGTGGATTTCAAGCTTTCCCTTTCGGAACAACATATGCTGCGATGCCGGATAAGAAACTGATAGCGTCGGTGGACTTAGAAATTTTTGGTTCGGTTCAGGGACATCGTCCCTCAGTTCCGACATAGTCCAATAATGTCACGCAAACTATCGAATTATTGAACGACGCTATATATATATTATTTTATGCTTGCTATCCAAGCATTTCTGGTTTCTTGTTCGAAGAGTTATGGAGATGTCTTTCAAAAGTGTGCCTCTGTCGTCATAGTTAATGAAGAGTTAGCGGCAATATGTGCTCATGGAATATGTCTATCGCTTACGGAGTGACATTCGCTAGCTCACCCGGTGTAGCGTACATTCATCGAATGGTTCGGCTGCCGGGTTCGTCCGTTGCGGTCTAGGAAGGAGATTTGGGTGATGCGAGCACTTTAATTACTTTAGTACTCACCCAGTGACGGCAGATTGAGGACAGATCGGAGGAAGCCAACAACATAGGGGACCGCATGTTGTGGTTCAGATATTTTACATTTGGAGCATATGTCCGTTGCTCGGGACGCTCCGTTATATTGACAGTCCGAGAGACTGTCTTTAATGCTTCCTCATCCTCACAGCAGGGCACACGACCGCACATTGGCTACGTGACCTAGAGTATCCGATCAGTTTCGGCATTCAGTGATTCCACAGCGAATAGGTCGCGCCATCCGGTAGCCAAGGGACACGAGGCCTATACACTCCGTTCGCTCGCATATTGGAAGTATGCACGGGGTAACGATCTCGGAGCTTCCTGCGGCAATGCATCGTAAGACCGCTGCTCCTCAGGCCTCAGTGACGGACGTGCTATCCGAGTTAGCACAGTTGTTTCGCAGCATCCCAGCAATTGATGGTTTCTCGGTCGAATCAGGAATTATCCGACGGCGCTGGGTCGGTGCGGTCCGCGGTTGCATCAAGCTACGGACGACCGAACGCTTTATAGGGTCCGACAGGATGGCGAAAGGGATTCGAAAGATTTCGAGTTTTCCCTTTAGTAGTATCGGAAGATGCCTTTCTTATCTTCTGGCATTTCTTCCAGTGATTATTTTTCGGACTTCATTGCTGCGATCTTGGATAAGAGACTTATAGCGTCATTGGACTCGGATTTTTCGATCGGTACAGGGGCTTTGTCCCTGACTTACCGACGCAGTCCAATATTGTCATTACAACATGTGTTTTATTTTTCGACGCTATATATTTATATATATATACAAGCCTGCTACTAAGCATGATAGTTTAGTTTCTTGTCCGCGTGGCTCATTTCTGCCATTTTATCTTTTTTACATATAGTTTATTTTGGCAGAGCAGGGCATACCGAGAGTTCATATGCGTCTAGACGGTGATTAAAGACTGCATATATTCTTTTTCGCCGTTTATGTCTTTTCCAATTTCAATGTTGGGAACGACATTATGTATAGTAGACTTAACTTAGACGCTTTATTATACGTAATCCGCCTTACTGAGGCGTTATAATTACGTCTTCAAGAAAAGATTTACGGGATATTATTCTCAATGTAATTTCTTTTGAGGGCAGTAGTTTCTTCACGTATAACTCCGCCCTTCAGTGGCTGATTGGAGTTGGTTAGACGTGATGCAGCCCTAGCTACATCCACGCGTGGATAGTAGGTTAAGAACTCTCTCAGAGTCGCTTCGTTCTCGGAGGAGCTTCTCTTCGACGGCAACTTCCGGCAATCCATGAATTGCTTGAATTATACATTCTCTTGTCTATCTAGTATTACAAGAGATTCAGACTGGGGCAAACATTCGGTGGTTGACTCAGAGAGTGCCGCCGCAGTTGCCGGACCCGAGTGTGGCTGTTATGACGGTTGCCAGTCAAACAGATTGGGATATATACTGATCCCTACGGATTCGAAGTGCCAGGGTCTTTGGGTTCCGCAGTCTTTTAGCTATCAGTTTAACTTCCGCGGAATAATGTTTTTTAGGCTTGCTTTATGTCATTGCATGAACATTATTCAGAAACGCATGCCCAAATTCCTGTCCTTTAATTCGACAGTAGTGGCGTATCTCCGGAACCAGGGAGGCACTCTTTCGTTTCCGTTATTCAATTTAATGGAAAGAATCCGTCTGTTGGTTATAGTACACCAAGTTCAGTTTTGGTCCGTCATATTCTGGGTCGTCTGATTGTTTTATCGCACTCCCGTTCTCTTACGGGTCGCTTGTTGCTGTCAGAATGGACTCTCAACAAACAAGTATTTAATCAGATTTGCTATCTATGGGAGCGCCCAATGATGTTTTTTTTATGACACAGCTTGCTAATCAATTGCAGACGTATGTGTTGGCTTGTCCAGATCTCTGAGCTAATACTGTTAACGCTCTATTGATCTATAGGACGGAATGATAGGATACGCGTATCCTCCGGCGCTGTTGTTTTAGCAGGTATTGCTAAGATAAACAACCACTATACATTTCTGTTGATAGCATCTCTATCTTCACAGAGATCATGAGTAATTTACTCTCTTGTCTACTGTGGATCTTAACGTGAAATCTTCCTCTATGTGAGGATCTTTTTTCACTGGGTAAATCGTGTCATCTTTATCACAACCAGAAAGGTCGCAACCTTCATGTATTCCGTTGTGTGGTCCGTATTGCATTGTATGCACTGTACTGGACGAGCTTTGGACGCGATTTCTTACTATAGGAGATCCTCTTCTTCGCTATTCTATGCGACTAAAGTGGAGGCTCTTCCGTCGTGGTGTAGGGATCATTATGTTCATATGGTTGATCCCTCCATACTACTCATTGCTATTTTTTAGTATACTTGTTTCACAAGATCTACTGCAGCCTGTGTTATTTAGGTTATAGGTTTATGTTACCTCATACCTATGCACTCTACTATAGTTTACAATTGAGTCTTTTGTCTCTTTATCTAAGTCAGTTAGTAACTTTTTGATAAATAGACTTAGAATCTTTAGATTAAATTCCTATACGGATTTTAACTTCGGTTCTTATTTAGCTAAGTAATCATTTGAGCCTCTGGAAACAGTAGTTTTCAAATTCTGACCTTTTAGACAGTAATTCTGTTGGTTTCTCTTTTACTGTAGAGTCAGTGAGTTTCATGCACTATCGATGGATGATTTTCACTTTCATAGTTTCGGAATCAATACTTCCGTTACTATTTAGGTTGGATTGTTGCATAAGAGTTAGGCTCCTATTATCCGGAACCTATTATTTTAAGGTCCTTCCGTCTTCGTATGGGCATAGGCCTTTACTCTTTCCGGGTACAGTTTATGTATTTATAAACAGATATCTGTTTATTACAAGGGCGTAAGCTTCTTCTGTCTTTGATGTCTAGTAGAAGGACGTTACGCTCCATTTTATTGTTAATGGATTCTATTAACTAGCGTACTGCTTATGGTATATCATTAGCTTAGCAGTTGTGCTTAAGATTTCGGCTCATGAAGTAAGAGTTCTTCTACTTCTTGGGCTTACATTAATAGTGTTGCTATTATAGATTTTTGAAGGCTGCTCATTGCGCTCAGCCATCCATTCATGAATTTTATCTCAGAAATATCGAGTCCATTTCTGGAGGCCTCTATTGTTAGGTCTATTATCTACTGCTCAGAATGTCATTCTCTTAACAGTTGCTACTATAGCTAGGTAGGCTGTCTGTTTCGGCAGTGTCTCCGTTCGGCTGCCCTCTTCGCTCTGGGCTATTTGACCCAGGGCAAGAAAAAGGGGGGGGGAGGGTGTTCCCTTGGGTCACCTGTTTTTACTATGAAAACAAGGGGATACCTCCTCCGGAGTTAGTAATTCTGAGCTGTTATTGGGATGGTTGTTTAGTGAGAAGTTTAAGTTTATAAAATTCATTCAAGTCTTAGTTTTTAAAGTATAGCCTTTGAATATTGCATATGTCAACGGACATGATTATGCAATTCTCACACACTTTTAGAAGTATAAGAGTCTCTATTCTCTAGACTTACTTTATTATTGGCTTACTTTAAAAATTATTAGTATAAGGATTATTGGATATTAATAGAGTACATGGATGTATGAAGCTCAATTTTTGGAAGGTGTTGTATCTTTCTAATTTATCATAAATAAGAAAGATACATGTAAGGCCTATTACTTCTTTTCCCTACAGGGGATGACTCTATTTTATTTTATTGAGCGTATTCCATTTTGCTCTATGTCCTTGGCCCTCCAGCCTTTTTACTATTCAGCTATGTCTGGGTCATTGGTACAGTATAAAAATGTTAAAAAATTTATAGTAATTTATATATTTTTTATACTTACCAATGACCCAGACGGGGATGGCCCTCCCAGGAGTTGGGAACTCTTGCCTCCCCGCTGAGTACATAGCGCTTACCAGGCACTGGTTATTAGAATGATTAATGGCGCCAATTTCGGAACGTCCTTGACACTGCGCATGCGCAGTAGGGGCGAAGTGTGGAGGGCCTTTCAGGACATGTTTTCTTTAGTTTTAGATGCAAATTTTGGGGATTGGGGGGCAAAATTTGTGTTTGGCCCTATATTTTAAGAGTTAGCACCAGCTATGTCTGGGTCATTGGTAAGTATAAAAAATATATAAATTACTATAAATTTTTTAACTTTCGAGGCATGGGCCTCTTGTTGTCATTCTTGCTATAAAGTTGCACTGCTTATTCAGTGTTTCCTCTCCCCTGGTCTTCTAAGTCCCCCCTTGCTATTCTCCCATGCTTTTGGCATATTTTTGAGAAAGATCATTTCTAAATTCTCTTGGGAGAATTAGCTTGGTTACAGAATGAATTCTGTTATTTTCCCCATAGTTACGTTTTCACCCATGGGTGTATAAACGTTGTGTTCTGCATCTTCCATCTGATGTTCTGCAGATTCTCCCCTGGGAGTCTCTGTTTTGCATCAGATAGAGTGTAATTTTGATGACTGATTTTGGGCCAGTTTTGTCAGTGCCTGGAGTCATGTTTTCTGGTGTTTTTACACTGTTTGTTTACATTGGCAACAGTCTCTTTTGAGGGGGGCTGTTTGCCTTTGGAGTAGTTTATCTCACTATAAGATACATTATTATTATCCGTAAGTGTTACATTAATTATTTAATATAATTATAAAATTTTTGACCACACTTGGCCGTGGGATCCATTGGGGCTCAACGTTACTTTTCAGAAACTTGGGCTTCGCTGAAAAAATATTTTTCAAAAATTATTTTGATTTTTAATTGTTTTTTCATTATTAATGGATCATGTCATTATGTATCTTTGTGTTAGGGGTTTGTGCGAGTAACTAGGACTTGTTGTTTACTTTTCACAATGAAAGGTTATTGTTCAAATTGTAATAGGAAGAAATCTTCCTCTGACTTTCATGATCATTGTATTAATTGTAGTCAGTGTTCTCGCACTAATCCCTGTTCTATATGTCAATATTGGGATGACAAAACTTGGACACGTGTGTCACGATATGTTGTTAGTGGAGAAAGGGCTATGCCGGCTCTTTCTCCGCACGGTCACTCTACTCTATCAGTTTCTATTTCAGAGGAACAAGAACAGGGTGATGTTTCCATGTTATCTTCCGCAAGTGCACTTCCGTCGTCACAAATGAATACAGAGCTAGCGGCAAAAGTGCTCATGGAGATAAGACAATTGTCGTCCGCTAGCTCGCCCGGTGTAGCGTCCATTCACCGAATGGTTCGGCAGCCGGGTTCGTCCGATGCGGTCCAGGAGGAAATGTTGGGTGATGCGAGCACTATAAACATTCAACGTGCACACCCAGTGACGGCGGATAGTAGGAGAGATCGGAGGAAGCCTTCGAGTCAGGTTCCTAGCTCGTCCAGGTCCAGTCGGGCCGCGAGCGAGAGAGGCCCCTCTCTCGTACAACAACATCTGGGACCAGATGTTGTGTTACAAAATGTGTCGCAAGCGGAGCACACGTCCGTCGCTCGGGACGCTCCGTTGTATAGGCAGTCCGCAGAGACTGCTCAGGCTTCTTCCTCTCATCAGCGCACACGACCGCACCTTGGCTACGTGACCGCCGATATTTTATCAGCTTCGCCGATCAAGGATTCTTTGGCGACCAGGTCACGCCATCCAGTAGCCAGGGACACGAGGCCGGTGGACTCCGGACGTTCACATAGGAAGAGTATGCGGGAGTCACCACATGCGGAGCTGCCCTCGGCGAAGCAGCGAAAGACTGTGCCTCCGCAGGCCTCGATGTCGGACGTGCTTGTGCAAATAGCACAACTTATCGCAGCAACCGGCAGAAACGGTGTCGGATCGGGAATTATCCAACAGCGCTGGGTAGGTACGCTCCGCCGAAGCATCGGGGGTGGCCGACCGGGAGCATCATGAGGTCCGACCGGATGGTGAAAGGGATACGGATGATTTGGAGCTATCCCTTTCGAAACAACATAAAGCTGCCGTGGACTTCATCCGGCACTTTCTTCCTCAAGTTGTTCCGTCGGGCCAGACTGCTGCGGTTCCGGACAAGAGAATTATAGCGTCATTGGACTCTGATTTCTTTGAGCGGTTCAGGGACATCGCTCCCGAGTTTCCGTCTCAGTCCAATAATGTTGCAAGAACATTTGAGTTATTGAACGACGCTATATTCAAACTTACTTCCAAGACAGGTAAATCAGGTTTCTTGTCCGCCAATACTCTCAACCTGCCTTTCATTAATGCAAGGAATAAATTCGATACGGCAGGACAGGGTATCCCGAGAGTTCCTCTGCGTATGGACGACGAGGCGGAAGACTTAGAATTATCATTACCGTCGCCGGCGTCTATTCCAACCGCAGTGTTGGAGACAACTATTTCGTCTAACAGAGCCAGTTTAGATGCTTTATCGCACGCAGACCACCTTACAAAGGCGTTATCACTGCGTCTTCAAGGGAAAGAATTCCAGGATATACAATCCTCTTTAAGACTTCTTTTAAGGGCAGTAGCTTATTCCACGTGTAACTCTGCCCTTTCAGTGGCAAACCTGGAGTTGGTTAGACGTGACGCAGCCCTAGCTACATCCACACTCGTGGATAGTAAGGTGAAGAACTCTCTGAGTCGCTTCGGTCTCCGGAGAACTTCTCTTCGGCGGCAAGCTTTCTGCAATTTACGATAAAATTACTAAGAAAGCTTCGGATTCTCTGCTGTTCAAATCTGCTTCCAAGAAGTCAGACACGGCAGATAAGAGTAAGACAGGCACTTCTGGGTCTAATGCGCCCAAGAGAGGTTCCTATAAGGTTCCGGTGTGTCCTCTTGGTCTTATTCAAGAGACTGTTAAGGCAGCGACTCTCGTTTGGGACGTCCTTCGGGCCGGGACAACCGGTCAGACGCCCCGAGGTCGACGGGGCGAGGTGCGGGTCGTGGAGGACGTGGTTTCTCCTACCGCAGGCCTCGCAGGTCCAGGAGGTGATGGCTTCAACCTCTATCGCGGGCCGGTTGGAGGAAGGTTGTCGAGTTTTTCACAAGAGTGGGCGTCGATTACGGACGACCCTTGGGTGAGAGCGGTGATTTCGGAAGGTCTAAAGATATCCTTCAAACAAAAGCCTCCATTAACTCGAAGTCCAAAATGGACTCAACTTCCGTCAAATCTGCAGAAAAGAGACGCTCTGTTATCAGAGGTGCAGTCTCTTTTAATGAAGAACGCGGTAGAGGTCGTAGAAAACCAGGAGACACCGGGATTCTACAGCCATCTGTTTCTGGTTCCGAAACCAGACGGCTCGTTCTGTCCAGTCATAGATTTGAGCTGGATAAACAAGCTGATCGTCGCTCCGAAGTTTTATATGGAGACGATTCGATCGGTCAGAGCGAGTATTCGGGTGAACGATTATGCAACAAGCATAGATCTCAAAGATGTGTACTTTCACGTCATGGTACATCCGACATTTAGAAAGTATCTACGCTTCGCAGTCCTAGGGGTGGTGTATCAATTCTGGGCGATGTGCTTCGGATTGAATCTAGCACCCTGGGCTTTCACTCGGGTAATGAACTCGGTAATGATGTATTTCCGAGCTCATTCATCTGCGGTAACGTCGGCCTACCTGGACGACATTCTTCAGAGGTACGGCAACGAGTTAACGCTTCAGAACGATGTGCAGAATCTGCTTCTATTGCTCCGACGTCTCGGTTTTATAATAAACGAGGAGAAGTCGGATCTGGTGCCGTCCAAGTCATTCACACATCTGGGAATGAGCTTCGAGACGCACAACAATCTCGTTCGTCTGCCGTTAACCAGAGCGAAATTAGTCAGTTGTTACGCTCGCTATTGTCTGCACTCAGACAAAGTCACAGCGAGGGAGTTCATGAGACTGATAGGTCTGTGCGGAGCCGCTGCGGATCTCATTCCGATGGGGCGGTTACGCACGCGTCCTCTCCAAATTTTCTTGACTCAGAATTGGAGTGTGAAAATTCATTCGCTCAACATAGACGTTCTCTTGTCAGATCAAGTGAAACGAGAGATTCAGACTTGGGCAAACATTCAGTGGTTAACTCAGGGAGTTCCGCTGCAGTTGCCGGATCCGAGTTTTACCATTATGACGGATGCCAGTCAAACAGGTTGGGGTGCATCATTGATCCCAACGGATTCGAGATGCCAGGGTCTTTGGGATCCGCAATTCCTGGGCACGCAATTCCTGGGCAAGCACATAAATATCAAGGAAATGATGTCAATTTGGCTTGCGTTACATCATTGGATGGACATTATTCACAATGCTCATGTCCAAATCCTATCCGACAATACGACAGTAGTGGCGTATATACGGAATCAGGGAGGCACTCATTCAATTCCGTTGTTCAATCTAACGGAAAGAATCCTTCTGTTTGCTCTAGAGCATCAGGTTCTTCTTTCGGTCCGTCATATTCCGGGTCATATTCCGTGTCGTCTGAACGTACTAGCAGACTCCCTTTCACGAAAGGGTCGCTTGTTCAAACAATCAGTTGCAGACGTATGTGTCTCCGTGCCCAGATCCGAGAGCATTTGCAGTAGACGCTCTGTCGATCCCTTGGGACGGAATGATAGGATATGCGTATCCTCCAGCGCCGTTAATTCAGCAAGTATTGCTAAAGATAAAACAATCTCAATGCAAGATTCTGTTGGTAGCATCTCTGTCTCCACAGAGACCGTGGATAAATCTACTCAGGTGTCTGTTGTGGGACGTACCGCGAAAGCTTCCTCCACGGGAGGATCTTCTTTTGCAGGGGAAATCGCGTCAACTCCATCACAACCCGCAAGGTCTCAACCTTCACGTTTTTCCGTTGTGCGGTCCTTCTTGCATGGCAAGCACTTTACAGGACGAGCAGTGGACGCGATTTCTAACTGTAGGAGGACCTCCTCTTTGCTAAACTATGCGGCTAAGTGGAAGGTTTTTCGTCGTTGGTGTAGGGATCATTCTGTTGATATATTTGATCCCTCCATACCAGACATTGCAAACTTTCTAGTATACTTGTTTGATGAAATCAAACTGCAGCCTGTTACTATTAAGGGTTATAGGTCTATGTTATCTGATACCTATGCACATCATGATAGTTTACAAATTGGATCTAATGTCTCTTTATCTAAGTTAGTAAGAAACTTCTCGATAAATAGACCCAGAACTCTTAGGTTAATTCCTAAGTGGAATTTAGCTTGGGTTCTTCTTAAACTGAAGGAAAAGCCATTTGAACCTCTTGGGACAGTAGATTTCAAATTCTTATCTTATAAGACAGCTTTTCTCTTAGCTTTCTCTTCTGCTAGAAGAGTCAGTGAGCTTCATGCACTGTCGGTGGATGATTCTCACTATCGTAGTGTCGGGAACACTATCACCTTCACTACTAATGTGGGATTTTTAGCTAAGAATCAGGCTCCTAATAAATATCCGGAACCTATTGTTATTAAGGCCCTTTCTTCTTCAGACGGGCGTAGGCCTTTACTCTGTCCTGTTAGAGCGGTACGTATCTACAAACAGAGATCTCAGTTTATCAGAAAGGGACGAAAACGTTTCTTTCTGTCTCTGATGCCTAATAGAAAGGACATTTCAGTCCATTCTATTGCTAGATGGATTCAATTAACTATCCGTACTGCTTATGAAAATTTATCTTCTTCTCAGCAGTCTGTGCTTAAGATTTCGGCTCATGAAGTAAGAGCTCTTGCTACTTCTTGGGCTTAAGCTAATAGTATAGCTATTACAGATTTAATGAAGGCTGCTTATTGGTCTCAGCCATCCACATTCACGAATTTTTATCTCAGAAATATTGAGTCCATTTCTGGAGACCTGCATTGTTTAGGTCCGTTATCTGTTGCTCAGAATGTCGTCCACTAAACAGTTGCAACTATAGTTATGCAGGCTTTCTGTTCCGGCAGTGACTCCGTCTGGCTGCCCTCTTCGCTCTGGGCTATTTGACCCAGGGCAAGGGGAAGGGGGGGGAGGGTGTTCCCTTAGGTCACCTGCTTTATAGTGAAAAGCAAGGGAATGCCTCCTCCGAAGTCAGTATTTCTGAGTTGTTTCCGGGATGGTTTTAAAGTGTAATATTAATGTTAAATTCATTCATGTCATATTTTTAAAGTGTAGCTCGGTGTGAAGCATTTGTATATGTCAAGTGTCAAACGGGCGTTAATATACAATCCTCGGACACTTTTAAAGAATATAAAGAGTCTCAATTCTCTGGACTAACTTTATTTATTGGCTTACTTTAAAAATAATTAGTATAAAGGGTTATACTGGATGTTAATAGAGAACATGAATGTTATTGTGCTCAATTATGAAGGGTATTGTATCTTTCTAATTTAACATAAAATAAGAAAGATACATGTAAAGCCTAATACTCCTTTTCTCCTTGAGGGGTTGCCTCTATATTATATAGTTGAGCTTATTGGATTTTCCTCTATGTCCTAGGCCCTCCAGCCTTTTTACTATTCAGCTAAGTCTGGGTCATTGGTACAGTAAAAAAATGTTAAATAATTTATAGTAATTTATATATTTTTTATACTTACCAATGACCCAGACGGGGATGGCCCTCCCAGGAGTTGGGAACTCTTACCTCCCCGCTGAGTACATAGCGCTGACCAGGCACTGCCAGTAAGAATGATAATTGGCGCCAATTTCGGAACGTCCTTGACACTGCGCATGCGCAGTAAGGGCAAAGTATGGAGGTCCTTTAGGACATGATTTCTTTTGGTTTTAGATGCAAATTTTGAGGATTGGGGGGCAAAATTTGTGTTTGGCCCTGGATTTTTTAGAGTTAGCACCAGCTAAGTCTGGGTCATTGGTAAGTATAAAAAATATATAAATTACTATAAATTTTTTAACTTTTATACTGTACCAATGACCCAGACTTAGCTGGTGCTAACTCTTAAATTCTAGGGCCAAACACAAATTTTACCCCCCAATCCCCAAAATTTGCATCTAAAACCGAAAATTACATGTCCTATATAGTCCTCCATACCTTTCCTCCACTGCGCATGCGCAGTGTCAAGGAGGTCTCGAAATTGGCTCCAAAAGTCATTCTTTGTTTGGCCCTTCATCAGTTCACATCTGACTGATATTTGTGCTTGTAAATCTCAGTTTAAATGATGCCAGACACATAAATATGAGAGAAATGGTGGATCTAAAGAGGAAATAGAAGGATGAGAGGAAAATTCAGTGGCTGGAAATAATCAGGGCTGTAACTTAAATTTTTTTATGAAATTATGTTATGTTCCCTAATTTCGAGGCATGAGCCTGTTGTTATCATTCTTGCTATGAAAGTTCCACTGCTTGATCAGTGTTGCCTCTCTCCCTTTCATTTATACCCCCCTTGCTATTCTCCCATACTTTTGGCATATTTTCTGTAATAATTATTACTAAAATTTCCTGGGAGTTTTGGCTTCGTAACAGAATGAATTTCTGTTCTTTTCCCCATGTTGACGTCCTCACCCTTAGGTGTTTAGGCGTTGTGATCTGCATCTACCATCTGATGTTCTGCAGTTTCTTCTATGGAAATCTCTGTTTTGCATCAGATAGTGTTTAAATTGGTAACTGATTTCGGGCCATGTTTATCAGTGCCTGGAGTCATGTTTCCGGTTTTTGTACAACTTCTTGTTATACCCCCACTTCGAAGAAGTGGGGGCTATATAGGAATCGCCCTGTACGTCCGTACGTCCATCCGTCCGTCCGTCCATCCGTCCGTCCGTCCGTACGTCCGTCCGTACGTCTTTCCGGACATGAAATTCTTGTGTGCGCAACTCCTCCTACATTTATCAATCAATTTGGACAAAACTTTTCAGACATCATCACTACTAAGTGAACATGCGCATATTCCAAGATTTTTGATCTGCGACAATTTAACCAGGTTTTCTCCCTTTGACTTAGATTTATTGTGTCTTTCCATCCGAACAAATTCTTGTGTGCGCAACTCCTCCTACATTAATGAACCGATTTTAATGAAACCTTTCAAACATCATCTCTACTAAGTGAACATGTGCATATTCCAAACTTTTTAATCTGCGACAATTTTAACCAGGTTATCTCTCTTGAACTTGGATTTAATATGGGTTTCTACATGAAATTCTTGTGTGCGCAACTCCTCCTACATTTATCAATTAATTTGGACAAAACTTTTCAGACATCATCACTACTAAGTGAACATGCGCATATTCCAAGATTTTTGATCTGCGACAATTTTAACCAGGTTATCTCCCTTTGACTTAGATTTATTATGTCTTTCCGTTCGAACAAATTCTTGTGTGCGCAACTCCTCCTACATTAATGAACCGATTTTGATGAAACCTTTCAAACATCATCTCTACTAAGTGAACATGTGCATATTCCAAACTTTTTGATCTGCGACAATTTTAACCAGGTTATCTCTCTTGAACTTTGATTTAATATGGGTTTCTGCATGAAATTCTTGTGTGCGCAACTCCTCCTACATTTATCAATCAATTTGGACGAAAGTTTACAGACATCATCACTACTAAGTGAACATGCGCATATTCCAAAATTTTTGAGCTGTGGCAATTTTAACTAGGTTATCTCCCTTTAACTTAGATTTTTTATGGGTTTCTACATGAAATTCTTGTGCGTGCAACTCCTCCTACATTTATCAATCAATTTGGACAAAACTTTTCAGACATCATCACTACTAAGTGAACATGCGCATATTCCAAGATTTTTGATCTGCGACAATTTTAACCAGGTTTTCTCCCTTTGACTTAGATTTATTGTGTCTTTCCATCCGAACAAATTCTTGTGTGCGCAACTCCTCCTACATTAATGAACCGATTTTGATGAAACCTTTCAAACATCATCTCTACTAAGTGAACATGTGCATATTCCAAACTTTAATCTGCGACAATTTTAACCAGGTTATCTCTCTTGAACTTTGATTTAATATGGGTTTCTACATGAAATTCTTGTGTGCGCAACTCCTCCTACATTTATCAATCAATTTGGACAAAACTTTTCAGACATTGTCACTACTAAGTGAACATGCGCATATTCCAAGATTTTTGATCTGCGACAATTTTAACCAGGTTATCTCCCTTTGACTTAGATTTATTATGTCTTTCCGTTCGAACAAATTCTTGTGTGCGCAACTCCTCCTACATTAATGAACCGATTTTGATGAAACCTTTCAAACATCATCTCTACTAAGTGAACATGTGCATATTCCAAACTTTTTGATCTGCGACAATTTTAACCAGGTTATCTCTCTTGAACTTTGATTTAATATGGGTTTCTGCATGAAATTCTTGTGTGCGCAACTCCTCCCACATTTATCAATCAATTTGGACGAAAGTTTACAGACATTATCACTACTAAGTGAACATGCGCATATTCCAAAATTTTTGAGCTGTGGCAATTTTAACTAGGTTATCTCCCTTTAACTTAGATTTATTATGGGTTTCTACATGAAATTCTTGTGCGTGCAACTCCTCCTACATTTATCAATCAATTTGGACAAAACTTTTCAGACACCATCACTACTAAGTGAACATGCGCATATTCCAAGATTTTTGATCTGCGACAATTTTAACCAGGTTATCTCCCTTTGACTTAGATTTATTATGTCTTTCCGTTCGAACAAATTCTTGTGTGCGCAACTCCTCCTACATTAATGAACTGATTTTGATGAAACCTTTCAAACATCATCTCTACTAAGTGAACATGTGCATATTCCAAACTTTTTGATCTGCGACAATTTTAACCAGGTTATCTCTCTTGAACTTTGATTTAATATGGGTTTCTGCATGAAATTCTTGTGTGCGCAACTCCTACATTTATCAATCAATTTGGACGAAAGTTTACAGACATCATCACTACTATGTAAACATGCACATATTCCAAAATTTTTGAGCTGTGGCAATTTTAACTAGGTTATCTCCCTTTAACTTAGATTTATTATGGGTTTCTACATGAAATTCTTGTGCGTGCAACTCCTCCTACATTTATCAATCAATTTTGACGAAACCTTTCAAACATTATCACAACTAAGTGAACATTTTTGATCTGCGACAATTTTAACCAGGTTATCTCCCTTTAACTTGGATTTATTATGGGTTTTCAAATGGGATTCTTGTGTGTGCAACTCCTCCTACATTAATAAACTGATTTTGAATACATGTTGCACATTGTAAATGTGTTTTTCCAAATGTAAACCATATATGTGTGGGCTCTTTAAGTATTCAGTGCTGATCTGTGGAAGGCCACATGCAAATACAAATTTCAACAACAAAAAATGGTCTTTATGTATACATTTCCTTATGGCCTTTGCCTACATGATCAGAAGTGCATTCCTCTAAAAACCCAAAGCGGGGGTATTAATCACCTTCAGTGATAGTTCTAGTTTACATTGACAACGGTTACTGCTGATAGTGATTTCTTGTCTTTACATTAGTTTAGACATAGCAAGATACATTAATATTGTATGTAAGTGTTGCATTCATTTTTTGAAATGTTTTAAAAATTTTTGTCCACACTTAGGCTTTTTGGGGATCCATTTGGGCTCAGTGTTCCCATTGGGAACTTGGGCTCTTCTGAAAAAATTTTTCACAGAATTTTTTTTTTTTGAAAATTATTTTCTTTCAAAGATTATAATGGATTATGTTATATTATGTATCTTTATTACTATATTTACTAATATGACTGTGTATTTTTTATTGATGAAAAAATATTTTTTATTTATAATGCGAGGATATCTTCCTCTAATTCTCAGGTTCAGTGTATTCGCACTAATTCCTGCTCTGTGTGTGTTGATTGAAATGACAACGTTGGAGGCGTGTGTCACGATATTGTGTTTGCGGGGAAGGGTCCATACCGGTCCTCTCCCCGTAGGGTCACTCTATATTATCATTTTATTTTTCAGAATTCAGAGTGATGTTTTTGTGTTGTCTTCAACAAGTGTGTCTCCGTCATTGCAGTGTTAGGGCTAGCGGCTAAGTGCTCAGGGTAATACGACAATTGCCGAAGAGGTCCCTAGTAGGATCGAAGGCATTGATCGTCCACTAGTCCGCCCGGTGTAGCGACCATTCATCGAATGGCTCAGCAGCCAGGTTTGTCCGTTACGGTTCTGGGAAGCAGTGTGGGTGATGCGAGCACTATAAACTTGGAACGTGCACACCCAGCAACGACAGATCCGAGGATAGTACGGAGGAAGCCTGTCAGTCTAGTAGCTAGCTCATCCAGGTCTATCCGGACCGCGAGCGAGAGAGGCCCCCTCTCTCTTACAACTACATTTGAGCCGCAATGTTGTTGTATGTTTGTTTGTTAGTCGGAACATACGTCCATTCCTCCTGTTCGGGACGTTCCGTCACATACACAGTCCGAACTGGCTGTGTTATGGGCTTCCTCATCCTCATGTCAATACACACCTCCGCACCTTGGCTTGTGACCACAGAGTTTCAGGGGACGTTCACATATTATATAAATGCAGGAATGAACGTTCCTAGAGCTCCTGCTTTGCTGACCAGGGAATATTGTCGACCAGGTTACTTCATCTGTTAGCCAAGGATATGAGGTCTTTCCTGATGGGACGTTCGCATATTATATAAATGCAGGAATGAACGTCCCTGGAGCTGCCAGTGGATATTATGTAAGTCACATCTCCACAGGCCTCATTCAGGAATAAGAATGCGGTGATTTTCTGTGATGTCTTCAAAAAGTGTGCTTCCGTCGTCACAGTCAAATGAAGAGCTAGCGGATAAGTGCTCATGATATTACGTCAATTGCCTAAGAGGTCCCAAGTAGGATCAACGGCTTTGGCGTCCGCTAGCTCGCCCGGTGTAGCGTCCATTCATCGAATGGTTCGGTAACCGGGTTCGTCCGTTGCGGTCCAAGAAGGAGATTTGGGTGATGCGAGCACTATAAATATACTACGTGCACACCCAGTGACGATGGATACGAGGAGGGTATGGAGGAAGCCTTTAAGTCCGGTTCCTAGCTTGTCCAGGTCCACCCAGGCTGCGAGTGAGAGAGGTCCCTCTCTCGTACAACAACATCTGAGAACAGATGTTGTGGTACAAATGTTTCTCATTCAGAGCATACGTCCACCGCTCGGGACGCTCCGTTATATAGACAGTCCGGAGAGACTGCTCTAATGGCTTCCTCATCCTCACGGCAGCGCACACGACTGCACCTTGACTACGTGACCACTGTTATCTAGCCAGTCTCGCCGACCAAGGATTTCACGGCGACCAGGTCACGCCATCCGGTAGTCAGGAATACGAGGCCTATAGACTCCGGACGTTCACATAAGAAATATGCAGGAGTTAACGTCCATGGAGCTTTCAGCGGTTAAGTAACGTAAGACCGCTGCTCCACAGGTCTCCGTAACGGACGTGCTATTACAAATAGCACAAACTATCGCAGCAGATGACAGAATCTCTGTCGGATCAGGATTTATCCGACGACGCTGGGTCGGTACGCTCCGCTGAAGCATCAGGTACGGACGACCGAGAATTTCAAGTGGTCCGACAGGATGGCAAAGGGGATACCGAGAAGTTGTTTTTTTCCCTTTCGGAATAACATAAAGTTGCCGTAGATATCATCCAGCATTATCTTTCAGGAGTTGTTCTGTCGGACCAAAAGGCTGCGATGCCGGATAAGAAACTGTTAGCATCACTGGACACGGAATAATTTTATCGGTTTAGGGACATCGTCCCTGAGTTTCCGACACAGTCCAATAATGTCACAAGAACATTTGAACTATTGTAGGACGCTATATATAAGCTTGCTACCAAAATGAGCAAGTCAGGTTTCTTATCGGCGAATGCTCTACATCTGCCTTTCATCAATTCAAGGAAGAATTTTGAAATGGCAGGACAGGGCATACCGAGAGTTCCTCTGCGTCTAGACGATCAGGCCGAAGATTTAGAATGATCTATACTGTCATCTATGTCAATTTCAACCGCGATGTTGGAAACGACAATAATGTCTAACAGAGTTATCTTAGACGCATTATCGTATGCAGATCACCTTACTAAAGCGTTTTCATTACGCCTTGAAGGGAAAGAATTCCAGGATGTACTATCTTCCTTAAGAGTTCTTTCAAGGGCAATAGCTTATTCCACGTATAACACCGCCCTTTCAGTGGCAAACCTGGAGTTGGTTAGACGTGACGCGGCCCTAGCTACATCCACGCGCGTGGATGGTAAAATGAAAAACTCTCTCAGAGTCGCTTCGGTCTCCGGAGAGCTTCTCTTCGACGGCAAGCTTTCAGCAATCTATGATCAGATAACTAAGAAAGCTTCGGATTCACTGCTATTCAAATCCGCTTCTAAAAAGTCGGAGACAGCAGAAAAGAGTAAGACAGGCACTTCTGGGACAAGGTACGCCCAAGAGAAGTTCCTATAGAGGTTCCTATGCATCCTCTAGGTCTTATTCTAGAGACCGTCAAGGCAGCGACTCACTTGGGGGCCGTTATTCTGGCCGAGATAACCAGTCAGACGTGCCTAGGTCGACGGGGCGAGGTGCAGGTCGTGGAGGACGTAGTTTCTCCTTCCGCAAGCCTCGCAGGTCCAGGAGGTGATGGTATGAACCTCTATCGTGTTCCGGTAGGCGGAAGATTGTCAAGTTTTATAAACAATTAGGCGTCAATTACGGACGACCCCTGGGTTCGAGGGGTAATTTCGGAAGGACTAAGAATATCCTTCAAATGAAAGCCTCCATTAACTCGAAGTCCAAAATGGACTCAGCTTCCGTCAAATCTGCAGAAAAGAGATGCTCTTCTATCAGAAGTACAGTCTCTTCTGGAGAAGAACGCGGTAGAGGTCGTAGAAGACCAGGAATCACCGGGTTTCTACAGCCATCTGTTTCTGGTTCCGAAACCAGACGGCTCGTTCCATCCAGTCATAGATCTGAGCTGGATAAACAAGCTGATCGTCGCTCCGAAGTTCAAAATGGAGACAATTCGATCAGTCAGAGCGAGTATTCGGGTGAATGACTATGCTACAAGCATAGATCTCAAGGATGCGTACTTTCATGTCATGGTACATCCGACATTCAGAAAGTATCTACGCTTCGCAGTCCTAGGAGTTGTATATCAGTTCCAAGCGATGTGCTTCGGTTTGAACCTAGCGCCCTGGGCTTTCACTTGAATAATGAACTCGGTAATGATACTTTTCCGAGCTCATTCATCTGCGGTAACGTCGGCCTACCTGGACGACATTCTTCAGAGGTACGGCAATGAGTTAACGCTTCAGAACGATGTGCAGAATCTGCTTCTATTACTCCAACATCTCGGTTTTATAATAAACAAGGAGAAGTCGGATCTGGTGCCGTCCAAGTCATTCACCCACTTGGGAATGAGCTTCGAGACGCACAACAATCTTGTTTGTCTGCCGTTAACCAGAGCGAAATTAATCAGTTGTTACGCTCGCTATTGTCTTCACTCAGACAAAGTTACAGCGAGAGAATTCATCAGACTGATAGGGTTGTGTGGAGCTGCCGCGGATTTTATTCCAATGGGGCGGCTACGCACTTGTCCTCTCCAAATCTTTTTGACTCAAAAAGAAGTTGGAGGGTGAAGATTCTTTCGCTCGTTACGTACATCCTCTTGTAAGTCAAGTGAAACAGATTCAGACTTGGGCAGATATTCAGTGGTTTATTCAGGGAAATAACTTCCACTGCAATTACTGGATCCGACTTTTACAGTTTTGACGGATGCCAGTTAAATAGGTTGGGACCCAACATTGAGCCCAACGGTTTTTAAGTGCCAGGGTCCTTGGGATCCGTAGTTCCTAATCAAGCACATAAACATCAGGAATTGATGTTATTTTGGCTTGCGTTACGTCATTGCATGAATGTTATCCAGAATGCCCACAGGCAATTCTGTCCGACAATTCGACGGTATAAGCGTATTTTCAGAACTAGGGAGGTACTCATTCCATTCTGTTATTCACTGTAATGGAATGAATCCTTCTGTTGGTACTAGAACATCAAGTTCTCCTATTGGTCCGTCGTATTCCGGGTCGTCTGAACGTATTAGCGGACTCCCTTTCACGAAAGGGCCGCTTGTTGCAGTCAAATGGACTTTTAACAACGAGTATTTATATCAGATTTGCTACCTATGAGAGCGGCCAATGATGAACTCTTTTTGCGACGCATCTCAACAATCATTTGCAAGTGTATGTGTCAACATGTTCGGATCCTCGAGCGTTTGCAGTTGACGCTCTATCCATCTCGTGAGACGGGATAATAGGATATGGGTATCCTCCAGCGCCATTGATTCAGCAGATATTGCTTAACTGGTAGAGTGCTGAATTATTTTTGGTCATCAAAATTTGTTAATGTATCTTTGCCTTGTTACAATTGGCACTCTCACATAAATTGTAACAAGGCAAATTCTGACAGACAAAAATATTTAACTTCAAAGGTAATATGAAGCTCAGCCACCAAAAATGATGCCTTTAAGTTGAAGCACCTGCACTTCAGAATAAAGCCCAAATATGGGCTTCCAGCACTCAACCAGTTAAGTTAAATAATCTCAATGCAATTCTGTTGGTAGCACCTCTGTCTCCACAAAGACCATGCATTAATCTATTCAGGTGTCTGTTGTGGCTTATGCTGTGGAAGCTTCCTCCACATTTCGGTCCATTCTATAGCTAGATGGATTCTATTAGCTTTCAGTACTGCTTATGATAATATCTTCAACACAGCAGTCTGCGATTAAAATTTTAGCTCTTGAAGTAAGAGTTCTTTCTACTTCAGAGGCTTATGCTAATAGCGTTGCTATTACAGTTCTAATGACGGCTGCATATTGGTTTTAGCCTTTCACTTGCACGAATTTATACCTCAGAAATATTGAGTCTATTTCTAGAGACCGGCATTGTTTAGGTTCGTTATCTGTTGCTCAGAATGTTGTCCACTAAACAGTTGCAACTATAGTTGTGTAGGCTTTTGGTTCTGGCAGTGACTCTGTGCTGCCGCCCTCTTCGCTCTGGGGTATTTGACCCAGGGCAAGGGGAAGGGGGGTGGGGGGGGGGGGGTGGGGGGGTGTTCCCTTAGGTCACCTGCTTTATAGTGAAAAGCAAGGGAATACCTCCCCTAGAGTCAGTAATTCTAGTCGGTACCGGGATGATTTTTAAAGTGTAAAGATAATTTTTTGTTACTCATCCATGTAATGTTTTTAAGTGTACCTCGGTGTGTAGTATTTGTATATGTCACATATCATGCAGACGTTAATATACAATTATCGGTCACCTTTAATGAATTTAAGAGTCTCATTTATCTGGACTACTTTATTTATCGGCTTTCCTTTAAAAATAATTACCGTAATGGATTATACTGGAGGTTAATAGGCATCAGTGATGTTATTATGCTCAAGTACAGAATGGTGTTGTGTCTTTCTTGTTTTGATGCAGAATAGAAAGATACATGTAAAGCCTATTTCTCCTTTCTCCTTGAGGGGATAATTCTGTATATATATAGTTGAGTTATTGGATTGCTTTATGTCCTAGGCCCTCCAACCTTTTTACTATTCAGCTATGTCTGGGTCATTGGTACAGTATAAAAATGTTAAAAAATTTATAGTAATTTATATATTTTTTATACTTACCAATGACCCAGACGGGGATGGCCCTCCCATGAGTTAGGAACTCATACCTCCCCGCTGAGTACATAATGCTTTTCCAGGCACTGCTTGTAAGAATGACTTTTGGAGCCAATTTCGAGACCTCCTTGACACTGCGCATGCGCAGTGGAGGACCATATAGGACATGTAATTTTCGGTTTTAGATGCAAATTTGGGGGATTGGGGGGTAAAATTTGTGTTTGGCCCTAGAATTTAAGAGTTAGCACCAGCTAAGTCTGGGTCATTGGTAAGTATGAAAAATATATAAATTACTATAAATTTTTTAACTTTTATACCATTGGTGACACATAATAGGAGGATGATGCACTTTAAAAAGTTTTGAAAAAAATTCAAGATGGCTGACTGGCAGCCATTTTTGGCATCATTTTTTGCTTCATTTGATGTTACCACCTGTATCTTAGACATGTTTTGATATATTTGCTTCAGTTTTTTAACATTGTTCATAGATGCTATGAGGATGATGCACATCAAAATTGTTTGAAAAAAAAATTCAAGATGGCCAAATGACGTCCATTTTTGTTCATTTTTTGCATTCTCAAGTTACGTTATCACCCGTACCTTAGAGATGTTTTGAGATAGTTTTAAATTATCAACATTTATCAGACATCATAGGAGGATGATGCATGCCAAAATCTTTTAAAAAAAAAAATTCAAGATGGCCAAATGGCAGCCACATTACGTGTACAGTACCCATATGAGACTGGTCAATTAATACCCCAGTTATTGATGCTAAATTTAGATTAGTGCTGTCTATTTATAGAGGAACTATTTATGAGTGGGCGTGTACAATTAATTACTTATCTTCATTGACAACAGAGCAACAATAACAAGAACATTGGCTTTGATATATTTTATTTCATTCAAGTGTTCCAACTTTTAACAAGCGATAAACTATAGAAACATAATACACTACACATAGATATTAACATAAATAAGTTTGTTTTTTGCACATTGATATTTACATAAATGAGTTGTCTTTTTTTAATCTTTTAACTTCATTTGGTTTCTTATAACTAACATTACAGTACGTTCAACGTGGATTGAAACAAAAACACCGCCGCGGTGTGTTCTCCACTGTGGAGTTCCACTGGACCACAGTGTTTGATCAGTGGAAGACAGTTTTCAAAGCACTGTGACCCACCGTGGTCACGACCGTAAACGATTAGTTTAATTGCTTTTACATGTCAGTTTCTCTGCTGATTAATAAATACTGTCTTGTGGCGTCAACTGGCAAGACAACTGCGTTTGTTAGTGGTAGCAGATAATTTATTTTAAATTAAAATTGGAATTTGAAGGAGGCAGACGGCGACTATTGCTGTGGTTTGAAATTGTAATTGTGAATAGAACAGGCAGTACCATTTGGTTAAGTACAATGTCCTTGTCACTTTCAAAACTAAACTGTTGTGTTTGCGCGATCGATTTGATGGAGGAAATAAATAAACCAGACTTGAGAAAAACAACTAATATTCGCAAAGTTCCCAATTTCACATTTTGTTTACAGCTGTAGGCCAACAGGTGATGAACCGTGTTTTTCTTGGGTGGGAAGTGGGGGCGAAAAAGCCTCCTGCTTCACGAAGGCGCCCACGGCTAATTATCGAAGTGATACCAGTTTACGACTTTGAGTCAACTTGACCAGCCCATCCTCTTTCCCGCCTTACTCTTGTTGGACTACGCAATTAAAGATTCTTATAAAAAGGATGTGGTAAAAAGAAAATATAGTGTTTTTGAATGGATACCAAAAAGTATCTCACTCGTGACTGAAACTAATGATTATTTCACAGGGGTGGGGGGTGGGGTAGGATGGGGGGTTGGGGGGGGACGGGAGATATTTGCCTACCGAAACAAATATCCTGCATCCAATTCTGTAGGTGTTTGTACATATTTTTATACTCCTTGCATTTGCAGATATTTTTATACTGTACCAATGACCCAGACATAGCTGGTGCTAACTCTTAAAATATAGGGCCAAACACAAATTTTGCCCCCCAATCCCCAAAATTTGCATCTAAAACTAAAGAAAACATGTCCTGAAAGGCCCTCCACACCTCGCCCCCACTGCGCATGCGCAGTGTCAAGGACGTTCCGAAATTGGTGCCATTTATTATTCTAAGTTTGGCCCTTCATCAGTTAACATCTGACTGATCTTTGTGCTTTTAAATCTCAGTTTAAATGATGCCAGACACATAAATATTAGTGAAATGGTGATTCTAAGGAGGATAGAAAAGGAGGAGAGGAAAAGAATGTGTGACAGAATATTATCAGGGCTGTAACTTAAAATTTTTTAATGAAATTATGTTAAGTTACCTATTTTCAAGGCAGCAGCCATTTTGTTGTCATTCTGATTATTTAGTTACACTGTTTTTACAAGTGTTTTTCCTCTCTCCCTGTCCTTTAAGTTCCCCCTTGCTATTCTCCCATGCTTTTGGCATAATTTCTGTAATTATTATTACTAAAATTTCTTGGGAGTTTAGCTGAATAACAGAATGAATTCTGTTCTTTCCCCATGTTTACGTCTTCACCTACGGGTGGTTAGGCGTTGTGTTCTGCATCTACCATCTGATGTTCTGCAGTTTCTTCCCTGGAAGTCTCTGTTTTGCATCAGATGGTGTATTTTTGGTAACTGATTTCGGGCCTGGGTGCCTGGAGTCTTATTTTAGTGTTTTTACACTCATTGTTTACATTTACTACAGCCCTCTGTGTGAGGGGGGGATTTCTAAATAATAATATCTTTATGTTATTTTAATCATAACTAGATACATTATTATTGTTCGTAAGTGTTGAATAAATTGTTTAAAATATTTTTAAAATTTTTGTCCACACTTAGGCTTGGGATCCATTGGGGCTCAACGTTACTTTTCAGAAACTTGGGCTGTTCTGAAAAAATATTTTTTCAAAATATTTTGATTTCAATTATTTTTTCTATATTAATGGATCATATTATTATTATGTATTTTGATTGCCAGGGGTTAGTGCGAGTACCAGGACTTGTTTTCTTTTCACATTGAAAGGATATTGATCAATTGCTTTAAGAGGAAGTCTTCCTCTGACCTTATTATCATTCTATATGTGGTCAGTGTACTCGCATTAACTCCTGTTCTGTATCGTATGATTTCGATGACAATATGGGAAGCGTATGTCACGGTATGTTGTTGGGGATTTGGACACTCCGGTCCTTTCCCCGCAGGGTCACTCTACTTTATCAATTTCTATTTCAGACGATCAAGATTAGGGTGATGTATCTGTGATGTCTTCCAACAGTGTGCCTCCGTCGTCACAATTAATGAAGGGCTAGCGGAAAAGTGCTCATGTAATACGCCAATTGCCTAAGAGGACCCTAGTAGGTTCGACGGCCTTTGACGTCCGCTAGCTCGCCCGGTGTAGCGTCCATTCACCGAATGGTTCGGCAGCCGGGTTCGTCCGTTGCGGTCTAGAAGGAATTTTGGGGTGATGCGAGCACTATAAAATTAACTTAATGCACACCCAGTGACGGCGGATCGGAGGGAGAACGGAGGAAGCCTTTTAGTCCGGTTCATAGCTCGTTCCGGTCCATCCGGACGGCAAGCGAGAGAGGCCCCTCTCTCGTTCAACAACATCTGGCCCCAGATGTTGTGGTACAAATGTGTAGTTAGCGGAGCATACGTCCGTCGCTCGGGATGCTCCGTTGTATAGGCAGTCCGCTGAGACTGCTAAGGCTTCCTCTTCTCGTCAGCGCACACGACCGCACCTTGGCTGCGTGACCGCCGATATATTACCAGCTTCGCCGATCAAGGATTCTTCGGCGACCAGGTCACACCATCCGGCAGCCAGGGATTCGAGACCGATGGACTCCGGACGTTCGCATAGGAAAAGTATGCGAGAGCCATCTGATGCGGAGCTGCCCTCGGCGAAGCAGCGATAGACTGCGCCTCCGCAGGTCTCGACGCCGGACATTCTTGTGCACATAGCACAGCTTATCGCAGCATCCCAGCAGCCGACAGAAACGGTGTCGGATCGAGAATTATCCGACAGCGCTGGGTCAGTAGCCGGGGACTCGAGGCCTGCAGACTCCGGACGTTCGCATAGGAAGTGTGCGGGAGTCAACGTACACGGAGCTTCCAGCGGCAATGCATCGTAAGTCCGCTACTGCACAGGCCTCGGCAACGGACGTGCTTTCCTTAATAGCACAGTTTATCGCAGCATCCCAGCATCAACTGAATCTGTCGCATATATTTTATCCGACGATGCTGGGTCGGGACGCTCCGCGGAAGCGGGTACGGACGTCCGAAAGTTTCATCCGGTCCGACGGGATACCGAAAGGGATTCGGTGGATTTCAAGCTTTCCCTTTCGGAACAACATATGCTGCGATGCCGGATAAGAAACTGATAGCGTCGGTGGACTTAGAAATTTTTGGTTCGGTTCAGGGACATCGTCCCTCAGTTCCGACATAGTCCAATAATGTCACACAAACTTTCGAATTATTGAACGACGCTATATATATTATTATTTTATGCTTGCTATCCAAGCATTTCTGGTTTCTTGTTCGAAGAGTTATGGAGATGTCTTTCAAAAGTGTGCCTCTGTCGTCATAGTTAATGAAGAGTTAGCGGCAATAAGTGCTCATGGAATATGTCTATCGCTTACGGAGTGACATTCGCTAGCTCACCCGGTGTAGCGTACATTCATCGAATGGTTCGGCTGCCGGGTTCGTCCGTTGCGGTCTAGGAAGGAGATTTGGGTGATGCGAGCACTTTAATTACTTTAGTACTCACCCAGTGACGGCAGATTGAGGACAGATCGGAGGAAGCCAACAACATAGGGGACCGCATGTTGTGGTTCAGATATTTTACATTCGGAGCATATGTCCGTTGCTCAGGACGCTCCGTTATATTGACAGTCCGAGAGACTGTCTTTAATGCTTCCTCATCCTCACAGCAGGGCACACGACCGCACATTGGCTACGTGACCTCGAGTATCCGATCAGTTTCGGCATTCAGTGATTCCACAGCGAATAGGTCGCGCCATCCGGTAGCCAAGGGACACGAGGCCTATACACTCCGTTCGCTCGCATATTGGAAGTATGCACGGGGTAACGATCTCGGAGCTTCCTGCGGCAATGCATCGTAAGACCGCAGCTCCTCAGGCCTCAGTGACGGACGTGCTATCCAAGTTAGCACAGTTGTTTCACAGCATCCCAGCAATTGACGGTTTCTCGGTCGAATCAGGAATTATCCGACGGCGCTGGGTCGGTGCGGTCCGCGGTTGCATCAAGCTACGGACGACCGAACGCTTTATAGGGTCCGACAGGATGGCGAAAGGGATTCGAAAGATTTCGAGTTTTCCCTTTAGTAGTATCGGAAGATGCCTTTCATATCTTCTGGCATTTCTTCCAGTGATTATTTTTCGGACTTCATTGCTGCGATCTTGGATAAGAGACTTATAGCGTCATTGGACTCGGATTTTTCGATCAGTACAGGGACTTTGTCCCTGACTTACCGACGCAGTCCAATATTGTCATTACAACATGTGTTTTATTTTTCGACGCTATATATTATATATATATATACAAGCCTGCTACTAAGCATGATAGTTTAGTTTCTTGTCCGCGTGGCTCATTTCTGCCATTTTATCTTTTTTACATATAGTTTATTTTGGCAGAGCAGGGCATACCGAGAGTTCATATGCGTCTAGACGGTGTGATTAAAGACTGCATATATTCTTTTTCGCCGTTTATGTCTTTCCCAATTTCAATGTTGGGAACGACATTATGTTTAGTAGACTTATCTTAGACGCTTTATTATACGTAATCCGCCTTACTGAGGCGTTATCATTACGTCTTCAAGAAAAGATTTACGGGATATTATTCTCAATGTAATTTCTTTTGAGGGCAGTAGTTTGTTCCTGTATAACTCCGCCCTTCAGTGGCTGATTGGAGTTGGTTAGACGTGATGCAGCCCTAGCTACATCCACGCGTGGATAGTAGGTTAAGAACTCTCTCAGAGTCGCTTCGTTCTCGGAGGAGCTTCTCTTCGACGGCAACTTTCCGGCAATCCATGAATTGCTTGATTTATACATTCTCTTGTCTATCTAGTGTTACAAGAGATTCAGACTGGGGCAAACATTCGGTGGTTGACTCAGAGAGTGCCGCCGCAGTTGCCGGACCCTAGTGTGGCTGTTATGACGGTTGCCAGTCAAACAGATTGGGATATATACTGATCCCTACGGATTCGAAGTGCCAGGGTCTTTGGGTTCCGCAGTCTTTTAGCTATCAGTTTAACTTCCGCGGAATAATGTTTTTTAGGCTTGCTTTATGTCATTGCATGAACATTATTCAGAAACGCATGCCCAAATTCCTGTCCTTTAATTCGACAGTAGTGGCGTATCTCCGGAACCAGGGAGGCACTCTTTCGTTTCCGTTATTCAATTTAATGGAAAGAATCCGTCTGTTGGTTATAGTACACCAAGTTCAGTTTTGGTCCATCATATTCTGGGTCGTCTGATTGTTTTATCGCACTCCCGTTCTCTTACGGGTCGCTTGTTGCTGTCAGAATGGACTCTCAACAAACAAGTATTTAATCAGATTTGCTATCTATGGGAGCGCCCAATGATGTTTTATTTATGACACAGCTTGCTAATCAATTGCAGACGTATGTGTTGGCTTGTCCAGATCTCTGAGCTAATACTGTTAACGCTCTATTGATCTATAGGACGGTATGATAGGATACGCGTATCCTCCGGCGCTGTTGTTTTAGCAGGTATTGCTAAGATAAACAACCACAATACATTTCTGTTGATAGCATCTCTATCTTCACAGAGATCATGAGTAATTTACTCTCTTGTCTACTGTGGATCTTAACGTGAAATCTTCCTCTATGTGAGGATCTTTTTTCACTGGGTAAATCGTGTCATCTTTATCACAACCAGCAAGGTCGCAACCTTCATGTATTCCGTTGTGTGGTCCGTATTGCATTGTAAGCACTGTACTGGACGAGCTTTGGACGCGATTGCTTACTATAGGAGATCCTCTTCTTCGCTATTCTATGCGACTAAAGTGGAGGCTCTTCCGTCGTGGTGTAGGGATCATTATGTTCATATGGTTGATCCCTCCATACTACGCATTGCTAGTTTTTAGTATACTTGTTTCACAAGATCTACTGCAGCCTGTTGTTATTTAGGTTATAGGTTTATGTTACCTCATACCTATGCACTCTACGATAGTTTACAATTGAGTCTTTTGTCTCTTTATCTAAGTCAGTTAGTAACTTTTTGATAAATAGACTTAGAATCCTTAGATTAAATTCCTATATGGATTTTAACTTCGGTTCTTATTTAGCTAAGTAATTATTTGAGCCTCTGGAAACAGTAGTTTTCAAATTCTGACCTTTTAGACAGTAATTCTGTTGGTTTCTCTTTTACTGTAGAGTCAGTGAGTTTCATGCACTATCGATGGATGATTTTCACTTTCATAGTTTCGGAATCAATACTTCCGTTACTATTTAGGTTGGATTGTTGCATAAGAGTTAGTCTCCTATTATCCGGAACCTATTATTTTAAGGTCCTTCCATCTTCGTATGGGCATAGGCCTTTACTCTTTCCGGGTACAGTTTATGTATTTATAAACAGTTATCTGTTTATTACAAGGGCGTAAGCTTCTTCTGTCTTTGATGTCTAGTAGAAGGACGTTACGCTCCATTTTATTGTTAATGGATTCTATTAACTAGCGTACTGCTTATGGTATATCATTGGCTTAGCAGTTGTGCTTAAGATTTCGGCTCATGAAGTAAGAGTTCTTCTACTTCTTGGGCTTACATTAATAGTGTTGCTATTATAGATTTTTGAAGGCTGCTCATTGCGCTCAGCCATCCATTCATGAATTTTATCTCAGAAATATCGAGTCCATTTCTGGAGGCCTCTATTGTTAGGTCTATTATCTACTGCTCAGAATGTCATTTACTTAACAGTTGCTACTATAGCTAGGTAGGCTGTCTGTTTCGGCAGTGTTTCCGTTCGGCTGCCCTCTTCGCTCTGGGCTATTTGACCCAGGGCAAGAAAAAGGGGGGGGGGGAGGGTGTTCCCTTGGGTCACCTGTTTTTACTATGAAAACAAGGGAATACCTCCTCCGGAGTTAGTAATTCTGAGCTGTTATTGGGATGGTTGTTTAGTGAGAAGTTTAAGTTTATAAAATTCATTCAAGTCTTAGTTTTTAAAGTATAGCTTTTGAATATTGCATATGTCAACGGACATGATTATGCAATTCTCACACACTTTTAGGAGTATAAGAGTCTCTATTCTCTAGACTTACTTTATTATTGGCTTACTTTAAAAATTATTAGTATAAGGATTATTGGATATTAATAGAGTACATGGATGTATGAAGCTCAATTTTTGGAAGGTGTTGTATCTTTCTAATTTATCATAAATAAGAAAGATACATGTAAGGCCTATTACTTCTTTTCCCTACAGGGGATGACTCTATTTTATTTTATTGAGCGTATTCCATTTTGCTCTATGTCCTTGGCCCTCCAGCCTTTTTACTATTCAGCTATGTCTGGGTCATTGGTACAGTATAAAAATGTTAAAAAATTTATAGTAATTTATATATTTTTTATACTTACCAATGACCCAGACGGGGATGGCCCTCCCAGGAGTTGGGAACTCTTGCCTCCCCGCTGAGTACATAGCGCTTACCAGGCACTGGTTATTAGAATGATAAATGGCGCCAATTTCGGAACGTCCTTGACACTGCGCATGCGCAGTGGGGGCGAGGTGTGGAGGGCCTTTCAGGACATGTTTTCTTTAGTTTTAGATGCAAATTTTGGGGATTGGGGGGCAAAATTTGTGTTTGGCCCTATATTTTAAGAGTTAGCACCAGCTATGTCTGGGTCATTGGTAAGTATAAAAAATATATAAATTACTATAAATTTTTTAACTTTTCAGCGTTCCTCTACCTTGTTATTTGTATTATTTGTATTATCAATTGAAATAGCTAAGCCTGTGTGTATGTAAAAATATGTGGGTGAATATAAGGGAGATACCAAATTAAAATATCTGCGAATGTGCCATTCTAACAGTGGGAAAGAGATAGAGAGAGACAGATATACGTGATGGGGGGGGGGAGGGGGAGAAAGTAAGAAAAAGGGAAAGAAAATTAGTACACGAAAGTATACACAAGTGCATGTGGGTGTTTGTCTGCATATTACTCTGTGTGTGTGTGGGGGGGGGGGGGGGGGGAGGGGTCTGCAAGGGTGTGTGTGTCTGTGTTGGTGTGCGTGCATGTGTTTTGGTTTTTTGGGTTTGGGTTTTTTGTTTTGGGGGGGTTTTTTATGAACTACTGTAAAAAAAGACCTACCTTTGATGAAAATGTGTCTCATAAGCCTCCATAGGCTGGATTTCATATAAATATTTTGTAAATACTCTAAGTATATTATGTATGTGTATTGAAATGTGACACTTAAATAAAATATTATTCTACTACTACTACATTAAAGTAGTCGGGATTGAAGTGATTAATTAGGTATAGTAGATTAAACTACCACTTGCACAAGGTGTGAAATGACATTTGAGTGGTGCGACAAAGCACAGAGCTGTCCTTCAAACCAACATCTGTTTTAACACCTCTGCACATGACAAGTTTGAGAAAAAATAAGAGACAAACCAACATTTTCAATTACTTTTTATTAATTCAGCAATCATAATTATAACCATATGTAAATAAAATCAATAGAAAATAATATTTTTTTTATTTCCAATAATGACATGCCGATCGACAAGCCAGACCACCACACATCATAACCCTAGCTCAAACATGCCCCGAAATTTCGTATTATAATTTTTTGGTTTTGTCCCCCCACACGTGTCTTGAAACCCCAAAAATTAAAATAGGTCTTTCAGACAAGAGATTTTAGTTCCTCTATCGGAGATTTTCTGGTGCCACCCCTGATTTTTGCGTGCAGCCAGCACTTCAAAAATTTCAGTGTCTTGGCAGTGTAAGATTCAGTAAATAGTCCCCCCTCCCTCCCCATCCCCGAAACGAGGCAATTGGACCCCAGACTCCCATAAACACACATGCACAAATAGGCCTATATCATTGATTGCTTGCCCATCTACCTCCCCCCCCCCCCCACCCCTGGCAGTGTAAGATTCAGTAAATAGTCCCTCCCTCCCTCCCCATCCCCGAAACGAGGCAATTGGACCCCAAACTCCCATAAACCCACACGCACAAATAGGCCTATATCATTGATTACTTGCCCATCCCCCCTTTGCCCCCCCCCCCCCCCCTGATTTTTGCATGCAGCCAGCACATAAAAAATTTCAGTGTCTTGGCAGTGTAAGATTCAGTAAATAGTCCCCCCCTCCCTCCCCAGACTCCCATAAACCCACACGCACAAATGGGCCTATATCATTGAGTCCTTGCCCATCCCCCCCCCCCCTTTGCCCCCCCCCCCCCCCCATCTTTTCCTTGCTAGTGCATGCAGGCGCTTCAATATATGGATTCCAAAGCGTCTTGGGCTGAAACAGCCCAGGGCCACCACAAGCATTCCTTTTTCCTTAATGTAGTTTATTTATGATAATTCCACTCTCAACATGTACATTTTAACATTCCACTCTGAACTTAACTTTTAAAATCGTAAATCCGATTCCCTTCCTCCCCAACCCACAGTTTATTCAAAATTCAGTACCGGTGACATGCTTCTTCTCCGTCAATAGCTACAGTTAGGTAAAAGACCGTCGGAGATTTAGGTAAAAGACCGTCGTCAGATATTGTGCTGATCAAGTTATAATTTTTTCAACTCACATCCTTGATTTCAGTGCGGTATAATATTTATTTTTTTCGTAATTCCTCGAGTTCTGAATCAATTTTGATGAACAACATTAGTAATCGCAATAGCTTTCAATAACTTTTTCAAATATTGAGCTATCTTTTTAAATTTCAAGTAAAAGAAAAAGTAATATTTCACTGACTGTGAAAAAATTTGATCTAATTGAGAGCCGGTGACTGAGAGATCAAAAGATAAACCGACGTCAGCCGAACATCCCATCACACAGTTTGACATATTCATGCGAGATTAAAAACACGGTTCAAACTCTATATTTTGATCGTTTTTTCTGCCATATTAATGCTTTTTATTATAAAAAAAACATGTATGGAGCATACGTATTGAATTTATACTTAAGTGCAATACCTGACAATCACTAGACAACAATGAACTGAAACTACTTTTGGTGGAAGAATAAACCTGATTACCGCACTTGCAAAAAACACAAGTTAATTATAGACAAATTGAAGTCACGTGGTGGGGTTTTGAGACCCCACCTCGTAGTGTAATTAGTGGGGTCTCAATTTCTGTGTTCATATGGGCAGCGTACACGACATGATTTTTGTTGTCATTTTTTTGCTATATTTGACGTTACCACCTGTATCTTAGTTTATGTTACCACCTGTATCTAATAGATGCTTACTATCATTTTTATGCCATTGGTGACACATAATAGGAGGACAATGCATGTCAAAACTTTTTGAAAAAAAATTCAAGATGGGCCGACCGACAACCATTTTTTGTCATCATTTTTTGCTTCATTTGATGTTACCACCTGTATCTTAGACATGTTATAAGATATTTGTTTCAGGTTTCTAACATTGTTCATGGATGCTATGAGGATGATGCACGTCAAAATTTTTTGAAAAAAAAAAATTCAAGATGGCCGGGCCATGTTTGTTCATTTTTAGCTCAACTTTGACGTAAGTCAAATTTGAGCTTATGCCATGGCCAGTCATCCATCGTCCGTCTGTCCATCAACAATTCAATATGGCTTGGGATAGAGGCCGTATTTATGAACCGATCTTTACGAAACTTCTTGGGTACCTTTATTATGACCGTGGGACGAGAATGAGTGTTTTTGGGTCCGATCCGAAATTCAAGTTGGCTGCTGGAAGCCATTTTGTACAAAATTAGGTGCAGTCAGATTTTTGCGCAGAACTTCCATATGAAAGCTCTGATTTGAATAATTTTTTGTATGAATGTTTAGTACCATGGGATACATCACATATAATACGGATTTTTGTCTCGTGCGTAAATTATGCAAATTTGACTAACTTTGATGTATTTAGTATTACTTTCAGCACTGTAAGTGCAAATGCCAATACGGCTCGGACTAGAGGTCGTATTTATGAACCACTCTTTACGAAATTTTTTGGGTACCTTTGGTATCACCGTGGGACAAGAACTAGTGTTTTAGGGTCCGGTCCGAAATTCAAGATAGTCAATGGCAGCCATTTTGTACAAAATTAGGTGCAATCAGATTTTTGCGCAGAACTTCCATATGAAAGCGCTGATTTGAATAATTTTTTGTGTGAAAGTTTAGTACCATGGGATACATCACATATAATACAGGTTTTTTCTCGTGCAGAAATTATGCAAATTAGATGAACTTTGATTTTTTCAGTGCAACTTACACACAGTAAGTACACATGTCAATACGGCTCTGGCTAGAATCTGTATTTATGAACCGATCTTCACGAAACAGCTTGGGTACCTTTGTTATCACCTTGAGACGAGAACGAGTGTTTCTGGGTGTAGTCCAAAATTCAAGATGGCTGCCAGTGGCCATTTTGTACCGAAATTAGGTCCAATCAGTTTTTTGTACACAACTTCTATACGGCTCAGGCTAGAGGCCATATTTATGAACCGATCTTTACGAAACTTCTTGGGTACCTTTGTTATCACCGTGGGATGAGAACGAGTGTTTTGGGGTGTGGTCCGAGCAGCCATTTTGTACCAAAATTAGTGTAATCAGTTTTTTGTACAGAACTTCTGTACGAAAGTTCTGATTTGAATAAATTTTTGTATGAATGTTTAGTAACATGGAATACATCACATATAGTACAGGTTTTTTTTCTCGTGCAGAAATTATGCAAATTAGAAGAACTTTGATTTATTCAGTGCTACTTGTACACAGTAAGTGCACATATCAATACGGCTCGGGCTAGAGGCTGTATTTATGAACCAATCTTCACGAAACTTCTTGGATACCTTTGTTATCACCTTGGTACGAGAACGAGTGTTTCTGGATGCGGTTCAAAATTCAAGATGGCTGCCAGTGGCCATTTTGTACCGAAATTAGGTCCAATCAGTTTTTTGTCACAACCTCTATACGTCTCGTATTTATGAACTGATCTTCACGAAGCTTCTTGGGTTCCTTTGTTATCACCTTGGGACAGGAACGAGTGTGTTTTGGGGTGCCTTTGTTATCACTGTGCTATGAGAACAAATATTTTGGGGTTCAGTCAGACCCACTCTGGGACTCAAAGATTTCTTTTCTAGTTTAGCATCTGACTGTCACCCACCTTTACAATACTTTACCTGTACATTTGTTATACCCCCACTTCGAAGAAGTGGGGGCTATATAGGAATCGCCCTGTACGTCCGTCTGTCCGTACGTCCATCCGTCCGTACGTCTTTCCGGACATGAAATTCTTGTGTGCGCAACTCCTACATTTATCAATCAATTTGGACAAAACTTTTCAGGCATCATCACTACTAAGTGAACATGCGCATATTCCAAGATTTTTGATCTGCGACAATTTTAACCAGGTTATCTCCCTTTAACTTTGATTTATTATGTCTTTCCGTTCGAACAAATTCTTGTTACAGGCTGCAGTCAGTATTTATGTACAGACCATTACAATACTACAATACTTTATATGTACCTTTGTTATCAGGTCATTACCTAGATGTTTGTAATTGCTTTGTCACATACTATACATGTACATGTCTTGACAAGTTGAGCTACAGTGTTATTGACACTTTCATTTGCATTCTCAAGTTACGTTATCACCCATATCTTGGAGATGTTTTGAGATATTAGTTTTAAATTATTAACATTTGTCAGACACCATAGGAGAATGATGCATGCCAAAGTCTTTTGAAAAAACAATTCAAGATGGCCAAATGGCAGCCTTTTTTGTTGTTATTTTTTTGCCATATTTGACGTTACCACTTGTATCTTAACATATTTTGAGCTATTACTTTCAGATTTCTAACATTGGTCAGAGATGCTAGGAGGGTGATGCATGTCAAAATGTTTTGAAAAAAATTCAAGATGGCCGAAATCTTTTGAAAAAAAATTCAAGATGGCTGAATGACAGACTTTTTTGTTGTCATTTTTTTGCCATATTTGACCATCACCTGTATCTTAGACATGTTTCGAGCTATTAATTTCAGATTTCTAACATTGGTCAGAGATGCTAGGAGAATTTCTAACATTGGTCAGAGATGCTAGGAGGATGATGCACGTCACTGGAAGGATTTCTAACATTGGTCAGAGATGCTAGGAGGATGATGCACATCAAAATATTTTGGAAAAAGATTTAGAATGGCTGAAAGACGACCATTTTCATTGATTTTTTTGTGTTCCTATTTTATGGTTACCACCTGTATCTAATAGATAGATGCTTCGAGACTGTACTTTCATATTTATACCATTGGTGACACATAATAGGAGGATGATGCACGTCAATAATTTTTTAATAAAATGCAATATGGAATGATTACATTGTTGTTCCTGTTGTTAAATGGTAGGTGCCCGAGAACAGATACATGATGGGAGAGAGAGGACTTCAATTCCCACTTGCTGTTGAAATCTTTTATCCATTTCATAACGTGCAACTTATTTTTTAAATGCCCAACAGGCCTAAAAAAATGTTTTGCATGTTTTATAGAACAGACCATCCACCGTGGGGGACTAGAGTCTGATCGCCTACGATCGGCGTTGCACTTGTTTTTCAGCATTATAAAGTTTTCTTTTTCTGACTTAAAATGTTGCCTTCTTTTTATTTTATTTCAACTCTTGATAACATTTGTTTGAAATAGACTGTTTTTACAATAAACACTTTAGGTAGTCCACTTGTACTACATACAAAGCGAGAAACAAATTGTATGATAACTGCAAGAAAATGCCATTTCTCTTGTCTCCACAAGTTTATACACCTTTGCAGCCTCCCCATCTCACCCATCACTAACCAGACAGCATTTTCTCAAAAGCTCTCAAAATGAGAATCAAAAAGGTTTTGTCCGAGGCTGAAAGAGAAATAAAGGGGATGGGATTGTTTCACCAGTAAGCTCCAACTTAATTTTGTTGATAATATTTTTAAAGATTAATATTTCTTTTCAACCTACTCACAATTGTTTACAATTGGCTGTAACATAAGTGCAAGCCCTACTTCGGAACTAACTCAAGCTTTTAAAATCTTTTCCAAACGAGTTGGAAAAGTACTAGAGTGCAAAAGCACGAAAAAGATCAAGAAAAGGGTTGAGCGAGACCAGCGCTCGAAATGACAGGTACTCTCTCTGAACACCTCTTGCGTTTACCGAGCGCATGCACAACAACTGTGACGTCAGTTCCTTTTATTTCCGCCATTTGTACATGGTCGGAACTTGTTGTGACTCGTGCTACTTTGCTGTTTATTCTTCGTGAACAACTTATTAAATGTGTTTTCTACATTCTTAGTGTGCAAGTGGATTGTATCCTTTTGTCAAGCTATCAAAATTATTATTGATTAATGTTAATTTTTATCATTATTGCTTGTTTCTTCACACTTCATCTTGTTTTCCCCCACGTGTGAACACGACCTTCGTGCTGTTTTCCGTCGGCGGGAAGCTTGATTACTTTAATATAATGCCAAAGACTATTCCTTGTACCTCTTGCTTGCAAGTGAAGCATGTGGACGACTCTCATTCCACATGTGTCACTTGCAACAATTGCACTCAGGCCCAATCATGTGGTATTTGTGGGGTTTGGTCCTCAAAATTCTGGGCTTCTGTTAACAAGGTGGTTCTGTCCAGAGCTAGAACCCCTCGTTCTCGGGGTAAGGGTAGCCGTGCCATAGCAGACATTTCTGCTGGTGCACGTGGTGACTCTGTCACACAGGATTCTGATCTGTCTTCTGTGGCGAGTTCCTCTGCAACTGTTGACGGTGCTAGTTCAGTGATACCTGACGAGGAGACCATGGTCTCTTTGTCTTCTGCTGTGACTCTTGAGGCGTCTGTTTTTGTAGAGAGCTTCTCCGAGGTCAGCTCGATGACCCTCTCCGATCTGCCACCGTCGACTGTTGCTTAGGAAGTTGTTACTCCAGATCCTATTCTGTCTGATGGTTGCTCTTCCATCTCCTCTGGGGATGGTCTACAGTCTCAGGGGACTGAGGCTGTATCTGCTGGTGTGTCTGTGTGCTCTCAGCCTCCCCTAGCCTCGCGGTGGGGCTGTGTGGGTTTGCTGTCTGCTCCGTCTCATCTGGCTAGGTTTGCTCCTAGTCGGTTGAGCCGGTCGGTCGCTTCGGCAGCGATTCCTCGCCCCTCGAGTGAATCGTTTATTGTTCCTCCTTCCCCTGCTAGTGTGCCGCCTAGCGGGATGGTGTTGGGACGTTGGCATCCAGGGCCTGCTGTTCGGCAGCGGTCAGTGACAGCCCCTGTTAGCTGTCACTCTCGGAACCTTCCTCCGGTGATTCCTCACTGTGTTCCGAGTCTGGGTGTCGATCGATGCTTGCCGTCGGTCTCAGAGGATGGACAGTTGGGGCCGTCTGCTGCGCAGAGGCCAATGACAGGTTCCTGTCATTCTTGGGACAATCCTCCGGTGTCTTCTCACCGTGTCCTAGGTCCAGCTACCGATTGACGTGTGCCGTCGGTCTCTTTAGAGGATTTGCAGGCAGGACCTTCTGTTTCGCAGAGGTCAGTGATGGCCCGTGGGCGTCACAATCGGGACTATCCTCTGGGGTCTTCTCACCGTATCCCTATTCTGTCTGCCGATCGACGTTCGACGTCGATCTCTTCTGAGGATTTGGGTTCTTCTACCAGAAGGGTCCATTGGGAGGACACTCCGTCGGGCGATGCTGCTGCGATGGATTCTCAGGGTGATCTGCGTCAGGCCGTTTTGGCGCTCACCCGGTTGCTTTCTGGCAACCCTCAAGTTGGCCTCCCTGTGCCTCCTGAGGCACAACCTCCTTTGGTCGGTCGCCGAGATGTCTCGCCTGGCCCCTTGGATACTGCACAGTATTCACAGGAGGTTTCTGCTGGTCAGCCCGAGTTGGGCTACGTCTCCTCTGCTATGGAGGATGACGAGTATCTTGAAGGTGATGGGCCCCCTCGTCAGTCTTGGGGCAGGCTTTGGATTTCGTCTTTGGCTTATTGCCGGACGTTCAACCTTCCGACCAGCCTTCTGTGACCGTCCGGCCGTGGTCCACTGTGGAGCGCCGTAACCCTGTTGAGCCTTCTAGCTCCGGGGCTTTGTGTCCTCTGCAATCGGCTCAGGTTGTTGAGTCCTTCCAGGGGTTAGATGCTAAAATGCGTTCTAAGGCCCTCAAGGGTTCCTTCTTTTCTAGAGCTGATGCCTTTCTGCCTCCATCGCGGTTTCGTGTTTACGATTCTGTCTCTCCACCAGTCTTTCAAGGGACGACTACTGTGGATGAGGATTCTTCTTCCCTCGGGTTGACTAAGCCTAAGTCGGCAGTTCTCCCGATGTCGGTAGTTGAGTCTATGGTGGGCCTGTCCCGAGAGATGCTGGGTATGTTATCTCTCGCGGACCATGTCGTCGCTGCTCTGGCTGAATATTTTCCACCAGGGGAGTTTGATGACGCTCAGGTGCCTTTTCGCGTTTTGTCACAGGCTCTTATGAACTTGACACACGCTCACGCCTGTAACACGGCTAATTTGGAGCTGGCACGCTGGGATGCGGTGTTGGATTCTTTACCATCCCTTCCTTCTGAGCAACGTGCTGTTCTGAGGTCTGCCTCTTTGGTGGGACCTCAGTTGTTCCATGGTTCCATGGAAGCTGTTCGTGGCGAAGTTCTTTGTCATTCGAAGGACCAGCTTTTGCTGCCACAGCTTGACCAACCTGCTGCTGCGGGTGGGGGTCGTTCCAGGCCCGCCAAGCGTGCTGCTGTGTCTGCCTCGTCGGCTACGTCTTCGGCTCCGTCTGCTCCTTCTGCACATAAGAAACGCCGGCATGGCCAGGCTCGCTGGCAGCCTCAGGCAGGAAAGTCTCAGGACTCTGTCACTTCCCGAGGTGGTTTCTCCTCTCGGGGGCCTCGTCGAGGCCGCAAGTGAAAGTCAGGGTTCGCACGCAGGTCTGGAATCCTGGAAAAGTTTTGGAAATTAGAAAATAATTTTCCATACCCTGGAAAAATATGGAAAACGGCACCTTTTTTGAGCTGGTTTGGAAAAGTCTTGGAGAAAACTGAACACAGAAGAGGTGTGTATGGAAAAGTTATGGAATCGATCATTTGTTTCGAAAATCTGAATACTGTTTCGAAAAAAATGAAAATCTCGATGCGTCATCGGAATTAACGAACGTCCGCTATTTGGCCGGTCTTTATTTGCATTTATCGGGACATTTTAGAAACACCGGCGGATGTACAGTATCAAGACACTTTAGAAACACCGGCGGATCACCTCATTTTTGCAAATCTGTAAATATATCGCGAAACATGCCTGGCAATTGCATCTTCAGAGAAAAGTGGGATCGGAATCAAAGTTTTGTGGCTGGATACAAAAAGATGTTAATAAACTGAAAGCCAAATGCATTCCACGTGCGAAATCGATTCACATTGCCAATATGGGAGAAGCTGCACTTGTCAGTCACTCGAACGGAAAAAAACATTTGGAAGCAACTGCATCCAAGAAAAACAGTGTTGCTACAATCAACTCTTTTATGAGCTATCAAACAAAAAAAATCTGAATGCGCAAGCAATAATAATAGTGACGCATCCAATATCTTCTGTTGTCAAGTCTGATGTTTTAAAAGCCAAAATTTTATGGACACTGAGGTATGGAAAGTTTCTCGCTGGTGGTCTTGAAAATGTGTGGAAAGTCCTTGAAAAGTTTTGGAAAAGTTATGGAATTTTTCACCCTTAGAAGTGTATGAACCCTGAAGGTTCTCACCTCGATTCGCCTCCAGTCGGGGGAAGGCTGTCGCTATTTTACGACTGTTGGACAGAGATAACGTCAGACTCTTGGGTCCCCGACGTCATTCAATCCGGTCTGCGACTGTCCTTTCATCGGCACCCTAGTTTATCTCGGGTGCCTCTTCCGACTCAGGTCCCTTCCGATTGTCTGCATCGGGACCTTCTGGTGCAGGAGATCGACAATCTCCTCTCCAAAGGGGTGATCAAGGTGGTCAGGAGCACCCTTTCACCGGGGTTTTACTCGAGACTTTTCTTGGTGCTGAAGAAAAACGGCCAATATCGTCCTGTCATCGATCTGAGTATCCTGAACGAGTACATAATAGCTCCTCATTTCAGTATGGAGACTTTCCGGTCGTTCGACGTTCAGTTCATCAGGGCGATTTTGCGGCCAGTATCGACCTGAAGGATGCCTACTTCCATATACCCATTCATCTGGTGTCACGGAAATACCTTCGGTTCTCGTTTCGGGATCGAGTTTATCAGTTCAGAGCTCTCCCATTCGGTTTGAACCTGACTCCTTGGGCCTTCACCCGACTGATGTCACATGTGCTTGCTTTCCACCGCACTCAGTCGGCAGTGACTTCGTCAGCCTACCTAGACGACATCCTCCAACAGCACCATGATGCTAGCGTCGCTGGGTTTCAGAGTCAATCGCGAGAAGTCGGATCTTCTTCCTTCTCAGCGATTCCGTCATTTAGGGATGGATTTCGACACTCTTCACAATGTAGTGTCGGTTCCCCAGGCTCGGGTGACAATTCTTTCCGCCTTGACTCGGAACCTGCTTCAGTCTTCCTCGGTCTCGGCCAGGACTTTCCTTCGGATGCTGGGCCTCTGCGGTTCGGTCTCAGATCTCATTCCGCTCGGTCGCTTGTTTGTCCGACCTCTCCAACACTTCCTGTTGGATCATTGGCATCCGAATGTAGATCCGCTGGACCTGGAACTCACTATTCCTCGGTCTCTGCTTTGTCACCTCCACCCTAGGGCCGATATTCCCTGGCTGACACAGGGTGTTCCGTTGGATCTTCCTTTGGCCGATCGCATCCTTACTGCGGATGCCAGCGATTGGGGCTGGGGTGCGACGTTGGATCCTCTCGGTCTGTCTACTCACGGTGAGTGGGACAGCGAGCAGGTGGGCCTTCATATCAACCAGAAGTAGCTCCTTGCTCTTCTGTTGAGTTTTCGGCATTGGATCCCTCATCTGTCGGACCATATTGTCCTACTTCTTTCGGACAATTCGACAGTAGTGGCCAACATACGGAATCAAGGAGGCACACATTCGATTCCCATGTATCGGCTGTCTCGGGATCTTCTTCTGTTGGCGCGGGATGTGAATGCTCGGGTGTCCATTCGACACATTCCCGGGCGTCTCAACGTCCTAGCAGACTCCCTGTCCCGACGCGACAGTGTCCTTCCAACAGAATGGATGCTACATCAGTCGGTGTTTCAGGCGATTTGCGAGCAGTGGGGCCATCCTCAGGTCGACCTTTTCGCTACTTGCTGGAATCATCAGGTAGAGACCTTTGTCTCCCCTTGTCCAGTTCCTCTGGCATTTGCAGTAGACACTCTGTCTCTGGACTGGACAGGTTGGATCGGCTATGCCTTTCCTCCTGCACCGATTCTTCCTCAAGTATTAGCGAAGATTCGTGCTTGCAGTTGCAGGATCATTCTGATCGCACCCCTGTCTCCACAGAGGGTATGCATCAATCTGCTGCGGCCTCTATTGGCCGACCGACCGATTCGTCTACCTCTATCCGATCTTCTTTCACAGGGTCATCCCAGGAAGTATCACAAGAACCTGGCGAGCCTGTCCCTTCACGCCTGTCTTTTTTCAGGTCCAGTCTCCGACATAGAGGTTTTTCGAGTCCATCAGTAGAGTGCATTTCTGCATCGCGGCGACATTCCACTGGCATGACTTATGCTGCCAAGTGGAAGGTTTTCTGCCGCTGGTGTTCAGATCACAATGTGAATTACCGTGATCCGTCAATCGCTCAAATTGCGGATTTTCTGGTATATCTTTTTGACTCCAAGGGCCTCCAGCCTATTACGATTAAGGGCTATCGGTCTATGCTGTCTGATACTTTCTCTTAAGTGGGAAAGCGGTGCATCGGTCGTAATCTTTTTCTCTCCAAACTCATTCGGCACGTTTCTTTGAAGAGGCCTCGAGTTTTGCGTCTTACACCCAAGTGGAACTTGGCATGGGTGTTGCACTGTTTGTAGGGGGCGCCATTCGAGCCTTTATCTGAGACCGACATGCGTTTTCTCACCTATAAGACGGCAGTGTCACCTTCACTACTGATTGCTCTTTTCTGGCTAAGAATCAACTTCCTGATTCGGTACCTCCTCCCATCTGCATTCGGGCTCTCCCTTCTGTAGATGGCCGGAGGCCTCTTCTTTGTCCTGTTCGTGCGATCAAGACTTACATTACTCGCACTCAGTTCATTAGGAGGGGTCAGAAGAGATTCTTTCTGTCTCTCATTCCTAAGAGGCAGTCTATCTCTTCCCATTCTATTTCCAGGTGGATCTGTCTTGCAATCAAGCTGGCTTATTCTCGCTTGTCTGCGTCGGATCTTGTTTCGAACCGGCTTAATGCTAATGAGGTTCGTGCCATTTCTACATCCTGGGCGTTCTCCAATTTTGTTTCGCTCCGGGATGTTATGAATGCGGCTTACTGGAGGAATGCTTCTACCTTCTCCTCCTTTTATCTCTGCCACCTTCAGCAGCAATCTGAGGACCTTTATTCTTTAGGCCCTCTTGTTGCTGCTCAGGCTGTTGTGCACCCTCGTTAAAATTGTTTTTATCGAGGTTGTGCTTCGCTCAGCCTTGTTCTTTTCAGGTGCCTTCTCTCTATCTTCATTACAGGTTTCGTTATTGTTCTCTGCCATCCTTGCTTTTCTTTCTGCTACTCTTGTTGGTATTGGTTATGTGATTCACCTCCTCCTATTGTTTATTCAGCCAATTGTAAACAATTGTGAGTAGGTTGAAAAGAAATTTTTTAGTAAATTTTGTTTCTTAACATACCTACCACAATTGTTTACTGGAGGCCCACCCTCCTTGGGGATATCTTTGATATCGATGCCTCCCCGCTAAATCACAAACTTCTCGTTGGCGGAAATATGGAATTGACTTCACGGTTGTTGCGCATGCGTTCGGTAAACGCAAGAGGTGTGCAGAGAGAGTACCTGTAATTTCGAGCGCTTGTCTCGCTCGACCCTTTTTTCGATCTTTTTCGTGCTTTTGCACTCTAGTACTTTTCCAACTCATTTGGAAAAGATTCTAAAAGCTTGAGTTAGTTCCAAAGTAGGGCTTGCACTTATGTTACAGCCAATTGTAAACCATTGTGGTAGGTATATTGAGAAACAAAATTTACTAAAAAATTTTAATTTTCATTATTTTGAACAATTATACATCACCAATTTGTTGTTTGGATGGTTCCATCAACATTTTTGTCTTAGTATCTGGTTCAAAACAAAAATAATTCTTTATGTGTCTGGTCCTCTATCTTGTCAATCTTAAATTTGGAACTATTTTGAATTTGCATTTTGTAAGTAGTTTTAAAGAGGACTGATATGGCTAATGATAGACTTTTGGAGGATATTTTCTTGGGGATGGGAGCTGACCAATCAAACTGCCCTGAATTTTTGTTTCAAAATCAAAATGCAGGTCCTTACCTTGAATTTGCCCTGGTAGCCCATGAAAATGGCCTGCCCACTGCCGTGATATTTACCAAAATTTTAAAAATTCCCCTCCGTCTGAACAATTTGTTCTGAAAATACAATCCCTTACCATGAAAACTGCAAAATTAGCTGGTTGTTGGTGGAGGGGGATTAGAGTGGATAATCCTTCCATAAGCATTGAACATTATCTTTATCATCAAACACAACACACAATCAAGTTAAGCTACAGTGTCATTGACACTTTCATTTTTTTCCCCCAGTACAAACTACAGAAAGTCATATTTCAGCATTACTACATTGCCCCCCCCCCCCCCCCCCCCCCCCCCCCCCACGAAAAAGCCCCCACAGTGACCGTTGGGAACGGCGAGCGATCGCGCCAGCGCACCATCGCGCACCGCTTTTTCGTATTCTGGTTGGCAGAAATTGTCAGTTTTCTGAACAGTGTATTATTACACAGCGCAGCCGGGAAGGGAGACAACTGAAATGTTTTGTCATTTACCAAAGAAATTAATTAACTCAAATTGTTAATAACGCTTAATTTACGAAGGATATCGAAAACTTTTTTAACTACGCTTTTCAACTCAGTTAGGGTATTCAGAAACCATGAATGACCCAGCTTCTTATATGAACTTGAAATTTATTTTAAACACTTTAAATATTTTTTTAAAAAGAATATACCTTCTGTTACAGAGAAGAACACTCTCACCATGGGTCATACTAAATTTCAAATCCACATCGTTGACGCAAATACAAAATCAACTGCACGGTAACCTTAGTCATCACTGTTCGGCAAAGAGTTAGGGGGTATTCAGAAACCATGAACGACACAGTTTTTTGTGGGGTGGGGTGGGGGTGGGGATTTTAACCTACATTCTGTTATGTAACCATCTGACTTAGTTTTGTGTGTGTTTGTATGTTTGGATAACTTTTATTTATTTTTTTCTCCACAATTGTGTCCTCTATGTTCATTTATTTTGTCACGATGACATATACGTTTTATGTTTTTTTTCTGATTTCTCCTTCATGTCCACTGACTTCTCCCTCCTGGGTCCTGACTTCTCCCTAAAGTCTCTGAAGGGAGAAGTCACTTCTCCCTAAAATCAGCTGCCAGGCTGACCCCTGGTCGGAGAAGTGCAAAGTACAGAAGAACCTGTCATGAGCGACCACCCTTGGGACTTGCCAATTTAAAACTCCACAAACCCCTCCACACAATCACATCTAAAAAAGAATTACCGAATGTGAAGACGTTTCGGCCCAATTTCTAAGACGTTTTGGCCTCTTAGGGCCGAAACGTCTCAAGGCCGAAACGTCATAAAACCAATTATTTTGGAAATCGCGCGTTATTAGGCCTACTGATTTCTCAACAGCAATCACCACCAATCCTCGTTATTCCACCTGGGGGCGAATTGGCCCGAGGCATTATTTTTTATTTTAAAAATCACTCTCCTAAAATTTTTCACTCTCGTAAAATCTAAAAGTGGAGAGTGAATTTCCACTCTCCTGCTCTCCTGCTCCCAACGGTCACTGCCCCCAAAACATTGCCTCAATCCCCACAAACACGTAAAAAAATTTTTGATTCCACAAATGTAAACTACTGAATTTTTCTTAATCCAGTCTTCTCATTCTTCCGCATTATTTTCTTTTTAGCTCACCGAAGGGAGCTTAACTTATCACTTGTCGTCCGTCGTCGTCCATCATGAACTTTACATTATTGACTACTCCTCCCAAACTACTGGATCAATTTTAACCAAATTTGGTGTGCATGTTCCCCATCATATGTCAATTCACTGATCTCTGTCGAAGAAAATGTAGTTGGTTAAATAACGTCAATCTTTCGTTTGGACATCAGAGTGCAAAGATGTAAGCATGCCTCTAATCACACACCTTTGAGCTTGGTATGTGATTTCTTACTTATTCATTATTACAGGTTCGAGTGAACAAAGTTGAATATCAGCCAGCTGTTGCGAGTAGTAACAAGAAACAAGCCAAAGCACAGTCAGCAGCTTGTTGCCTGATTGAACTTGGACTTCTGCCTAGAGACTACATAGTGTCACAGTGATATGGAATATTTGAGGAAAATGGAATGCGTGTGTAAAATAGTATGATTCAGAGAGTGATCATCCAAGATAAGAAGTGCTATCCAGGATTGCCGAACACATGTTTATGGTACTACAACCTAATCATGTGTTATGCCTGTCAGGGAAACTAACAGTCATGTGTTTCATGTTTAACTTAACAATCCATACCATTCCTTTCGGAAAGAAACTCTTAGCAAAGTTCTTTTTCTATCTTTTATCCTACACAGGTTGTGAACTATCAGAGTTCAGATACTCATTAACCATCTTTGAAACATAACGGCCATATCTGGCCAGCTTTATACACAAAAATCACTACCGGTACTCAAATTTGATTATTTTTTGCCTCCAAAGCATAGTGTTTGATCCTACAATGAAACAACCTTGTTTTCAGGGAGGAGTTATAAGCTGGCTAGCTTTATACATAAAAATCAGTACCAGTACTCAAATTTTATTATATTTTGCCTCCAAAGCATACCTTTTGACCCCACATTGAAACAAGCTTGGTTTCGGGGAGGAGTTATAAGCTTTGTTTTTTTTAGGTAAAAAGTGAAAACTTTTGAGTTATTTAAAGAAAATTTTGGGTATGTGTCATCTTCTAGTTGTGTTAAGAGTAAAGAAACTAATGGAAACTCAGATTTTCTAATATAAGATGATTATTAAAATTCATTGAAAACTGTTGTTAATTTTTGGAAAGCTGCCATATCATCATTCGACATCCAAGAATCAATGTCAGATTCTGGTATTATATTATCAATTATCTGTTGCCTGCTTCTGGTGCAGTTTTCATGCCCAATACAAAAATAGCTTGTTACTTAGTAAAGTTATAATCCTGATTCTTGTTAACAAAATACACCCCTATAAATAGAAGTAGTCCTCTTGTCGTTAATTACTTGATTCTATTTTTTCAATGGAATTTCTGATCAAATCAAGTCATGGCTGCTTTAAAGCAGCCGTGACTTGATTTTATGAGAATTTCAAGAAGATATTGAGTTTAACCCTTTTGCTGATATAGCCCTGCATGGAGTATGGACCCAAATTTTGATGCCCTGTAGAGTTAAAGCTAGAAGTCCTGTCACTAACTGTGCGCTTATCTATGCCTAATTGCGCAAAGGAATTGTGCGCAATTGCCATATCGAATGGCATCCAAAGCATGGCAGGTTCTCCTGGTTACTCATAGCAGGTTCTCCTGGTTACCCGGAGGTCCATTGGCTGAAACATTGCTTGTGTACAGGCCCTATGTACAGAATTTGATAGCCTTACTGTGGCCATAACGCGAAGATTAACACGCAGATTTCCTGCACATTCAGTGCGCATTTCATGACAGGACTTCTAGTTTTAACTGTACTATAAGTCTGTACTGAGTACGACAATACCACAGCTCTGGGTTATTCTCAATATAATACAGATTGTAACAAATTTAAGCGGTAGACGATTTGATGCTATCCTTTTGTTCCACTGTTTTTCGTTTTTACAGAAATACCGCAATGTGCTTAGCCTCCAGTCAGAGTTACCATTTTTGATGTTTTTGAAATGTAAATATAACTTGAAAAACAACTTAGTCAAAGAGAACTAAATGGAAGTGGTAATTCACTTGGAACAGATATCTTTTCTGATTAGATTTTGAGTGTGTGGGTGGTAGAAGGGGGGAAATCATGTAAACAAGTTACAACATTGTTGAATTCTTTCAATGTTGAGTTCCCAAATGAGATTGCTGTATAATGTCCAAATATGATCTAACAACTTTCAAATTACAAAAAATGTATACTTTCCTGACATTTTATTTTTTTTTTCACTTTAATGTCATTTTATAAGTTATGTGGCGTGTAGATGGCTGATACATTTCCATACAAGGCTCTAAGTGTTCATATCAGGTTTGACAAACCATGTAAAGTATTTATTATGTCAAAAGTCCATGTAAATCAAGGGATTAAAAATTTGTTCACAAGAATCAAAGAACGACTGGACGTTTATTTTTTAGAACGACTGGACGTTTATTTTTTAGAACGACTGGGCACTATTGACAGCACCGTGAAGAATCATTAACAGCAATTGGCACCAGTACATATCAATGGTGGCAGTAAACAGTTTCACTGTTCAAAGTGCAATATTTGTTTACAAAATAAAATGTATCACCACAAGCATATCTGAAATACCCTTACATACATTTACTGTCGTTACCACCTGAAAAGGGTTAACAAAGCACTTTTAAACGTTCAAAAAATCACTTTTAATCTGTTGAGTAAACTGTAAAGAAAATGTCCGCTTTAGCATAAAATATCGATAGCATTCTAAAAACAACCAAGAACTTTTGGGACTGCATATAATATTTTTTGTAAATTTTTTAAATATTTAATGTTTTAAATCAATAATTTCAGGACCTTGAAAATATTTTTGGTACTTAAATTCTCTTATTTTGTTTTAATTCAAATTTTAAAAATTCGAAGCAAATGAAATGCCTCAAAATAGTATTGGCGGCTACTCACCCAGTTGAAATAATATCAGGTGAGTTACCTGATACGGCAGAACCTTAGATGGCATTCCAGCATTCTGATTGGACAAATTAACTTTGAGGTATAATAATACCCAATATGTGATTCAGCACGAGATATTACCAAATTGCACAGCAGTGAAGGGGTTAAGAGTTGAAAGAAAAATAAGAGATTGCTCCTCTTGCAATCGTCAAAACTTATTTCAACTGGAAATTTTATCCCAAAGTTAGAAGAAAAATATACTACTCAAAGTTTGCTAAGCCCCAAGTATATCCAACTACCTGTTTTACGTGATGAAAAGAGTATATATTTTTTATTTAATTATATCTGTAATGATTTAAGTACAGCAATTAAGATTTTTCTTGTGCTTGACATTATTTTTTAGCTTTTGAATACGTTAACCATGAAAAATGGATATTATTGGTAAAAGAGGAAATTTTTCAATTTGTCAAAAAGTTGACGGAGCGAACTGGTATGGGTTCAATATCGAGTTTGAGACCCATTATTGTTAATTACAGCTTGACAATGCCTTCTCATGCTCCCAATCAGGTTCCAGATGGTCCTTTGTGGGAGGTTGTTCCATTCTTGGACCAGCATGGCACCAAGCTCCTGGACACTTCTTGGTTGGACTGGACAGACTGAAATTGCAAGCTGCAACTCATTCCAGACATGTTCGATTGGATTTAGGTCAGGGGATCTTGCTGGCCAGTCCATACGCTCAATCCCCTCCCTCTGTCGGTACACTCCGACAGCATAGGTAACATGAGGACGGGCACTATCATCCATCAGAATGAATCTACCACCCACTGCACCTGCATACAATCTGACGTGGACATCCAGGATCTCATCAATATACTGCTGTGCAGTCAATGTACCACGTTCAAAGATACAGAGCTCTGTACGTCCATCCCTGCTGATGTCGCCCCAGACCGTGATTGACCCTCCACCATAGCGGTTATGCTCGGCAATGTTGGCTGCATGGAATCAATCTCCTGGTCTTCTCCATACCTTAGAACGCCTATCTGTGTGGTCTAGGCAGTACCTTGACTCATCTGTAAAAGGACAGGTCGCCAATCTTCTCTGGTCCATCCAACGTGGTCCATGGCCCATTCATATCGTGCCTGGTGGTGGTCCTGGGGCAGCGGAATGTGAATACATGGTCTTCTCGATCGGAGACCACCTTCGTGCAACCTTGCCTGGATAGTCTGCATCAAAACATTTACCCCGGATGCATTCTGAAGGTCACTGCGAAGCTGGGTTGCTGTGGCAAAGCAGTTCCTACAGGCACGAATGATCAAAAACCGGTCTTCAGCTGCAGATGTTGCCCTGTCTCTGCCACCACCATGCTGACTTACTGGTGTGCCATACTGCTGAAATCTTGCCCCAGACTCTGGTGATCACCGTATGGTGCACACCAATGGCTTCACCAACCTGACGATGGGTAGCCCCTTGCTCCACCATCCCTACAGTCCGACACATTTCTGCTTCAGACAAATGTCTTCTTACATTTGCATTTGCCATATTCAATCATTAAATCACAAGGGTTTGTGTTGAAATGAAGATTGAATACCCTACACATGTCATGTACATGTAGACAGTACACGAAAACATCATGAAAATCAAGGGGTACATGCTTTCCATGTCTGTCACGAAAAGTCTGCCTGTCAAGAGAGCTAATGTAAACACTGGGGACCATCTAAATACATTCCTCAATCATATCCACCAACAATATCGCAAATATATCACAAGCAAATTTCACAATGATGTGTCAAATATTTGGTGCTTAGCAAACTTTGAGTAGTATAAAAGATTACTTCTCTTGCAATTATCAAAACTTATTTCATCTGAACATTTATCTCAGTCGGATGTCTCAGTTGAGTTTCTAAGAATTTCAGAATAGGGATTTTGGGAAATAATGGCAAATTCTCAGAATTCTGTATCTTTGCGTGTGTTCAAACATATTTGGTGATACACTTAATATATTTTTCCATTTCCTCTTTTTTTTTCTTCTTTTTTTTTGTCTCTCTCTCTTTCGTCCAATGAAGGGCCTTACATTATTGATTGTGAGAGCTAAAGAAATCACAAAATGGTGATGTTTTTGTTTAACAGCAGACAGATTTTAATTGTTTGTAAATAAATAACCAATAACCTAAAACCATCAACAGAAAACATTTCCAATATCTATTCCTGAAAAATACAGAAGTTTTAGCTCATCTGATTGAAAGTCAAGGTTTGATTGTTTATTGGGGTTTAATAGCACTTTCAACAGCCAGGGTCATATCATGTCAGACAGAACAATTTGTCATTGGAAGTACATTACCACTTTGTCTGTCCGTCCTGTTCAGCCCTTCCAACTTTGTCCAATCCATAAACATTCATTCAGTGGACAGAGATCTTGTTCATATTTCACACAATGCTTGCGCAGGACTCAAGTGTATGTCAGCACCTTTACCCAAGGTCATAACTTTATGGTCAAGGTTACAGACCATTTATCTGTTCCACCTTTGTCTGGTCTATAAATAGTGATTCAGTGGACAGATCTTGTTCATACTTCACACACTGCTTGCTCATGATGGAAGGGTGTCTTGACCATGTCCTATGATGATCGACCCCCCCCCCCCCCCCCCCCCCCAATTATTTGCAGGCTATACACAATCAGTTTTCACTAAAATGTTTGCACCTACATGTATTGCAGGCTTGTCATTTTGAGGTGGGCGATCGCCCCAGGCCGCAGTCGCCCGCCTGAGTTCAAAATTCTGTGGATGGTAAACATCCGCCTAACCCCGATTTCTGCGGCCCGTTAATTCAGTCGAAGGCACCTCAAAATCGGCCGCCTCAAAACAGCATTTTTCGTGGATTGAAGGAGGTACATGTATTAAAGAGCAATTTGTGAAGTTTGTAGTGTGTCATCAATGCAGTCACCCAGAGACAGTAAGTAACTTTTCCAAATATGAGTGGGAAGTCTTCCAATTCCAAAGTTGTAATTAGTTATTACATTGTACATGAATAACATCAGACTGAAACAACTCTCACGGGATGTATCAGCCCCAAGCCAGTTCGACCCTTGACGATTTTTTCCTTGGGACGTTTCGTCCCAAAATCATAGCCGGGATGATTTGTCCCCCAAATCTGATTGAATCGTCCCAAGTTATCGGCATCTGGCGGTTAACACAGTGCACTGGCTTTTATAGTCATCATGTAATGTATAGATACAGTCTTGGTTATTTGGATGCAAGATAAATATAACACTCACTGTTGGTGAGTGCCATGGGTAACCTGGTATTTTGCATCCAAATATTCAAGTCTGCGTCTATACATTACATGATGACGTACATCATAATTACACAAACCATGTACCTTAAAATGATATTAGTTGTCTACCCATCAGGCTGAAACAAAATGGCCCCCGCAAATCATAAATGACCCTACTGGGGACATTTTAGGTGAACCCAAAATGGCCCTCCTGGGGTGATTTGAGGCGAACCATAATGGCCCTCCTGCAATTTTCAAAATGACAAGCCTGTTTGAGAGAGTTTCTCTCCATCGTACCACTAAATACCACTGTTACTCCTTTTCTTTTTGGCTCAAACTTGGTGAGCATCCATCAGCTCTTCTGATATCTTCTATCTGCTATCAGCTGTCTGATTTCCATAAATATTTTTGTAATTGATGGTTATAGTTGGGCATTTTGATTTTTTGAAATTAGGGCCCTGTAAATCACACATTTTTGTTTTGAATCGAATCGGCTCTATTATTTGAAATCGAATTGAACCTCAAATCAAGGGTGTCTAGAAGGTGACCGATTTGGGAAGGGGGGTGCTGTAAACCTGATTTGATGTGACTGTGATGGCTCAAGTCCCGACTGATAAAATATTCCAACTACATCATCAAGGCATGACTTCATTGAAAGGCATGCCTTGATGATGTAGCGGGAATATTCATCCAGTAAGGGTTACATTTCAAAAACAGAAACCAGTGCCTGAATTGCCTGTACTATGTACTGCACAGGACTAGTCGCTAGCAACAGCTCATCATCGAGATTGTTTGGAGACTTTAAATTTGCTTCCAACATTTGTAGTGACATGATATAGATGCAATTTATATTAACATAGTGGAAATTATACTCAGTCTTGACTTTCAGCATTATTTTTGTACAATTTCTATCTGAACTAGATGATGAATATCCCCCCCCCCCCCAGCGCCAAAGGTGTTTTGGTGGGAAAGCCCCCCCTCTCCCCCCCCCCCACCCCACCCCACACACACAGACACACTCACTCGTATATTTACTATCAATTCTCAATTTTCAGTGTTGTGTTTATTGAACATTAGATTTTTCAAATATGCTGCATGCTTTCTTATTTCAAGTGACATGTACTACAAGTTAACATTTGTTCTTAATTTAACAGTCAAGGATTAAGCCCAAGACGATATTAGTGAAGTCTTTCATTTAAAGATAAATAGAACCCAGATAATATAATTTTATGCCCCAGTGAACTTCTCAGGGGCATTATGTTTCACCATGTCCATCTGTTGTCTGTCTGTTAACATTTGGTTTTCATTTTCGTTAAATAACTATAGAACCGCTTATTTGATCTAAGCATAATTTATGGGGTAACTTGTGGATGATTAGACAATGCTTCCTTTCGATTTTGGGCCAGCTAGTCAATTCAATATGGCCACCATGGCAGCCATATTGAATTTGGTTTCCGTTCAATAACTAGTGAATGCTGACTCAAATCATGTTTATTTTTTAATTATGCATTGTTGGTGTCTAAAGGAAACTTCCTTTTGATTTTGGACCAGTCAGCTGATCCAGAATGCCGGCCAGTGGCCAATTCATTTTTGGTTCAGTGACGGCCATCTTGAATTTGGTTTCCGTCCAATAACGTTTGAAGGGGGCATTGTAGCTCAGTTGGTAGAGGTGCAGGCTGCAAGCCGAGTGGTCCTCGGTTCGAATCCCACCTGCGGCAACCGCGTTGTGTCCTTGGGCAAGACACTTCACCCCCATTGCCCATGTGGGGGCACAGTGACGCTGTGTACTAAGGCATACTGCACGTCGATGGTGCACCTGTTTTCAACCAATGCTAACCCTGCTTGTGTGGAGTTAGTATGTTGGGGAGTTGACAGTTGCATGCCGTTGCTCGGTGGTTCTCTCCAGGTACTCCGGCTTCCTCCACCCGTAAAACTGTCGTGGTCATGATTAGCCATTTGTGCAGAAATATGTGACCTTAAACACCAATAAATAATAAATAACTAAATATTAATAACTTTTGAATACTGACTGAAATCAATTTCAGTTTTTGGTTATGCATTATTGGTGTTTAGAGGAAGCTTCCTTTCGATTTTGGTCCAGCTAGCCAATTCAATATGGCCACCATGGTGTCCATATTGAATCTGGTTTCCATCCAAAAACTAATGAATGCTGACTCAATCATTTTTAGCTCGCCGAAGGGAGCTTAACTTATCACTTGCCGTCCGTTGTCATCCGTCGTCCGTCGTGAACTTTACATTATCGACTACTCCTCACAAACTGCTGGATCAAATTGAACCAAATTTGGTGTGCATGTTCCCCATCATATGTCAATTCAAACTTGTACAAATAAACTTGCCGCACCCACAGGGGCCACCACAAGGGGCATAACTCTGATAGCACCCATGAATTTCTTTCCAAAATTCAAAAAAATCTTCTTCTTCAGATCCACCAGGCAGAATTCTTTCTTATTTGGTACACATCATCTCTAGGGGGGAGGGGGGCGGGGGGGAGGGGGGCAGATTCAAGTTTGTTCAAATCGGCCCCCTGGGTTCATATTCGGGCTCACTATAGAAGCCCGAATTTGAACTTAGTGCATTTCAGGCAAATTTCTTAAAAAATCTTCTTCTCCAGATCCAGCAGGCAGAATCTTTTGATATTTGGTATGCAACATTGTGGGGTGGATCTGATTCAAGCATGTACAAATCGGCCCCCTGGGTTTATATTTGGGCTCAGTATAGAAGCCCAAATTTGAACTTAGTGCATTTCAGGCAAATTTCTTAAAAAATCTTCTCCAGATCCAGCAGGCAGAATCTTTTGATATTTGGTATGCAACATTGTGGGGTGGATCTGATTCAAGTTTGTTCAAATCGGCCCCCTGGATTCATATTTGGGCTCACTATAAAAGCTCAAATTCGAACTTAGTGCATTTCAGGCAAATTTCTTCAAAAATCTTCTTCTCAAGATGTAGCAGGCAGAATCTTTTGATATTTGGTATGCAACATTGTGGGGTCGATCTGATTCAAGTTTGTTCAAATGGGCCCCCTGGATTCACATTTGGGCTCAGTATAGAAGCCTGAATTTGAACTTCGTGCATTTCAGGCAAAATTCTTAAAAAATCTTCTTCTACAGATCCAGCGGGCAGAATCTTTTGATATTTCGTATGCAACATTGTGGGGTGGATCTGATTCAATTTTGTTCAAATCGGCCCCCTGGATTCATATTTGGGCTCACTATAAAAGCTCAAATTCGAACTTAGTGCATTTCAGGCAAATTTCTTAAAAAATCTTCTTCTACAGATCCAGCAGGCAGAATCTTTTGATATTTGGTATGCAACATTGTGGGGTGGATCTGATTCAGGTTTGTTCAAATCGGCCCCCTGGATTCATATTTGGGTTCACTATAAAAGCTCAAATTCGAACTTAGTGCATTTCAGGCAAATTTCTTTAAAAATCTTCTTCTTCAGATTCAGCAGTTGAAATGTTTCGATATTTTTTGGTATGCAGCATCCTTAGGGGGGTGAGATTCAGATTTGTTCAAGCCATGTCCTTAGGTCCATATTTGGGCTCACTATGGGAGCCTGAATGATAACTTAGTTCAAAATGAGGAATTTTCTTTAAAAATCTTCTTCTTCAGATCCAGCAGGCAGAATCTTTTGATATTTGGTATGCAACATTGTGGGGTGGATCTGATTCAAGTTTGTTCAAATCGGCCCCCTGGATTCATATTTGGGCTCACTATAAAAGCTCAAATTCGAACTTAGTGCATTTCAGGCAAATTTCTTTAAAAATCTTCTTCTTCAGATTCAGCAGTTGGAATGTTTTGATATTTGGTATGCAGCATCCTTAGGGGGGTGAGATTCAAATTTGTTCAAGCCATGTCCCTAGGTCCATATTTGGGCTCACTATGGGAGCCCAAATGATAACTTAGTTCAAAATGAGGAATTTTCTTTAAAAATCTTCTTCTTCAGATCCAGCAGTTAGAATGTTTTAATATTTGGTCTGCAGCATCCTTAGGGGGGTGAGATTCAAGTTTGTTCAAGCCATGTCCTTAGGTCTATATTTGGGCTCACTGTGGGAGCTTGAATTGTAATTTAGTTCGAAATGAGGAATTTTCTTAAAAAATCGTCTTCTTCAGATCCAGCAGTCGGAATGTTTTGATATGTAGTGTGTAGCATCCTCAGGTGGGTGAGATTCAAATTTGTTAAAGCCAAGTCCCTGAGTCCATATTTGGGCTCACTGTGGAAGCCCGAATGATAACTTAGTTCAAAATGAGGAATTTTCTTTAAAAATCTTCTTCTTCAGATCCAGCAGATGAATGTTTTTGATATTTGGTATGCAGCATCCTTAGGGGGGTAAGATTCAAGTTTGTTCAAGCCATGTCCCTAGTTCCATAAAATTTGTCTCTCATGATTTCATTCCTTTGTGGTGTTGATGAACCATGTCTAACTGAATGTGACCCCAAATACTTCTTTGAACCACTTTGGCCAGTGAGCGATTAAGGCTCTTTGGGGCCTCTTGTTATTTTTTGATTGTACATTGTCTAGAGCAAGATTCCTTTCGATTTTGGACCAGTCAGCTGAACCAAGATGGCCACCTGTGGCCAATTCTTTATGGCTTCCATGGTGGCCATCTTGAATTTTGTTTCTGTCCAATTACTAATGAATACTGACTATGATCAATTTCAATTTTTGGTTATGCATTATTGATGTCTACAGGAAGTTTCCTTTTGATTTTGGATCAGCTAGCAAATTCAATATGGCTGCCATGGTGGCCATATTGAATTTGGTTTCCATCCAATAATTAATGAATGCTGTCTCAAGTCAATTTTTTTTTTTGGGATGCATTACTGGTGTCTATAGGAGGCTTCCTTTTGATTTGGTTATTCCCTCCCCCCCCCCCCCCCCCCAAGAGATTTACCTACCCTTTTTTGACACCGCCAGGGGCATATGCCACACTTTGCATTGCTCATGTTGTATTTTGTGCTTCACGTTACCCAATTTAAAGATAAATAGTTGGATCTATTTTACCTTTTTCATGCCCTTAGTTCTTTCAACCTGTTATGCATAATTAAATGTGGATAGAAAATAGAAGTATGGTGACACAATGCATAGCAAGTTGGAAAGGAAGATCAGCAATAATTTAATCCTACAGACCTATGGGGCTGTAGGGTTAAATTATTACTGAATATCCCTATGAATACAAAATAGCTGTATTTGCTGTATATTATAATGTTTAGGACAATGCCTTTCAAGATCCAAGTGTTGAAAGAGTTAATTATACCCCCACTCTCAAAGAGAATGGGGTGTAAACTGGAATACATGCATCCATCCATCTGTTCATCCATCCATCCATGCATCCATCTGTGCATCCATCCACCCATCCGTCTGCAGTGATATCTTACTAGTGGGGGAGTGCGGTGACTCAGTGGTAGACTGCAGGACTTCTTTGCTAAAGGTCGCGAGTTCAAGGCACTTTATCCTGGTTGCCTACATTGGGGCATGATGACGCCATGTACTAAGGCATACTGCACATCAATGGTGCACATGTCTTTAACCGCTATAACCCTGCTTGAGCGGAGCTTGAACAGAGTTAAAATGTTGATGAGCTGATAGTTGCTCGTCGATGCTCAGTTGTTCTCTCCAGGTACCCGGGCTTTCTCCACCCATAAAACTGTCACGATTACCCATTGTGCATAAGTATGTGACCATAAACAACAAATAAATCTTACCAATGAATGGATGGATTTCAGTGAAATTTGGTATGAGGGATCCTTATGACAAGTCACTCCGGCATATGATATAAAAAGGTTGCCCACATTTTTTCAACAGAGTTATGGTCCTTAATTTGATTTTAATTCATTTAGGCTCCATTGGTCCAGCACTGTAGTGGGGTATGAATTGCCTTTAGCAATTGCTCCTGTTGTGATTATATTATTGGATAACAATTTTAGGAAAATCAGGCTCAATGCTAGTGGAAGAAGAGGGGGCAAAATGGCCCCAATGATAATGTCTGCTGGAAATATTTGTTGTCTATAGGAAAAACAGTTTCTCACTCAAATGCCAACATTTTCTCTGAAAGCCACCACATTGAAAAAAGCTTACCATTTGGCAAAACTACAATTTTCATTGTGCAAAAATACCATAATGTTTCAAATATCCCTTGTATGAAAACACTCATGATGAGTTTATGACAACTGAGTAGTCATGTGCCCAAAACATTTTGTGTAGTATTATTATTTTAAAAAATTGCTTTCATTAAAGCAATGTACATGTATTTCAGGCCCAAAGCTAGTGGAAGAAGTAGTGCCCTGCAAAGCTTTCTGATTTGATTCAATTTCAAATCTTAAATTGCTATTCAGTTTGATTCAAACTGGCTGCACAGTTCATTTCCATTTTAATCTTCACTGGAATAATCATTCCAGCATCTCACAATACATATAGGGCCTGTGGAAATTGTACATAAATAATATTGAAAATAAAGACTGAGTGCAGTTTCCACTATCTAAACAGAAACAACATCTTTACCCATGCCACCAGCCATGCTAATTCTAGTCTCACTAGACACTACCACTGTTGAAAGAAAATTTAAAGTTTCCAGGCAATATCAACGATGAACTGTTGCTATCTGCTAGCCCTGTGCATTTCCTAGTACCAATGATTCTCCCAACCATTTCTGTTTTTTAACCATAATCCTTACTTTGTAATAGTACAACTACATCACCAATGCATGCCTTCAGCAAAGGCATGCCTTGGTGATGTAGTTGGAATATTTTATCATAAGTCAGGACTTTAGCCATCACTGTCAGATCAGGTTTACACACCCCCTCCCCCCCCCCCCCTCCTTCCTCAGTCGCTCATCTTCAAGATGTCCCTGATTCAATTCGAGATTCGATTCGAATTTGAATAATAGACCTGATTCAATTCAAGATTCAGTTTGAAGTGAAATGGGTGTTTTGCAGGACCCTAGGAAGAAGTCTTTAAAATAATAATAATAAAACCCAAACATTTCTAACCTGTTTTGTGTCTTTTATTATTGTTTCAAAGAAGTATATTGAGTTTGGTTTTATGTTAGTACCGACTGACAATGACCCATGTACACTATCAGAAAATTTGAACTCTTTCCCCACCTTGTCTAAAAAGTTTTATATCATAGCTTCAGGACTGTGGATAATCAGATGACTATCAAAATAAATTCTGAAATAGAATTTTCTGATAAAGAATTTGTGGAATACTTTTGGTTTCAGAGTGGATTATAAAAACAAAGTATGGCAACTCAGTCTCAGAGCTGCTCAATCTTCCTATATACCCTGTGGCTTGTCTCAGGTGAGTACATAATCCCCCTTGAGACTTATTATTAAATTTTTATTTCCTTTTTTTTCAGATTATAGTATAGTATTAACACTTACTGAGGTGAGCCTTTCAAACTCACCCCAATAAGGGTGAATGAATTCATCAAGCACAAAACTGTTGAATAGGGTAATGTGATATATTTTGGAGTCAAAAATTGAAAAGACTAAATATATATAAATTTAGGTTCCACAAATAAAACATTTTTTATGTATTGCTTGTTGTTACATATTTTAAAGACAGCGTATAAAAAGTGTCATTATAGGAAACCTTGAAAGAAAATTTCGGAGAAGGGATATTCAACATTGTGCAAGCCTGGAGGCTGAAGTTATTTTTGTCATATGCAAAACAATTTGTGTTTTATGTTATTACATCGACTTGCACAAAATTTCAACTTGAGGATTACCACTTCACCCATGCCAAGCCCAAAGCTGGGATCTCAAAATTATCTGATATGGTCATGTGAGAGTTAAATTTTCTGACAGTGCTCCTGAGTCATAGACTATCATTGCACATGTGAGACCTAACTCAATATTCTTTTTAAAACAATAATAAATGAAAAATTAATTTATGGGTTAAGTCTTTTTCAAAAACTCAACCTAAAGTTTGATGAAGACAGTGCACGGGCAGGTGAGCGAGCACCATCACCTTCTCATTAGCATGATAATTTCAACAAATCTCAATGGATTCGGTCAATATTTGGTATGTGAGACTTTCTTAACAATGGCTTGCTTGAGTTAAAAAGTGGTGCAGTTTGAGTGGAGTTATGACCCTTCATTAGTTATTTTTGTACTGTTTTCAACTTGTTAGTGCAATAAGTTGAACAAATATCAGTGGATTTGGTCAATATATGTGAGACTTTCTTAATAATATCCTGAATGAGTTCAAAAACTGGCACAGTTCGGTCATACTGAGCAGAGTTATGGCCCTTAATTAGTGAATTTTTGCCTGTTTTCAGCACATTAGTGTATAAAATATCAATATTTGGTATGTGAGACTTTCTTAACAATGTCTTGAATGAGTTGAAAAATTGGTATGGTTCGCCCATACTGAGCGGAGTTATGACCCTTAATTTGTTAACTCTTGCCTGTTTTCAGCTCGTACAATAACTTGAACAAATATTAGTGGATTTGGTCAATATTGGTATGTGAGACTTTATTAACAATGACATGCTTGAGTTTGAAAACCAGTGCAGCCTGGCCATACTGAGTGGAGTTACTTGTATGGTCCTTAATTGGTTAATTTCTGCATGTTTTCAGCTTGTTAGCATTATATTTTGAACAAATATCAATGAATTTGGTCATTTTGGTATGTGAGAATTTCCTAACAATGTCATGAATGGGTTGGAAAACTGGTACAGTTCGGCTGTACTGGGTGGAGTTATGGCCCTTAATTAATTTTGCCTGTTTTCTACTCATTTGCGCCTTAACTTGAACACATATCAATGGATTTGGTCAATATTTGGTATATGAGACATTCTAAACAATGTGGTAAATGAGCTTGAAAGCTTGTACGGTTCGGCCATAAGGAGTGAAGTTATGGCGCTTAATTAGTTAGCGTTTGCCTGTTTTCAGTTCGTTAGTCTGATAACTTGAACATATATCAATGGATTTGTTTTTCTTATAATGACAAGCTTTACAAGTGTGAAAAAACAACCCCCACCCCACATCAGCGATGCGTAATCTATTTTTCATAGGGTTACTTTCATTTAATGGCACTTTTTCCTTCAAATAATAATAATAAACAAATCTTTTATCATTTTGGAAAATATCTGTAAGTTCTCACCACCCCATTAATTTTTTCAATTGGTACATTTTTGTCTGGGTTTGAGTCTAAATAAATTGATTTGTTCTTGTTAGTAATCAGATACTTTCTTATGAGACTAGATTTGTTACTTGGACTTACGTGACACACACAGTCTGTGATACAAATGGAGTTCAGTAGTAGCCTAACCTATTTGGAGTAAGGAATGTGGTAATAAAACAAGAAGTTTTATGATCACTACTAGGGTAAAGTCAGGTACCTTCGGACACCCTACCTCGTTTGCAGTTATGGCCAATAACTCATGGTATGTATGATAGAAAATGACCTCCGGTGTACTTGATCTGTGCATGTAGAACGTTTTCTCACCAATAGTTCAGCGATATGAGTTCGGGAAACGATCACACCACCAATCAGAAGCGTTCAAGGTGAAGGGCTGGTGCCCTCGGACGAGATCGGGTACATTCGGACGCCTGGTTGGGTACATTCGGACATATGAAATTAATACACTAACGGGTATCTTTATTGACATTTTTGAATCTACATATCTTTGTTTGCCTGTTTGATTATATACATTCGATAAACTAACTTATCTTTGAATATTTATTTCCTGTTTTGTTTCCGCGTAAATCTTTGAAATCTCTGTGGCTAGTTATATATGTTGCACTACCGACAAGTCAAATTCAAGTAATTGAATTCGGATCGACGATGATGCGATGTGTATGGGGCTCGTTATAAATGCTGCACTACCGACTCGTCAATTCGAGATGGTGGTCGACGGTGCTCCGATGTATATGTTTATAACCATTAAACTCAAATTGACGAACTTAATAAGAAGCTTTTTGTTAGCCAGACGAATCTATTTACCAAATTTGAATTGGACCTGTGTTTGTTATAGACATTGATGGTAGTGCATCGTCTGTAACCAACACGGATCCAATTCAAATTTGGAAATTGTTTTCTCCCTTGGTTATAGAACAATATGTAAGCCTTTACGTTGCAAACGTTTTTTTTTGTCTGATGTCAAAAGTTGGTAGCAAAATTTACACCTTAGGCACCCAACCAGCGGGGTGTGTGAAGTAGCAAGAGGAGGTTAAAGTATATTTCCTTTGTTATTTTCAGAGACAGACATTGGCGCATATCATATGTTTCTATTGTTGGTCGTTGGAAAATGAGTCTATATTTTATTCCCGAAATTGGCACTGATTTGGTCCCTTTTTCATAAATTCATAAATATATAGCTCGTATACGCGAATGGTAAATAAGTTATTCGATTTGGGTGTGTGTGTGTGGGGGGGGGGGGGGGGGGTGGGGGGTAATAAAATAACGCATAACTTCTGTTTAATTTACGGATGAGCTAAGTACATGCCTATGTTGAACTTTGGGTTGTGACATAGCACGGTTGGACATAACCTGTGAAAGGATTGGTGTGCAGACCCCCCCCCCCCCCCCCCCCCCCCACTTACTCCCTGTGGGCACCAATATATATAGGTCCCTCCTACAAGCAGTGTTGGAGCTAGGTGGGTGTCTAGAGGGCCTATTTGAACTATTTTCACCCATCTATCACATGGTACACCCAGATGAGGTAAAAACACTAATGCAGTGTTTGGTATTTGGGACCATTCATTCCTGGAACAGATAATTTGGTACAGTTGAAAGCAAATTGTGACCCAGATTCACACTCAGAGCACTAGATTTTTTCAAAATTTTCTCAGGGAGGGCCAGCTCCTAAACTCCCACTCTTGGGAAGGGCTCAGGGACCGGACCCAAATCAACCACTCTTTCAGCCCTCTGGGCATACATGTGGCTTGTAATGCCATGCCTCACCTGTATTTTGCCCCCACCCCGCCCCCCCCCCCCTCAATTTGAGAATCATAAATCTGGTACTGACTACAAGAGATACCACTGCACTTTGTTTAGACATTCCAGTCCCATGCCATCATGCGGACGGGTAATGTCTCCCTTATTAATCCAGACCAGGCTTGACCAAACCAACGTACCGTTTTATAGACTTCCCAGAGAAATAACCAAAGTCCCTGTCCGAATGTACTTGGTACTGCTACAGCAAACCCCTATGCGGGTATCTTCAGACACTTTTATTTTCATTCATTTTCACCATTTTATTATTCAAATATAAAAAACACGAAAATGACAGATAAAGCCAACTGATATCATGAGGATACAATTTTGTTTGAAGTACATGTAAGCCCAAAATAATGCGAAATTCCACGTTGATGTCATACTGTGGATTTGATCAATCATATCTACTGTTGTTTTTAACAGTGTTTACAGACAATTTTGACCAATGAATGGCAATAATATATTTTAATAATAAATGTCGTTTTCGTTGATCGTTCATTGTCTATTGATTCTGACAACTGGGTTCTTTTAAACTGTCCGAAGGTACCCAACTGTCCGATCGTACCCGACTTTACCCTATATATCTGTTTTTATCCACAAATAAATTTCCAAGAAGACTATATTTTTTAGCTCACCAAAGGGAGCTTAACTTATCACTTGCCATCCGTTGTCATCCGTCGTCCGTCGTGAACTTTACATTATCGACTACTCCTCACAAACTGCTGGATCAAATTGAACCAAATTTGGTGTGCTTGTTCCCCATCATATGTCAATTCAAACTTGTACAAATAAACTTGCCGCACCCACAGGGGTCACCACAAGGGGCATAACTCTGATAGCACCCATGAATTTCTTTCCAAAATTCAAAAAAATCTTCTTCTTCAGATCCACCAGGCAGAATTCTTTCCTATTTGGTATACATCATCTCTAGGGGGGCAGATTCAAGTTCGTTCAAATCGGCCCCCTGGATTCATATTTGGGCTCACTATAGAAGCCTGAATTTGAACTTAGTGCATTTCAGGCAAATTTCTTGAAAAATATTCTTCTCCAGATCCAGCATGCAGAATCTTTTGATATTTGGTATGCAACATTGTGGGGTAGATCTGATTCAAGTTTGTACAAATCGGCCCCCTGGATTCATATTTGGTCTCAGTATAGGAGCCCGAATTCAAACTTAGTGCATTTCAGGCAAATTTCTTAAAAACTCTTCTTCTCCAGATCCAGCTGGCAGAATCTTTTGATATTTGGTATGCAACATTGTGGGGTACATCTGATTCAAGTTTGTTCAAATCGGCCTCCTGGGTTCATATTTGGGCTCAGTATAGGAGCCCAAATTTGAACTTAGTGCATTTCAGGCAAATTTCTTTAAAAATCTTCTTCTCAAGATCCAGCAGGCAGAATCTTTTGATATTTGGTATGCAGCATGCTTAGGGGGGTGAGATTCAAGTTTGTTCAAGCCAAGTCCTTGGGTTCATATTTGGGCTCACTGCAGTAGCCCGAATTATAACTTAGTTCAAAATGAGGAATTTTCTTTAAAAATCTTCTTCTTCAGATTTAGCAGTCGGAATGTTTTGATATTTGGCATGCAGCATCCTTAGGGGGTGAGATTCAAGTTTGTTCAAGCCAAGTCCCTGAGTTCATATTTGGGCTCACTGTGCGAGCACGAATGATAACTTAGTTTAAAATGAGGAATTTTCTTTAAAAATCTTCTTCTTCAGATCCAGCAGATGAATGCTGCTTTTGATATTTGGTACGCAGCATCCTTAGGGGGTAAGATTCAAGTTTGTTCAAGCCATGTCCCTAGTTCCATAAAATTTGTCTCTCATGACTTCATTCCTTTGTAGTGTTGATGAACCATGTCTAACTGAATGTGACCCCAAATACTTCTTTGAACCACTTTGGCCAGTGAGCGATTAAGGCTCCTTGGAGCCTCTTGTTTAACTATAATCCTGACTGGTGAATATTCCAACTATACTCTTGCCTTCATCAAATGTTTGCCTTGATGATGTAGTTGGAACATTTTACCAGTCAGCACTTGAGTTATCACAGTCAGGGCAAATCAAGTTTTTAGTCAGTCATTTTCTCGACAGCCCTGCCCACTCACTGCCGTGGAGGCCAATCAGTTTTATGCATGATACCCACATGTACCCCTGTATGAAGCCTGTTCTCTTTGCATATCTTTATGCACAGTGTTTTTCATGATTTTAACAAACTTTGCTCTTAAGCCTATTTCCTTGAGCTTCCACCAAGCTTTTTCCATCTGTACTCTACTATATGTCTTTTTTAACAGCTGGAAACGCTTTTGATGTCATCCTCCTGTGTTTGTGTTACAAACTGAGCATTTATTCTTTAACTGGGTTGAGTGCTAGAAGCCGCTATCATGGCTCTATTGAAAAGTGCTGGAAGCCACTTTAGTGGCCTTTCAATGTATGCATTAGCTTGATGTTTGCTCAGCAGTAGAAGAAAATATTTTTATATACAACTATTTGTGTACAATTCATTGGAGAGTGCCTATTGGCACTCTCCAATAAATTTTAACAAAACAATTATGAACAAAATCCTTGCTAAAACAAGGCTGCTCTTTATGGTAGTGTGGTGTCTGAAAAAAATAGATATGTTTCAAATGAATGTAGGACCTTTCAACAATAACATAGCACTCAACCAGATATCATGGAACTTTGTCAAACAAGATATACTACAGTAAATGTATGTATCGGATGTACTAACGCCAATAGGTCTATACACATGGTGGGGAATATGGTCCAACACCATAAATTTTCCAACCAAAATTTGCAATGAAAAGCAGAGGCAGGTATTATTAGATGTATAACCCCCAATAAAAAGGACGTTAAGTGTATTAAAACTACGTTTTAAAGTACTAAATGTACCTCTGAATGTGTGAAAGGTGATTATAAAAGGAAGCTTACGCAATAATAAATATACAGAAGGAAGATTAAGTATTGTTTGTTTTATTGTAGACTATTTTCAAGACAAAATAGATCATTTCGCCATCGACACTGATCGACACGCCATTTTGTGCAAGGGAAATATCATACTTGCTCGACGGAGGTGTAGCTAATTTTAGATGTTTCTGTTCAGTACGAGGGTATTTAACAGAAATTTTTTTTTGGAGAGAAACCATTTATAATTTGAAAATAGTCTACAATAAAACAAACAATACTTAATCTTCGTTTTATATTGCGCATTTGCGCATGCTTTGTTAAATTGTCACTTCACACCTACTTTAAAACAGTTTTTATACGTTTACCGTCCTTTTCACCGACAAAAACTTGTGTTCAAGCTTCTTTTTTTTTAAACGGGGGTTTATATTTGATTTTCAGTTAGCGTTTCGCCAAACACATGCCGAGGTGATAATAAATATTAAAACCAACCATACATCAGTGGATACTAGTTCTAGATTCCCACCTCAGTTATACCCACATGAGCCTATTAAGACTAGGGCCCCTTGCTCACTCCACCAATCCCTATGTGTGAGCTCACAGTGGTGGGTCCGGAGGGGGGGGGGGCTGAGGGGCCCCCAATGCAAACCGTAACTTACTGTTTTTAACCCACACGTTTCCGCAGGAGGCACCAGAATCGATCTCAGAGCTTCAGAATTTGAAGAAAAAATATCCGGGAAAGGGCCCACAACCGTGGGAGGGAATACGCCCAATTCCATAGTTTAAGCCACTAAAATATGCCAGCGTTATGTCAATCTTGTCCCTCCCCCCCCCCCCTCACCATTTCGAAAATGTGGGAAATGGATTATATATCTAGCGGGGCGTAGCCAGGATTCTGTAATGGGGGGAGGGGGGGGGGGTAATCATGATATTTGGAAGGTCATTGTTCGGGGAAAGTGTTCAGGAAAGCTTAAACTGGACTTTAATGACTTATCCCCAAGATATTTTAAGATCTTTAGATTATTATCATTATGTGGGTGTACAATATGCTACATGTATCCGAGTCTTGCTCCGCTTTCTAAGGGTAGATCACGGTTTGTCCCCGACTCGCCGTGATGCGTCCTCGGAATCCAAAGCGAGAGTTTGATGCATGTTTGTCGATCCAAATAATGGCTATAATCTTTATTTATCACTAAAATACTCATCAGACGTGGATACCATTTTACACACGATTAAAATAGGCGCTTGCCATCCTCTTAAACCTAAATTTCGCTGTTTTCCTCAGCGACATTCTTCCTCAGATAGATAGCTAATTGATTTCACACCTTTGTCGCATCTTGTCGACAGCTTCAAGCAGGCAACTACTTAACGAACACAAGAATTTCGCGCCGTCGTACATTTTATAAACCTTATTAATCGTCAAAATACTCATCAGAAGTGAATAAAATTTTACAAACGAATAATATATACCCACATATACCTGCATATGCACCCTCAATCATTTTTAACTTGTATTTCCTATTATTTTCTCTTCTGTTCGTTTATGTTCGTTTGTGTTCGTTAAATAGTATGACCCGAATTAACAAGCAATAGATTTGGAATGCTTCCAATTACTTGATGCCCAATCTTGGAGTGCAAGTTCAAGATAGCCTAAAGCGTCAGTGTGTGTCAGAGAAAAGCAGTAGGGATTGTGTTAAGATGCCAGTTTCAATGTAATCGTACATGTGTATGTGCTTACTGGGCAGGGAATATAGAGAAGAGAATTAACATGTACAGGGATTGGACACTAGCCCAGTCTTCGATTCTGGTCGCCATGCTGGCTTACCAAGCAACTTAAAAAAAACAACAAAGATCTTTGTGAACATAATTTATTGAACAGAGTTTATCATCGTGTCGAGTAATATCAAAATAACAAACAACAGAAAAAAAAACATAATTTTGTACAAAATAATCTTATAAAACGTTGACCGTTGTAAACAACTAATGACCAACCCAGTTGTAACGCCCAAACCGGCCAGCGCTATATACGAAAATCGGCATTCAATTATTTACGTAGTTTATTCAAGCTAATTCCAGACAGAAACTGGCTGCCAATCCCCAACTGTGGAAAGGGAACACTTCCTCCTACACCTACACCCACCCAAGGGCCACTTGCATCAATAATGCCTGCAGTATCACTTTTCGAGCAAAATCTTCCAGCCCCCTCCAAAAAATTTGGCCCGAACACCTATGAAAATATTATTTATTTATTGGTGTTTAACATCATTGTCAGCATCTGGGCTATATTATGACACAACAGATCGTCGTCGAGCTAATCTCGGGTGGAGTCATCAAAACCAGCAATTCAAATGCTGATTTACACTGTTTATTTAACTTTATATGGGCCCTTTTATGATGTGGTCGCCGTGGGGCCTCCTTAATCTCCGGTTCAGATTAACACTGAATGACACTGACCACTAAACCATGGCATTCTCTAAATACAATATCAACGGTGGCCCCAGTGGCAGAGCGAGGATCCCCAATCGAATTCCTGGGTGAGGGTTAAAAACAATAAGTGACAGTTTGCATTTGGGAGCCCCACCCCCACCCCGTCCCACCACTGGGAAGAAGGTTAAGTTGCTAGACTCTGGGGGAGATCGATCCTGGTGCCCCCTTGAGAAAGGCAGGGGTTAAAAACAGTATGTGACAGTTTTCATTTTTTTTTAGGGGGGGGGGGGGGGGGGGCAAACCCCACAACGACCTTCCAACTACCATGATTGTCCCCCCCCCAAAAGGCTTACCCCCCCCCCCCCCCACCACCATTATAGAATCCTGGCTACGCCCCTACTAGATAAAAAAATCCATTTCATATTTTCGAAACGGGGTGGGGGGGGGGGGAATAGATCGATATAATGCTTGAACTATGGATTTGTGCGTATTCCCTCCCACGATTATGAGCGCTTCCCAGGATATCTTTTTCTTCAAATTCTGAATCTCTGATATCGATTCTGGTGCCTCCTGGCGAACATGTAGGTTAAAAAAAAGTTAATTATGGTTTGCATTTGGGGGCCCTCAGCCAACCCCCCCCCCCCCCCCGGGGGGGGGGCACCACTGGGAGCTCACACATAGGGATTGGTGGAGTGAGAACAAGGCGCTCCAGTCTTAATCGGCGCCTGTGAGTATCATTGGGGTAGGACATTCAGGAATCTAGAACTAGTATCCACTGATGTGTGGTTGGTTTTAATATTTATTATGGTGTCGGGACAACTCGTACCAGTCAAGTCGTACCCACTTGAGAAGATGAGTGTTTGCTTTCAATGGGTGTGCATAAAGGCAAAAACTTTCCATTTTTAGCATTTATCTGAGCAGAACAGTCTGAACAGATTTCGCCGAAAGTCAATTTCGCCGGTATGAACATTTCATCAAGAGAACAATTCGAAGGAAACAGGAAATATTTAAATTATATATCAATACAGTGGTGTAGATACGGGAGACGACCCTCCCCCCCCCCACTCCCACCCCCCTCCCCAAAATCGGGTAATCTTTGGCTCTTCGTTAAACTTTTGAGGGCTTTTCTGCGTAATATTTTGTTGTACTGGTAGTCATACCCAGCAGTTCACGTGTTGCAGGGTTAACGCGATGTCGGATGCGATCGTGGCCCATCAGAAGTCCTTTCCTGGTCAATTTACATCTATATAGACCTGTGCCAATTTTTGTTTCGATCGGTCGAGGCACGAGAGTCAGGTGCCTGGAGAAAGAGAGAGGAGAGAGAGAGAGAGAGATTCACTTTTATTCATATTTATAGTCTAATTGCAAACCTTACAAAAATGCTAATTATCATTTAATTTTTAGCTCAACTTTGGCGAAGCCAAATTTGAGCTTTTGTCATGTCATGGCCCGTCGTCCGTCTGTCCGTCTGTCCGTACGTCAACAATTTGATACGGCTCTGGCTAGAGGCCGTATTTATGAACCGATCTTTACGAAACTTCTTGAGTACCTTTGTTATGACCGTGGGGCGAGAACGAGTGTTTTTGGGTGCGGTCCGAAATTCAATATGGCTGCCAGCCGCCATTTTGTACCGATGATGCAGAAATCTGTTTTTTGTACAGAACTTCCATATGAAAGCTCTGATTTGAATATTTTTTTGTATGAATGTTTAGTACCATGGGATACATCACATATAATACGGGTTTTTTTCTCGTGTGTAAATTGTGCAAATTAGACTAATTTTGATGTTTTTTGGTGTTACTTTCAGCACTGTAAGTGCAAATGCCAATACTACTCGGCCTAGAGGCCGTATTTATGAACCGATCTTTACGAAACTTCTTGGGTACCTTTGGTATCACCGTGGGACGAGAACGAGTGTTTTGGGGTCCGGTCCGAAATTCAAGATGGCCGATGGCAGCCATTTTGTACAAAATTAGGTGCAATCAGATTTTTGCACAGAACTTCCATATGAAAGCGCTGATTTGAATAATTTTTTGTGTGAATGTTTAGTACCATGGGATACATCACATATAATACGGGTTTTTTTCTCATGCAAATTAGATGAACTTTGATTTATTCAGTGCTACTAATACACTGTAAGTGCACATGTCAATATGGCTCGGGCTAGAGGCTGTATTTATGAACCGATCTTCACAAAACTTCTTGGGTACCTTTGTTATCACCTTGGGACGAGAACGAGTGTTTCTGGGTGCGGTCCAAAATTCGAGAGGGCTGCCAGTGGCCATTTTGTACCGAAATTAGGTCCAATCAGTTTTTTGTCACAACTTCTACACAGCTCATATTTGTGAACTAATCTTCACGAAACTTCTTGGGTACCTTTGTTTTCACCTTGGGACAGGAATGAGTGTGTTTTGGGGTGCCTTTGTTATCACTGTGCTATGAGAACAAATATTTTGGGGTTCAGGCAGACCCACTCTGGGACTCAAAGATTTCTTTTCTAGTTTAGCATCTGACTGTCACCCACCTTTACAATACTTACCTATACATTTCTTACAGGCAACGGTCAGTATTTATGTACAGACCGTTACAATACTTTATATGTACCTTTGTTATCAGGTCATTACCTAGATGTTTGTCATTGCTGTGTCACATACTATACATGTACATGTCTTTGTCTTGACAAGTTGAGCTACAGTGTCATTGACACTTTCATTTTTAGCTCAACTTGACAAAGTCAAGTTGAGGTATTGCCGTCACTTCTCGTCCGTCGGCGTACGTACATACGTACGTCCGCGCATACGTACTTACATCCACAACTTCCTTTGTCACACTGCACAGGTCGCATTTGTGACCAGATCGCTTTGAAACTTGGTATGCATGTTTGGGGTGACCTCTAAATGGGAGCTATCGATTTTCTCCCATTCCGTCAAAATATATTGCCGCTGCCAACGGCCTTTGAACTTAGTTTAGTCAGGCCTCAATATTTCCCTTTGGCACACCCTACAGGGCGCATTTATAATCGGGTTTCTTTGAAACTTGGCATGCTTCTTTGGAGTAACCAGTAGGTGGGATCTATTGATTCTCTTCCATTTCCGTCAAAAGATGTTGCCGTTGCCAACGAGCTTTGAACTTAGTTTAGTCAGGCATCAGTATAATTCTTCGGCAAACCCTGCAGGACACATTTATGATCAGATCGGTTTGAAACTTGGTATGCTTGTTTGGGGGTTACCTTTAGATGGGAGTTATCGATTATCTTCCATTTCCGTCAAAATATGTTGCCGCAGGTAATGACCTTTGACGAACTTAGTGCACTTATGCATCAGTATTTCCCTTTGGCACACCCTGCAGGGTACATTTATGATCGGATCAGTTTGAAACTTGGTATTCTTGTTTGGGGTGACCTCTAAATGGGAGCTATCGATTTTCTTCCATTCCGTCAAAACATACTTCCGCTGGCAACGGCCTTTGAACTTACTTTAGTCGGACCTCAATATTTCTCTTTGGCACACCCTACAGAGCACATTTATGATCAGATCGGTTTGAGAAACTTGGTATGCTTGTTTGGGGTTACCTTTAGATGGGAGCTGTTGATTATCTTCCATTCCCGTCAAAAGATATTGCCGTTGGCAACAACCTTCAATGAACTTAGTGCACTTATGCATCAATATTTCACTTTGGCACTCCCAGCAGGGCACATTTATAATCGGATCAATTTGAAACTTGGTACGCTTGTTTGGAGAGACATCTAGATGTGAACTCTCAATTTTCTTTCATTTCCGGCAAAAGATGACCTTTGAACCTAGTTTAGTCAGGCATCAATATATTCCTTTGGCACACCCTACAGGGCACATTTATGATCAGATCGGTTTGAAACTTGTTGTGCTTATTTGGGATTACCTCTAGATGAGGGCTATCGATTATCTTCCATTTCCATCAAAAAATGCTGCCGCTGGCAACTACCTTAAATGAACTTAGTGCAGTTATGCTTCAATATTTCCCTTTGGCACACCGTACAGGGCACATTTATGATCGGGTTACTTTGAAACTTGGTATGCTTGTTCAGGTTGACCTCTAGATGGGAACTGTCAATTTTCTTCCCTTTCCGTCAAAAATAGTTGCCGTTGGCAACGACAGCTGAGTTTAGTAAGTCAGTCATCAGTATATTCCTTTGGCATGCCCTACAGGGCAAATTTATGATAGGACCGCTTGAAACTTGGTATTGGTATGCATGTTATGGGTGGCTAATGGATGTTAGCTGTTGATTTCTTTTCATTTCCATAAAAAATTACTGTTGTTAGCACCAGCCTTTGGACATAGTGCATTCTGTAGCAACTTATCTCTTTTGCACTCTCTACAGGGTATATTTATGAATTTCCATAAAAAAAAGATGAAAAAGACTATTGCCACCAGCCAGGATCGTCAAACTTGTGCATTAACATCTTCCTTTGGCATGCCTCAGAGAGCGCATTCATCATTGAGTTGTTTTGAAACTTCATATACTTATTCGGGGTGACAAGAGATAGGAGCGATCGATTTTCTTTTCATTTCTATCAAAAACTGTGGCTATCGGCAACAATCTTTGAATCTATTGCATTTGTGCATTTATATTCTTTTTTGACATGACCCACAGAGCACATATATCGCAGGATTGTTTTTGGACCCTGCTTGCTCATTAGGCGAAACCTCTACATGCAGGTTCATTTCTGTGAAAAACGTTGCCGTTTACAATGACGTCCGAACTTTCTGCATCTGTGTATCAACATTCTTCATTTAGCCAGCCTTACAAGTTACAGTTTACATTTAAAACGCATGAATTGCTCTGACATTGGCACACACAGTGATGTTATGTTGAAGTTTCACCAAATAACATTAGAACCAATGATCTTCAAATTTACCATTTTAGGTTTGTCAAGTTGAGCTACAGTGTCACTGACACTTTCATTAAGGTCCTTGACGCCAAAAACGTCACCCTAAATTCGGCCATAACTTGGGGGAATTCCGTATGTCGATACCGAATTTTTAGATATGGTTTCTCTGCCGGAACCCCGGGAAGTGAAGCAGTGCCTGTTTACTGCGGTAAACATGCTCTGTTTTACTGGTAAAATAGGACCCAGTCACCAATGCTTGGGAGGTACACACCCTCTCTAAACTGGGCAACATGGCTTATAAACGCTCACCCCTGGACTTGAGTTGATACTCATATTGTGGTCATGGTTAGCCATTGTGCAAAAATATGTGACAAATACCAATAAATAGTAATAATAAAAGATATGTTTTTTGTTGCTGATGATATATCCAAAATTTGAAAGAGGGAGGTTTGAAACAACAGGCATTGGTATTAAAAGATTGAGAAAAAACGTTTAAACTGAAGTTGTTTTGGATAAAGGTTGATATTTAAAAAATGGCGTTCTCTAGATCTCCATAGCGTGAATACGGTCACGAAGTTTCCTAGCTGGAGATATTGTTTGTAACGAGGGAGTTTTGTGTGTCGCCATTTTCGTCTTTTAGGTTTTTAAGGCCAAAAATGCTAAAACTTCAATTGACGTAAAAACGTCAAAGACGGGGAAAAATCAGAAAACTAAAAAAACCAGCTAGCTCCTAATTTTAGAGCTTTACGGCATGGTGACACTTCACGAGAATCAGACAGCTTTTAATTTTTAATGATGTTGGCATCAATAACGTCACCCTAATGTCGGCCATAATTATTGGGAATTCCCCAGGTCGGTACCGAATTTTTATACATGGTTTTAGTTGGAGATGATATATCCAATATTTGAAAGAGAGGGATTTGATATAGGCGTTGATATTAAAAGATGGAGAAAAAACGTTAAAAAGCGACGTTGTTTTGGATAAAGGTTCAACTTTGAAAAATTAAAAATGGCGTGCACATGATCTCCGTAGCGTAAATAAAGTTTATGAAGTTTCATAGCTGTAGACATTGGAACGAGGGACTTATGCGTGCCGCCATTTTGGCGTGTTTTCTTTTGGTGGGGGGTCGTGGGGTGGGGCGGGGCGGGGGAGAGTTGAAAGATAAAAAGTGCTAAAACTTCAACTGACGTAAAAAAGGTCAAAAATGGGGGTAAGTCGAAAAACAAACCAAAAAAAAAACGCTATCTCCTATTTTTGTGCTCTACAGCATACTAAAATTTCATAAGAATCCGAGGTAATTTAATTGTTCATGACGTTGATGTCAGTAACGTCACCCTTGAATTCGGCCATAACAATTGGGAATTTCCTGTTGGGAACAAGATGTGTTTTTCTGTTGGAGCTGAGATATGCAAAGTTTGAAAAGTGTGAGGGTTGACACAGGCGCTGATATTCAAAGAGTAAGAAAACGTTAAAACTAGGTGAGCCTGAATCCAATTTGGTTCAAGTCCCCCTGACCCAGTCGGTCTGAGCCCAGTCCTGGGGTAGTTGTATTTGGTTCGACTTGATTATTTTATAGCATTTTAGTGGGGTTTTTTGTCGACTATCACAGATGTCATTTAATTTAGATATTAGTTTGCTGTCCTTCAGGCGATCGCCATTTTTGGCGGCTAGTGTAGACAGGCGTCTTTTATAGTTGGAATGCCAGCCCACTCATGGAGTAGTTTATTGGGATGTTCCAGGAGACGCGTAGGGCAACCCTTAACGCGTGGTTCTGGTCTGTTTGGAAGTTTGGAGTCCTAATTAAAACCCATCCCTGGTAGTGGTAGTACCTTTCGCGGAGCTGCCCACACTGGTCCACACCAGAGGGAGGGAACAAGAACAAGACTACCGAATCCAAGAACACCACAACAGGAGACAAGAAAACGAAAAAGATGCACAGGACACCATCAGAAAAATGTCGGGACGCCAGGGGTATGGAGTCATGGCTCGTGATGAGGGGCAAAGAAAGAGAAACAGGAGGAGGCGAGGGAAACTGACATTAAATCATCTTCACCACCAACCCCATCCACAACTAGCCACACTTCCCCAAGAAAATCGGAAGGTCGGAGGGTGAGATTGAGATGACTGTCACCAACCTGACCCTGTCTCTCCAATCAAATTTGACCAATCGAACAAAGAATCAATTATGTTCCCGACATCAGTATCCAACAGCCAGAATCCAGTGGAAAGACCACCACACCACCTGGAGTCACTTTGGGATTTTATACATTGGCTGGACATCGTCTGCATCTCAATATGGCGAAGTGAAACAGGGCTTCGCGGACGCCATTGAAGAATACATGGAATTCATCCACGACAACGCTGGCCATCCTCAAGATGCGATCTACATCATCACAACTGAACTCAGCTATAAAAAACAGAGGCCTACAAAATTCTTTGTAGCAATCAAGATTTCCGGAAATGGATGCAAGAGAGACACACAACTACTACGATTTCTATCGCAGCCACCTCCTCGAAAAAGAACCAGAAGCGCCGCTAATTAACACGACACTCTCCTCCTTTACCACGCTCAGACTGCTGCAGAAAAATAATTATACAGTTAAAGAGCCCAAAGGGGCGTGCCCCACAGTGTCCCTGCTGTCCTTCTGCACGAAAACACCATTTGGTTTGGTTTTTATTTTGCCCTTCTTTCCAACTCCAAGGGTGATCTGACACTCTGGGGAGGCGATCCACCATTTGCCTTTCGTCTTTTCACTGCTATTTAACTTCCGCCAGGAACCAATATGGAACACAAAGCAGGACTGTTAGCCCTTATCCGAACCAGCGAAGTTCGGGCTGATTCAACCCTGCCGGGGTGTTTTGAAGGATAGAAGAATAATTAGTCTGAATACTCAATACCAGAGGACCAACCTTTTCCGCGATCCTTCTTCTTCCGCTTAGGGCAGACTCTCTTGGTCTATCTCCAAAAATTAAAACTTTACTATCAAAAGGGTCGAAAGGACCTAACTTATAATAGTTCCGTCCGCGCGAGCTTTCGGAGCACGCAAATCATACCCATCGGTAATTCGCGTTACACAGGACTTTGTCTGGTCCGATACGGGCTAAGGTGTGTGCAGAAAATAGAAGTGTAACCGCATTTGTGAAAACTTTTTTACTGCAAATGTAATAAAAAATGAAACTGCATTTGTAAAAAACGTTTTTACTGCATATGTGAAAACAACTCGAACATGAGGATTTGATCTTGCGATTTTCAAATTTATAAAGATATCATTATTGGCACGGAGTTTCACCATTCTTATTTTGGGCATGGTAACTGAACAATTCAGATGCAGTACGATCTCGACATCTCGTCGTTGTTCTCCGGGGCCATTGATAGGAGGGGTGGAGCCAGTGTGATAAAATCGGGTGCCCGGGGTTTTTGGGGACCCGGTCCCTGGGTTCAAGTTCACCTTTAACAAGGGCCCACAAATACGTTTCTGTCTGTCATGTTTGTGGCAATTTAGTAGGCAATTGTATGTTGCGCAAATTGCGGGCCCCACGCGAGAAGAAGTGACCATATTTTGAAAGTAAAGTTTAAGTTTTCCCGGACCCCCACCGACGAGATGGGTACACCCCCACTCCACTTCGCCCAAAATTGTCGTTTTGCGGTTTGTATGATCCCAACGAACATACCGCATAACTACAACGTTGTAGTTACGTTGTGTGTTTAAAGGGATGCGTCCAGAATCATAGGGCCCTGTTTTCAAAGCTAACACCGGGGCCCGAGATCTGTCTGTCTGTCTGCATGCCTCTCTCTCTCTCTCTCTCTCTCTCTCTCTCTCTCTCTCTCTCTCTCTCTCTCTCTCTGTCTGCCGTCTCCCTGACCCTCTCTGTCATCTATCCATCGCTCTATCCCACACCCATCTCGCGCTCCTCTCACTCACTGCCCTCTCTCCACATCCTCCCTCTGTTTCACTCCTTCATGCTCCTCCATGACAATGTTTGAGTTTTGGGGCCGAGTTCTCCAAAATCAGTTTGGACATACATGTAGTAGTCCCACTATCCGCGAGTCTATCATATTCTACCATATGCCTTGCAGCATGTTCATCATAGCAGTGGGTGGGTACAATGTGTGAAGCTCTCCCTGGTTGTGCAGGAGCCTCGGAACCAAATGGGCGCGCAGGGGGAATGGGAGGGGGGGGGGGGGGGCTTGGTCACCTACTTTTTCTTCCGTCCATGTTTGCAAAAATGCCGTTACATGTGCAAAAAGAAAGAGAACAGAGAAAAAACTTATGGCACATTCAGACCGACGTCTGCCTTGGCCCTGCACTCCGGATTCCATCCACGAATCACGAATGTCTTTGTCAACATCTAGGCTATATCATGACAACATAAGTATAAAGTAAAGTTTTGCCAATCGTTTATGCTTATGTTGCCCACTTACCGGGGATTGCACCCCAGCGGTGTTGGTTTCCGGGTCATATTTTATCAATGGAGGAAAACAAATCTACCTCGGTAGACACTCAGACCTTCACTTCCCGGGCGTCCCACGGGGGAGTAGTTGTAGTAGTAGTAGTAGTAGTCGTGGTCACAGTGGTGGCGGTAGTAGCGCAGATGTTGGCAGTAGTTGGCAGTAGTTGGCGTAGTACTACTGCCAGTAGTAATAGTAGTAGTTGTTGTAGAAGTGCAATGGCCACCACAGTAGCAGGAGGAGAAAGGTGGCGGAGGAGAAACACTGGTTTTTGATGGCCCACGCAATCAGATTTGTGTCCATGGACAAGACATGTATTGCCATTTTGGAGCCCGTTGAAGACATCGTTGAAAAGAAAGCCAGAATGAATAAAGCTGAATCAGTCGAGAAACAATCTTGCACAGGTGCCAATCCTTTCAATTCTAACACCGCGCCCTAACATATTTAAATAACAACAATTATATAATAAGCGTAAATTACTGGGTTGAAATGCAGCAAGTCAGGGCTATGACAGATGGTTCTCGCACATGGCACTTTTCTTTGTTCTATCTTTCCTTTCCAATCAGGTTTCAGAAGTCATCTGGTCAAGTACAGCCATCATCACCATCTTTGCTCAGTGGGAATAGCCATTAGTTTTAACCTCAAATGTGACCTGAAGGCATAACCAATAATCAGGGCTGGTGGACGCAAGTCAGGGCAAGTGGAGCGAGTGATGCTAGAAGGGCATTGTTGTAGCCAACGACATTTTTTATTCAAGGAAGGTGATTTTGCAAACAGACAGAACATCACTATTTTGGGCTTAAATACAGTGGTCCAAACGAGTAAAAGGAACATCTTACTCGCAATGGATCGCTATCTTCAAGCTCAAACAGTGATGTTCTGTTTGTTGTCGCTCTTCATTGAATAAAATGTATACCTTTGTCAGTATTTTTGTATTTTGTGAATACCACTAAGCGTGGTTCTAATCAGGGGTGGCGCCAGAAAATCCGTACACTCTCCAACAGGGGAGGTTGAGTGGACGTGAGACCCATCGCGCCGACCATAGCTCGACACGGTGAGAAAAACTCTGAAAATAAGCCAATGGAAACGCAACTAACTCGCTTCGAGAAAACAGAATTATTGTCATGAACTCTTGAAATGGAGGCATTTCTGTCCAACAATTTTCTAAAACTGTCACTTTTCTGTATGTTATTCAATGCAAAACTGAACATGCACAATGCAAATTTCCACTTTTTAGGGTGATCTGAGAGACACACACGGCAGATCTGCGGGATCCGCACATGAGATGGTCTCCTCGACCACCTGGCCATATTTCCCGACAGGAGATGGGGGTAGGAGTGGGGCGAGACCTTCCTGAAGGGGGGGGGGGGCTCGGCTGTAGCCTCCTGACACCAACCCCACCACCAACACACCCCACTCCATTGGAGCAACCCCTGGTTCCAATCGAAAACAAACCTGACAATTAGCCTCCTTTAAAGTAACTTTTTACACCTGGGCTCTATATAATCAAGCACTTCGACATTGTTCTCATGCATGGACATGTAAGGACACCTTCGCCTCCTTGCCATCGCTCACCCAATTGGTTGAGAATCATTGGAAATCCCCCTCCCCACCCCACCCCAACTATGTTCCAAACTCCTGCCTCTAAGGATAGCTTTATAAATTTGAAAGTCTCAATGCTAAATCCTCGTGTTCGAGTAGTTTTCACATATGCAGTAAAAACGTTTTTACAAGTGCAGTTTCATTTTTTATTACATTTGCAGTAAAAAAGTTTTCACAAATGCGGTTACCCTTTTTTCAACTTTTTTTTACATTTGGTCCATTTTTTTTACGTATGTGGGATTTTATTACATATGCGGTTGATTTTCTTTCACATTTGCAGTTTTTACATATGCAGGATTTTTTCACATATGCGGGTTGTACACTCGGTCGACTAATCACAAGCGCAGAGAACGTCGGGCATTTTCATAACAGAATGCAAGGGTACTCAGAACAGGCTCTTGGGTATAAGTAGAAGATTGTATGTATGGCTGGGATAGGCTAAACCAGAGTTCAGAGAGCATTTCAGTTATGTTGTCGGTGGCTTAGGGTAATTTTTGCCACTGTCGGGCACTTTCGGCTTTTCGAATACTTAGACTGAATCGAGTACACCTTTCGGATGCCTTTCGGACCTATAGCACTGCATGCTATTAACACCTATGAAATGTCATACAATATTGCAGTTTGGATGGGCCCTTTTGGAATATTTTATTCATTGTCGCGTCCATTTCGGTGATTTTAGCCCAAATAAACGTGGTTTAAAGGTCACTCGATCCTATAGCGCTATGTGCCACCCAAGATGGCTTTGAGGTCGGATCTGTTCCCCAATGTATGTCATTGTTGGGTTGTTTTTGATGATTCAACATTCTCTCATAGAATAGAGCACATCTTTTGGAGGCATATCGACCCCATAGCGTACTGAAACCAGTGGCCTGGAAAACCTGAGCCAAATTAACAGAAGGTGTCATTTCGGTAATATTTTATTGTTGCCGGGTCGTTTTTTGGTACTGTTACATACCGCTATTGCAGCTGGGAATAACCACACACTATTTAAGTCCTATACCACTTCGTGAAATCCATACCGGCCTATCAATCTGAAGCCCTTCTGCGGGCGTTGGGGGGGGGGGGGGGGGGGGGGCTAAAAGACACCACACATGGCCTGGAAAGTTGTTTTTCCAGGTATCGCTGTTTATTTATTTATTTATTTATTCTGTCCCCGACCTGAAAAGTCGAGGGGGTATCTAGTGGAGAACTCCATCCGTCTGTTCGTCCGTCCGCCCGCCCGACCGCCCGCCCGCCCGTCCGTCCGTCCGTCTATCTGTACCTACATTTTCCCTTGTATCTCCGCCACTGCTACGCCGATTTGAATGATATTTGGTGCTGTGATAGAGCATGATGGGGAAACGATACCTGTGTAGCATGAGGTTCTTCCACACATTTTTTCCAGAGTTTTGGCCCTTTTTCAACCTTTCGACTTAGAAAAAGTGTGGCGGGTCGGGGGCATTGGCACACGCTTTGCATTGCCCCTCTTATTTATTTATTTATTTATTTATTTATTTATTTATTTATTTATTTATTTATTTATTTATTTATTTGGGATTTAACGACATTTTCAACAGCCTGGGTCACCTCGTATCGGACAGTTTTGCAGATGGGGGAAGCTAGAGTACCCGCAGAGAACCACCGAGTAACTGTCAGCCTCCTCAATGTACTAACACCACAAATACAGGGTTAGCATTGGATGAAGACAAGTTCACCGTCGATGTGCAGTACGCCTGAGTACACGGTGCAACCGTGGCCCCACGTGGACAGTAGGATTAAGTGCCTTGCCCAAGGACACAACACAGTTACTGCTGGCGGGGATCGAACCATGAAACCTTTCGCTTTGAAGTTCAGTGCTGTAACCGCTGAGGCACGACACTCCCAGGTGACACTATAAATGCCAATAAAACTTGACAACTAATAATAACTTGTGGAATAGAAGTTTCCGGAATCAAACTAAAACTATATGACTAAGAAATAAATGTTAGCACGGAAGCCACTTTCTTGGGAGTCACCTTCGACAAATCCCTGCAACTTACTGATCATATAATCCAAACTACCACCAAAACCACTAAATGAATAAATTTTCTAAAAAATTCATTACGGATAAAAGATGGAGGTGAACATAGGCGTAATTGGCAGCAAAATTGAAATCTCTATAAGGCCTTCATACGCCTGGTATTGAGGCACGGTGCTTTCGGTACCGATGTACTCTAATAATGAACTCTTGAAAAACTACAATGCATTCAAAATTATGTGCTCTGTGTCGCCCTTCGTGCACTATATTCTACCCCAATTAACCAACTCACGTCGTAGCCAATATTGCACCAATTCAAGCGCAGCAGAATAACAGCGGAAAGAAACCTTAACAGACTTAAAGAAGAAGGTTACTTTTAAAAGACCTCATAGATCCTTGCAATTCTCACTCAAGCCCCGAGCAAGAATCTCAAAATCTCCTGACAGTTTTGTTACAGGTAAACATCCAAACCATCCTCTGGCCGAACTATCCTCTGCTACATTTTGCCCGAACCGTCCTCCACAGCATCCGGACCGTCCTCGGCAGTGCCCGACCGTCTTTTACACAGTTTGGCCCATACAGTCCTTTAGAAATTGTGGTGACCATTAAGTCTATGTGGGAAACAAGAAAAAGGAACAATATTTGCTTTTATTTTTAACACTTCCTTCCAAAAGTAAACAAAATATGTGAAATATTGTCAACAAAAGTGTTCTGAAAAATATTGTAACATGCAATACGTTTTATAACGTAATGATATATTTATGAACTGTAGCTAGGTTAGATATGAATGATTTTAAATAAATTCTTGTCAGAGCGACGTTTATAAATATTAAAATTTACTACCAGATGTTGAAAATGTCGTTTGCATTTTTTCAACATTTGGTAACGTTTTCGTGCGCCTGAGTGCAGGCAGCATATTTGTTCGTGGATCAAAATCTGTTTTTTCCATATTTCAAGATCGTTTTCGGGAATTATTTCTACATATGATGTTCGGAATGCTACCAAGAATATCAGGAAAGAAAAACTTTGTTTACATTTATTTTGATTTATATGCACTCTTAATATACTTTTTTTCACCTTCAATCTATACAGAGACGCTGAGCATAACTCACTCCATTGTTTTCAATACAAACCTGCGCTTGCGTTGTTGCTGAGCGATAAGCTTTCCGCGCAACACACAGAATGACCGCTGCATCCGTCACCCGAAATTTCAAGGTTCAAATACAGTTCTGCGGAAATGCGTGCATTAAAACCATCATTCGAGAACTGTGATCTGAAGACTTACAATTCCTTTCTTCTCCTCGGTGATGATGTGATAAATAATATGAAATCGTTTGGTATCCTTCGCAAGAGACGAAATAAGAAATGCAGCAAACGACAACATAAACAATTTAAATCCAAAACTGTAAATGTTCAAAATCTTATCCCTATTAACGTTGTCACGTCCGATTCCAAATCTAACGATCTCAAGTTGTGGCTAATGAATGCTCGTTCGGCGGTGAACAAAACTGCAAGCTAACTCGACACAATCGACGATAACAATATTTCAATATCCATGATAACTGAAACATGGTTAACTCCAGACGACACATTGACTGTCGGTGAGATCATTGCCAACGGCAAGATTCTTACACACATCCCCAGGAAGTCACAGCGAGGTGGGGGGCGTGGGTGTAATCTGTGATAACACTGTGAAGGTTAAGCGTAAGGCATCTCAGTCTTGGGTTACATTCGAGTGCATTGACACCATTGTAACATCGACTCACACTCAGTCCGCCTCATTGTCATTTATCGACCCCCCACAGAGCTCCAAAAACAAATTCACTGTCAACCAGTTCATTAGCGAATTCCAAGACTTTCTAGGAAGCATTACTGCGCTGCCAGGAAAATTCATCATTGGAGGTGATTTCAATTTCCACACGGAGAAGAAAACTTCCAGTGATTCTTCTAAACTACGTGATCTTATCAATTCAATGAATTTACGCCAACATGTTCGTGGAGCTACACATAAAGATGGCCACACATTAGATCTGCTGATCACCAGAAAATCCGAGGCTGATCTTGTTAAAAATGTATTAATTGTTGATCCTGCAATCTCTGACCATTTTATGATTATCTTCGATTTGGCACTTCCTGACCGCCCCCCCCCCCCCCCGTCCGGATGAAAGTCACATACCGCAAGTACCAAAGTATTGACCTTGCTAAGTTTGCGGATGTTATTGCTTCCTCTCCCGTCGCTAAAATTAACGAGATACAAACTGTTGACAGCATTGAATACATCCTCACTGGTTCACTTCAAGAGGTTATTGACAAGCTTGCGCCTAAGCAAACACGCACTTTTAGCGTACGCCATTGCTCGCAGTGGTTCAGTGTTGAGATTAGGCGCAAAAGATTTACGACGCAAACTAGAGCTTCAGTGGCGGAAAACGAAACTATGTTTTCACATAGAGATGTTTGTCAACCAGCGAAATGTTGTTAACAAACTGGTCAAATCCGCAAAACAGAAATACTTTTCGGACTTATTGTCAGCTAATGTTAATTCCCCTAATGCGCTGTCTGTCGTTCTTGAAAAGCTTCTTTATCGTCAAAAGACAACCGTACTCCCAAAGCATTCGTCATGCAAAGTCTTTGCGAATAGATTTTCTTCTTTCTTTTCTGAAAAAATTGAGACTATGAGAGCTTCGCTTTATACAAGCTCACAATCTGATCTTCAACAGATGGCCGACATGCCATGCACCTGTGTTATAAAGCGGTTGCACAGCTGTCCCAATTCAAACCTTTGGCTACAACAGATATCCAGAGGTTAATATCCAAGGCACCACCTAAGCAATGCATACTAGATATCATTCCAACTTGGTTGTTAAAAGCATCTCTTTCGGAGTTAACTACACCGATCTTGAGACTGGTCAATGCCTCCCTCCACTCTGGCGTCTTTCCGACAAGCATGAAACACGCTTTAGTAAAACCTCGTCTCAAAAGCCAACACTTGACGCAGAGGTTCTGAAAAACTACCGACCGGTCTCTGATCTTCCATTCCTATCAAAGATTATTGAGCGTGCGGTGGCTTCTCAGCTGAATTCTCATTTGGCAGCCCACGGCCTAGCCGAAGTTAACCAATCTGCAAACAGATCTAATTGCAGTACAGAAACGACGCTTCTAAGGGTCCAAAATGATATCCTCCTATCCGCGGACAGGCACAACCTAACATGTTTTGTTTTATTGGATTTAAGCGCTGCTTTTGACACCATAGATCATAACATACTTATTGAAAGACTGGCAGTGAGACTAGGCCTTACTGACCGAGCACTTAATTGGTTTTCGTCGTACCTTAATGGTCGCACATAGAGTGTCCTTATTGGCAGTGAGTCATCAGACAAGATCACACTACGTTTTTGGCGTCCCTCAATGATCGGTGTTGGGTCCCCTACTGTACACTGTCTATGTCTTACCTCTCGGTGACATTATCCGAAGCCATGGCCTTGACTTTCATTTTTACGCAGATGACACACAGAGCTGTATATTAGTATTATTCACGCCTTTGAGCCTGAAGCATGCAGTAAGAATGAACTTTGTAATTCAGACATCACTGCGTGGATGACTAAATACTTTCTTAAATTGAACGATGACAAGACAGAAGTAATATATATAGGTCTACCTCATCAACTTTCAAAAATATCCCAACTGTCCCTCAATTTTGGAGGTTCTGCGATAAAGCCCAGTAGCTGTGTTCGAAACTTAGGTTATTTCATAGATGAAAATTTGGCCGCTGATGAGCATATCAAACATGTCTCTCGCACTGCATTTTTTCATCTTAGAAATATTAGCAAAATTCGATCATTCATTGATACGCAGACGTCACAACAGCTTGTCCACGGCTTTATTACCAGTCGCCTCGACTACTGCAACTCTCTTTTGATTGGCTCTAAAACATCTATTCATGAAAAGCTACAACACACCCAAAATTGTGCTGCACGGGTCATAACCAGAACTCAAAAGTACTGCCATATAACACCAGTACTCTCTTAGTTACACTGGCTACCCGCTAAGCAAAGAATTCAATTTAAAATTGTCCTTTTTGTGTTCAAGTGTATCTCGGGATCTGCACCATCCTACCTGTCCTATCTGCTTACCATCCACAAACCACCGAGGTCTCTTAGGTGATCAGGTCAACTCAATCTGGCTCAGCCCGTATCTAAATTTACAAGTGCTGGTGACAGGGCCTTTGCGGTTGCTGGCACAAGGCTTTGGAATTCTCTTCCAATCGACATAAAAAATATAAATCAATTGAATCATTCAAGTCTGGTACTAAAACCTACCTTTTCAGCTCACCTGAGCGAAGCTCAAGGGGAGCTTTACTAATCACTTTCCGTCCGTCGTCGTCGTCCGTCGTCGATCCGGCGTCCGGCGTTAACTTGACATTATCGACTTCTCCTCACAAACTACTCAACCAAATTGAACCCAATCTGGTGTGTATGTTCCCTATCACATGTCAATTCAGATTTGTTCAAATGAAGTTGCCCCTCCTGGGTGATTCCACGCCCCCAAGGGGCACCAAAATCTTTGAAAATCTTCTTCTCATGAACCAGCAGTAGCAGAGACTTGATATCAGGTGTGCAGCTTCCTTTTGGGGTGTAGACTCAGATTTGTTCAAGAGAAGTTCTAGGAGCTGTATTTGCCATCGTTATGGGAGGGGCAAGAATTTTTGCCAAGCCCAAATTTTCTATTTTCCAAAACGAGAGGCTGATTTGAACCAAATTTTATGTGAGATTTTATTGGGACATAAGTAGTTGATTTATTCCAAAAAAAAAATTTCCTGTCGCCCCACGGGAACCGCAGGAGCTAAAAATTGCACGGCACTGAGAATTTTTATTTAGTGTGAAGCTTCCTTAGGTCCAACAGAATGGAATGGTAAAAAAAATTGCTATCGGTTTTATCATGGGGTACTTTTTTTGGGACTTTAAAAAGTGCTGAGTCAGTATTTTTAACACTGTGGGTAATGGGAAAAACATTTAACACTATTTTTCTCCCAAACCACTGCTCCAAAAGCTTTCAAATATCACATATAACATCTTTGGAAGATTGTTTCACATGTTTATTGAAAGCAATTTTCTGGGTCCATATTTGGGCTCTCTATGGGAGCCCAAATGTTTAAATTAGTGCAGTACGAGGAATATTCTTTAAAAATCTTCTTCTTCAGATTTACCAATAAGAATCTTTTGATATTTGGTATGCAGCATCCTTAGGGGGGTGAGATTCAAGTTTGTTTAAGCCAAGTCCCTGGGTTCATATTTAGGCTGAAAATTTGGGGTCCCGTTCCGGACTTAGAAATTTTGGACCAAAATCTGGAAATGTTTTTTTTGTTTTTTTTTTTATGCGTTTTGGTTAATTTTAAGACAATTTTTTTTTTTTTTACACTGGAAATTTGGGAGCCGGGTGGGACTTAGCAAATTTTGCACCAAAATCCGGAAATTTTTTGTTTTTGTTTTTTATGCGTTTCGGTCTATTTTAAGACAATTTTTTTTTTTTTACACTGAAAACTTGGGGGCTGGGTGAGACCTAGAAAATTTACAAACAAAAATAAAAAAAAAATCTGTTTTTTATGCATTTATCTCAGTTTTGGGATGTAAAAGTGCGGGAACTGAAAATAGAACGAAAATCCTGTGTATTGTGTGGGCACAATCGCTTCATCTAGTTGGTATATGCTTTTCTTAGGAGGGGCGTATGCAGCTTATTCAAGTCAAGTCCCAGGTTTGATATTTAGGCTACCATGTCAGGTGAGCGACCTCAGGCCCCATGGGGCCGCTTGTTCGAAAGGCATTTCCTTCAGTGGTTTTTTAATTTTGGTCATAAACTGACATTACCAGGTGCGTGGGTGTGACTGAGTCAGTGAGGATTGCCTCGTTACTCGTCAAGTTACACTCACATATTTGTTTTGGTAAAGTTGTAGTTTGTTTTGTTTTTTTGGGTTTTTTTTTTTTGTTTTTGTTTTTTATTTTGTTTTAATTCAGTACCCTTTTTCTTTTAGGTTCTGTCGCTTATCGCCGCCACGATATAGCCTCGGTTGCTGATGTGGCGTTGGGCACCAATAAATGATAATAGTGATCCATGTTTCAATGTATCTGTGAGAGAACGTATGTGTGTGTGTGTATATGTATGTATGCAAGTATTGTACAGCCATTGAGCACCGTGTGTGGATTCTAGGCTTTAAAATTATTAGTAGTATTATTATATTTATAAATTGTCGCTTGGTTAGATATGAATACTTTTTAAATATATTCTTGTCGGAGCGACGTTTATAAATTTAAACGATGTTTTGTAAATATAATGATATTTATCAAAATAATTTAATATGCCTACAACACAGAGCAGAATTCTTGTAGTTATGCACAACTCGTACCAGTCAAGTGGTACCCAAATTTGGACGACTCGTACCCTTTTTTATTTGGACAAGTCGTACCCACAGCTGGACAACTCGTACCTGATATTATTTGTAAACAAGGGGGAGAGTAACACAAAAATAACAGACTGGTCAACGGAAATGCTATCATTTTTTTTTTTAAATCACTATTGATTTGACTTTTGGAACATACACTTCTATAAGTTTATGCAATGAAAAATTAATAGTGCTTTTTTTTTTTTTTTTTTTTTTTGTTCCCTGTGCTAAAATTACTTGTTAATATTAGACACCCGTGCTCAATGTAAATAGTTAGACAAGATCAGTTTATAGTACTTTTTGTTTGTTCGTCCCTGTGCTCTCACTGCAAATTAATAAATATCATATGAAAGTGAGCCATTGGTTTGTTATTTTTCTGTCACTATAGGGGCTGCGAAACAATTTTGGAAGTGGGGGTGTGAATGTTGCGAGGGCCCGAAGGGCCCGGGAAAACAAGAGGGTAAGGGGGCGTGCTTCCCTGAAAAAATAACGCCCCATAATGCTATTTCCTGCATTCTGAGCACAAAAATTTATTTTGTAATGCCACAAAAACAAAATTATATGGCCAGAAATTATCTCTGACAAAACTTAAAGGGAAGACATAGAAACATCCATAATTTCTCCTTTTAAACACATTTTCTCGAGAGATGAAAACAAAAATCTGCTAATAATCATGTATTTTTATTTCACATTATCCAGACAATTATATGTATAGTCCGCACTTCTCAAAGTCAGACTCGCTTAATGTTCCTAATATTCTGGTGCGAAAGTCATCAATTGACGTGAAAGGAGACAGACTGTTATATTGGCCGCATGTGCTTATAGATAAGCCTATGGAGTCGAACCCATGTATCCTATAAACCACGAAACCTAGTAGGTATACCACCTATATTGGGTTTATCTCGCTCTATGTGACTGTCTTAAAATATCGAAATTACAAACCCCGTAGTAGTTGTACAATTATGATATGATCTGTGAATACATCTTTTTAGATACTATTTATTGCGTTTCTGGTCCCACATGCGTCCATACGTTACGTGAACATTCCAATGCTTTTATAGCTCATCTTGGTAAAGTCAAGCTGACCTAATCTCATCGCTCTCCGTCCGTCGTCCGTCGACCGTCAACACCATGTTTTGGTCTTCTCCTCCGAAGCCACTGGGCCAATTCAAGTCAAAGTTTGTGTGAGTGATGGTCCCCAAGGGGCATTGCATTTTTGTTAAACTCAACATGCCCAGCCCCATATGGAGGGAGTGGGGGAAAATGCCCCAAAATATTTTTAAGATCTTCTTCTCATGAAGCAGTGTGTACAATGACTTGATATTTGCTACGGAACTTCCTTTTGAGGTGTAGAATCAAGTTTGTTCAAACGAAGTTCGCGAAGCAATATTTGGCTTTGTAATGGGAGGGGTAAGATTTTTGGCCCCGCCAAAAATTTCTGTTTTCTGAACCGATGGTCCGGTTTGAATCAAATTTGGTATGTGGTATTATTGGGTCATAAGTACTTGACTCATGCAAAAAAAAAATCTCCCCCCCCCCCCCCTCCATGGGAATCCTGGGAGCTGAAAATAGAAATATTTTCAAACGCCCATATTTCCCAAACCACTCGGAACAGAGAGCTGTTATTTGGTATGAAGTATCCTTAGGACCAGTAGAATTGAATGATAAAAAAAAATGCCATCGGTTATGTTAGGGTGTTCTGTAATGGGCATCGAAAAAAATGCTGAGTCAGATACAAGTTTGTTAAAAAAAAAAGCCCATTGGTTCATATTTGGGCTCAATACAGGAGCCCGAATTTTTAACATAGGGTAATATGGGGAATATTCTTTAAAAATCTTCTTCTTCAGAACCACCAGTCAGAATCTTTTAATGTTTGGTATACATCATTGTTATGAGGGTCAGATTCAAGATTGTTCAAACCAAGTCCCTAGGTTAATATTTGGGCTTCCTACGGAAGCCCAAATTTTAACTTTGTTCAATATGGGGGATAATTTTAAAAATCTTCTTCAGATCCACCAGTCAGAATGCTTTCATATTTGGTATGCAACATCTCTAGGGGGGGGGGGGGGGGGGGCAGATTCAAGTTTGTGAAAATCAGATCCCTAGGTATATATTTGGACTCGCTATGGTGGCCCAAATTTTTACTAAGTGCGATCTGAGGAAATTTCTTTAAAAATCTTCTTCTTCAGGTCCACCAGTCCGAATGCTTTCATATTTGGTATACAACATCTCTAGGAGGGGGGGGGGGGGCAGATTCAAGTTTGTTCAATTCGAGTGCCTGTGTTAATATTTGGGCTTCATATGGGAACCTGAAATTTAACTTAATACAATATGAGGGAATTTCTTCAAAAATCTTCTTCTTCAGATCCACTAATCAGAATACTTTCATATTTGGTATACAACATCTCTGGGGGGGGGGGGGGGGGAGGGGGGGGGTCAGATTCAAGTTTGTTCAAATCGGATCCATAGGTTATTATTTGGGCTCGCTATGGTAGCTCAAATTTTAACTTAGTACAATATGAAGAAATTTCTTTAAAATTTCTCTTCTTCAGATCCAAAAGTCAGAATGCTTTCATATTTGGTACACAACATCTCGAGGGAAGTCAGATTCAACTGTGTTCAAATCGAGAGTCTGGGTTAATATTTGGGCTCCCTATGGGAGCCGGAATTGGCCATATTGCTGAAGAATTAAATTTTTTGTATTCAGTACCCTCTAGAGGTGTGTAACTAAGATTAATCCACATAGGTTGTTTCAAGGGGCTTCACAGGGGAGCTCTACATTTTACATTATGATCAACTGAAGAAAAGGCATGATGCCCGGATTATTTTGTCACTTCTGAGGGACTCAAGGATTGACAATGTATCCTATGGAGATGGATTGCTTAATGTAGACTCCTTCTTGGACTCTGTTTATATTGTGTTCTGTTCAAGATGAGCACTCCAGGCCCCATGGGGCCTCTTGTTTTGTTTAACCCCCTTAATGTGTAAACAAAAATAATGTTAAAACGCACTCAGCGTATATTGTCACATCCCTTCTCTTTTACATCAAAAACAAATGTTTGAAAATTAAACTGACTTTTATAGAATAAATAATGGCTATTGTTTGTACTTCAATATATCAGAAAATTGCCAGTAGTGGATATTGGAAACTAAAAGCTGTCACATTTGAGTGTTCGTTTGATTTCAAGTCTGTGTATTGTATTATTTCGTGAAGTCTTTGTACTTCCTTGGGGTCATTACAGTTCTTCCACTCCTTGTGGTGCGAGTGTGATCATTTTTTGGTTCAACAGAGTTTGATTCCGCAGTCTCTGAATTTGTGTCCTCTGGAAGTGAATATCGACTGGAACCAAATGAACTGGAATTCTTCTTTTCCTGCGATATTCTCAGATGTTTCCGATTACGCCTTAGAGTCTGATCAGAATCGGTGGAAATGTCAAAGGATCGTGGATAATGCATTTCGCCCAAAACTGTCCCTTTCTGCCACTCCCTGTTATCTGTCTGAATTCTGACGTCTGCCCTGGTTGCAGCTTTGGTAGAGTGTGTGCACTTGTATTGTAATACATCGCCTGTCTTTCTTTCAACTGATCGAGGTTGTTCTTTACTGCCTCTGCCATCTGTGATGCAAGAAGACTTCCTCTTCTTGGAAGAAGAGTCTTGGTACGGCGATTCATCAGTCGTTGAGCTGGGCTCACACCAATACCTTGAGTGGGTGTGTTGCAAAAGTCTAACAGAGCAAGATATGGGTCGGTTTTAGCATGTTTGGCCTTTCTCATGATTGCCTTCGCAGTTTTTAAAGCATTTTCAGCTTTACCGTTACTTCGAGGGTAACGGAGTGATGACGTCTCATGTTCAAATTCCCACAACTTGCAGAATTCTTTGAAGGCATCTGACATAAAATGTTTGGCATTGTCCGAGATACAAACGTCAGGTATGCCATGTCTCGAAAACTGTGCACGGAGTTTATCAATAACACACTTTGTTGTAATGTTATCGAGGCCGTCAATTTCAATGAAATTTGAAAAATAGTCTGTAGTGACCAAGTTATTCCTCTCATCAAAGTCGAAGATATCCACGCCTACTTTTGCCCAAGCGTTTGCTGGTACATCGTGCGACTTCAGTGGCTCCTTGGTTTCACTGTTCTGATAAGTTGCACATGTCTCACATTTCAGTATGTAGTCTTTGATCTTACTGTTCATCCCTGGCCAGTATACAGGTTCTCGTGCGCGATGCAAACATCCTTCGATTCCTACATGGGATGAATGCACTCTTTTTAGTATGTCATGTCTCATTGTCTGGGGTATGACAGCTCACTCACCTCGAAAGATGATGCCATTTTGGACTGCTAGCTCATCTCGGACATCGAAGTATGGTGCGATCTCTCCAGGGACATCTTTGTGGTGATCTGGCCAACCTTTCAAAATCGTCTGACTCAACAACAGTAAGACACGATCATGGGTTGTATTTGTCTGTATTTCTTTCAACTTTTGGTCGGCGATTGGGAGGTTCTGTAGCATGTTCACATATTCGCATTCTTCATCAAAACTAGTAGTCAGATTGCTCTCCGTTTGATACGCATGACTAAGTGTGTCGGCCAGTTCCATTTTACTACCCGGGCGGTATATCAAAGTCATATCATACTTCTGTAATCTGAGCAACATGCGCTGCAGGCGTTTCGGTGCACTATGGAGGCTTTTCTGTGTTATCACTTGAAGCGGTTTATGATCGGAGTGTACAACAACAGGCCTCCCAATGGTGTAAAAATCAAATCGCTCCAATCCAAAAGCTACTGCTAGAAGTTCTTTTTCTATCATAGCGTATCAAGTCTCGGTGTCTGTCGGAGTTCTGCTCGCATAAGCTAGTGGTTGTCCCCTTTGCACAAGTGCTGCACCAAGACCTTTATCTGATGAGTCACACTGAATCACTAGTTCCAAACTGGGGTCGTAGTATCGAAAAACTGGATTAGCCATCACAAGTTGCTTTATTGTAGTCATCGCTTCTTCATGTTTGTGATCCCAATGCCACGCTCTCTCGGAGTCAGTTTAGGTAGCGGTTTACAAATGTCACTGAGTTTAGGCAGAAACTTGGCCAGATAAGTTACAAACCCTATGCAACGACGCACACCAGCAACGTCGGTTGGGTTTGGCATTTTTAGAATTGAATTGACTTTGTCAGTCTGGTTTCACACCACTATCAGTCAAGACATGTCCAACAAATTTCACTTCACTGCACCGAAACTTAATTTTGTCTTTATTCAGTCTGAGATTTTTTTCCCTACACCTCTCCATCAGCCGGATGAACTTTTCGTCATGACCGCACATTGCGTCTTCCATACTGTCTCCCACACCGTAGATGAAATATCATCATGAATGCTTTTGATTCCTGGCAGACCCTCTACGACTTGCTCTTGTCGTCGCTGATGTTCTTCTGGAGCAACATTTATGCCTAAAGGAATTCTCAGCCAGCGGAATCTCCCGAACGGAGTGTTGAACGTTGTAAGATACAAACTTTGTTCACCGAGAGCCACATGCTAGAATCCGTCCTTGGCATCGACAGTGCTGAACACTTTGGCATTGTGTAGCTCAGGAAGAATGTCTTCGACGGTTGTGAAAGGGTAGTGACTTCGTTTTAGTGCACGGTCCAAGTTTTGTGGGTCGATACAAATTCGCACTTTATTAGGTTTCACCACTGTCACAAGGCTGGAGACCCAGGGTGTAGGTGTTTCCACTGATGTTATTATTTGCTTATCAACTAGTCTCTGTAACCCTCTCTGAAGGCCATTACGTAATGCCAATGGAACTTTGCGAGGAGGATTGATCACTGGTTTTATGTCGGGTCGAGTTCAAGGTGATAGTCTCCTTCAAGTCGCCCCAAGCCTTCAAAAATATGTGGGTACTTTGCCAAAATGTGTTGCTTCGTGAGTTCGCCAGTCTGTTCTTCGGTGTGGATATTCGAAATGTTTTCAAAATTATATCTCGGCAAGTTCAGTTGTGCTGCTTTAGATCCAATGATTGTTGTCTTGGTGTCATCATCAAGAAATAGAAACTCGGCAATATATTTCAAATTGTTTTGGGGATTTTTAAATTTGAGCTTGCACTTCCCCACTGGTGTTATTATTCTACCACTATATGTGGTCAATACTTGTGATGTGTCATTCAAGTTGTAGTTTATTCCACTTAACGCTTGTGTTGTAATTACATTTCCGGTTTCTCCACTGTCAATTTGGAATTTTATCATTTTGTCTCCAATTTTCATCGATGTAAACACTTGGCGGGGACAACTGGGATCATCGGTTGTTTTTACTGAGTGTACATTTGTGTCTTCAACTCGCATTGATGGTATCTCGAAATAGTCACCGTCTTCATCATCGGTCTGCACAGACTTCATCTGATAAGCTGGCTTACTGTGACACACTGATTCATGGTGATGAAGCTTCAGACATTTGCGGCATTGGTGTTGATAGGCAGAACATTTACTTTTGTCGAACTCATGCCGTATTCCGCAATATTTGCCTTTCATAAGCTTAACCTCTTGTTGTATGTCAGCATTTTTATCTCGCGTAGGAGCACGATAAGCCTCATGATTAGGTTTCACAGCATTAATGACAGTTTGAGTACTATTTGATTCAAGAGTTTTTATTTGCTCTTTCGATATCTCAGATGTGCGGCAGATGGACACACACTTCTCAAGATTTAAATCTACGTCTCGCAGAAGTCTTTCTCTGAGGTTTGAATCTCGGATCCCTCAAACTATTTTGTCTCTTATTAATGAGTGATGCAGGTCACCGAAATTGCATGTGGCTGCCAGAACCTTCAGGTCGGTTATGAATCGGTCGATTGGCTCATTCACATCCTGCCGTCTGCAATGAAACTGATATCCTCCAACTGTCTCATTTTTTCGAGAATTGCAATTCAAGAGTACGTTCGTCCTCATTTGTAGACAGATTCATGTTTTTGCGATTTCACGCCCATGACTTCCGATGGAGTACAAGAACAGTTTTACTTTTTGTTTTTCAGGCTTTTTTCACATGTCAAGTCAATATACAGCATAAATTCTTTCTTCCATCTTCGCCAGGCTTCAGATACATTGTGGACTTCGAAATCCATTTTCTCTGGCTGCTGCAGGCGTTCAGTTGCCATGATGTTACTTATCGTTTTGCACTACCCTGTATGATTTCGAAAAAAAATTTGCGTGGAGAAGTTTCACTCAGATGGTCAGGAACACGATTTGTTTTGTACCACCCTGTATATTTGCAGCGAAAATCGGAGTTGAATCGTTTCCGTTCAAATGTCTATGATAAGAGCGTACTAGGTTCGGTCGTTTGCCATTCAAAAACGATTACCTGCTGATATTTTACTTCTGACACTATGTAAAATTATGATATGATCTGTGAATACATCTTTTTATATACTATTTATTGCGTTTCTGGTCTCACGTGCGTTCATACGTTACGTCAATATTCCAATACTTTTTTTTTATTGACCCCCTTGATGTGTAAACTAAAATAATGTTAAAACGCACTCGGCATATATTGTCACAGTAGTTGCATATTTGGTGATTTTTTTTATGGAAAAGGGGAGGCTTGCCCCCCCCCCCCCTCCCGCCTGCGTGGTCTCTGCACTACCAGACCTAGCTCATGTAAATATTGGTCTGTTATTTTTGTGTTAATATCTGACCTCCCCTTGTAAACAATATCAAAAACGAGTTGTCCCGTTTTGGGTACGAGTTGTTTCGACTCTGGGTCGTTTCGGCATCAGTTCTCAGGTCGTTTTGGCACCTAGGTTGAAGCCGTTTTGGCACTTCAGTCAAGTCGTTTCGGCACCTGATCTCATGAATGAAAAGGTTTCACGATAATTGATTTGTTGGCCACACGTTATGGAGGTGCACTAAACTAACAAAAGAAATGAACTGTCCAGCAACTGTTATTCAAGATAGCGATAACTTCAAAAATGGCCTCTGTTAAAATCAAAGCACAGGAGAATATTTATCTCTCTGATAATGATAATTAATAAGTTGTATTTTTTCAGTGCGTAGTGGAGGTGCAAGTAGAAAATTTCTGGGTTTTATTTTTTTAGTGCACTTTTAATTTAATTTATTTAAGTTTGGTAACGATCTTTATAAGGTTACTAGGTTTTTATTACAATAAATTAATAATGTGTCAGAAAAGGCACATGCTAATGCGGCGGAGCCACGGAAATTCATTCTCTCTGATAATGATAATTAATCAGTTGTATTTTTTCAGTGCGTAGTGTAGGTGCAAGTAGAAAATTCCTGGGTTGTATTTTTTTAGTGCTCTTTTAATTTATTTAAGTTTAGTAACGATGTTTATAAGGCTATTAGGTTTTTATTACAATAAATTAATAATGTGTTTCAGAGATGAAGTTTACACCTTTTTAAGAAGAGTGATGGCACTGCCATTTTTACATTTTAAATGTGCAGGAATTTATGGGCCTTAAATGTGATACTGATTATTATTATTACCACTTTATTGTTCATCTTCATGTTTAAAGGGGAAGTATGTTGAATAATTCTCGGTTTTGTTTAAACAATTGACTGGCAGTTATTTTGAAGTCACTTGAGTGTTCTTCCCAATCCTGTTCAAAATAACAGCACGTCAATAGTTTTCAAATCGGAGAATTATTCAGCACACTTACCCTTTAATCAAGGGGTTATTGTTCTTATCATTCGTACATGCTCTGTGTTTATTCGTTCTTTGATTTGTTATGATACTGATTAATATTGTTTTCTACTCACATTAAAATGACAGTATATTTCTTGTACATTTATGTTGAATAATTCTCAGATTTGCAGTTATTTTGAAGTCTCTTGAATGTTCTCCCCTATTAGTGGTAACAATATTTACGTGACTTCAAAATAACTGCACATCAATAGTTTTCAAATCCGAGAATTATTCAACACACTTGCCCTTAATTCAAGAAGTTATTGTTCTTATCATTCCTACATGCTATGTGTTTATGCGTTCTTTGATTTGTCGTGATACTGATTAATATTGTTTTCTATTCACATTAGAATGACAGAATATTTCTTGTACATTTATGTTAAATAATTCTAGGATTTGCTTAAAGTCAAACGATTATTTCTTTTGTGCTAATGTAAATGTTATTATACCCCACGCAACGAAGTTGCAGGGGTATAATGTTTTTGACTGGTCCGTCCGTCAGTCCGTCAGTCTCAGTCCGTCAGTCCGTCAGTCAGTCCTACTTGTTTTCCGGACTTTTTTTCTACACGCTTCCAGATATTGAGCTGATTTTTGGTATGTGAGTCTAACATGGTGGCATACAGATCAAGTTTGCATTTTGTTCCGCTCCACTGATTTTTACCGAAATTACGGCCCTTGGACTCTTAAAAATTCATCAAAATTACAGTTTTCAGGACTTTTTTTCTACACGCTTCCAGATATTGAGCTGATTTATGGTATGTTAGTCTGACATGGTGGCCTACAGATCAAGTTTGCATTTTGTTCCGCTCCATTGATTTTTACCGAAATTACGGCCCTTGAACTTTGAAAAGTTCATCAAAATTACAGTTTTGCGAACTTTTTTCCTACACGCCTCCAGATTTTGAGCTGATTTTTGGTATGTTAGTCTAACATGGTGGCCTACAGAACAAGTTTGCGTTTTGTTCCGCTCCACTGATTTTACCGAAATTACGGCCCTTGGACTCTGAAAAATGCATCAAAATTACAGTTTTCCGGACTTTTTTTCTACACGCTTCCAGATATTGAGCTGATTTTTGGTATGTTAGTCTGACATGGTGGCCTACAGATCAAGTTTGCATTTTGTTCCGCTCCACTGATTTTTACCGAAATTACGGCCCTTGAACTTTGAAAAGTTCATCAAACATACTGAACTATTTCTAATCCCCCAAATACGCATGCGCGAAAAAACTCGTTAAGACAGTCATCCAATTTACTATAGCGATCAATGGAGAAAAATAATAAATTCCTATTTTCTAGAAAATAAGACTTATCTAAATATAGACGGACATATGGTCATATTCTATATAAAATTCTCTTTAATATGGCATAAAATTCTTTTTGATTAAAATGTGTTTTGATGTTTCCATTTTCATTTTAATTTTTCACAATTTATTCCCGTACATTGCCATTTAAATAGGTTGAAAATTGTCGACTGGGGTTACTTCAAAGTTAAAAATATATAATAAATCGTGAATACACAATATAGACGGACATACCATGAAGTAGATAAAACTCTAAATATTGTTTTGGTATAAAAATGTAGCATGTGTGTTATTGCTTTAATGTTTCCATTTAACTTTGAAAAATTGTGATTTTGTGTTTTATGTCGAACGCTTGCTTAGTTAAAGATTATCTCTATCAATGACTTTGCCGTGGGATAGTACACGCCTATTTTCTATAGACTCGGACACATAAGCTGTCTTTACTCGCATTAGTGATATTGCATATGAGTATAACAATTTAGATTATAAGAATAGGTATGTTTTTAAAACAATAAGATGAAATTTGAATGGTTGTCCACTTTCAATGGTAGTAAATCCTTTGATGTGTTGTGTTTATTTAGCAATTACTCCATAACAGGTAGCAACTGTATATATAACACTCAAACACCCATAAGCTGCATTGGCTTACCAATCAGAGAATGCTCCGGGCTTACCAATCAGAGAATGATCACCGGGCTTACCAATCAGAGAATGATCTCGGGCTTACCAATCAGAGAATGATCAAATTCGGGCTTACCAATCAGAGAATGATCAAATGAAAAGAGCGGAACTTAAAACCGCGTATAATCGCCTTCATGGGAAAGTAAAAAAGGCCATAGCTAACGACAATCGTGTGAGATGGGAAAAAGCAACCGAAAACCTAAATGGGCTGAGAGAACCTAAGAGGTTCTGGGATACATTTAAAACTCTTATACTGGCCAAAAGAGCAAAATTGCCAATAATAATGCGCTAAAGACAAGCGACGGATCTATGGCCATAGACGACAAGGCAAAGGCCAGTGCTTTTGCCGAACTTCTAAAGAAGGCGCATCGTCCACAAGAAGGGAACAGATATGACAACGATTTTAAGGTACGAGTAAATAAATTTGTCCAAGATAACAACTCAATCTTCAATGAAACGAACTTCGACCAAAGGCATGAAGACGGGGACGACCATGAATTAACCGAACCAATAAGCGTAGAAGAGGTCATGGGTATAATCAGAAAATGCAGGTCATCTTCGTCCCCAGGAGAAGACGAAGTCTCTTACAAAATAATGAAACAGTGCCCCAACATCTTCTACTGCAGACTTACCAAACTCTTAAACTGCTGTCTCTCCTGTGGGTACTTCCCAAAATGCTGGAAAGTGGCCACAGGAGTCATGATACCTAAACCCGACCAAGACCTTACCAACCCTTCTAACTACCGCCCAATCAGCTTGCTTAGCTGTGTTGGGAAAATATTTGAGCGGATTCTCACTACGAGACTTCGCAGCTATCTCGAATCAATCAACTTTTTCAACAAATGGCAAAGAGCGTATAGGAGTCAGAAAGAGGGAATCGAACACGTATATAGACTGGTCGATTATATGAAAACAACATTTAGTCAAAACGAAATCGGAACCGCTCTTTTCTTGGATGTAGAGAAAGCGTTCGACTCGGTATGGCACAATGGCGTTAGATATAAACTAGCGAAAATGGGATTACCCACTAAAATTCTAAGGATCATATCATCATATCTAATTGACCGAAAAATCAAGGTGAGGGTTAATCGCGAGGTGTCAGAGGAAGTAATACTCGAAGCGGGAACACCACAAGGGTCGGTTCTAAGTCCGCTTCTTTTCATAATATATGTGAATGATATAGAAAAAGTAGGGAAAAACTTTGTTGAACTATCGCAGTTCTCAGACGACAAAGGCATTTGGACAGCCAGCAAGTCCAGAAACAATTAAAAATCGTCTACAGGATACCATTCGCGATCTTGAGAGCTGGTGTGCCCTGTGGCGCATCAAACTCAATGCCGCCAAAACTCAAAAAGTTACGTTCTTCAAAAAGCAAAGGAAAAAACCAGTCCCGAGTATCGATCTCCAGTTATACGATCACAAACTAGAAGCAAACAAAGAGGCCAAATTTTGGGGATTTATCCTAGATAGCAATCTCAGTCTAAACAGTCACGTAAACTCGATTACGGTTAGAGCTACTAAACGTATCAATTTTCTGAAGATGATCAGAGGTAGAAATTGGGGAGCAAACAAAGATGTGCTTCTCAAGCTCTACAAAACATTTATACGTCCGGTACTAGAATACGGTGCCATAATAACAAGCGACCTAAGCAAAACCAACATTCAGAAGCTACAGGGGGTTCAAAATTATGCCCTGCGAGTGGCACTATGCAAACCGAAATGGACACCGGTAAAGGAACTTCACGAGCTAGCAAAAATAGAAACTATTGATACGCGATTAAAAGACCTACAAAACAAAACCCTCAACAGACTCCAAGATAGTGAATTAATGGTTGTGCTGAACGAACACCGATCCCTTAACAGAAAAACAAAATAAGTTTCCAGAAAATGAAAAAAAAAAAAAAAAATTATGCAATATAACTAAATCGCGTGGAGTCAGTGAGGATTGCCTCGCTACTCATTGGGAACTTTAGGATAGAGTCTGTGAGGACTGCCTCGCAACTCTGCTGAAGCGCGATTGAAACGCGTTTAATAAGATCTATATAACAAAACCCTCCACATACTCCAGGATAGTAAATCAATGGTGAAGCTGAACGAACATCGAACCCTAAACAGAAAAACAAAAAAATCCACAGTAAATTAAAATTACTCAATAGAATTAAACTGCGTGGAGTCAGTGAGGATTGCCTCGCTACTCATTGAGATCTTTAGGATTGAGTCTGTGAGGATTGCCTCGCAACTCTGCGTGTGGGGAGTGGGCTCCGAACAAACACACCCCTTACCCCATCCATAGCAACAATCACACAGCAGGCACAATATACAATAGCGGATACCTATCTTTCTCTCTACCTAAAACTTTTCTAACTGAACATTCTCAAATTTTCTTGCAAAACTCTTATCAAGAAGACGCATGGAAATGGTAGACAAAGCGTAGGAGGAATTGGTGCAACCTACCTTTCTGCAACATATACAAGAAACCACCAAACACTAGGCAAGGATTGAAACAAGCTTGTCTGGCAGGGATCGAGTGTACATTTGATATAAATAAACATTTGAATAAAGATTTAACAGCCCTTTTAAGGGCTTGAGGGTGTGTGTCAGTGAGAGGTTTTTTTTTTTTGGGGGGGGGGGGTGGAGGAGGTCATTTGGAATTCCCGAAGGATAACCAGATACCTCAAAATCACATACGGCATCCTATCTCCCAGAAGGCTTGATGGATGACTCCCGGTTTTTCAAAACTAAACTGTTGGAGCTTTCTCCAATTCTTTTTTGTAACCGCTATGGTCATATACCGGGGCCGCTACCAAACCGGCGTTGCTGTTTGGTTTTCTTTTCTCTTCTTCCCTAAAACTTGCCATCGCACAACATTACATTCTGGCTCGCCACCATGGTGGGACTCAAACCTCTACCATCGCCGAACTGGAACCGAATAGAGCTCGCTCTCTAATAGTTTTAAAGGCGTTGAGGGATTGAGTATTGACCATCTAACACTCCAACGTAAACTGCCGGGTATTCTAACCGCGTGCATAACCCCCTCAGACTCCATTTTGGGCATTAGGAAAGCTAGGCCTGTGTGATCAAAGTGAAAAAAAATAAGGTTAACCGGGTCGCAAGGGATTTGTAAATCCCACATCGTCCCTGCGCGCCTTCGGCGCGCTAAAACCTTTCATTCATTCAAGCTGCATTAGAAGTCCCCTATCCTTGCTACGGGTTTCATCTACTTCACAATATATATTTCTGAGAACATGGCTGGACGTTCACTTCGTGCGCATAAACATATAGACTGGAAGATATTATCTGAAGGAGAAGCACTACCGAGACCTGAACGTTTAGATTCCAAAAGAATTGTCTTAGATTCTACTTTTGAAGTCGAAAGATTTTTGTCAAGAAAAAGAGAAAACAATGTAAGTTAATTTTTAATTCTCTACCCATCCTGACCGTCATTTTTTAAAAAAAATCATAAATTGTGTACATGCAATTTTAATGAATCCCGTGTTACAGTGAGGTGCTGAAGAGGCGGGGTTGGTGAAAAAAATCTTTGCTGTTTGTATACCCCCCCCCCCTCTCTCTCTCTCCCTCTCTCTCTCTCTCTTCGTTATGTTGTCAAAGGTTCAACAATATATATTTTGATTGACAGAACTCTCTGAGCACTGTCAATCAAAATATAAATTGTTGAAAATTTGGCAAACACCGTATATATGAAATAGTAAATATAGCACTCGACAGCACTGGCAGATTTGAATGGTGCTGGTGGAAATCTAGGTTCACTCACAGACTATATATATATATATCCATATCAAAGCAAGTGAATATTAAACATTTGTATATAATTAACTATAAATTGAATCATTTGTCAGTGAAAATTGAAAGTGAGAAAAGAGCTGTATGAATAAAAATTAAAATGTGGTAAAATGCCACATCATTGCATATGGGGTTGGGGGAACGTTCGGAGATGGGGGAACGTCCGGATGGGTGGGGAACGTCCGGGAGAGCAAATGTCCCACACCCATATATATACGCATTTTTCTTTGCCAAGGTAATCGTTTTTCTAGGGACACGGGTAGTCATTATTGTTACAAAAACACTGACTGCATCAAATATACAGGTAATTATGTCACAGGTAGAAGAAAGAACAACCGTTTTTGTCTTACGCGTTCTCAGGGTGATAATTTAAGCCATTTTCCCAACCATGGAGAAAAGTTCTGATCCACTTTTCACTGATTTGTGAAAAACCTTAATTTCAAAAATATTGGTATACATGTTTTCATATTTAGGGAAAATTTTATTATTTAAAATCACACCAATTTGGATATCATTGTAACCGCCTCATTGACATCCACATTGGTGTGATTTTAGTGAACTGTTAAAGAATATTTTGAGCTGTTTTAGCCCTATTCTGGTTTATTTTTCTGGCCGTTATGGGTCGGTTTGTTAGGAATAGCAAAATTGGACAAAATTGGACCAGGGCTCCTCTCCTTAGATGCCGACCCAGGGCCTTCCTCAGCCAGGGTCCTCCGATTAGATGCCATGGCTTATTGCAAAATCTCTCTCTCTCTCTCTCATTTTGGGTATTGGGCAATGTAATTCTTATTTTTTATTATTTTTTTTGTTTTTGCTTTCAGGATGACGTGTATTTGGTAAAATGGAAAGGCTACCCTCTGTATCAATGTACATGGGAACCCACTAGCCATTTTAATATTCAACTCTTAGAAACATTTGACAGACCTCATATCAGCGATGATAGGAAATGTAACGCTGCAGCAAATTTTGAGATAGCTGTACAGAAACGATTGAAATCAACGTCAAACCGATGCAGTGTGAATTTCGATGGCGATATCTTCCGTTATTGTTTCGGGCATCTAGAATCCTCATTGTTTTATAAAGACGATTTTCAGACACTTCCATTGTCAGAAGGGTGGTATTATCGGATCAACAAAAAAGGAAAGGGTGTTCAAATATCTTTTCCTGTCAGGGTTATATTCAGACTGTGCATGAAAAAGAAATTTATAATTTTAGACAATGTTGTTACTGAAATAACCGTTCCCACTGAAACGCTAATTATGATTTCAGCAGTGGATGGTCTAAACACCGAGTGACACTCTTTGACTACACGTGACTCTATATATTCTAGGCTCTCTGATCCATAAGACAATGTCAGACAATCTTAATAACGTGGCAATAACCAAATTCAAGAATAGGGTAGAGATCGGTGAACATTCACCCTGCATTCAGCGACGGATTTCTGAAAACCCTCAGCTGACGCTAACAGTATCACTCAACAGTTCATTTTATAGGGAGTTGAAAAATGCCAAGGATCAATTTCCGAATTTTACATATATTGATATTATCAATACTCAGGTCACTTCTTTCCAACTCAGGTTCACTGAGCGGCTGGAAACCAGGTTTATCGATAATGTCAATAGTGTGATGCGGAAATATAAAGTTTTGAGAGGTCGTAAACGATATAATTTTGACACTTCTGTACATAAAACAGCAATATTCTGCCATGAGGTTGAAAATGTAGTAGACTTGAATTTTAAACTTAGCACATTTTCAATTGAAAACGTTCAGTTAGAACAAAAATGCGTGTCGTTGTTTAGTAGTCTACAGGAAGAAACTGAACGATTGAAAAACGAGAAGAATAGGATTGCCAAATTGGAGCGATCTGTTGAAAAGCTCCAATCTGAAAATCCTAGGCTTCTCAATTACATAAAGGAGTTGCACAAAACGGTTGTTACTCCAAACAATGGTCAGAAAATTGACGGCTTATCTTATACAAACAGGGTAAAAAAAAATACGGAATTAAAATCAAAAGCAGTCAACTTTGGTTTGCTGAGACGTATGGCCTTTTACCCAAGTTACTGGTATATCAAGATCAATCAGGTAAAGATATTAACATAGATTTTGCTGCACTCAACATAGAAACTTCTCATGATTATTCTCTTTTGGCATATGAGGAAAAATAAAAATTGAAAAAACTGTTGTATATTTTGGAAAAATTCAATATCAGTGACCAATCCTATCACGAAATTACCATGCTATATGATCAACTGCCTAGGAAATATCTTATTGTTCAATGCAGGGAAAAAATTAATTCTTTGTATCACATTGAAAGAACGTCTGGAAATATACCAGGCTGTTATGTGAGTATTCAAACAGAAATCAGTCGTGTGATAGAAGACAACTGGTGTATGTTTGAAAACTCCAGACGCCTAAAAATTAAATTATCTGGTGATGGGTCAAAGGTTAGTAGAATTTCTAATTTTATAGTGCTCTCATTTTCGGTAATTAAAGAACAACGTGCATTATCATCCTTGGATCAAAATGTATTTTGTATAGTAAACTGTTCAGAAGATTATGAAAATGTATCTTCTGCTTGCAAGCCAGTTTTTGATCAACACACTCATTGAAAAGGGCGACATTTTAGTAAAGGGTAAAAAGTTTGAGCTGGAATTCTTTTTAGGAGGTGACGTCAAATTTATACAAATTATCCTGGGGATAAACAATTGTTTGGCAACATATTCGTGCCCCTGGTGCAAAGTGAATAAACGCGAAAGAGATGATTTTAGCAAAGCTGGAGATTTTTATCACAAACCCCCATTAGTAAGAACTACGGAGAACATGGCTGAGGACGCTTGTTGTAAGTCACATGGTGTGAGACACCCTCCCCTTATTAAAATTAACCCTGATCACATTGTACCAGATGAACTTCACCTCCTACTAAGAATATCAGACAAACTTTTGAAAAATCTCATTTTGGACGCAAAAACGTTGGATGATAAAAACAAAGTCAGAGGAGAGCCTGTAAAATGTCTCGATGATCTGGTGGAAAAAATTAGGGATTGTGGTGTGTCTTTTAACATTTGGACCAAAAAGGGAACAGACGGTGAGATGGAATGGACCTCCCTTACAGGTTCTGATTACAAAAAAATGTATGAAAAATTACCCTATAGGTTGCTATTTAGCATACACCACGATACACACGATAAAACTGCTAGGTTGTGGCAGGAATTCTATATTTTATACAACTTTGTAACAATTGGTATTGAAGGTGTTGAACTTGATAAGGTTTTCGAAAAAGCTAAATCTTGGGCTCTTTCATATTGTGAACTGAGCTCGGCCCGGCAGGGTTATGCGTCTGTAACACCTTACATCCACATTTTAGTATATCATATTCCGTATTTTGTGTCGAAGTATGGCCCACTGATTAATTTCAGTGGCCAGGGAATAGAAAAGGTGAATGACGATGTAAAAACAATACATCAAAAGAAATCAAATAAATTTGATGCAACCGTCGATGCACTAAAGGTGCAAAAAAGATTGGAGCATCTCCAATCAAGAGGTTTGTCGCGTGTAAAGCGAAAATATGAAAAAAGAAAAATTGAATATTGGGAGGACCAAATACAAGTGAACAGGTCAACAAGAAAACAGCGTATTTCTATTGAGATGCAAGAGGCAAATAAAACAAACGGGTCGGAATGTTCAGTAGATGTAAATAGCATGACAGAAGTCGAACTAAAAAAGGAATTAAAAAAGCTGGGCATTCAAACAAAATTAAGAAAAAAGGAGAAGCTATTGGCCCTTTTACTTCAACATACTGGAAAGTGAATTTGTTGAAGTGAACAATACCTCGTGTCATCCCAATATTGCATCTATACCTACCATGAAACCACAAAACTTAATACCCACATACCCTCTCTCTCGCTCTCGCTCTTGATTATATATATATATATATATATATATATATATATATATATATATATATATATATATATATATATATGAGAGAGAGAGAGGTGCTTAACCTATCATTACCTTAACCTATCATTACATGCTAGATAAATGCAATGTTGACATATTGTCAACTGCATATGCAGTTTCTGGAACAACGTCTCCAAAATCGATACACCACACCCAGTGGTTTACATCATAACGTTATTTTGTAAATATTTGTATAACGTATTTTATAAAAATAAAAATGCCTGAAGATCCGCATACAGAGCGGTGAAAGCGCTAGCAGGAATATAGTCAGTGATGTCGGTGAATTTGTTTTGAACTTTAATATATATATATATATATATATATAACCCTCTCTGTGCGCGTATGTGTGTAAAACAATCCCTTAATCTTCTGCAGATTGTGGTTAAAATCCCTGATTTGTAACTATTGGTATATTTAACCTGTATTGTCATAAATTTAGCAATTTAGATCTTGTTTGACAGAGTTCCAATGGAGATATGTCAAACCAAAACAAATAAATTACTGAAGATATGTCAAACCAAAACAAATAAATTACTGAACTTATGACAATACGGGTGACAAATAACCATGGATGTCAAACTTTTAGCATTCCCTCTCTCTCTCTCTCCTCCATCTTCACAACACATACTCTCTCCCTCTCTCATATATATGAGTGAGAGGTCGGGGGGAATAATAATCCCTTAATCCAATTACATAAATCCAATTACTGAGGAAAATATGTCTGGGGGTGTGGTCAACATTGCATTTATCTAGCATGTAATGATAGGTTAAGCACCTCTCTCTCTCTCATATATATATATATATATATATATATATATATATATATATATATATATATATATATATATATATATATATAACTTCGTCAAATTGCCGGAAATTTGACGAAGTTATATAAAATATTTGATGAAGTGTATATATATATATATATATATATATATATATATTATTGTACAATACAATACTGCCCCATCATATTCTAAAGTACCTACATGTATATATTGAGAATTTGCTTTGGAAAAGATGTCTCCCCGACAGTGCTATTACTATAAAATTCGCCCCGCCCCTCCCCGTTATTCATATCAAAACCAAAACCGTCGGAGCAATGAATGGGTTTTATAGGTACATTTATCCTTACGGAGTGATTGGGATAGTTATTAATTTTAAATAATTCAACTTTAGTTTCAATGATCACGATTGCTATCACGCAAGGAAAAGGTTTTTCTCATGTATCATAGGTGTGCATTCTCGTTTCGTTATATTTGTTTTTTGTGTATAAAATGTTACACGTTGAGTTTTGAAATTTTATTGAATAAATCCATTGACTGAATTTTTTTGTTTATTGTTACTAGAGGATAAACCCACAGTAAATGTAATAAGTAACTCTTCACACGTGACATTTCAATCTACTCTATTCGATTTATTTATTCGTATACACTACGTTTGTGCTACAAATAGGTACACGATTAGAGTGAACAATCATGGACATTTAGAAATTTAATATTTAGCGTACAGCACCTCCCCAACCCTATTCCCTTCATTTTTATGGCGCTAAAAGTTAGGATCCAGACCCTAATGGTTATGTCTTCTTTAACCCAGTGAAATATTTGCCACTAGCATGATGTAACAAAAATGAGAATCTGTTCATTAATTTGTAAAATTTGACTGGTGCTTGGTGAATGACATCCATGTCTTCCCAAAGAACATAATTTTAGGAATAATCAAAATCGACACAAAAGGCAATATGCTTTGTCAGCGCAATAAATCACTTAAGCGAATTTAATCGTGAGACCAGTTAATGACGATAAGCGAGAGAAACAGCAAATGCCACGCTGGTTAATCTAATTAACCAGTGACAAAATAAGCCGATGTATGTGCACTGAAGCGTGTTTAAACAGGGGCGACAACTCGAAAATATGGATTGTCTTAAAGGATTAGAAATAGTTCAACATGATTACAGTTTTGCGAACTTTTTTCCTACACGCTTCCAGATATTGAGCTGATTTTTGATATGTTAGTCTAACATGGTGGCCTACAGAACAAGTTTGCGTTTTGTGCCTCTCCACTGATTTTACCGAAATTAAGGCCCTTGGACTCTGAAAAATGCATCAAAATTACAGTTTTCCGGACTTTTTTTCTACACGCTTCCAGATATTGAGCTGATTTTTGGTATGTTAGTCTGACATGGTGGCCTACAGATCAAGTTTGCATTTTGTTCCGCTCCACTGATTTTTACCGAAATTACGGCCCTTGAACTTTGAAAACTTCATCAAAATTACAGTTTTGCAGACTTTTTTCCTACACGCTTCCAGATATTGAGCTGATTTTTGGCATGTTAGTCTAACATGGTGGCCTACAGAACAAGTTTGGGTTTTGTTCCGCTACACTGATTTTTACCAAAATTACGGCCCTTGGACTCTGAAAAATGCATCAAAATTACAGTTTTCCGGACTTTTTTTCTACACACTTACAGATATTGAGCTGAATTTTGGTATGTTAGTCTGACATGGTGGCCTACAGATCAAGTTTGCATTTTGTTCCGCTCCACTGATTTTTTCCGAAATTACGGCCCTTGAACTTTGAAAAGTTCATCAAAATTACAGTTTTGCAGACTTTTTTCCTACACGCTTCCAGATATTGAGCTGATTTTTGGTATGTTAGTCTAACATGGTGGCCTACAGAACAATACCATTGAAAATACAGAACACTGTTTTCTGCAGTATTCCTAGAATCTATGTTTATTTTTAAAAAAAGATTAGAGCTTGAAATATTGGGGCGCGTGGGGTATGTGAGCGTTCTCACTAAGGTTCTATATTTTATTAACTCTTTTTGTTCCATACTGCTTTAAAGTTTGTTATCAGAAATGTTTTATTGTTTGTTTTCTTTTCTGTCCACAATAAATAGGTCTCGAAACAACTTGGCCAAGTGCCGAAACGACTCGGTGCCGAAACGACCTGATGCCGAACGACCTGAAGTGGTGCCAAAACGACTTGGCCAAGTGCCGAAACGACTCGGTGCCGAAACGTCTGGGTGCCGAAACGACTCGATGCCGAAACGACCAGAATTCGTCCCGTTTTGGGTACGAGTTGTGCATTCGTGAGTACGAGTTGTCCAGACAAAAATGGGTACGAGTCGTCCAATTTTGGGTACGACTTGACTGATACGAGTTGCCGTAGGTACGAGTTGTCTTGATACCCACAAGTCCTAGTCATCTTCCAATTCGAGGTTCTCGGGGATCTGCACCCACCACCCTATTGCCACTTCGCACACTCAAACCAAATTAGATTATTGACTCTAGTGGATTCATAAGCAAATAAAGTTAAAAAGCAAAGTTATTCGGGTCGCAAGATATTTCAATCCCACATCCTCCCTGTGCATCTTCGGCGCGCTGAAACTTTTCAATCATCCTTCAGCAGTTTTTTGGCGTTCCCCTTCCTCCCAGCAGACAACATAAACCTAACATTCATGATTAAAATAAAACGTTTTTGTTGTTTATCATCCTTCGGCCCTCCTGCTTCATATCCTAATTAACACCTCACCTCATAATCAGGGGCCGAAACGTCCCGGCCGAAACGTCCCAGGGCCGAAAAGTCCCAAGGCCGAAACGTCTCAAGGCCGAAACGAAACGAAATTGCAGAGGACAGATCGGCCAGAGGGCGGTTTGTGTGTAATTCTTTGCTACTCAACCCTAGATGTTCACCCATGACCGCCTTCGTGTACCAGTTTGTTTGTTTGAAATTATATAGATCCATTTATTTCATAGATGGATCTTTGTATTAAATAATTAATGATGCTATCAGTTGGATCCGGAGGATCTTGTCCCAAAAGTGGATTCCGTCGGCGTGGTTTTTTAACACTTCTCATTGTCCACTGTCCAGATACATAATCATCACACCTTCAAACGTTTACACTACACGTTTTTCTGTTTCGTTTTATAAAAAAATCTTCATATTAATTTATGCTTTTAAGCAGATAAGAATGGAAACACTTTTAGAGCAGCAGAGACGTTATCATGAAGAAAGAGAACGCCTGATCGATGCGATGGTTAAAGAAGACATCCATCCGAAAAAATCTGTAAAAATTGCCTTCGAACATTCCTAATAACCACAAAAAAGTTCTCCATTGTAAATAATTGAAATTGTGGTCGTACTAGAATTTAAAATCCAGTGTAAATTTTAAATATTTTAACGTATTCTACCTTTACTAACTACAAATATGCCACATGATTGATAACTGGAACACCATCTACCAACAATGCTCATTTAAGGGCCTATATAAGTAATGGAATTTCGTTTCTTTTGAAATTCTCACCTCTCATATTCCTTAAATTCAGAATAAATATACACAAATTATACATCAAAATGAAGGTTGGGATGTATAGAACACGAAACACATATGTAATCAACTCATGGAGTCGACTGTAGGCACCACTGGTTCCTGGAAGTCTACTGCCGTATTCGCACCAGAACTGATAATAAAATAATATTTCATCAGAACACCTTGTGGCCAAATGTGCTTCATATATCCAAGAACAAAGCTAGGCATTCAAAACAATTTTGAATACAGCGATAGGTCTGCATTTTGGAAAAGGACAACACTGTCTGCATTTTTTATTGAAGATGGTTTCCATGCTCGACAGACATGCGCAAATCACTCGTTACCACGAATTTCCATCGAAAAACAAAATCGTAATTCTAAGAAATTTCAACAGGTATCATGATACCTTGCACTGAATATGGCAACTGTGCAATCTCTATCTAATAACAGTATACTGTATGAAGGCGATCTTTTTCATTATTTGATTTCAGACGGCGTTGTTTTACATGCTTTTTCTGTCCGATGACGTCGACCGGAAATCGAAAGTAGACTCATACGTAAACAAAAGCAAAGGCTTTGGAATTTCCCCAAATGCAGCTCTGTCGCCATGTTTTGAAGAATTTTTATCCCCTAGCTTTGTTCTTGGATATGTAAAGCACATTTGGCCACAAGTTGTTTTCGTGAAATATTATTAAATTATCAGTTCTGGTGGGAATACAGCAGCAGACTTCCAGGAACCAGTGGTGCCTACAGTCGACTCTATGAGTTGATTGCACATGTGTTTCGTGTTCTATACATCCCAACCTTCATTTTGATGTACATTTTGTGTACATTTAATTTGAATTGAAGGAATAGCAGAGGTGAGTATATTCAAAATAAACAAAATTTCATTACTTATATAGGCCCTTAATGTTGATCATGTTGCAAACTTGGCCGCAAATTCAGTTCATACCACAGTTACTGGAAGTTGTGGCTGCAAGCACTTTTTTCCACCGATGACAATGAATGCACCATGTCTGTCCTGACCCGTGTTACACATACAGTAGTCTATATAATAAACAAGTAATGAAAGCCTATTTTGCCCTGACCAATACCCCCTTCCAAGTTCATTTGTGAATTCGTTCATTGAACCAAGATTCATCAACACAGTTTTCTTGTACAGCTATCCACAGGGTATTTAACTTCATGTTTGTCATAAATTAATAATCAAATCATCATACTACGGCTTCTTTATTTGATAAAAAAACTCCAACTTTTTTGCCTGCGACTCGACGCCATTGGAACAACAATGATGACGTAACGTTTCTAATGTTTAAAAATACCGTCTAAAAATGATTGCGGAATATTGAAACGGATCAAGTTCTTGTCATCTGCTTTACAGTGATAGTTGGTGAATTTTTAGATGGCAGTCATATGTTTTATGCTATTTATGATAAGAAAAAGGAAGTACTTAGAAGTTGGACATGTCTGCAGCAGTATCTGCATGTGCAGACAATGTGCAGCTGATGTTACGGTTAGTTCAAAGGAAAAATTTAAATAAATAAAGTCTACCCCCATTTATACACCTCATTATTGTTGCTTATTTCATTCTCTCATGTTATTTGACTTCGGAAATGTGCCACAATCTAGCCTATTATCTAGGGGTGGCACCCCAACATTCCCCCGATGTAGGTGTATGACCCCCACCCCGGGTGGGGGGGGGGGTCTAGACAATTTATTTATTTATTGGTGTTTAAGGTCACATATTTTTGCACGATGGCTAATCATGCCCACAACATGAGTATCAACAGAACACCAGGGGTGAGCGTTAATAAGCCATGTTGCCCATTTTAGAGAGGGTTTGCATCTCCCAAGCATTGGTGACTGGGTCCTATTTTACCGGTAAAACAGAGCCTGTTTACCACAGTGAACAGGCACTGCTTCACTTCCCAGGGTTCCTGCAGGCAGGGATCTGGAAATCCCCGGGCCGACCATGGTTTGGCCAGATGTGTATAATTTTTGTTTTAATTGGGAAAAAGTCACAATAGGCTTATCCATGAATCCAGAGGCAAGAAAGCCAGTAACTGCGAGCAGCCAAGTTAACATAATATACAGATTCTGAAGATATCTTCCTATAATATAACAATACCATGAGTTTGGAGGGTCTTGTGGTTTATTACCGGCCCGAGAGTCGAGGGCCGTTAATAAGGCAGAGGGCTGTTGATCTTCATCCACCAAGCGTCGCATCTGAAAGTCTGTACCTACAGGCTCCCCCCCCCCCCCCCCTCTCCCATTATTCATCAGCTTATAGTTTTACGTTTCACTCATCATGCAAGTAACAGGTAATTTTTTATGTAGCCAGTTCAAGTTAGGCAATTGAGGAGGAAGAACGTTTGCAGCAGCAAGTAGAAGGGATCAAGGGGAACGGCATTCCCCCAAAAGCATCACTGGCCTTGCCTCCCCACCGACTTCCAAACGCACGCACAAATGTCTGCAGTGGGCTTTCTAGATAAAAAAAAAATGTCTCCGGGAAAGATTTTGTCAAGACCCTGAGATATCTTAATCGGCCAAGTGCTTCGTCTGAATAATATGTGCCTACAACGGGGCATACTACTTTGAGTAGCCCGAGCTGGGTATTTCATGTAGCCGAGAAGTAAAAGTTAATTTTCTCTCTTATTATTGTTCAAAGTCCCCAAATTTTTCTGTATATATTTATATGATAATATAATATCTGTTAAGTTGGATTGAAGTTTTATTGTTACTTAATTTATGAAATATTTGATCTTTTATTTTTGAGACATACTATTTAGAGTAGCCGAGAATATCGTTTAGCGGGGATTTAAAAATCTCTTTTTCTGGTTTGTGATGATGATTGAAAGGTTTTAGCACGCCGAAGGCGTGCAGGGACGATGTGGGATTTACAAATCCCCTGCGACCCGGTTAACCTTATTTTATTTCACTTGGATCACACAGGCCTAGCTTTCCTATTGCCTCAAATGGGGTCTGAGGGGGTATGCACGCAGTTAGAATTCCCGGCAGTTTACGTTGGAGAGATAGATTGTCAATAATCAATCCCTCAACACCATTAAGACTATTGGAGAGTGGGCTTTATTCGGTTCCAGCTTGGTGATGGTAGAGGTTTGAGTCCCACCATGGTGGCGAGCCAGAATATAATGTTGGTTTGTGTTTCGTTCTACTGCCTTTATATTCTACACATAGATGAAATATTTGCATGGGACACTGGATAAGGTAAAATAAATGTTATACACAACATTGTTTCAAAAACATTTGATACGTTATTTCTTGGACAAACGATTTTGTGTAGCTGGCTCACAGGTGAACCCGAGCTCGGTGTTGTAATTACTGTTTGTCGCACTCACTAACAAGATGTTTTTATTATTCTCAATTATCTTTGTGGTTATGATATTATATCATCCCAGGTTGTTTTACGGTGTTTATTGGTGAGAGTTTGTTTTATGTTTTTGCCAAATGTTTTAAACAATCCCTTTATCAGATATCTTTTCTCTTGATATCTCATCACGATAGTAATTATTAGTGAGTTGATTGAATAATTTCAAAGCCCCGTCGCCCTATATATTCCACCCATCCTGCACAAATTCATCATTCTTTGATTTAAGCATTTAGTTTCAAGATCGAAATGGAAGTTCCAGTATACGACACCAAAGAGAAATCTATGAGCGTCAGTGAAGTCTGCTCCATTTTTGATAACCCGGACACTGAAAGGATAAGTCTTATTCCACCAACAAAACCAATGGCTGGCTCTGTATATCTTGTAACTTATTTATTTTCGATGATCTTACAAGGTAATTATTATATCGATGTTGTGAAGTATAAATGTTTCTCATTACTGTTGTATATAAATATTATTGTTCACTCGATTTTAACATTTTAAAACATTTTAAATTTTTTTGTTTCTTTTATTTTAAAACATTTTAAATTTTTTTGTTTCTTTTTTTTGTACTAAATGTTGTAAAGTGTAAATGTGTATTATTACTGTTAGTCTGTTACATATATTTTTATTGTTCACTCGATTTTAAATAAAACAAATAAATACAAAATGTTCTACCCATGTTTATTTATGCCCATATAATTCACTTTTTGTTGCCCGAGCCTTATAAGTTGTCATTCAAACGCATTTTTCTATTATATTTACCAATTCGTTGATAGCACCAAACTCCGGCACATTTTCTGACACAGAGCCCCCAAGAAAAAGTTATCAGAGACTGATGTTATCAATGAGGGAAAATATAGATACAAAATGTTTGCGTTTAAATGACAACTTAATTCGTGTGATGCCGTAATAGAAATTAACCAATGAAAATTCACCCTTCTATTGTTGACAAAGAAAACACAGTGAAGTAATCAATATCGCCGAGCCATGTTCATCCCCGAGCCAGCTACTCAAAATTCAAGTTTCAAGGGGTAATGTATGTGATTTTGCAGAAAAGGTGGTGTAAATATATATTTATTTTACCTTATCCAGTGTCCCATGCAAATATTTCATCTATGTATAGAATATAAAGGCAGTAGAACGAAACACAAACCAGAAAAAGAGATTTTTAAATCCTGGCTACACGATATTCTTGGCTACTCGAAATAGTACAAACTGTATGTCTCGAAAATAAAAGATCAAATATTTTTTAAATTAAGTAACAATAAAACTTCAATCCAACTTAATAGATATTATATTATCATATTAAATATATACAGAAAAATTTGGGGAAATTGAACAATAAATAAGAGAGAAAATGAACTTTTACTTCTCAGCTACACGAAATACCCGGCTCGGGCTACTCGAAGTAGTATGTCCCCCTACAACAAGCCTTGCCGCTCCCAACACATTCACCCCCCCTGCCCGCTCCCAATTTCAACCAGCATGTAGTGGGCCTAATAGCCTACACTATTATGATTAATGTTGTTCAGCATTACATTTAAATGTTGTCAGTGTCACGATTCCTAACTGGCTTTGTAAAAAGAGATGCAATAGAATTTCCTTTTTTATACATGCCATGAGATCACTCTCACCCCTCCCTGTCTGTCATATAGGCCTATAGCCTAGATCCTTTCTGCCCGCCATTACATATTCCTTTCAAAGCTTCCTGCATTTTCAACTTCTGACAACAAGGTAGCACTGTCTTAAATTAACCACCGTTTTTTTTTTATTAAAGTTCGGACAAGTTGGTTGTGCCTTGCCAATAAATGGAACTCGACGACAGGGGTGCAACAACTGTTTTGCAGGGAAGACTCTTACATTATAGCCCACATCCATTTTTCTGTTCTGCCGTCTGCAGCACATGAACAACGCAATGTGTAGTTTCGCTTTCTTGGTTAACTTTTGTACAACCTAGCAACGAAATGCCATGTCATCATTGTTGTTCCAATGGCGTCGAGTCGTGGGCAAAAAAGTCGAATGGAGAGTTTTTTTTATGAAATAAAGAAGCCGTAGTATGATGAGTTGATTATTAATTTAGGATAAACATGAAGTTAAATGCCCTGTGGATAACTGTACAAGAAAACTGTGTTGATGAATCTTGGTTCAATGAATGAATTCACAAATGTGTCAGGGTTCCACTATCCCACATTATACACAGTTCTGCATTATTTTTTCACTTGCGTTTGTGGGGCTCCCTAAGACTGGAGGCCCCCTGGACTCACTCCAGACCACTCCCAATGGGCGGGCTGCCATTGGAGGCTTCAGAGATGGATAATCATTTTTTTGTGCAGTGCAAAATATTCACTCCAACATAAAAAGTATAACCCTTATGAAAAAGTATCATGGTACACTATTGTAAACCATGGTAAATTCCAAAACACCCTGGTTTTACCATGGTAATACCACGGTATTTTGGGATTATCATAGTACATTTTTATAAGGGAAACACTTTACCTAACACAGCTTTCAGGAAAATGATGAAATTTTAAAAGGAAATTATCCTCCCAAAACATGGCTTGTGGTCTCTCATTGGGATGGGCTCGATGAGCCCTTTCCAATAAGGGGTTACAGCCCTGGTTAAAAAAAACAATTGAATTCTGTGTAAAGTGGTTTTTGTTTATTATGCTGGTCTGTCTTGGTCGTGAAGGATTAAGCAAACTAAACATGGTTGAGCAAAAATACTTTGCTGAACCCCTTTCTGGGGTTAAGCAAAGTTTCAATTTTTACAATCCCGATATGTCCCCTCCCCCAGTTTCTAGCAGCATGCTACGGCCCTGGGTTACACTTAAAACCCCAAGTGCTGCTGTATTTCAGCTTTCTTGTTCTTGATTTATTATTTTTACAGTTGTTAGCAGGAAAATGGTTTCAATGTTTTGCAAATGATTTATTTTATAATAAACATGTTGGTATGGAAATATAAATTTGTTATTATTCAGACCAAATGCTGTCACAGAACGAAAGGGATTTGTATTTTTTAAAAATATTGCATACCCCCCCCCCCCCCCCCCCCCCCCCCCCCTCCCACACACACATAGGAGAGGGAGAGGGTGAGGGAGTGGAGAAACGAAGTGCAAAATATATATATTTGCTGTGTAATGTAGCTACCCAGTGTAGTTATTAGCGTTTATGGTCCAGATGGGGAGAAGGGTGCAAGCGGGGTGGGATTACCTTCCCTTGGTAAGTTTCTCTTATGTTGTGGAGGTACGATCCGCTACTGGCCAATGCGATCCGTTACTGAGCCAACAACACCATGTTTCAAATTTCGGGATAACTTCACACAGAGTTTCCTGGTTATCATGTTTTGCATCAATAAACTTGAGACCCGAGTCATCCCACATAAAGTATATAATCGGCGAATTTTAAATGCACCTTGTTAGATAAAGCATATTTACGTGCTAGCGACCTGATACCAGGTAAGTGACTCAAAAATGTGATTTCCCAAAGGGTTTACAGAGTACAGTCACTGTGACTGTACTCTGTAAACCCTTTGGGAAATCACATTTTTATCTTCTTATCTGAAACTTCTTGGCCAGTGTGAACCAAACTTGGCACAAATAATGTATGGAAAGTCATCTGAAAGCAATCTTCATTCTGTTTTGCTCAGATGAAGGAGTAGTTCAACGATCTGAACATAGTGGCTACCCCTCTACGTTCAGATTCTTCCCTTTCAATTCTGTAGAAAAAGTTCCCATCAAGTTTTTATGGGAACTCAAAACTCGAAAATAGGAATATATATCAAGCTTTCGTCCTTATTACCGGCTGCATTCGATAGTACACATATTTCCTTACATTTGGGCAAAGTTTATTGATCCAAACTATGTTTTATCATTTAATTATCGATATCGTTCATATTTTTGTCTAAGTATAAAACAGTAAAAACAATAACCCGGTAATGGCGACGAAACGAATAGACCACACACAACTGCATTCCAGCTACCCGACTTAGGATATCCAGCCAGCTGCGCGAAGACGGAGCCAGTCTTTGCCTGTGAAGTTGGGCCATCCGGGGTAGCTTGGGAACCGAGGCTTCGATCATTGGATGTCCGAAAAAGAGATCCATCTCTGGAACTGCACCCAGGAGCAGCAAGCGGCTGAAAAACAGAAAACCGCTGCTTCTCAAGCTTAGTCCTCAAGTAACGGACTTGCTGTCGCAGATTGCTCAGCTGATCGCAGCATCCCAGCAAATGCAAGAGCACTCCGGTGGTGAGCTGTCGGATGTTGCTGGGTCGGTCCAGTCATCTGCACACGCAGATGCGATGGACTGAACGTCACAGTTGATTCAGTCGGATGGTTAAAGGAACAAGGAAGAGGACTCCCCTTCCCTTTTGGAACAACATATGGTAGCGATGAAATTTATCCATCAATACTATCCTGAATTTGTTCCACCTGATCAGCAAGCTGCGACAACTAGGGAGAAACTGCTGTCTTTAGAAGCAGACTTTGTGCAGAAGGGAAGTTCTTTCCTTCCCGATACAGTCTAGACAGGTGTTGCAGGCCTTTGGTCATGTCGATGACGCCATATTTAACCTCTCTAGTGCTAAGAGGAAAGGTGGTTTCTGATCGACATCTTCCATAAATATACCGTTCCTTGGACCACGTTCATTTATAAAGGTTGGAGAAGATGTCCAGAGAGCTCCTCTGCGTGTTGATGAGCAGGCCAGGGATTTAGACATATCCCTACGTGCTTCAATGTACGCTCAGACGTGATGGAATGTACTATTTCATCAAATAGAACAAATCTGGATGTGATCTCCTATGTAGATCACCTTACCAGAGCTATGGTGCAACGTCTTAGTGGGAAGGAATTTGAGGATGTTTGTTCCTTGCTTAGAGTTCTTTCCAGGGCAGTCATGTATGCCACATGCAACTACGCCCTGACAGTGGCAAATTTGGAGTTAATCAGACGTGATGCTGCCCTTGCGTCGTCATCACTTATAGATGACAAGGTGAAAAGCTCTCTCCGGACATGCTCTGTTTGACAACAAGCTTTCGTTAGCCTATGAACAGGCTACTAAAAGAGCTTCCAGTGCTCTGCTTTTGAAGTTGGCATCTCAACAACATGCTTCAGCAGACCGGGGTAAACAAGGACGTTCAAAATCTAAATCATCCAAAGGGAACTCCTTGGGAGGGTACAAGAATCCCTCTTATAATTACTCAGTATAGCGACTCAGGAAAGGGGTGCAGGTCTGATCAGGATTATAGGTCAGACGCACCCTAAGCCGACGAGCAAGGTTCTTCACAGGGAGGACGCAGTTTCTCCTCCCGTAAGTCCTACAGGTGATGGTCAAGACCTCTATTGCTTGCCAGCTGGCGGAAGGTTATCAAACTTTGCGAGAAACTGGATAGCAATCATGGAAGATCATTGGGTGAGAAGTGTCTCGGAAAGCCTATCATTTCGTGCAAAACCCCCACTAACAAGATGTCAGCTTTGGACAAATTTTCCGGTCGATCCTTTCAAAAAGATTCTCTCCTAGCAGAGGTACAAGCTCTTTTATTAAAGGAAGCAATAGAGGTCATCGAGAATCAAAATTCTCAAGGTTTTTATAGTCACCTGTTCCTCGTACCGAAGCCATACGGCTCGTTCCAACTGGTAATACACTTGAGGTGGATAAACAAGTTGATCGTGGCTCCAAGGTTCTATATGGAAACCCTTCGGTCGGTAAAAGCAAGCATTCAAGTGGACGACTTTGCGGCAAGCATAGATCTAAAAGACGCTTACTTTCATGTTCTAGTACATCCGGCATTTAGAAAGTACCTGTGGTTTGCCATGCAAGGAGAGGTTTACCAGATAAGAGCAATGTGCTTCGGTCTGAACCTGGCTTCTTGGGCTTTCACTCGTATAATGAACTCGGTAATGTCATACGTCCGAGCTCATTCGTCTGCGGTAATGTCAGCTTACCTGGACGACATTCTTCAGAGATACAGCAACAGAATTATTCTTCAGAATGATGTTCAGAGTCTGCTACAACTGTTCTGACGTCTTGGTTTCATAGTAAACGGGAAAAAGTCGGATCTAGCTTCATCCAAGTCGTTCACTCACTTGGGAATGAGCTTTGAGACTCACAACAATCTGGTTCGTCTGCCATTGCTTGCTTTTGTCTAAACTCAGACACAGTAACAGCGTGAGAGTTTATGCGACTGATGGGGCTGTGCAGAGCGGCTGCGGATTTTATTCCAATGGGCCGTCTACGCACGTGTCCCATTCAGATATTCTTTACTCAGAACTGGAGTGTGAAGTCGCATTCGCACGAAACCAGTATTATTTTAATGGGCCCAGTAAAACAAAAGGTTCAGATTTGGGCAGATCCTCAGTGGTTAACTCAAGGAGTTCCGCTTCAACTGTTCGATCCGGCTTTCATTATTTGATTATGATGGATGCGAGTCAGACAGGCTGGGGGCACGTCCCTAAGTCCTGCAAACTTGAAGTTCCAGGGTCTTTGGGACTCCTGGTTCCTGGAGAAGCACATAAACATAAAAGAGATGATGTCAATATGGCTAGCACTACAACATTGGATTCGTCAAATAGCGAATGTCCATGTTCAAATTCTGTCGGACAACTCGACAGTAGTTGCTTACCTCAGGAACCAAGGCGGCACTCACCAGGGTTCGACACTTACCCACGTCCGACCGACATTGTCTCGTAGATTTTGGTCCGGTCGTGCTGTTTCTCTGTCAAACTTGCCCGACTGGTCGTCCTCATTTTTCTAGGGCAATAACTGATTAATTGAAAAAAAACTATCACTTTTGTTATTGCAGTGAGACCGAATGAGATAGAGTCGGATCGGCACACAAATATAATATATTTGTGTGCCGATCCGACTCTATCTCCTTCTATTATCATGTCGAAACATACTGTGATGATAATATCGTTGAGTTATCTCCTGTCGCAACTGTGAAGAAGGGATCTACTCGAGTCGACTCGTATCTGCACCGTGCTGAATGAAACATGGAAACTTGTGACGTCATGACTCATAGCTTATCAAACTACAATAATATTCTCTTATGATTCGATAATTCGCTGGGAAAATTAACTTCTCGAAATCTATTTGAACCTGAAACTTATGTGCACGGTTTTATTGGACTTGTACAAATCTCAGTCTTTACACAGTACTTTTTTCTTGAAAATGTGGCGGCCGAAACAGAAAGTGACAATTCCACGAAATGAGAAACAAAATGTCAAGGTGAGTTTTCAGAAATTTCTTTATGGACAAAATCAATGCATGATAATATTACATCTGGAAATAGGCGTGTTGACTTACAACTTACAAGACGCACTTTTGGGGGGGGGGGGGGGGCACGATACATCAGGAAACGGACGTGAAATGATAGTAACTACATGTATCATTTCATGCTCATTTTCTGATGTTATATGTAGCGTGCCCCACAAAAAGTGCGTGCCTAAGTCCCAAAAGCAGCGAGCAACTAAATGCGCACCTGGTTTTTCAAAATCGAAGGACTGTACCAGTAAGCAAAGTTGAGTTTACCGATAGTTTATAATACAAAGAAATTGTGGTTCGATTGCAAAAGTTAAACGAATGTACGATATAATTTTTTTACTGCCGTGTCCCCATTTTTCTCTAATTCTGTGGACTGGGTCAGGGCAAGTACAAATCAGGTCCGGTCTAGTAATTTTTGAAGCGACTAGACCGATATGTCGGGTGCATAAAAACATTAATGTCGAACCCTGGCACTCACTCGATTCCGTTATGCCAATTAACGGAGAAGATTCTCCTATTCGTTCTGAATCATCACGTTCATCTCTCAGTTCGTCATGTACCGGGTCGTCTGAACGTATTACCAGACTCGCTCTCTCAGAAAGGTCGACTGTTGCCATCGGAGTGGACTCTCAACAAGCGAATATTCAGGCAGATTTGCTACCAGTGGGATCGTCCCATGATAGATCTTTTTGCGACACACCTAAACAATCAGTTACCGATGTTTATGTTGCCATGCCCAGATCATCGAGCATACGCAGTAGATGCTCTGTCTATCTCATGGGACAGGACGATAGGATATGCATATCCTCCAGCTTTGTTGATTCAGCAGATTCTGTTAAAGATCAAACAGTCTCATTACAAAATCCTGCTAGTAGCACCTCTGACGTCACAGAAACCTTGAATCAGTCTTCTCAGGTGTCTGTTATGGGACATTCCCTGGAAGCTTCCTCCACAGGAGGATCTTCTATATCAGGAGAAGTCCCGCGCACTGCATCACAACCCGGAAGGTCTCAACCTTCACATATTTCCGTTGTGCGGTCCTTGCATGGAAAACATTTTACAGGACAAGCAGTGGATACAATTTCTAATTGTAGGATGGCCTCCTCTTCGTTAAATTATGCAGTGAAGTGGAGGGTTTTCTTCCGTTGGTGCATGGATCAGTCAATAGACATGTATGATCCGTCCACACCACAGATTGCCAATTTCCTGGTCTACCTGTTTGACGATCTCAAACTGCAGCCCGTCACTATTAAGGTCTATAGGTCTATGTTATCAGACACTTACGCACATCATGATAACTTGGCTATTGGATCAGATACTTCTTTATCCAAGCTAGTTAGGAATTTCTCTATTAATAGACCTAGAACCCTCAGATTAATTCCTAAGCGAAATTTGGCTTGGGTTCTGTTGAAGCTTCAAGAAGCTCCTTTTGAGCCGTTAGGTGTTGTAGAGTTCAAATTCTTGACCTACAAAATGGTGTTTCTCTTCAGATTTTATTAGAAAGGGAAGAAAATGTTTCTTTCTTTCTTTGATTCCTAACAAAAAAGATATTTCCGTTCATTCTGTCGCAAGATGGATTCAGTTGGCAATACGTATTGTCTACGAAAATCTATCTTCGGATATCGTTCTGTCAACAAGATTTCATCGCACGAGATTAGAGCTCTGTCCACTTCTTGGGATTATTCTAACAATATAGCCATTACTGATTTTCTGAAGGCTGCTTACTGGACACAGCCCTCTTCATGTACCAAGTTTTACCTGTGAAATTTAGAGTCCATATCTGGTGACCTTAGATCTTTGGGTCCTCTTTCTGTTGCTCAGAATGTCATCCATTAATGTTACATCTATAAGGTCTTTAGGCAGTCTGCTCGAGCACTGATGCCGTTCCGCTGCCCTCTTTGTTCTGAGGAATTTACCTCAGAACAAGGGTAGGTGGGGGGAGGGGGGGGGGGGGTTCCCTTATGATCAACTGGCTTTAGAGTGAAGGGCAAGGGAATACCTCCTCCAGAGACAGTAGTCCTGTGTCGATGCTAGGTAGTTTTAATGTGTCGCTCTGTGTGAAGCAATAACTATGTCTCATTTATGTGCTGTTTTTAAAGTGTAGCTCACTGTGAAGCATTTGTATATGTTACGTGTGAAACGAGCGTTAATATACACAGGGTTTCTGAAAGGAAATGAGGCCGTTAACGTGGCGACTGATGATCGTCAGTACCACAGGGCCGACCGTGGTTCGGTCCGTGTTGGGAAAATTTTGAATTCCGGAATCCCCAAACCCCCATTTCCTTGCATCTGAGAGGATATTTTGCATCTCTTCACGGAGATATGTCTGTCCGATTTTACACATTGACAGCCAGTAATTTCCGATGAATAAGACGCGAATAAGAGAAAATGGTTGCTCAACCGGAAAATAATTTGTAGTATACGTGACTTTCTATTCACCCAGGGCGTTTCGTCCCAGTAAAACTGTCAAGCCTTGGCATTTTCATTGGGACTAAACGTCCAGGGTGAATAGAAAGTGTGAGTAGGAAGGGTAGATTCGCCCATCATTTAAAAATTCAATTTTAAATTAGGGGCGAAATGGCGCTTGTGAGGTATTTTAGCAGACACAAGCACTACGCAAAAATCTCATTGCACGTGCATGGTACAAATTTTGACATTTGCGGCCACTGAAAACGAATACTCGATATTACTATTCTTTGATGTTGAAAAACCGCTTTGAAATCAATTACTCTCCAGGTGCTGCGACAGAACAGTGAAACGGACATGCGTTTTGTTTTCAATGAAATATGGGTATGGAAATCGGCAAAAGAAGTTTAGAAATGGCAATTCTACAAGCTAGGAACTAAATGTATTCTCGGGGGATGGGCAGATCATGGCGAATTTATTCTGTTATGTTGGGAAGGTGACCTGACAGGGGAATGCAGCCATTTGACGGCCGCTGTACCGGTATAGCGGAAACCCTGTATACAATCCTCGGACACTTTTAAATGATTATAAAGTGTCTCATTTTCTGGACTAGCTTTATATATTGGTTTTCTTCACCGAATTAGCATAACGGGTTATGCTGGCATTAAATGAAGAAATTATATAATTATGTAATTCTCAATTACATTATTGGTGTTATGCCTTTCTCTTTTCTCGTAAAAGAGAAAGACATATATAATTCCTATGTCTTCTATTCTCCTGTAAAAGCTATCCTTTACTGAAGTAATTGAGAGATTGGATTTTCATTCAAGTCCTAGGGCCTCCAGCCTTTTTACGATTCAGCTAGTCTGGGCTGTTGGTTGTTGTATAAAAATATGATAAATTTTAAATAATTTGTATATTTTTAGCTCACCTGAGCGAAGCTCAAGGGGAGCTTTAATAATCGCTTTCCGTTCATCGTCCGTCGTCGTCCGGCGTAAACTTTACAAAACCAACTTCTCCGAAGAAACCACTGGCCCAATATTTTTCAAATGTTGGGTAAATGTTTATTACCTAATGTCAATTCAGATTTGTTCAAATGAAGTTGCCCCTCTTCCTGGGTGGGGCCACGCCCCCTGGGGGCACCAAAATCTTTGAAAATCTTCTTCTCATGAACCAGCAGTAGCAGAGACTTGATATTTGGTGTGCAGCTTCCTTTTGAGGTATAGAATCAAGTTTGTTCAAGAGAAGTTTGTCGGGCATTATTTGCCTTTGTTATGGGAGGGGCAAAAATTTTGGCCACGCCTAAAATTTCTATTTTCTGAACCGTGAGGTCGATTTGAACCAAATTTGATATGAGATGATAATGGGTCATAGGTGGTTGATTGATGTAAAAAAAAATTTTTCTCATTGCCCCGTGGGAACCTCGGGAGCTAAAAATAGGAAAAACCTTAAAACTGCCATATCTCCAGGACTACACAGCACAGAGAATTCTTATGTTGTATAAAGCTTACTTTTATCCAGTAGAATAGAAAAAATCCCTATCGGTTTGATCACAAGGTACTTTTTTCAGGACTTTGAAAAAGTGCTGAGTCAGCACTTTTTAACACTGTAGGCAATGGGAAAAACATTAAAAAATCTTCTTCTCCAGATCCAGCAGGCAGAATCTTTTGCTATTTGGTATGCAACATTGTAGGGTGGATCTGATTCAAGTTTGTTCAAATCGGCCCCCCTGGCTAAGAGTATTTTGAATGTGCTAATATAACTCGCAAAAGGTTAAATGAAAATTTACAGGGGTAATTTGCACTCATCTTCAGAAGCACAAGAGCCAAAAATTGCACCTGTAAATTTTTTCGCTCAGGACATGGACTGCTTAAGCAGGACTTTAAATTTCATCAAACTCACACCGGTAACTCACATAGTTATGAACAGAACAGCATGGTGCAATACTTCACAATGGGACTCATGTTGGGGAGGTTTGGAAAGGGGTGTCCTATCTCATAGGAACCAAATGTTTAGTAAATGAATAGTTTTTGTTTGACAAGTCAGAGTGTGTGTGATTTATATAGAAATATTCACAGACGTGGATATAAGAGGCGAGCAGTTACTTGTGCGCATCTATTTCGCACCTAATTCCATTTCCAGGTGAGCTCCTTGCCACTCGTCTGATGATTTGGGTGAAAAAATGAAATATGATGAATATTTATATCATTGTAACCCAACAAAGTGGGAAGCTGAACGACTGCCGGAAAAGGGATTTACATAAAATTGTTTCCAAATTATTCAGTATATGATAAGACAAAACGGCAAACGGGGGCATAGAGTCGAATTGAGAACTTATTTGAAGTGGGATGCACAGTTAACAAAAGTATTTTTGATTAAAGAATGTTATAATCAACATATTCAGTGCAGAATGCAAATACAATAAAATCACATGACATCTGTATAGGGAAAGCCAAAAAAGGCATCCTGAATTACTTTATTGGGGGGGGGGTTTATATTTCAAAATATAATTTAATGCAGCACATAAGTGGCAAAGCACACCAAATTGCATTGCCATTAGTTAATGCTCCCCCAAATTGATGAAGCAGCAGAGCCAAACTGCCAGTGGTGTCCCCCTCCGAGTTTTTTTTTCTTTTCTTGAGCTTACTGAATCAAACCAAGTCATTGCTGATTTACCGACTTCATTCCTTGCCTTGATTTGAGAAGTCACATGTAAGAATACTCAATATTGAATAAATTGGAAAAAAGATGTCAATTAAAAGGCATCTTGCATAACAGCATAATGTAACAGTGGTTTGAGTTTTGTTGGCTGGGTATTAATAAAATTAAATTCATCGAAGATCATACTTTTCAATTAACTGATCTGCAAGGAGTAACAATAATAATTTAAGCTGCAGTCCTACTGGTCTGCAGCATATATTATTATTGCTCTGCACAGAAAAAGTCCATTACATAACTTTTCTCTCAATGTTATGAGTGATTCATTAAATTGCTCACCTTACATCAATTTAGGAAAGCTGCTCTTTACTCGCCCAGAGCTTATTTTAGGAGAGCTCCTGTTTGTTCGCCTTCATTAGCTCAACTTTGGCGAAGCCAAATTTGAGCTTTTGTCATGGCCTGTTGTCCGTCGTCCGTCTGGCCGTCTGTCCATCTGTCCATCTGGCCGTCTGTCCGTACGTCAACAATTGGATACGGCTCGGGCTAGAGGCCGTATTTATGAACCGATCTTTACAAAACTTCTTGGGTGCTTTTGTTATGACCGTGGGACGAGAACGAGTGTTTTTGGGTGCGGTCCAAAATTCAAGATGGCTGCCAGCCACCATTTTGTACCGACGATGCAGAAATCTGTTTTTAGTACAGAACTTTCATATGAAAGCTCTTGATTTGAATAATTTTTTGTATGAATGTTTAGTACCATGGGATACATCACATATAATACGGGTTTTTTTTTCGTGCGTAAATTGTGCAAATTAGACTAATTTTGATGTTTTTTGGGGTTACTTTCAGCACTGTAAGTGCAAATGCCAATACGGCTCGGGCTAGAGGCCGTATTTATGAACCGATCTTTACGAAACTTCTTGGGTACCTTTGGTATCACCGTGGGACGAGAACGAGTGTTTTTGGGTCCGGTCCGAAATTCAAGATGGCCGATGGCTGCCATTTTGTACAAAATTAGGTGCAATCAGATTTTTGCACAGAACTTCCATATGAAAGCGCTGATTTGAACAATTTTTTGTGTGAATGTTTAGTACCATTGGATACATCACATATAATACAGGTTTTTTTCTCGTGCAGAAATTATGCAAATTAGATGAACTTTGATTTTTTCAGCTGCGACTTACAGTAAGTACACATGTCAATACGGCTCAGACTAGAGTCTGTATTTATGAACTGATCTTCACAAAATGTCTTGGGTACCTTTGTTATCACCTTGGGACGAGAACGAGTGTTTCTGGGTGCGGTCTAAAATTCAAGATGGCTGCCAGTGGCCATTTTGTACCGAAATTAGGTCTAATCAGTTTTTTGTACACAACTTCTATACAGCTCAGACTAGAGGCCATATTTATGAACCAATCTTTACGAAACTTCTTGGGTACCTTTGTTATCACCGTGGGATGAGAGCGAGTGTTTTTGATTGTGGTTCGAAATTCAAGATGGCCACCAGCAGCCATTTTGTACCAAAATTAGTGCAATCAGTCTTTTGTACAGAACTTCTGTATGAAAGTTCTGATTTGAATAAATTTTTGTATGAATGTTTAGTAACATGGAATACATCACATATTGTAAGGGGTTTTTTTGTCGTGCAGAAATTATGCAAATTAGATGAACTTTGATTTATTCAGTGCTACTTACACAATGTAAGCACACATGTCAATACGGCTCAGGGTAGAGGCTGTATTTATGAACCGATCTTCACAAAACTTCTTGGGTACCTTTGTTATCACCTTGGGATGGGAATGAGTGTTTCTGGGTACGGTCCAAAATTCAAGATGGCTGCCAGTGGCCATTTTGTACCCAAATTAGGTCCAATCAGTTTTTTGTCACAAGTTCTATACAGCTCGTATTTATGAATTGATCTTCACAAAACTTTGTTTTCACCTTGGGACAGGAACGAGTATGTTTTGGGGTGCCTTTGTTATCACTGTGCTATGAGAACAAATATTTTGGGGTTCAGTCAGACCCACTCTGGGACTCAAAGTTTTCTTTTCTAGTTTAGCATCTGACTGTCACCCACCTTTACAATACTTTACCTATACATTTGTTACAGGCAACGGTCAGTATTTATGTACAGACCATTACAATACTTTATATGTACCTTTGTTATCAGGTCATTACCTAGATGTTTGTCATTGCTGTGTCACATACTATACATGTGCATGTCTTTGTCTTGACAAGTTGAGCTACAGTGTCATTGACACTTTCATTCTTATATCCAGGTCTGTATTCCACTCACATTCTGTTTCAAGCGTACATCCCCGTGGAAACCCCGGGAAGTGAAGCAGTGCTTGTTTACTGTGGTAAACAAGCTCTTTTTCACTGGTAAAAAAGGACCCAGTCACTAATGCTTGGGATGCGAGTCCTCTAAAAATAGGCAACATGGGGTATAAATGATTGACCGACCTTGACTTTATCTCCATGTTGTGGTCATGATTAGCCATTGTGCAAAAGTATGTGACCTTAAATACCAATAAATAAATAAATATTCAAGTGCATAAGAATGTCCATCTGTACTAGCCAACTGGTGAAAATTGGTTTAGGAATGAGCCTGTTTCTCCCCAAAACAGGGTCAAGGAAGCCCTGGGTACATGTTCTTAGATCAGTGAGTATATGAAATTGCAACAAAATCAGAATATTTGGGGAAGGATAGAATAGAATGACCGATTGAGTTCAACATTTCCTCAATAATAATATCGAATTCAACGTTGATAGTTTGATTCAGTGTCATTATCGGTACTTGAGATATACCTGTATTTTAAAACAATGTTGGTATCAATACAGTATCATTTTAAATCCCAGGAATGACCAGTTTACCGCTATACTGTCCAGCCCTATTCTTGTCGGCAACTGACAAAAAGAAAAAAAAATAATAATAGTGGTCAGAATTGTCAGAGTTTCCTCCTCAGAAGGTAAAATTTCACAGTGTAAACCTTGTACATAATTTGTGACTTTTTCTCATTTCAGAATCGAGAACAAATTAATTCTGACCAGAGACAAAAGCAGCTATTGGATGTGAGTATAACAGATAACAGTGTTGGGTCCTCACTTTGGGGTGGTGGATTTGGAAGACAAAAACTGAAAATTGGAGTCATATTTAATGTCTTTTCTAAATTACATGATGTGTACATTCATATTAGTTTGAACCTTACATGTATATGGTCACTGGAAAGTCGAGACATGTAGTTATGATTCTGTGTTGCAATATGTGAGAAGGTACAGTACAGTCGCCATGGACTGGCTATAATCCATGCATGTGCAGTGATGTCGTGTGTTTTAACCATGTATTAAAAATAATCATCTGCAAAATTTTAATTAATGAATGATGCTTCATCAGTTACATTTTTGAAGATTATACCTATAATTAGTGTTTGAAATCTAATATTATTGTGTGTGTAGAAATACTATCCACCTGTGGAAAGTGACCAGTCCATGGTGGCCGTGCAGTTATGGCTAAAGCTGTGTTGAGGTGATTTATTAAGTTTGCCATAATTACATTTGTGAGGATAATTTATCCTGTCCTTGGAAATAGAGGATCTCTAATGAGTCGCAATGCCATATGAAATTTCTGTACCAAGTTCGCTAAAATCAATCTGAGATGAGGTTTACCAAGGCTTAGATCGATTTTAGTAAATGAGGTTCAGAATTTTCATGTTAAATTGCACTGAATTTGATACTTTTTTTTTATCAAATGATGTGTAATACAGTGGAGCCCACTTAATTGGATATCTCTTAACTGAATAACCCTGTTATTTGAATATAATTTTCCAACACAAAACCATTTACCATACCTCCAGTACAAATTTGACCTGTTAATTGAATATAGATTATAGAGTAAACTCCTGTTAATTGAATAAAAAAATTTGTAACCTGTCAAGAAATTACCCTGACTCTCCCCAGTTTTACTTTGTTTATAGAGCTATTTGGCCTCAGGAATTTAATCTATTATATCTTGTTTGACAGAGCTCATGGAGCTCTGTCAAACAAGATATAATAGAATAAATGCTAAGTATATCACTAGAATACAGGAAAATGACACAATCCCTGTTAATTGAATACTCCTGTTAATTGAATAATTTTCATTGGCAAAGTGGTTATTCAATTATCAGGGTTCCACAGTATGTAGACAGAATGGCATTCATGTTCAAAGTGTCATTCTTTACCACACAAGATTGATTTGGGCAGAGGGATAATATCAAAGGAGAGGCCGAAGACTTCGAGTTCAATATTATCCCTCCGGCCACATCGATTGAGTGCAGTAAACATGATAGTTTGAACGTGTATGCTGTTCTGTATTTATTGCAGTTTACTAAAAAAAATTATTATATGATTTGGGTGGAGGGACAATATTGAACTTGAAGCCTTATCTTGTTCAATAATATCACTCTGCCAAAATCGATCTCGTGCAATAAAAAATGACAGTTCGAATGAGTATACTGTTCTGTATTTATTGTATGGCTACAGTTTACTAAAAAAAAACTATTAAAAACACAAATTATTGCCCAAAATATCCCAAACTTAAAAAAAACAAATAGTTAAATAGTCGACACACATGATCCATATTGTTCAAGGAGAATAAAATTTTGCAGAAAAAGCGAGTGTTTTAGGAAAATAAAAGCTTAGGCATGCAACAAAACTTTTTACCTTATAACAACTAAAATTGGCCACCGCTGTTCACAAAAATTCCAACCAAAATTGTGTTATTTTTTCAATTTTTGTCTCAAAAACATATCTGATAGCCCCTCATTGCAATCAGCTATGTTTTTGAGACAAGAAATGAAAATATTTAATTATTCAGGTTCTGCAAATGCCATCCGCTATTTGTACTAGGTAGACAGTTAATGAAAAATAAAAAGAAAAGATTAATTCATTTCTCATTCTGAAACCAACTCACTCACTACATTACCATGTCGATAATGACCTCTGATGTCTTTCCCATATCAGACATTTTGGGAAAATTATTTTCCATGATGAGCTGTGATGATAATTAGCTTTAAGATCAGTTCAGATTTGTTGGAAGAAATAAAGCATTCTGCTTTTTCAATGGATATTAATGTCAGAATCTGAATGCTTTCTCTCTATCTCTTGGGTGCTTGCTCACTCGGTCAAGAGTCAAAGACAAATAACTCATTTACAATTACAAATCTTCAGCCTCGTCTATATAGACAATAAACATATAGTGTGTTTTTATATCTGTGTTATACAACGAGTTGAAATATGGTTTATTTTTTCGAGGCTTCGCCGAGAAAAAATAAACCATATTTCAACGAGTTGTATAACTCAGATATAAAAACACACTATATGTTTATTGTTTTTATCTGATAACAAACAGAAACCCGTCTCGTGTGTCTACCCGACTTATATATGCTTCCCGCGGGCCTCCAAAGAAAACCAGTCTACGAGACAAAAGAAATAGGACAAGACGCATAGAGTTGTGTCCCTTACATTACAAAATCGATGACGGCGATTGTAAAGTGCGATTGCACTTCTTGCATCATGTAACTGTGCTGGAACAAAATAAATTTCAACTATTTTATTAACAGTAACAAAACAGTGTTTCAGTAGAGTTATTCTTTTTTTGACATAGTTCCAGTTTTCTTCCGTGTTTTATGCTGTAGTCCCAATATAACAAATAATTTTGCATTTGTTTACAATTTTTACGAAGTGTTTTTTTTTCAGGTAGAGCAGACAAACTTTTAATTAGCGCAGTTCCGCGAGTACTTTTGATCGAGGCTGTGACTATAAATAGTTCGCAGTCGCCGCATACTAATTACTATTAACATTCAAGTAATTTCTACAATGTTTTGAAGCAAAATTTTAGGTTGCCTTTATTGAAGCAAAATAAATAAGAAATGACACCATCAGAGGATTTTGACAAAGTGCAATAAGCGTACAATTAAAACCTGCCCTGTGATATAACGATGTTTCATGAATGAATGAATGAAAATGGAATTGAAAGAGGTCAGAGGTCGTTCGCATAAATTATAATTATATACAACACCCGTTGTATATACTTCAAGTATATACAACGGGTATTATACTCTATGGTTATCAGATAAAACTTAATACATCAGTAAGGCCAAAAAAAAAATCCCATATTTTTTTCTCATTTGTTGGCCTAAAAAATTCAGGCAGGTAGGTAATGAAATTGTTTTTGTGGGGAAGGTTGGGGGGGGGGGGGGGGGGGTTTAAACCAACCCACATAGCTCCAAAGGATTTCTGGACTGGAACATTTGTTTAAATGTTGATGAATTAGGGACTCATCTATTATATTGATAAAGATCCCCTCAAACTGTTTGAAAGGACAAGCCTGTTCCACGGACAGCTATATTTGCATAGTTTCCTCATTTATTTTTTTATTAAAAAAATACTGGCCCTTGGAACAGGTTTCTCCTTTCCTGGTCCTACAAAATTATACCGACCCTAAAAATTTTATCAAATGAAAGTTAGCCATTTAGTTCCTTGTAACCATAAATTTCCATTTGACTTCAACTGTGAATTTGAAAATGATTTTGGAGTTCAAGCTTTCAAAAGTATGTGTAGAAATAAATGTATCAGACAGTATAAATGTGTGGGGCAAGTGGTGAGTTTCAGTTCAGCCAGCAAAGGAAACCACAAGTGATAAACTGATGAACATTTTACAGTGCTTCACCATTGGTGTTGACAGGTCATGAATATTAATGAATAACATACCGAGTTTCGTGTATTGAGACTGAAAGCTCAAAATCTTGACCTACTGACATGAAAATGTTATTTGTACAAGTATAGTGTACAACAGGGTTTTTAGCTCACCTGACTGAAAGTCAGGGTGAGCTATTCTTATCACTTTCCATCTATCGTGAAGGTGGTGTTTGGGTCTTTTCTTCCCAAACCCCTGTCCAATTTTAATGAAATTTCACATGAGTAGTGGTTATTGTGGAGCATTTGGGTTTTTCTTCAATTTGGGTTTCTGCTCATATTGAGGAGGGGGTGGGGCCAAAATGCCTCCAATCATAACTAAAAATTTCTATCCAATGACTCCTTCCCGAACTTCACATGTTTGAATATACAGTTCCGTGATCACAGAATGGGATTTCGGCTGGGTCACAATTGGGTGAAAATTCTCTATTTGCTCTCTTCTGGACAACTGTTGAGTTTCACCCATCAAAAAGCAAGAACCTTAATATCAAATGCTATTTTAATGTTTTCCTTCAGGCTTTAATTTGTAATGTATTAATCCTGAAATATCAAGCAACTAATGAAAGCGTGTTCAGTCTGGGTCCCAAGATGATCGAGAAAAATACCCCTCTTGCGATCACAGTATTGCAACCACTTCATCTCTGTAAATTTCAGATTTCTTTTCTGTGGGCATTTTCCCACACATTTCATCAATCTGTCCCAGAGAACTAAATGGTTATGCTTCTTTGTAGTGTTTGTATTGGGTTACTTTTCAAAATATTTTGTAACTGGAGGTGCATGTATGAAAAACTAAAAGGTAACTAGGGAACTTGAATTTTTATCTCTTTTTTTTTTCAGAGATATTCAGAATGTACAGCAGAGCTTGTAGACCTTTATGAGGATAAGGATGGGTAAATTTATGTCTTTTTTCTTTTCAATCCTTCACCTAATAAAATGTATGAAATTGCTGTTCTCCTTTTTAGTTCACCTGACTGAAAGTCTGAGTTATTTTACCCAAGTTGATAAAATTTGTCCCTTGAGTGCAACAAGGCTTTGCAATGCTAATGCATTGCAAAGCCTTTTTGCACTCAAGGAATGAAATACAACACCACCCATGCTATCCTGTAGATAATGAGGCCTAAAACATAAACCAAACTAAGAATATGAACTTTTTATGGCAAAGAAATAATTACAAGAACAAAAATAATATAAAAACCGCCTGTCCACAGGCAGTTTTTACAAAAAATGGTCTGAGAAACAGATGATCTACTTTCTGGTGTAATTTTCCCTTATCTAATGTAACAGATAAAACTGACCACTGCTATTCACAAAAATCGGGAACCATATTTTACTATTTTGTTTTTTTTGCTCACTTGAGCAAAGCTCAAGGGGAGCTTTACTAATCACTTTCTGTCCGTCGTCTGTCCATCCGGCGTCCGGCATTAACTTTACATTATCGACTTCTTCTAACAAACTACTGGACAAAATTCAACAAAATTTGCTGTGCATGTACCTTATCATATGTCAATTCATGTTTGTTCAAATCAAGTAGGGCCACGCCCAAAAAGTGAGCCTAAATCTTAAAAAATCTTCTTCTCATGAACCAGCAGTAGCAGAGACTTGATATTAGGTGTGCGGCTTCCTTTTGGGGGTGTAGACTCAGATTTGTTCAAGAGAAGTTCTAGGGGCTATATTTGCCATCATTATGGGAGGGGCAAAAATTCTTGCCCCTCCCCAAATTTCTATATTTTTATACTGTACCAATGACCCAGACTTAGCTGGTGCTAACTCTAAAATATTAAGGGCCAAACACAAATTTTACCCCCCAATCCCCAAAATTTACATCTAAAACCAAAAATTACATGTCCTATATGGTCATCCATACCTTTACCCCACTGCGCATGCGCAGTGTCAAGGAGGTCTCGAAACTGCCGTCAAAAATCATTTTTTGTTTGGCCCTCAATTTAGTTGCAACTGACTGATATTTGTGCTTGTAAATCTCAGTTTAAATGATGCCAGACACATAATTATGAGAGAAATGGTGGATATATGGTGGAAATAGAAGGTGGAGAGGAAAAAACAGTGGAAACAAATGTTCAGGGCTGTAACTTATAATTACTTTACAAAATTATTCATGTTACCTATTTTCGAGGCATGACCTTGTTGTGGTCATTCTTGCTATGAATGTTCCATTGTTTAATCAGTTTTTCCTCTCTCCCTTTCCTTTATTCCCCCCTTGCTATTCTCTCATGCTTTTGGCTTATTTTTTTGTAATGTTTATTACTAAAATTTCTTGGGAGTTTTGGCTTGGTAACAGAATTAATTTCTGTTTTTTTCCCCATGTTTACGTTCTCACCCCAGGGGTGTTTAGGCGTTTTGGTCTGCATCTACCATCTGACGTTCTACAGTTTCTTCTCTGGAAGCATCTGTTTTGCATCAGATAGTGTTTAAATTGGTAATTGATTTCGGGCTATGTTTGTTTCAGTGCCTGGAGTCATGTTTCCGGTTTGTTGAAACTTTTGCTTATGTTGACAACTGTTACTTCTGACAGTAATTACTTGTCTTCTGGTTTATTTAGCTCATAGCAAGATACATTAATATTGTCCGTAAGTGTTGCATTAATTTTTCAAAATCATTAAAAAATTTATTCCACACTTAGGCTTTTTTGGGATCCTTTGGGCTCAAGGTTCCCATTGGGAACTTGGGCTCTTCTGAAAATTCTTTCAAAAATTTTTTTTTTTTTTGAAAATTATTTTCTTTTGAAATGTTATAATGAATTATAATATATGTGTATATTTATTTCAAGGGTTAGTGTGAGTAATATGACGGTGTATATTTTTTCTGGTTGGAAAAAATATTCTTCATTCGTAATGCAAGGATATCTTCCTCTAATTCACAAGTTCATTGTGTTTCTTATAGTCAATGTAGTCACATTAATTCTTGCTCTGTGTGTGTTGATTGATATGACATCGTTGGAGACGGGTGTCAAGGTATTTTATTAGCTGTGAGGGGTCCATTACGGTCCTCTCTCCGTAGGGTCACTATATACTATCAGTTTCTTTTTCAGAATTCAGAGTGGTGTTTCCGTGATGTCTTCAATAAGTGTGTCTCCGTCGTTGCAATAGTAGGGCTAGCGGGAAGTGCTCAAGGTATTACGAAAATTGCTGGGAGTTAGCTGGTTCTATCGAAGGCATTGTCTCCTGCTAGTCCACCCGGTGTCGCGTCCATTCACCAGGAAAGAGTGGTACAGCACCCAGGTTAGTCCGTTGTGGTCCAGTGAAGCACTATAAAACTTCAGATGTGCATACCCAGCAACGACAGATCCGAGGATAGTACGGAGGAAGCCTGTCCGTCCGGTAGCTAGCTCGTCCTGGTCCCCCGGACCGCGAGCGAGAGAGGCCTCCTCTCTCTAGCATCAACATCTGCACCGCGATGTTGTTGTATGTTGTTCGCTTAGTCGGAGCTCCCGTCCACTCCTCCTGCTCGGGACGCTCCGTCGCATGACAGTCCGACGCGGCTGCTATATTGGCTTCCTCATCCTCGTGAACACACACGACCGCACCTTGGCTATGTGACCACAGATTTCCAGGGGACGTTCGCATATTATATAAATCCAGGACTGAACGTCCCTGGTGCTCCTGCTTCGCCGACCAAGGAATACACGTTGACCAGGTCACTCCATCTGCTAGCCAAGGATATGAGACCTTTCCAGTCGGGACGTTCACATATTATATAAATGCAGGAATAAACGTCCCGGGAGCTTCCAGCGGATATTTCACGTAGGACCGCGGCTCCACAGGTCTCATAGGGTAACATGAACTAGGTATTGTTACCGTGAAGTCTTTGTAAGTTTGCTTCCGTTGTCACAGTCAGTGAAGAGCTAGCGGTAAAGTGCTCATACAGATATACGTCAATTGCCTAAGAGGTCCCAAGTAGGATCGACGGCGTTGGCGTCCACTAGCTCGCCCGGTGTCGCGACCATTCACCGAATGGCTCAGCACCCGGGTTCGTACGTTGCGGTCCAGGAAGGAAATTTGGGTGATGTGAGCACTATAAAATACAATGTGCACACCCAGTGACGACGGATACAAGGTTGGTATGGAGGAAGCCTATTAGTCCGGTTCCTAGCTCGTTCAGGCCCATCGGGCTGCGAGCGAGAGAGGTTCCTCTCTAGTATTACAACATCTGGGCCCAGATGTTGTGGTACAAAACGTTGCTCAGTCGGAGCATACGTCCACCGTTCAGGACACTCCGTTATATAGACAGGCCGGAGAGACTGCTCTTTCGGCTTCCACATCCTCACGGCAGCACTCGTGACCACTCCTTGGCTATGTGACCTGTGATATTCAACCAACATCGTCGACCAGGGATTCTACGGCGACCAGGTCACGCCATCCGGTAGCCAAGGATACGAGGCCTTCATACTCCGGACGTTCACATATTAGATTATGCAAGAGTGATCGTCCAAGGAGCTTCCAGCGGCTAAATCCTATGAGACTGCAGCTCCACAGGCCTCTGTTATGGACATGCTATTGCAGATAGCACAATTATCGCAGCATCCCAGCAACCGACAGTAACTCTGTCGGATCAGGAATTATCCGAGGAAGCTGGGTTGGTATGTTCCGCTGCAGGTTCAGACACGGACGACCAAGAATTACAAGTGGTCTGACAGGATGGCGAAAGGGATACGGATGAGTTGTATTTTCCCTTTTCGGAACAACATAATTGCCGTAGAGTGCATCCGGCATTGTCATCTGACGTTGTTCCTCTGGACTAAAATGCTGGGTTGCCGGATAAGAGACTGATAGCGCCACTGGACACAGAATTCTTAATCGGTTTAGGGTCATCATCCCTCAGTTTCCAACATAGTCCAGATATGTCTCACGGACATTTGATCTGTTGAATGACGCTATATTATTTTACTTGCTACCTAAATGGGCAGGTCAGGTTTCTTATCGGCAATATATTCTACATCTGCCTATCATCAATTCAATGAATATTTTGTAATGGCAGGACAGAGCATTCCGAGAGTTCTCTGCGTCTAGACGACCAGGTCAGGACCTAGTATTGTTTTTTTACTGTCGTCTATGTCAATTCCAACCACGATGTTGGAAATAACAATATCATCTAGCAATCGTACGCAGATCACCTTACCAGAACGTTATCATTACGTCGCAAGGAAAAAGAATTCTAGGATGCACAATCTCCTTAAGAGTTCTTTCGAGGGCCTCACCTAAAACGCCGTCCTTTAGTGGCAATATGGAGTTGGTCAGACGTGACGCGGGCCTGGCTACATCCACGCGTGTAGATAGTAAGGTGAAAAACTCTCTCAGAGTCGCTCCGGTCTCGGGAGAGTTTTCTTCGACGGCAAGCTTTCCGCAGTCTACGATCAGTTAACTAAGAAAGCTTTAGACTCTCTGCTATTAAGATTCGCTTCCATATAGTCGGATTCAGCAGAGAAGAGTAGGACAGGCACTTCTGGAACGAATACGTCCAAGGGAAGTTCCTATAAGGTTCCTATGCATCCTCTAGGTCTTATTCTAAAGACTGTCAGGGTAGCGACTCATATAGGGGGCGTAATTACGGTCAGACGTCCCTAGGTCGACGGGGCGAGGTGTGGACCGTGGAGGACATGGCTTCTCCTTCAGCAAGCCTCGCAGGATCTGGAGGTAATGGTTTTAACCTCTATCGTGTACCAGTGAGCGGAAGTCGGTCGAGTTTCTCAATTATTTGGGAATATATTATGGACCTCCCTTGGATTCAAGGGGTGATTTCGAAAGGACTAAATTGTTCCTCAAATGATATCCTCTGTCAACTCGGAGTCCAAGATGGACTCAGCTTCCGCCAAGTCAGTAGGATAGAGGCTCGCTTCCATTAGAAGTCTAGTCTCTTCTGGAATGATCGCGATGGAGATCGTAGAAATCCAGGAATTTCCAAGTTTCTACAACAATCCTTTTCTGGTTCCAAAAACCAGACGGCTCGTTCCGTTCACTCATTATTCGGAACTGGATAAACAAGCTGATCGTGGCTCCAAGTTTATATATGGAGTCCACCCGATCGGTCAGAGCCAGTATTCGGGTGTACGATTATGTTACATGCATAGATCTCAAGATGCGTACTTACACGCCATGGTACATCAGGCATCAGAAAGTATCTTCGCTTCCTTATCATAGGAGTCGTATTTCAGTTCCGAGCAATATACTTCGGTCTGCATCTAGCCCCCTGGGCCTTCACTCGAATAACGGATTCAGTAATGACTCATTTCCGAACTTATTCGTCTGCGATAACATCGGCCTACCTGGACAACATTCATACAGGTACGGCAATGAGTTTAACGCTTCAGAACTATGTGCAGAATCTGCTTCTATTGCTCCGACGTCTCGGATTTCTTAAGTAAACGAGAAGTCAGATCTGGTATCATCCTAGTCATTCACCCACTGGGGGATGAGCTTCGTAACGCACAACTTTTTCATTCGTCTGCCGTTACCCAGAACGAAATTATTCAGTTGTTGTGCTCACTATTGTCTTCGCTCAGACAATTCTCAGCGAGAGATCTTATGAGACTGATACATTTAGGCAGGACTGCCGCGATTTTATTCCGACGGGGCAGTTACGCATTGGTCCTCTCCAAATTTCTTTAATTAAGTATTGGAGGGTGAAGATTCCATTTCGCTCGATACGGACATCGTCTTGTCTAATCAAATGAAGAAGAGATTCAGACTTGGGCAAGTTTTCTGGGCTTAACTCAGGTAGTTCCACTGCAACTGCCGGATCTGAGTTTTACAGTCTTGACAGATGCCAGTAAACAGGTTGCGTCGTTTACATTGAGCCCAACGGATTGAAGTGCCAGGGTCTTTTGATTCCGTAGTTCCTTATCAAGCACTCAAACATCAAATATGATGTCATTTTGGCTTGCACTACGTTATTGGATAACGTAATTCAGAATGTTCATATGCTAATTCTGTCCGACAATTCGACGGTATTAGCGTATTTTCGGTATTATAGAGGCACTCATTCCATCCTGTTATTCATGTTAACGGAATGAATCTACTAGAACATCAAGTTCTCCTATCAGTCCGTCATATTCCGGGTCATCCGAACGTATTAGCGGACTCCCTTCACAGAGGGGCCGTTTGTTGCCGCCAGATTCGGCTTTCAACAAACGAGTTTTCAATCAGATTGCTACCATGGAGAGTGGCCAATGATCGACTTATTCGCGGCGCATCTCAACAATTAGTTGCAGACGTATGTGTCATTATGTTTGGATCTTCGAGCATTTGCAATAAACGCTCTATCGATCTTGTTAGATGGAATAATAAGATATGCGTATCTTACAGCGTTGTTGATTCAACAGATTTTACATTAGGGTAATTGTTTCAATGCAAATTCTGTTGGTAGCTTCTCTATCTCCACAAGACTGTGGACTATTTACTCAGGCGTCTGTTGTGGGACATGCCGTGGCAGCTTCCTTCACATTTCGGTCCATTCTATGGTCAGATGGATTCAATCTACTGTCAGTTTTGCTTATGATTATTTCTTCATTCAGCAGTCTGTGTTTTAGTTTAAGCTCATGAAGTAAGAGTTCTTCTACTTCATGGGCTTAAGCAATTAATATGGTTATTACATATTTAATGAGGGCTGCATATTAGTGTTAGCCCTCCATTTTCATGATTTTGTATCTGAGAATATTGAGTCCTTTTCTACAGATCTAAATTGTTTAGGTCCGCTATTTTTACTCTGAAGGTCGTCTACTAAATAGTGGCAACTATGTGTGTATAGGCTTTCGGTTCCGGCAGTGACTCTGTCCTGCTGCCCTCTTTGCTCTGGAGTATTTGATCCAGGGCAAGGGAAAGGGGGGGGGGGTGTTCCCTTAGGTCACCTGCTTTATAGTGTAAGCAAGGGAATACCTCCCTTGGACTTAGTAATTCCGTGTCGGTTCCGAGATGAATTTAGGGTTAAGCCTATGTTTACTCATCTGTGTAATATTTTTTAGTGTTGTTTGGTGTGAAGCATTCGTATATATCACATGATTAATTGAGCGTTAATATACAATCCTCGAACACTTTTAAATGATTATAGAGAGTCTCATTTCTCTAGACTCCCGCATTAGTTGGCTTTCCTTAAAAAATATTAGTATAAAGGGTTATACTAGATGTTTATAGACATCATTGATGTTATTGTGCTCAATTACAGAATAGTATTGTGTCTTTCTTTTTTGTTTCAAACAAGAAAGATACATGTAAGACTATCTCTCCTTTTCTCCTTAAGGGGATAGGTCTGTTATAGGTAATTGAGTCTATTGGATTTTCCTTATGTCCTAGGCCCTCCAACCCTTTTTACTATTCAGCTAAGTCTGGGTCATTGGTACAGTATAAAAATGTTAAAAAATTTATAGTAATTTATATAATTTTTATACTTACCAATGACCCAGATGGGGATGGCCCTCCCATGAGTTGGGAACTCATTCCTCCCCGCTGAGTACATAACGCTTACCAGGCACTGGTTGTAAGAATGATTTTTGGCGGCAGTTTCGCGACCTCCTTGACACTGCGCATGCGCAGTGGGGTAAAAGTATGGAGGATCATATAGGACATGTAATTTTTGGTTTTAGATGCAAATTTTGGGGATTGGGGGGTAAAATTTGCGTTCGGCCCTTAATATTTTAGAGTTAGCACCAGCTAAGTCTGGGTCATTGGTAAGTATAAAAAAGATATAAATTACTATAAATTTTTTAACTTTCCAAACCTAGAGGCAGATTTGGACCAAATTTGATATGAGGGCACATTGGGTCATAAGTACTTAATTTATGCCCCAATTTTTTTTCCCGTCGCCCCATGGGAACCGCAGGAGCTAAAAATAGAAAAAAATTAAAAAGCCCATATCTCCAAAACTACATGGCACTGAGAATTCTTATTTGGTGTGAAGCTTCCTTAAGACCAACAGAATGGAATGGTAAAAAAAAATTGCTGTCGGTTTTATCATGGGGTACTTTTCTGGGACTTTGAAAAAGTGCTGAGTCAGCATTTTTTTAACACTCTGGGTAATGGGAAAAACATTTAAGACTACTTTTCTCCCAAACCACTGCTCCAAAAGCCTTCAGATTTCACATATAACATCTTTGGAAGATTGTTTCACATGTTTATTGAAATCAATTCCCTGGGTCCATATTTGGACTCTCTATGGGAGCCCAAATGTTTAAATTAGTGCAGTATGAGGAATATTCTTTAAAAATCTGCTTCTTCTGATCTTCAGATCTACCAATAAGAATCTTTTGATATTTGGTATGCAGCATCCTTAGAGGGGTGAGATTCAAGTTTGTTCAAGCCAAGTCCCTGGGTTCATATTTAGGCTGAAAATTTGGGGTCCCGTTCCAGACTTAGAAATTTTGGACCAAAATCTGGAAATTTTTGGTTTTTTTTTTTTTATGCATTTAGGTCAATTTTAAGACTACAAAATTTTTTTTACCCTGAAAATTTGGGGGCCGGGTGGGTAAATTTTAAGAAGAAAAAAAAATTTTAGGCTGAAAATATTTTGTTTGGGACTTCGAAAGTTTCCGAACAAAAATATAAAAAATCTGTTTTTATGCGTTTATCTCAATTTTGGGACGTAAAAGTGCAGGAACTGAAAATAGAAGGAAAATCCTGTGTATTGTGTGGGCACAACTGCTTCATCTAGTTGGTATATGCTTTTCTTAGGAGGGGCGTATGCAGCTTATTCAAGTCAAGTCCCTGGTTTGATATTTAGACTACCATGTCAGGTGAGCGCCCTCAGGCCCCCTCGGGCCTCTTGTTCAATTTTTGCCTTGGAAGTATAGCTTATAATCTCTAATTGAAATGAGCTTGCCGGGCCCATACCAGTGGGTGGTCAAAAGCTACGTTTGCAAGGCAAAAATTGAAATGTTTTGTTATCCAGAAAATATTTTTTCAAAATGTTGTCTGCTTTAGTCATGTAAGGTAAGTAAACAGTTAATGAAATATAAGGGAAGATTAATTCATTTCTACTTTGGAATCTAACTAACTCACTCACTATGTTACAATGTCAACATTGACTTTTGACATCATGCATTTATTGGACTCCTTGCGGATGATATTTCCATAGTGGGCTATTTCATTGTGGTTATGTGATAAAATCTATTGCCCTATTTTTTTTATTTTTAGCTCACCTTGACAAAGTCAAGCTGAGCTAATCCCATCGCTGTCCGTCCATCGTCCATCCGTCGTTCATCTGTCGTCCGTCAGCACCATGTTTTGGTCTTCTCCTCCAAAACCACTGAGCCAATTGAAGTGAAGGTTTGTGTGAGTGATGGTCCCAAAGGGGCATTGCATTTTTGTTAAACTCAACATGCCCAGCCCCATAGAGAGGGGGTGGGGAAAAATGCACCAAAATATTTAAAAAATCTTCTTCTCATGAACCAGTGGGTACATTGACTTGATATTTGTTATGCAGCTTCCTTTTGAGGTGTAGATTCAAATTTGTTCAAACGAAGTTCGTGAAGCAATATTTGTCTTTGTAATGGGAGGTGTAAGATTTTTTGCTGTGCCCAAAATTTCTATATTTTTATACTGTACCAATGACCCAGACTTAGCTGGTGCTAACTCTAAAAATCCAGGGCCAAACACAAATTTTTCCCCCCAATCCCCAAAATTTGCATCTAAAACCAAAAGAAATCATGTCCTAAAGGACCTCCATACTTTGCCCTTACTGCGCATGCGCAGTGTCAAGGACGTTCCGAAATTGGCGCCAATTATCATTCTCTGTTTGGCCCTTCATCAGTCAACATCTCACTGATCTTTGTGCTTGTAAATCTCAGTTTAAAGGATGCCAGACACGTAATTAGTGGAGAAATGGTGATTCTAAGGAGGATATAGAAGGAGGAGAGGAAAAAGGAGTGACAAAAAATAATCAGGGCTGTACTTAAAATTTTTTATGAAATTATGTTAAGTTGCCTATTTTCGAGGCATGGGCCTCTTGTTGTCATTCTTGCTATAAAGTTGCACTGCTTATTCAGTATTTCCTCTCCCCTGGTCTTCTAAGTCCCCCCTTGCTATTCTCCCATGCTTTTGGCATATTTTTGAGAAAGATCATTTCTAAATTCTCTTGGGAGAGTTAGCTTGGTTACAGAATGAATTCTGTTATTTTCCCTATAGTTACGTTTTCACCCATGGGTGTATAAACGTTGTGTTCTGCATCTTCCATCTGATGTTCTGCAGATTCTCCTCTGGGAGTCTCTGTTTTGCATCAGATAGAGTGTAATTTTGATGACTGATTTCGGGCCAGTTTTGTCAGTGCCTGGAGTCATGTTTTCTGGTGTTTTTACACTGTTTGTTTACATTGGCAACAGTCTCTTTTGAGGGGGGCTGTTTGCCTTTGGAGTAGTTTATCTCACTATAAGATACATTATTATTATCCGTAAGTGTTGCATTAATTATTTAATATAATTATAAAATTTTTGACCACACTTGGCCGTGGGATCCATTGGGGCTCAACGTTACTTTTCAGAAACTTGGGCTTCACTGAAAAAATATTTTTCAAAAATTATTTTGATTTTTAAATTGTTTTTTCATTATTAATGGATCATGTCATTATGTATCTTTGTGTTAGGGGTTTGTGCGAGTAACTAGGACTTGTTGTTTACTTTTCACAATGAAAGGTTATTGTTCAAATTGTAATAGGAAGAAATCTTCCTCTGACTTTCATGATCATTGTATTAATTGTAGTCAGTGTTCTCGCACTAATCCCTGTGCTATATGTCAATATTGGGATGACAAACATTGGAAACATGTGTCACGATATGTTGTTAGTGGAGAAAGGGCTATGCCGGCTCTTTCTCCACACGGTCACTCTACTCTATCAGTTTCTATTTCAGAGGAACAAGAACAGGGTGATGTTTCCATGTTATCTTCCGCCAGTGCGCTTCCGTCGTCACAAATGAATACGGAGCTAGCGGCAAAAGTGCTCATGGAGATAAGACAAATGTCGTCTGCTAGCTCACCCGGTGTAGCATCCATTCACCGAATGGTTCGCCAGCCGGGTTCGTCCGATGCGGTCCAGGAGGAAATGTTGGGTGATGCGAGCACTATAAACATTCAACGTGCACACCCAGTGACGGCGGATAGTAGGAGAGATCGGAGGAAGCCTTCGAGTCCGGTTCCTAGCTCGTCCAGGTCCAGTCGGGCCGTGAGCGAGAGAGGCCCCTCTCTCGTACAACAACATCTGGGACCAGATGTTGTGGTACAAAATGTGTCGCAAGCGGAACACACGTCCGTTGCTCGGGGCGCTCCGGTGTATAGGCAGTCCGCGGAGACAGCTCAGGCTTCTTCCTCTCATCAGCGCACACGACTGCACCTTGGCTACGTGACCGCCGATATTTTACCAGCTTCGCCGATCAAGGATTCTTCGGCGACCAGGTAACGCCATCCGGTAGCCAGGGACACGAGGCCGGTGGACTCCGGACGTTCGCATAGGAAGAGTATGCGGGAGTCACCACATGCGGAGCTGCCCTCGGCAAAGCAGCGAAAGACTGCGCCTCTGCAGGCCTCGATGCCGAACGTGCTTGTGCAAATAGCACAACTTATCGCAGCATCCCAGCAACCGACAGAAACGGTGTCGGATCGGGAATTATCCGACGGCGCTGGGTCGGTACGCTCTGCCGAAACATCGGGGGCGGACGACAGGGTGCATCATGAGGTCCGACCGGATGGTGAAAGGGATACGGATGATTTGGAGCTATCCCTTTCGGAACAACATAAAGCTGCCGTGGACTTCATCCGGCACTTTCTTCCTCAAGTTGTTCCGTCGGGCCAGACTGCTGCGGTTCCGGACATGAGAATTATAGCGTCATTGGACTCTGATTTCTTTGAGCGGTTCAGGGACATCGCTCCCGAGTTTCCGTCTCAGTCCAATAATGTTGCAAGAGCATTTGAATTGTTGAACGACGCTATATTCAAACTTGCTTCCAAGACAGGTAAAGCAGGTTTCTTGTCCGCCAATACTCTCAACCTGCCGTTCATTAATGCAAGGAATAAATTCGATACGGCAGGACAGGGTATCCCGAGAGTTCCTCTGCGTATGGACGACGAGGCGGAAGACTTAGAATTATCATTACCGTCGTCGGCGTCTATTCCAACCGCGGTGTTGGAGACAACTATTTCGTCTAACAGAGCTAGTTTAGATGCTTTATCGTACGCAGACCACCTTACAAAGGCGTTATCACTGCGTCTTCAAGGGAAAGAATTCCAGGATATACAATCCTCTTTAAGACTTCTTTCAAGGGCAGTAGCTTATTCCACGTGTAACTCCGCCCTTTCAGTGGCAAACCTGGAGTTGGTTAGACGTGACGCAGCCCTAGCTACATCCACACTCGTGGGTAGTAAGGTGAAGAACTCTCTCAGAGTCGCTTTGGTCTCCGGAGAACTTCTCTTTGATGGCAAGCTTTCTGCAATTTATGATAAAATCACTAAGAAAGCTTCGGATTCTCTGCTGTTCAAATATGCTTCCAAGAAGTCGGACACGGCAGATAAGAGTAAGACAGGCACTTCTGGGTCTAATGCGCCCAAGAGAGGTTCCTATAGAGGTTCCGGTGCGTCCTCTTGGTCTTATTCAAGAGACCGTCAAGGCAGCGACTCTCGTTCGGGACGTCCTTCGGGCCGGGACAACCGGTCAGATGCCCCGAGGTCGACGGGACGAGGTGCGGGTCGTGGAGGACGTGGTTTCTCCTACCGCAGACCTCGCAGGTCCAGGAGGTGATGGCTTCAACCTCTATCGCGGGCCGGTTGGCGGAAGGTTGTCGAGTTTTTCACAAGAGTGGGCGTCGATTACGGACGACCCTTGGGTGAGAGGGGTGATTTCGGAAGGTCTAAAGATATCCTTCAAACGAAAGCCTCCATTAACTCGAAGTCCAAAATGGACTCAACTTCCGTCAAATCCGCAGAAAAGAGACGCTCTGTTATCAGAGGTGCAGTCTCTTTTAATGAAGAACGCGGTAGAGGTCGTAGAAAACCAGGAGACACCGGGATTCTACAGCCATCTGTTTCTGGTTCCGAAACCAGACGGCTCGTTCCGTCCAGTCATAGATTTGAGCTGGATAAACAAGCTGATCGTCGCTCCGAAGTTTTATATGGAGACGATTCGATCGGTCAGAGCGAGTATTCGGGTGAACGATTATGCAACAAGCATAGATCTCAAAGATGCGTACTTTCACGTCATGGTACATCCGACATTCAGAAAGTATCTATGCTTCGCAGTCCTAGGGGTGGTGTATCAATTCCGGGCGATGTGCTTCGGATTGAATCTAGCACCCTGGGCTTTCACTCGGGTAATGAACTCGGTAATGATGTATTTCCGAGCTCATTCGTCTGCGGTAACGTCGGCCTACCCAGACGACATTCTTCAGAGGTACGGCAACGAGTTAACGCTTCAGAGCGATGTGCAGAATCTGCTTCTATTGCTCCGATGTCTCGGTTTTATAATAAACGAGGAGAAGTCGGATCTGGGAATGAGCTTCGAGATGCACAACAATCTCGTTCGTCTGCCGTTAACCAGAGCGAAATTAGTCAGTTGTTACGCTCGCTATTGTCTGCACGCAGACAAAGTCACAGCGAGGGAGTTCATGAGACTGATAGGTCTGTGCGGAGCCGCTGCGGATCTCATTCCGATGGGGCGGTTACACACGCGTCCTCTCCAAATTTTCTTGACTCAGAATTGGAGTGTGAAAATTCATTCGCTCGACATAGACGTTCTCTTGTCAGATCAAGTGAAACGAGAGATTCAGACTTGGGCAAACATTCAGTGGTTAACTCAGGGAGTTCCGCTGCAGTTGCCGGATCCGAGTTTTACCATTATGACGGATGCCAGTCAAACAGGTTGGGGTGCATCATTGATCCCAACGGATTCGAAATGCCAGGGTCTTTGGGATCCGCAATTCCTGGGCAAGCACATAAACATCAAAGAAATGATGTCAATTTGGCTTGCGTTACGTCATTGGATGGACATTATTCACAATGCTCATGTCCAAATCCTATCCGACAATACGACAGTAGTGGCGTATATACGGAATCAGGGAGGCACTCATTCAATTCCGTTGTTCAATCTAACGGAAAGAATCCTTCTGTTTGCTCTAGAGCGTCAGGTTCTTCTTTCGGTCCGTCATATTCCAGGTCGTCTGAACGTACTAGCAGACTCCCTTTCACGAAAGGGTCGCTTGTTGCCGTCGGAGTGGACTCTCAACAAACAAGTGTTCAATCAGATTTGCTACCAATGGGAACGGCCAATGATAGACTTATTTGCGACACATCTCAACAATCAGTTGCAGACGTATGTGTCTCCGTGCCCAGACCCGAGAGCATTTGCAGTAGATGCTCTGTCGATCCCTTGGGACGGAATGATAGGATATGCGTATCCTCCAGCGCCGTTAATTCAGCAAGTATTGCTAAAGATAAAACAATCTCAATGCAAGATTCTGTTGGTAGCATCTCTGTCTCCACAGAGACCGTGGATAAATCTACTCAGGTGTCTGTTGTGGGACCTACCGCGAAAGCTTCCTCCATGGGAGGATCTTCTTTCGCAGGGGAAATCGCGTCAACTCCATCACAACCCGCAAGGTCTCAACCTTCACGTTTTTCCGTTGTGCGGTCCTTCTTGCATGGCAAGCACTTTACAGGACGAGCAGTGGACGCGATTTCTAACTGTAGGAGGACCTCCTCTTCGCTAAACTATGCGGCTAAGTGGAAGGTTTTTCGTCGTTGGTGTAGGGATCATTCTGTTGATATTTTTGATCCCTCCATACCAGACATTGCAAACTTTCTAGTATACTTGTTTGACGAAATCAAACTGCAGCCTGTTACTATTAAGGGTTATAGGTCTATGTTATCTGATACCTATGCACATCATGATAGTTTACAAATTGGATCTAATGTCTCTTTATCTAAGTTAGTTAGAAACTTCTCGATAAATAGACCCAGAACTCTTAGGTTAATTCCTAAGTGGAATTTAGCTTGGGTTCTTCTTAAACTGAAGGAAAAGCCATTTGAACCTCTTGGGACAGTAGATTTCAAATTCTTATCTTATAAGATAGCTTTTCTCTTGGCTTTCTCTTCTGCTAGAAGAGTCAGTGAGCTTCATGCACTGTGGGTGGATGATTCTCACTATCGTAGTGTCGGGAACACTATCACCTTCACTACTAATGTGGGATTTTTAGCTAAGAATCAGGCTCCTAATAAATATCCGGAACCTATTGTTATTAAGGCTCTTCCGTCTTCAGACGGGCGTAGGCCTTTACTCTGTCCTGTTAGAGCGTTACGTATCTATAAACAGAGATCTCAGTTCATTAGAAAGGGACGAAAACGTTTCTTTCTGTCTCTGATGCCTAATAGAAAGGACATTTCAGTCCATTCTATTGCTAGATGGATTCAATTAACTATCCGTACTGCTTATGAAAATTTATCTTCTTCTCAGCAGTCTGTGCTTAAGATTTCGGCTCATAAAGTAAGAGCTCTTGCTACTTCTTGGGCTTACACTAATAGTATTGCTATTACAGATTTGATGAAGGCTGCTTATTGGTCTCAGCCATCCACATTCACAAATTTTTATCTTGGAAATATTGAGTCCATTTCTGGAGACTTGCATTGTTTAGGTCCGTTATCTGTTGCTCAGAATGTCGTCCACTAAACAGTTGCAACTATAGTTATGCAGGCTTTTTGTTCCGGCAGTGACTCCGTCCGGCTGCCCTTTTCGCTCTGGGCTATTTGGGGGGGGGGGGGGGGGGGGGGGGAGGGTGTTCCCTTAGGTCACCTGCTTTATAGTGAAAGCAAGGGAATGCCTCCTCCGAAGTCAGTATTTCTGAGTCGTTTCCGGGATGGTTTTAAAGTGTAATATTAATGTTAAAATTCATTCATGTCATATTTTTAAAGTGTAGCTCGGTGTGAAGCATTTGTATATGTCAAGTGTCAAACGGGCGTTAATATACAATCCTCGGACACTTTTAAAGAATATAAAGAGTCTCAATTCTCTGGACTAACTTTATTTATTGGCTTACTTTATAAATAATTAGTATAAAGGGTTATACTGGATGTTAATAGAGAACATGAATGTTATTGTGCTCAATTATGAAGGGTATTGTATCTTTCTAATTTAACATAAAATAAGAAAGATACATGTAAAGCCTAATACTCCTTTTCTCCTTGAGGGGTTGCTTCTATATTATATAGTTGAGCTTATTGGATTTTCCTCTATGTCCTAGGCCCTCCAGCCTTTTTACTATTCAGCTAAGTCTGGGTCATTGGTACAGTATAAAAATATTAAAAAATTTATAGTAATTTATATATTTTTTATACTTACCAATGACCCAGACGGGGATGGCCCTCCCAGGAGTTGGGAACTCTTACCTCCCCACTGAGTACATAGCGCTGACCAGGCACTGCCAGTAAGAATGATAATTGGCGCCAATTTCGGAACGTCCTTGACACTGCGCATGCGCAGTAAGGGCAAAGTATGGAGGTCCTTTAGGACATGATTTCTTTTGGTTTTAGATGCAAATTTTGGGGATTGGGGGCAAAATTTGTGTTTGGCCCTGGATTTTTAGAGTTAGCACCAGCTAAGTCTGGGCCATTGGTAAGTATAAAAAATATATAAATTACTATAAATTTTTTAACTTTCTGAACCGATGGTCTGATTTGAACCAAATTTGGTATGTGGTATTATTGGGTCATAAGCACTTGACTCGCGCACGCAAAAAAAAAAAAAAAATCCTGCATCCCCATGGGAACCCCAGGAGCTAAAAATAGAAATATTTTCAAATCCCATATTTCCCAAACCACACGGAACAGAGAACTGTTATTTGGTATGAAACATTCTTAGGACCAGTAGAATTGAATGGTAAAAAAATATTTCCATCGGTTGTGTAAGGGTGTTCTGAAGAGGGCATCGAAAAAATGCTGAGTCAGCATATTTGCAAAAATTTTTTAAAAATCTTTTCTCCAGTACCAATAGTCAGAATCTTTTGATATTCGGTATACAGCATCCGTAGGGGGGTCAGATACAAGTTTGTTGAAATAAAGCCCATTGGTTCATATTTGGGCTCAATACAGGAGCCCAAACTTTTAACTTAGGGAAATATGGAGAATATTCGTTAAAAACCTTCTTCTTCAGAACCACCAGTCAGAATCTTTTAATGTTTTGTATTCATCATTGTTATGAGGGTCAGATTCAAGATTGTTCATACCAAGTCCCTAGGTTAGTATTTATTCTTCCTACGGAAGCCCAAATTTTAACTTAGTTCAGAATGGGGGATAATTTTTTAAAATCTTCTTCAGATCCACCAGTCAGAATGCTTTCATATTTGGAATACAACATCTCTTGGGGGGTCAGATTCAAGTGTGTTAAAATCGGGTCCCTAGATATATATTTGGGCTTGCTGTGGTAGCCCAAATTTTAACATAGTGCTATATGAGGAAATTTCTTTAAAAGATCTTCTTCTTCAGATCCACCAGTCGGAATGCATTCACATTTGGTATACAACATCTCTAGGGAGGTCAGATTCAAGTTTGTTCAATTCGAGTTCCTGGGTTAATATTTGGGCTCCATATGGGAACTGGAAATTTAACTTAGTACAATATGAGGGAATTTCTTTAAAAATCTTCTTCAAATTTTAACTCAATGCAATATAAAGAAATTTCTTTTAAAAATTTCTTTAAAAAATTTCTTCTTCAGATCCAACAATTAGAATGCTTTCATATTTGGTATGCAGCATCTCTGGGGAGGTCAGATTCAACTTTGTTCAATTCGAGAGCCGGGATTAATATTTGCGCTCCCTATGGGAGCCAGAATTGACCATGTAGCTGAAGAATTAGAAATTTTGTATTCAGTACACTCTAGAGGTGTGTAACTAAGATTAAACCACATAAGTTGTATCAAGGGGCTTCATTGGGGAGCTCCACATTTTACATTATGATCAACTGAAGAAAAGGCATGATGCTTGGACTATTTTTGTCACCCCTGAAGGGCTCAAAGATTGACAATGTATCCTAAGACGATGGATTGCTTAATGTAGACGCATTCTTGGACTCTGTTTATATTGTGTTCTGTTCAAGGTGAGCGTTTCAGACCCCATGGGGCCTCTTGTTTGAGGAAACTGATAGGTGAACAAAATGATCAATCATGCATGATTGTTTGTTTGTTTTATTGAAGTTTTACAATACAGGGTTGCAGCCAGGTTCTCAGTTGTTGGACAAAGGTATGAGTGGAGGAGTCAGGAGTACCCGGAGAGAACCATCGAGCAGCATCAAACAACTGTCAGACACCCCAAAGTTCAGTAGAGATGACAATGATTGAAGGCAAGTGCACCATTGACGTGTTGTACACGTTAGTACACATTGTCACTGTACCCCCAAGTGGACCCTCAGGATGAAGTGAACTGTCCAAGGACACATCTCAGTTACCGCTGGTCAGTATCAAACCATCAACCTTTTGGTTTGAAGTTCAATGCTCTAAACACTACGCTCCTGATTTGTGCCTGAGTAGAAGATTAATCATCTGCCATATACATTGTACAGAGGAGCCCAACTTACTGGATACATGTATCTCTTAACTGAATAACCTGTCAATTGCATATAACTTCCACACACAAAACCATTTATCCTGCCGTCAGTACAAATTAACCCGTTTATTGCATATCTGTTATAGAGTAAACTCCTGTTAATTGAATAAAAATCTTGTGCTTCATCGATGAATTACTCTGATAACCAGAGATTTCCCCATGTTTATAGACCTATTTAGCCACAGTGTATTCAATATAAGAACTCAATTGGGCACACAGTTGCCCAGTTGTCACGGCATTGTACTTCAAATTGAAACATCCCTGGTTTGATCCCCCTCCAGGTAACTGTGTTGTGTCATTGGGCAAGGCACTTAATCCTGATTGCCTACATTGGGACAGACTGGCGCCAGGTACTACAGTACAACTACTTGGACTGGTCATAATCCATGTGTGGACAGTGATGTCCATGCATACGTTTACCAGGTAATAAAAATCATCAGCAAAATTTAATTAATGAAGCAGTGAGTTTTACCCAGTGCGTCATAAATTCAATTTGTGATGTCTGTTCCTATAATTAGTGTTTGGAATCTAATATTATTACATCCGTGGAGATATTGCTCACCTGTGGAAAGTGACCAGTCCATGGTGGCCGCACTGTAAGACATACTGCATGTCAATCATGCCCTTGTCTTCAGCAAATGCTAACCCTGCTTGTGTGGAGTTAGTATGTTTAGTGAGTCCGACTGTTGCTCTCCACTACTTAGTGGTTTACTCTGGGTATTCCGGCTTCATAAAACGGTCCAACATGAAGTGACCCAGGATGCCAAAAGCGTCATTAAAGTTGATTAATCCCCAATATTTAAAAAAAAAGAACAAATGTGCATTTATTCTGTTATATATTGTTTGATAGAGCACCATGAATATAGGAAAAATGCACGGATATTTCTTAATTGAATACTACCCAAAATTGAATTTTTTCATTTGCAAAATGGCTATTCAATTAACAGGGTTTGATTATATTCTATTGATAACATTTTTGTGTCTGCACTCATCTTTTTATGCTTAATTTTTAAGGCTGAGAAAAGAAGAAGTCCAAGCCTTATCAGGTCCAAATGAATTTTCAGAATTTTATATTCGATTGAAAGGTGTCAAAGATTTCCACAGAAAACATCCAAATGAGGTAATTATTTATTTCATCTCATTCATATCTTAGAAATACATTATCCATAAGTACTTTGACTGATATGTAGCTTGGCCAAAAGTTGAGAATTTCTCAAAGGAATGAAAACTTTTGAATGATCCTTTCATTGTTTATTGAAGATTTGCTAAAATCATTTAAATTTAAATGGTTAATATAATATTTTTCTCTATTTTAATTTGTAATTATTGTGAAGACAGTGAGGGTGACCTGTTTACAAAGAAAGGAATTCTAAATGTGAATGTTGTTTAGCAGACACACCACCATTCTGAGCAGCATTTTATTGTATAGTTTATTTGTAGTTATATTAAACTATTTGTATTTCTTCTTGGATTTAAAAGTTACATTTTATTTTTCTTCCTTGACTGTATTATTTGCAGTACAATACCCTGTTTGCAAGCAATGCACATAAAGTGCCCAAGATGCATGGTTATTGTCCCCCCACCAGGGAGAGATTTTGCGAAGAGCTCTGGCCGTCCATGCATCTGTTCGTCCATCCAAACTTTGTTTATGGCATAACTTGAATAATAGTTAACAGATTTCAATTCTTTTGGGTATATGTCTCTATAGCAGCAATGTCTACGTCAAGTTCGATGACCAACTATATCTCTTGAAAATTATGGTAATTATGGCCCTTTGTTATAAAAATATTCTGTAAATCTTGTTTACGGCATAACTTGAACAACAGTGAACAGATTTCAATTCCTTTTCGTATATGTGTTTATAGCAACAATGTCTACGTCAAGTTTGAAGACCAGCGATATCCGATGAAAATTATGGGAGTTGTTGCTCTTTGTTTAATAAAAAATATTGTGTAATGCTTGTTTATGGCATAACTTGAACAATAGTTAATGAATTTCAATTCTTTTCGGTATATGTCTCTGTAGCAACAATGTCTACCTCATGTTTGATGACCAGCGATATCCGATGAAAATTATGGGAGTTATTGCCCTTTGTTTAATCGAAAAATATTGTGTAATGCTTATTTATGGCATAACTTTAACAAGAAAAAAACGAATTTCAATTCTTTTCCATATATATGTCTCTAAAGCAACAATGTCTACTTCAAGTTCGATGACCAGCAATATCCGATGAAAATTATGGATGTTATTGCCCTTTGTTAAAAAATATTGTGTTATGCTTGTTTATGGAATAACTTTAATATTATATTAGTAACAAAATATCAATTTTTTTGGTATATATCTCTTTGGGAACAACGTACCTCAAATTTGATGACCACCATTATCTGATGAAAATTGTTGGTAATATTGCCCTACCCCCCTCCCCCTCCCTGCCCCCCTTGCCAATTAGGTAATTTTTAGCTCAACTTTGGCGAAGCCAAATTTGAGCTTATGCCATGGCCCATCGTCCGTCTGTCCATCTGGCCGTTTGTCCATCAACAATTGGATACGGCTCGGGCTAGAGGCCGTATTTATGAACCGATCTTTACGAAACTTCTTGGGTACCTTTGTTATGGCCGTGGGACGAGAACGAGTGTTTTGGGGTTTGGTCCGAAATTCAAGATGGCTGCCAGCCGCCATTTTGTACCGACGATGCAGAAATCTGTTTTTTGTAGAGAACTTCCATATGAAAGCTATGATTTGAATAATTTTTTGTATGAATGTTTAGTACCATGGGATACATCACATATAATACGGGTTTTTTTCTCGTGCGTAAATTATGCAAATTAGACTAACTTTGATGTTTTTTGGTGTTACTTTCAGCACTGTAAGTGGAAATGCCAATACGGCTCGGGCTAGAGGCCGTATTTATGAACCGATCTTTACGAAATTCCTTGGGTACCTTTGTTATCACCGTGGGACGAGAACGAGTGTTTTGGGGTCTGGTCCGAAATTCAAGATGGCCGATGGCAGTCATTTTGTACAAAATTTGGTGCAATCAGATTTTTACACAGAACTTCCATATGAAAGCGCTGATTTGAATAATTTTTTGTGTGAATGTTTAGTACCATGGGATACATCACATGTAATACGGGTTTTTTTCTCATGCAGAATTTATGCAAATTAGATGAACTTTGATTTTTTCAGTGCTACTTACACACAGTTAGTACACATGTCAATACGGCTCGGGCTAGAGTCTGTATTTATGAACCGATCTTCACGAAACGTCTTGGGTACCTTTGTTATCACCTTGGGACGAGAACGAGTGTTTCTGGGTGCGGTCCAAAATTCAAGATGGCTGCCAGTGGCCATTTTGTACCGAAATTAGGTCTAATCAGTTTTTTTGTTCACAACTTCTATATACGGCTCAGGCTAGAGGCCGTATTTATGAACTGATCTTTACGAAACTTCTTGGGTACCTTTGTTATCACCGTGGGATGAGAACGAGTGTTTTGGGGTGTGGTCCCAAATTCAAGATGGCCACCAGCAGCCATTTTGTACTGAAATTAGTGCAGTCAGTCTTTTGTGCAGAACTTCTGTATGAAAGTTCTGATTTGAATATATTTTTGTATGAATGTTTAGTAACATGGAATACATCACATATAGTACGGGTTTTTTTCTCGCGCAGAAATTATGCAAATTAGATGAACTTTGATTTATTCAGTGCTACTTATACACTGTAAGTGCACATGTCAATACGGCTCGGGCTAGAGGCTGTATTTATGAACCGATCTTCACAAAACTTCTTGGGTACCTTTGTTATCTCCTTGGGACGAGAACGAGTGTTTCTGGGTGCAGTCCAGAATTCAAGATGGCTGCCAGTGGCTATTTTGTACCGAAATTAGGTCCAATCAGTTTTTTGTCACAACTTCTACACAGCTCATATTTGTGAACTGATCTTCACGAAACTTCTTGGGTACCTTTGTTTTCACCTTGGGACAGGAATGAGTGTGTTTTGGGGTGCCTTTGTTATCACTGTGCTATGAGAACAAATATTTTGGGGTTCAGTCAGACCCACTCTGGGACTCAAAGATTTTTTTCTAGTTTAGCATCTGACTGTCACCCACCTTTACAATACTTTACCTATACATTTGTTACAGGCAACGGTCAGTATTTATGTACAGACCGTTACAATACTTTATATGTACCTTTGTTATCAGGTCATTACCTAGATGTTTGTCATTGCTGTGTCACATACTATACATGTACATGTCTTTGTCTTGACAAGTTGAGCTACAGTGTCATTGACACTTTCATTTTTCATTTGCTCAGAAATGCATTTTGAAGGATTTAGTGATTACATGCAGAGCAGAATTTGACTCCTATGCCCCCAGACCCCCACCCCACTCCCCCCATCCCTACTCCCCCTATCTAATTGTTTAGGCAAAAAAAATTTTTTGTTTGGTTTGGCCGGATTTAGAATGATTTTATGAAGGAAAAAAAAACACCTATGCCCCCACCCCCTGATTGGGGAGTGCAAGAGGATTAGCAGCACTTGGCGATGCAGGCCTCTTGTTATCTTTGTACACACATTTCATTTTGTGAGAAGAATATATTTATTTCCTCAAAGTCTTCGACACAAAATAGTGGTTCAAGTATATGCAGATATGTAATTAAAACTTTTAAATTGTCAGTACTGTATGACTCAATGGTTGGCGCATTTATTTTTATTATTAAATAGGATCTCTGATGAGTCATGATTTCATATAAAATTTATCTACGAAGTTCACTAAAATTGATCTGAGGAGAGTTTTATTGAGGTTCAGAGTGAGTTTATTTAATGAGTAAGGTTTAGAAATTTTGTCAAATTGTGAAGAATTTCAGATTCTTTTTATCACATAATGTTGTAATTTAACCTTTTAGCTAACATAACCACTAAAGCAGGCCAGTGCTGTTCACAAAAATCGTCATCCAAATTTTATTATTTTATTAAATTTTTGCCTCAAAAACATGGCTCATGATCTCTCACTAGAACAGGCTTGCCTAGCTTGTTCCAATGAGGGGTCATAAGCTGTGTTTTGGGAACAAAAAAATTAAAATATTTAGTTGTTCAGGAAATATTTTTTGCAAATGTCATGTGCTATTTATATCAGGTAGACAGGTAATGAAAAATAAGAGATGTTTAATTCATTTCTGCTTCCAAAACCAACTCACTCACAATATTACCACTTAAGTGTTGCCTTCTGATGTTATTCCTGTATCAGATGTGTTGTCAACAATATTTTCCATAATGAGCTGTTTGATGGAGGTTAAACTTTTAACATTGTCAGTACTGTATGACTCAATGGTTGGTGCATTTATTTTTATTATTAAATAGGATCTCTAATGAGTCATGATTTCATATAAAATTTATCTACGAAGTTCACTAAAATTGATCTGAGGAGAGTTTTATTGAGGTTCAGAGTGAGTTTATTTAATGAGTAAGGTTTAGAAATTTTGTCAAATTGTGAAGAATTTCAGATTCTTTTTATCACATAATGTTGTAATTTAACCTTTTAGCTAACATAACAACTAGAGCAGGCCAGTGCTGTTCACAAAAATCGTCATCCAAATTTTATTATTTTATTAAATTTTTGCCTCAAAAACATGGCTCATGATCTCTCACTAGAACAGGCTTGCCTAGCTTGTTCCAATGAGGGGTCATAAGCTGTGTTTTGGGAACAAAAAAATTAAAATATTTAGTTGTTCAGGAAATATTTTCTGCAAATGTCATGTGCTATTTATATTAAGGTAGACAGGTAATGAAAAATAAGAGATGTTTAATTCATTTCTGCTTCCAAAACCAACTCACTCACAATATTACCACTTAAGTGTTGCCTTCTGATGTTATTCCCGTATCAGATGTGTTGTCAACAATATTTTCCATAATGAGCTGTTTGATGGAGGTTATGTGATAATGGTTGTTTTTCAATTTTTCAGTTCCATCTTGTTAAATTAGTTTGATTTTCATCAGCCATGAAATGGGTATAACTTTAAAAAGAAAATTTGCACATGCTCAGATGGGATTACTGGTCGCTGCATTGCTTAACTACCAAAAATTGCAAATATTTTCCTCTTACATTTTTAGCTCAACTTTGACGTAGTCAATTTTGAGGTTTTATTATGGCCCGTTGTCCGTCTGTCCCCATCTGTCCGTCTATCAACAATTCAATACGGCTTGGGCTAGAGGCTGCATTTATGAACCGATCTTTACAAAACTTCTTGGGTACCTTTGTTATCACCGTGGGACGAGAACGAGTGTTTTTGGGTGCGGTCCAAAATTCAAGATGGTGCCGGCAGTCATTTTGTACTGACATTAGTGCAATCAGTTTTTTGTACAGAACTTCTGTATGAAAGTTCTGATTTGAATAAATTTTTGTATGAATGTTTAGTAACATGGAATACATCACATATAATTCAGGTTTTTTTCTCGTGCAGAAATTATGCAAATTAGATGAACTTTGATTTACTCTTTGTAAGTTGCTTTTGTGTGGCTTAATGAGACACAAGGATAAAAGACAATAATACTTTTGTCTTCTCTCTTGTCATAACAGTGTCAGGTGCACTGAAGAAATTTTAGAGTCCCACTGTACAAATATGCATTAAAGAGTATGTATTGCCCCAATTTTATCCGTAAATCTTTTAAAACTTTTCAGTCATTCATTCAAGGTTGAGGCTGCTCGAATAGTTACCAGAGCAACTAGAAGTGCCAATAAAGATTCATTATATGCTGAGACGGGGTGGGAAGAGTTGAAAACTCGAAGAGAAAAACATAAACTAAAACAATTTTATAAAATGTACCACCACCTCGTCCCTGGTTATTTATCAACATTAATTCCCCCATCCTCTTCGGTTGCTCATGGCTATTCCCTGCGTAGGAACAGTGACCTATCTATTCCTTATTGTCGCACTACCTCACATCAAGACTCATTCATACCCTCCACAACCAAGATATGGAATAGCATACCCACTGAGATCAGGGAGAATAGTTCATTTTACCAATTTACTTTGTACTGCAGATTACGGCTACCTTGTAGCAATTTAAATGATCACCTCTATAATAATCGTCTGTCCAGTTTGCCTCTTTGTGGGTGTGGAGAGCATGAAACGACTGATCACTATTTCTTTAACTGCCAGTTGTACTCGGACATCAGAACTGAAACGCTCAAAACCCTACCTTACACCATTGACACATATACTCTTCTATACGGAAGTACCTCTTATCCCCCTGAAGTCAATGAGAAAATATTCAAATGCGTCCACGCATATATTGAGGCAACAAGTAGATTTTAATGTGACGTTGCCTGAATGGTGGTTATCACACTAGCAAGTTACCGAAGGGACCCACAAGTTTTTTGTTTGTTTTGCTTTGTTTTTTTTACAACCGCGGTACATATCATACATTCAAATCCCATCCACGCCCCTCTCCAGTTCGATCAATCACGATCCGTCCCTCTTGTCTTTTCAAGTACCTCAAGTAACATGGGTAACTCTATGATGACAAATGTCAAAATTGGTTACCCGAATACCTCTCGTTAAATAACAACTTGCGGGTCCAGAGATGAGTGAGTCTCGTCCTATGACAGGATGACAGTGCAACCAGGATATTGTGCAGGTCGGTTGACCAGGTTACAACTTGTGTTTCTACCAAGATTCATTAACGTTACCAGCATCGGACGCTTTCCCCGTGGGGATAGTTGTTAGATTATACGTGGAACCATTCCAAACAACCTGGGCTTCTCCTTCTTTATACCTTCACCCTACATTCCTTTCCTCACACTCTCTCATTTCATTATATCTCTTACTTTGTTATGTTCAACCCATGTACTATAATTTATTTCCACATTTTCATCGTTTGTGTTTGAACGTCCTTCGTTATGTTGCTTCGTATGAGTAATTTGTTACAAGGAGACAGCTTACATAAGCTATAGCTTGCTGCTGAATCCTCTTTCCTCTTTCACATTTATGTATCTTGATGAAATGTATCATAATATTTTGTCAAATTAAAGAAATAAAATATTGTTAAACTAAATCATATCAGCAGCTATAATGGATCTGATCACTAAATCTAAAGCAACGTCAATAATATGGACTTATTTTGGTTTTGAACCTGGTGAAGATAGAAAATTTATTTAAGCTAACTGCTACATTTACTGCATTGTAGCTGTCAACAGTCAACACTCTGTGTAAAGGTGACAGCTAATTTAAATAAGTTAGCAGAGACAATTGTCGTTTCTGTAACGCAAGCGACACAGTTGTCCCACTTAGGCATACTTGAATCAAAACGATGGTAAGCTACTTTCAGTTGCTTGAAATGTTTCGAATGGACTTGCCGTCTTGCAACAATAGCTGTCCGTTTCCAGAAATATATAGAACTCTTTCAGCAAATAATAAGCACTTAACCCTCTATTGTAATAAAATAGAAAAAAAAGACAATTTTCTATAGTATAACAATCGCAGGGATATCTGACGACTTTCTCAACTTTGAACAAATTTTCAATGATATACAGTACATCGCAATATTTTTTCCGATGTCATCACAAGTATTCAAATCTGAATATCGTGCAGCCCTAGTAACAGGACTTTATTCACTGTCATGAAAATGCATCAAGATATTGACGAGAAGTGCAACTTCAACCATAAATACAATCTCAAATGTTTCTTAATCAGATCATGGTTCCAATGTCAATTGAGTTTGAAGAATTAGCAGTCCAAAGAGAAAATCCTTCAGATGAAATGTCCAGTGAGTACAACATTTATTTATATTTATTTATTGGTGTTTAAGGTCACATACTTATGCACAATGGCTAATCATGACCGTGACAGTTTTACTGGTGGACGAAGCCGGAGAGAACCACCGAGCAACGACGAGCAGCTGCCAGCTTCCCAATATCATAACTCTGCACTGCAGCACAGGCAGGGTTAGATTGGTTGAAGACATGTGCACCATCGATGTGCAGTACGCCTTAGTACACGGCTTCATTGTGGCCCCATGTGGACAATCAGGGTTAAGTGCCTTGCCCAAGGACACAACGCGGGAGTCCGAATCGATCGCTTGGGCAGTCACCCATCCAAAGATTAACCGGGCTCAACGTTGCTTAACTTTGGTGGTCTGACGAGAACCAGTTACCGCAATGTCACCGCGCCCCCGAGAACAACATTTATCAAGTATAGTGGAGTCCACTCAGCTGTATATCTTTTAATTGAATAACCCTGTTAATTGGTGGAGTGCTAGAAGCCACTCGATTCTTTACTGGAAATAACTGAAAGCCACTTTACTGGCTTTACACCATACTCATTAGTTTGTTGTTTGCTGAACTGTAGGAACAAAACAATTATACACAACTATTTTGTTAAAATTTATTGGAGAGTGCCATTTGGATCTATCCAATAAATTGAAACAGAACAATTATCATGAACAGAATCTTACTAATCTGAGAATACCCCTGCAGGTCACATGGTATTTTTGAAAACAATATTTATGTCACAAATAGCATTTACAATATAATTTTCACTCTACCAGTTAAATGTATATAATTTACAAACTCCAAACTATTTACCACACCTTCAGTACATATTTGACCTGTCAATTGCATGTAAGTTATATAATAAACTCCTGTTAATTTAATGAAAAATCTTGTAATCTGTCAAAAGAATTACTCCGACATCCACTGAATTCTCAACATTTATAGACCTTTTTGGCCTCAATACATCCAATAAATAAAATAAATCCCAAGAATATTGTTACACTGCTCAACACTACTGCTTCATGTTTTGTTAATCACATTGACAGTATTATATTATTATGTTATTATTATTAGTGTGTGTACTTGTTCTTCTGATTATTTAAAAATACTAGAATTTTAAAACTGACAATCTTCGCCCATGAAAGTGTTTGATAATCAGATTTGGTTGTAATAAGTCATGAAAATAGAAAACACAGGTAATTGCTTGAATCGCTTTGATCAAAAGAAAAACTTGATTTGTGTATTTTTGTTGTGCATATTATGTTATTTTATCTATTGGCATATTATCTAGACCTAACACTGGTCATTGGGAAGCTCTTAACCCCTCCATGCTATTGTCAGAATATTTATTTATTTACCAGAGAGAACCTCATTGATTGAAGGCAAGTTAACTTTGGAAGTATGCCTTAGTACACAGCAACTCTGTGCTCCCACATGGTCATTCAAGATTAAGTGCCTTTGCCCAAGGACAAAATGCAGTTACTGCTGGTCTGGAGTGAACAGTGGACCTTTCGGTTTGAAGTTCAGTACTCGAGCCACTGAGCCAGTATGCTCCCACTGATGTCAGAAAACTAAAATTTCAAATTGCTTTTTTTTCCCCTGTAATGCAACTAGGAATTTGATCAATTCAATCTTGTTTGAGTTATATATAATACATTAAAGGCCCTTATTGGATGTTGTAAGGCCAAATAGGTCTATAAATAAAGGGACTTAAGTGATTAAAATGGTAAATTTTTATACTGTACCAATGACCCAGACTTAGCTGGTGCTAACTCTAACAAAACCAGGGCCAAACACAAATTTTGCCCCCCAATCCCCAAAATTTGCATCCAAAACAAAAAGAAATCATGTTCTAAAGGACCTCCATACTACGCCTCTACTGCGCATGCGCAGTGACGCAGACGTCCCGAAATTGGCGCCAATTATCATTCTCTGTTTGGCCCTTCATCAGTCAACATCTCACTGATCTTTGTGCTTGTAAATCTCAGTTTAAAGGATGCCAGACACGTAATTTTTGGAGAAAATGTGATTCTAAAGAGGATAGAAGGAGGAGAGGAAAAAGAAGTGACAAAAAATAATCAGGGCTGTACTTAAAATGTTTTGATGAAATTATGTTAAGTTGCCTATTTTCGAGGCATGGGCCTCTTGTTGTCATTCTTGCTAATTGTTGCACTGCTTATTCAGTGTTTCCTCTCCCCTAGCCTTCTAAAGTCCCCCCTTGCAATTCTCCCATGCTTTTGGCATATTTTTGAGAAATTTCATTTCTAAAATTTCCTGGGAGAGTTGCTTGGTTACAGAATGTTTTCTGTTATTTTACCCATAGTTACGTTTTCACCCATGGGTGTATAACGTTTGTGTTCTGCATCTTCCATCTGATGTTCTACAGATTCTCCCCTGGGAGTCTCTGTTTTGCATCAGATAGAGTGTAATTGATGACTGATTCCGGGCCAGTTTTTTCAGTGCCTGGAGTCATGTTTTCTGGTGTTTTTACACTGTTTGTTTTCATTGGCAACAGCCTTTTTTGAGGGGGACTGTTTGCCTTTGCTGTAGTTTATCTCACTATAAGATACATTTATATTATCCGAAAGTGTCTCATTAATTATTTAATATAAATTTAAAATTTTTGACCACACTTTGCCATCGGATCCATCGGGGCTCAACGTTACTTTTCAGCAACTTGGGCTTCGTTGGTGGAGTGCTAGAAGCCACTCGATTCTAACTAGGACTTATTGTTGTTCTTTCACAATGAAGGGACATTGTTCAAATTGTAATAGGAAGAAATCTTCCTCTGACTTTCATGATCATTGTATTAATTGTAGTCAGTGTTCTCGCATTAATCCCTGTCCTATATGTGAATATTGGGATGAGAAACATTGGAAACGTGTGTCACGATATGTTGTTTCTGGAGAAAGAGCGATTCCGGCTCTTTCTCCGCAAGGTCACTCTACTCTCTCAGTTTCTATTTCAGAGGAACCAGAACAGGGTGATGTTTCCATGTTATCTTCTTCAAGTGTGCGTCCGTCGTCACAAATGAATTCAGAGCTAGCGGCAAAAGTGCTCATGGAGATTAGACAAATGTCGTCCGCTAGCTCGCCCGGTGTAGCGTCCATTCACCGAATGGTTCGGCAGCCGGGTTCGTCCGATGCGGTCTAAGAGGAAATTTTGGGTGATGCGAGCACTATAAACATAATAGATGCACACCCAGTGACGGCGGATAGTAAGCGAGAACGGAGGAAGCCTTTGAGTCCGGTTCCTAGCTCGTCCAGGTCCAGCCGGGCCGCGAGCGAGAGAGGCTCCTCTCTCGTACAACAACATCTGGGACCAGATGTTGTGGTACAAAATGTGTCTTTAGCGGAGCATACGTCCGTCGCTCGGGACGCTCCGTTGTATAAGCAGTCCGCAGAGACTGTTAAGGCTTCCTCTTCTCGTCAGCGCACATGACCGCACCTTGGCTGCGTGACCGCCGATATATTACCAGCTTCGCCGATGAAGGATTCTTCGGCGACCAGGTCACACCATCCGGCAGCCAGGGATTCGAGACCGATGGACTTTGGACGTTCGCATAGGAAAAGTATGCGGGAGCCATCTGATGCGGAGCTGCCCTCGGCGAAGCAGCGAAAGACTGCGCCTCCGCAGGTCTCGACGCCGGACATTCTTGTGCAGATAGCACAGCTTATCGCAGCATCCCAGCAGCCGACAGAAACGGTGTCGGATCGAGAATTATCCGACGGCGCTGGGTCGGTACGCTCCGCCGAAGCATCGGGGGCGGACGACCGGGAACATCATGAGGTCCGACCGGATGGTGAAAGGGATACGGATGACTTGGAGCTATCCCTTTCGGAACAACATAAAGCTGCCGTGGACTTCATCCGGCACTTTCTCCCTCAAGTTGTTCCGTCGGGCCAGACTGCTGCGCTTCCGGACAAGAGAATTATAGCGTCATTGGACTCTGAATTTTTTGAGCGGTTCAGGGACATCGCTCCCGAGTTTCCGTCGCAGTCCAATAATGTTGCAAGAACATTTGAATTATTGAACGACGCTATATTTAAACTTGGTTCCAGGACGGGGAAAGCAGGTTTCTTGTCCGCTAATACTCTCAACCTGCCTTTCATTAATGCAAGGAATAAATTCGATACGGCAGGACAGGGTATACCGAGAGTTCCTCTGCGTATGGACGACGAGGCGGAAGACTTAGAGCTATCATTACCGTCGTCAGCTTCTATTCCAACCGCGGTGTTGGAAATAGCTATTGCGTCTAACAGAGCCAATTTAGATGCCTTATCTTACGCAGATCACCTTACTAAGGCGTTATCACTGCGCCTTCAGGGGAAAGAGTTTCAGGATATACAATCCTCTTTAAGACTTCTTTCAAGGGCAGTAGCTTATTCCACGTGTAAGTCCGCCCTTTCAGTGGCAAATCTAGAGTTGGTTAGACGTGACGCAGCCCTAGCTACATCCACACTAGTGGATTCTAAGGTGAAGAACTCTCTTAGAGTCGCTTCGGTCTCAGGAGAACTTCTCTTTGACGGCAAGCTTTCCGCTATTTATGATAAAATTAAAAAGAAAGCTAATGATTCTCTGTTGTTCAGATCTGCTCCTAAGAAGTCGGATACAGCAGACACGAATAAGACAGGCACTTCTGGGTCTAATGCGCCCAAGAGAGGTTCCTATAGAGGTTCCGGTGCGTCCTCTTGGTCTTATTCGAGAGACCGTCAGGATAGCGACTCTCGTTCGGGACGTCCTTCAGGCCGGGACAAACGGTCGGACGCCCCGAGGTCGACGAGGCGAGGTGCGGGTCGTGGAAGACGTGGTTTCTCCTACCGCAGGCCTCGCAGGTCGAGGAGGTGATGGCTTAAACCTCTATCGCGTTCCGGTTGGCGGAAGGTTGTCGAGCTTTTCACAAGAGTGGGCGTCGATTACAGACGACCCTTGGGTGAGAGGAGTGACTTCGGAAGGTCTAAAGATATCTTTCAAACGAAAGCCTCCTTTAACTCGAAGTCCAAAGTGGACTCATCTTCCGTCAAATCCACAGAAAAGAGACGCTCTGTTATCAGAGGTGCAGTCTCTTTTAATGAAGAACGCGGTAGAGGTCGTAGAAAACCAGGAATCTCCGGGATTCTACAGCCATCTGTTTCTGGTTCCGAAACCAGACGGCTCGTTCCATCCAGTCATAGATTTGAGCTGGATAAACAAGCTGATCGTCGCTCGAAATTTTTTCGTCGAAATTTTATATGGAGACGATTCGATCGGTCAGAGCGAGTATTCGGGTGAACGATTATGCAACGAGCATAGATCTCAAGATGCGTACTTTCACGTCATGGTACATCCGACATTCCGAAAGTATCTACGCTTCGCAGTCCTAGGAGTGGTGTATCAATTCCGGGCGATGTGCTTAGGATTGAATCTAGCACCCTGGGCTTTCACTCGGGTAATGAACTCGGTAATGATCTACTTCCGAGCTCATTCGTCTGCGGTAACGTCGGCCTACCTGGACGACATTCTTCAGAGGTACGGCAACGAGTTAACGCTTCAGAACGATGTTCAGAATCTTCTTCTATTGCTCCGACGTCTCGGTTTTATAGTAAATGAGGAGAAGTCGGATCTGGTGCCGTCCAAGTCATTCACTCATCTGGGAATGAGCTTCGAGACGCACAACAATCTCGTTCGTCTGCCGTTAACCAGAGCGAAATTAGTCAGTTGTTACGCTTGCTATTGTCTGCACGCAGACAAAGTCACGGCGAGAGAATTTATGAGACTGATAGGTCTGTGCGGAGCCGCCGCGGATCTCATTCCGATGGGGCGGTTACGCACACGTCCTCTTCAAATTTTCCTGACTCAGAATTGGAGTGTGAAAATTCATTCGCTCGATGTAGACGTTCTCTTGTCAGATCAAGTGAAACAAGAGATTCAGACTTGGGCAAACATTCAGTGGTTAACTCAAGGAGTTCCGCTGCAGTTGCCGGATCCGAGTTTTACCGTTATGACGGATGCCAGTCAAACAGGTTGGGGTGCATCATTAATCCCAACGGATTCGAGATGCCAGGGTCTTTGGGATCCGCAATTCCTGTGCAAGCACATAAACATCAAGGAAATGATGTCAATTTGGCTTGCGTTACGTCACTGGATGGACATTATTCACGATGCTCATGTCCAAATCCTATCCGACAATACGACAGTAGTGGCGTATATACGGAATCAGGGAGGCACTCATTCAGTTCCGTTGTTCAATCTAACGGAAAGAATCCTTCTGTTTGCGTTAGAACATCACGTTCTTCTTTCGGTCCGTCACATACCGGGTCGTCTGAATGTGCTAGCAGACTCCCTTTCACGAAAGGGTCGCTTGTTGCCGTCGGAGTGGACTCTCAACAAAACAAGTATTCAATCAGATTTGCTACCAATGGGAACGGCCAATGATAGACTTATTTGCGACACATCTCAACAATCAGTTGCAGACGTATGTGTCTCCGTGTCCGGATCCAAGAGCTTTTGCAGTAGACGCTCTGTCGATCCCTTGGGACGGAATGATAGGATATGCATATCCTCCAGCGCCATTAATTCAACAAGTATTGCTAAAGATAAAACAATCTCAATGCAAGATTCTGTTGGTAGCATCTCTGTCGCCACAGAGACCGTGGATAAATCTACTCAGGTGTCTGTTATGGGACCTACCGCGGAAGCTTCCTCGACGGGAGGATCTTCTTTCGCAGGGGAAATCGCGCCAACTCCATCACAACCCGCAAGGTCTCAACCTTCACGTTTTTCCGTTGTGCGGTCCTTCTTGCATGGCAAGCACTTTACAGGACGAGCAGTGGACGCGATTTCTAACTGTAGGAGGACCTCCTCTTCGCTAAACTATGCGGCTAAGTGGAAGGTTTTTCGTCGTTGGTGTAGGGATCATTCTGTAGATATATTCGATCCCTCTATACCAGACATTGCAAACTTTCTAGTATACTTGTTTGACGAATTCAAACTGCAGCCTGTTACTATAAAGGGTTATAGATCTATGTTATCTGATACCTATGCACATCATGATAGTTTACAAATTGGATCTAATGTCTCTTTATCGAAGTTGGTTAGAACTTTTCGATAAATAGACCCAGAACTCTTAGATTAATTCCTAAGTGGAATTTAGCTTGGGTTCTCCTTAAATTGAAGGAAAAGCCATTTGAACCTCTTGGGACAGTAGATTTCAAATTCTTATCTTATAAGACAGCTTTTCTCTTAGCTTTCTCTTCTGCCAGAAGAGTCAGTGAGCTTCATGCACTATCGGTGGATGATTCTCATTATCGTAGTGTTGGGAACACTATCACCTTCACTACTAATGTGGGTTTTTAGCTAAGTATCAGGCTCCTAATAAATATCCGGAACCTATTGTTATTAAGGCTCTTCCGTCTTCAGACGGGCGTAGGCCTTTACTCTGTCCTGTTAGAGCACTACGTATCTATAAACAGAGATCTCAGTTTATCAGAAAGGGACGGAAACGTTTCTTTCTGTCTTTGATGCCTAATAGAAAGGACATTTCAGTCCATTCTATTGCTAGATGGATTCAGTTAACTATCCGTACTGCTTATGAAGATTTATCTTCTTCTCAGCAGTCTGTGCTTAAGATTTCTGCTCATGAAGTAAGAGCTCTTTCTACTTCCTGGGCTTATGCTAATAGTGTTGCTATTACAGATTTAATGAAGGCTGCTTATTGGTCTCAGCCATCCACATTTACGAATTTTTATCTCAGAAATATTGAGTCCATTTCTGGAGACCTGCATTGTTTAGGTCCGTTATCTGTTGCTCAGAATGTCGTCCACTAAACAGTTGCAACTATAGTTATGCAGGCTTTCTGTTCCGGCAGTGACTCCGTCCGGCTGCCCTCTTCGCTCTGGGCTATTTGACCCAGGGCAAGGGGAAGGGGGGGGGGGGGGTGTTCCCTTAGGTCACCTGCTTTATAGTGAAAAGCAGGGGAATGCCTCCTCCAAGTCAGTATTTCTAAGTCGCTTCCGGGATGGTTTTAAAGTGTAATATTAATGTTTAAATTCATTCATGTCTTATTTTTAAAGTGTAGCTCGGTGTGAAGCATTTGTATATGTCAAGTGTCAAACGGGCTTTAATATACAATACTCGGACACTTTTAAATGACTATAAAGAGTCTCAATTCTCTGGACTACTTTATTTATTGGCTTGCTTTAAAAATAATTAGTATAAGGGTTATACTGGATGTTAATAGAGAACATGAATGTTATTGTGCTCAATTATTAAGGGTAGTGTATCTTTCTAATTTAATATTAAATAAGAAAGATACATGTAAAGCCTAATACTCCTTTTCTCCTTAAGGGGTTACCTCTTTACTATATAGTTGAGCTTATTGGATTTTCCTCTATGTCCTAGGCCCTCCAGCCTGTTTACTATTCAGCTAAGTCTGGGTCATTGGTACAGTATAAAAATGTTAAAAAATTTATAGTAATTTATATATTTTTTATACTTACCAATGACCCAGACGGGGATGGCCCTCCCTGGAGTTGGGAACTCTTGCCTCCCCGCTGAGTACATAGCGCTGACCAGGCACTGCCAGTAAGAATGATAATTGGCGCCAATTTCGGGATGTCTGCGTCACTGCGCATGCGCAGTGGAGGCGTAGTATGGAGGTCCTTTAGGACATGATTTCTTTTTGTTTTGGATGCAAATTTTGGGGATTGGGGGGCAAAATTTGTGTTTGGCCCTGGTTTTGTTAGAGTTAGCACCAGCTAAGTCTGGGTCATTGGTAAGTATAAAAAATATATAAATTACTATAAATTTTTTAACTTTTCCATCACATTACTGTATTTAATATTCAATTAACAGGAGTTTACTCTATAAACTATATGCAATTAATAGGTCACATTTGTACTGAAGGTATGCTAATTGGTTTTGTGTTTGGAAATTATATTCAGTTAACAGGGTTAAACAAGAGATGTTGAAATAAGTGGGCTAAACTTTACTAATGAGTTCCTATGTTGTTAATTAAACTCTGATATACTACAGGAATGCTTATGCATTGACATATTTGCATACCCTCAATTTTTCACATTTGCATACCCTCAACTCATTCATTGTGTAATCATATAGCATGTCAGTGGTAAAATGTTGGGAGAGTATCAGACGAATAGATGCAAGTTATATTTTTTATTTCAGAAATTTGATTGAAGTCAAGATTGCATAGATAAATCAAATCGAGTTATGAATTGTGAATTGAACAAAATTGTTTGATCACTGACCACTTACATAAGTGTGCATCAAAAGTTTTGGCAAATGTTCAAACTTGGATGGCACAGTGCCTAAGTGAAATGTTTAGCTATAGTTCATCCTCAACAATAACACGTCAAACTGACCTTCTATGCAGACATAAGACTAGAACAAAAACCTTAGACAACTTACCTGTCTTTGCATTCCCTAAATTATGGAACGAACTGGAAAGGGATATCAAGGCAATAAGAAATAGGAAGAAGTTTAAAAAAACGCTAATTACAAAATTGCTTTTGTCATATTCAATTAATGTCTCCTGTTCTAATCCCTACTGCCCAGATTGTGTCATTTAATGTTGATGTGTTTATTTGTGTTCATAACGCATCGCTGGGTGTGCATACCCTTTCGTCAGCTCGTGCCGATTCACACCAATTCAATAGGAGGATAATATCTGCCTCTATTAGCTGACAAGATGTGTCGGTAATTTAATTTGAACGTAATTGGTCTAGTATTCTCATCTCAAATGGCTTTGGATCCGGACTTTGCACTTGCATTTTTTTTATTTCTCTTCTCGAGTAACTTTTATTTGGCTGTATGCTGTTAATTAATGCAATGTTAAGGTCCAGACCTATGACCTAGTTGAACTGGGCACTGACCACCATACACACCAACCACACAACGTGCTATATCGGAACGTTTTTAAAAGAATCTAATAGGAATTGACTATATTGCACCATTATCTTCTCCTCCTTCTCCTGCACTCTCCTTCCTTCTCTTTCCTTCTATTTTCTTCATCTATATTACTATTTTTGTTTTCTTTTTCTTCTCTCTCTCTCACTCAGGGAAAGGCAGGAAGACAGTCAATCTGGCTATGTCTTTCCCTGCCAGTATACAATTACCGTACTGATGAACTTGCAACTCATTTTATTCAAATATATATTGTAAATGTGTATATTCCATGTATTTTATGTTCAGTTGTTTGTATACTGGTGAATAAAGTATATATCATATCATATATCATAAATCCAGTATCAGCACATCCCCATGGAAACCCCAGGAAGGTAAACAGCACTTGTTGACTGTTGTCACTCAACAAACAATTGGCTTTGTCTCCATATCTCAGGCTAATGTGGTGTTGTTGAACTTAAAATATGATTACATTAAAAGTGTGCAATACACATATTATATGGATATATTAGTGTTACTATTTATTTATTTATTATGGTTTAAATGACACTTTAACAGCCAAGATCATATCATGGCGGTGACAGTTTTATATACTCTGCTGACTCATGATTAGTTGAAATATATCATTTTAATTGGAACTAGACTGTATCTTCTCTCAAGTTCTAATTCAAATCCCCTCCCCTTCCCCATCGTAAACCCTGGGAACTTGAGCAGCACTTGTTTACTCAACTGTGCTTTACCCAAAGTTCAGCTTTACTGGTAAAATACCAAAGCCTGGGATGGAAGTCCCCTAAAGTGAGCAACATGGGGAGAAGCCATTGTCTAAACTTCACTTCATACCTATTTTGCAGTCATGATATCGCCATAAATACTGAAAGTGACCTTAGACACCAATAAATAAGTGAATAATTAAATAAAATCAGTTCTGCAGAGCTCTGGTATTAACTCTTTCAACACGAGAGACCACTTTTCCAGTCCAGCAACACAATACGTCATAATTTCATTAAGTAGGATGGCTACTTAGTGAACGTGTGTGGTAGAACAATTAATATTTTCAACGTGCAGTCTGAAAATATTAATTACTCTACCCCCAAACATTGGATATGGGCTCTTCCAATTTCTGCCTTTTAACTGGCATGGAAGATACCACCCGTGTTCAAAGGGTTAAGCTAACCATCAAGTTGTAAACATTTCATTCTTTCTTCAGATCTTGTCGCATTTACAGATGAAGAAGGTTATGGTAGATATCTAGATCTCCATGAATGTTATGACAGATATATAAATTTGAAAGGAATTGAGGTTTGTATGTTTGTTCTGAAGAAAAGTAATTGATAATGTTTTGTCCCAAAAATAGAAAAAGCTCAGGAAATGGTACATGTTATTAACTGTAATTATTTTATGACTATTGCAATTACCTTCTCCATACTACCATAGTTTTCCCCATCAATTCTAGTTTGCTGGAAGATGAGAGTCATGAACTAACCCTTTACCCAATGTACTGGACAATACCTACCAGCACTATTAATAATACAGTGGAATCCTGTTAATTGAATTGCCACTTTGCCAATGAAAATTATTCAATTAACAGAAGTATTCAGTTAACAGGGATTGTGTCACTTTCCTGTATTCTAGAGATAGACTTAGCATTTATTCTATTGTATCTTGTTTGACAGAGCTCCATGAGCTCTGTCAAACAAGATATAGTAGATTAAATGCGTGTATTGGATGTACTTAGGCTAAATAGGTTCACAGAGCATTCTCATCAACAGTGTTGCTTCCAATGAGACCACTCTGTGCTTTGGCGTCCCCCAGGGATCCGTTCTCGGTCCCATTTTGTATGTTATATATGTTTTACCACTGGGTGACATCATACGAAAACATGGATTGCAATTCCATTTCTACGCAGACGATACGCAGTTGTACATCTATTTTCAGCCTACAGGTCAGGCTGTGGCACTGGATAGGTTGAGGCGATGTGTAGATGAAATTAAAACCTTGATGACACAAATTATCTGAAACTTAATGGAGATAAAACAGAGGTTATTTATTTCGGTCTTCCTAATCAAATGTCACATATGTCAAAACTACCTCTGCAGGTTGACAATTCAGCTATTGTGCCATGTTCGTGTGTGCGCAACCTAAGATTCTTCATGTATGAAAACTTGCGGGCTGACAGACATGTTAGTCATATCTGTCAGTCAGCATTCTTTCATCTCCGAAAAATCAGTAAAATAAGGGAGTTCCTAGACGATAAAACAGCTGAACAGCTTGTTCATGCCTTCATTACGAGCCGGCTCGATTATTGCAATTTCCTACTGCATGGCTGTAAAAATCCCAGCTAGAAAGGCTACAGCATATCCAGAACTGTGCGGCACGTGTTGTCACCAAATCACGTAAATTCTGTCATATTACACCAGTGCTGGAAAAGCTCCATTGGCTTCCTATAAAACAGCGAATAGAGTACAAACTCCTTTTACTTGCCATCAAATGTTTGAATGGCATGATGCCACAATACTTGAGTGATCTTATACCAGTCTACAAACCATCACGGTCACTGCACTCGACGAATCTCGTAGTCCTGGTGCAGCCAAGGTCCAAGTTAAACACTGCAGGTGACAGGGCTTTTTCAGTGGCAGTCCCTAGATACTGGAATGTATTACCTGCTCACCTAAGAAAACCCCAATCAATCACCTCATTTAAGATAGGTCTAAAAACTTATCTCTATAAAATAGCTTTTGATAAATGCTAGGTTTAGTTCATGTAAAGCCAAAGAGCACGCAAGTGGAGTTTAGGGTTATTAATTATTATTATAAGGAAAGGAAAACTGAGGAGAGTCAGGGTAATTTCTCGAAAGGTTACACGATTTTTATAGTAGATTAATTGCCTGTATTGGATGTACTGAGGCTGAATAGGTCTATAAAGAAAGAAAAACTGGGGAGAGTCAGAGTAATTTCTCGAAAGGTTACAAGATTTTTTATTCAATTAAGAGTTTATTCCATAACCTATATTCAATTAACAGGTCAAATTTGTACTGGAGGTATGGTAAATGGTTTTGTGTTAGGAAATTATATTCAATTAACAGGGTTTTAAGACATGCGCACCATCGACGTGTAGTACTCGGCATCAATGCGCCCCCATGTGGACAATCGGGGTTAAGTGCCTTGCCCATGGACACAACGCGGGAGTCCGAATTGATCACTCAGATGGTCACCCATCCAAGGATTAACCCGGCTCGACGTTGCTTAACTTCAGTGATCTGTTGAGAACCGATTACTGCAACGCCACCATGACCCCTGCATTGGAATAAGGATATAATGTAAATTTGTATTAGTTGATCAGAATAAAAATAGACAGAACTGCACTAAAATGTCATATGATATTCACCTTATATTACAAATATTAAATAGCTCTAAGTGCTGAAATCCAATTCATCCATTACACTCAGGAATTTTACCTCCCCCTAACATCATTATAAAACAGTAACATTATCACTTGATAAAAAATTTCACCTTTTGGGTAATTACCCCCAAAAAATCTTGTGACCATGTTATGTTTTGGTAGCAAAAATTTAAAAAAAAATAACTGCTTTGTTTGGTTATTTTTTGTGTATCACTCTGGTTAAATATGGCTGTTTGATTGGTTGAAGTTATTTATTTAATTATTTATTGGGATTTATTGACATTTTTGGCAGCTGGGGTCATCTCGTTCAGACAGTTTTAGAGGTGGAGATTTACATTTCTTTTTCTTATGCAGAACTTGCTTGAAAGATAATGAAACAGAAGACATCCATAATATTGCTTATGCAGTGGAACCCTATTAATTGAATAGCCTCTTTGCCAATGAAAATTATTCAATTAACAGGAATATTCAATTAACAGGGAATGTGTCACTTCCCTGTATTCTAGAGATAAACTTAGCATTTATTCTATTATATCTTGTTTGACAGAGCTCCATGGGCTCTCTCAAACAAGGTATAATAGATTAAATGCCTGTATTGAATGTACTGAATCCAAATAGGTCAAAAAAAGGAAAACTGGGGAGAGTCAGGGTAATTTCTCCACAGGTTACAAGATATTTTATTCAATTAACAGGAGTTTACTTTATAACCTATATTCAATTAACAGGTCAGATTTATTCTGGAGGCATGGTAAATGTTTTTGTGTTGGGAAATTATATTCAGTCAACAGGCTTATTCTGTTAAGACCTCTGTTAATTGAATATAATTTCCCAACACAAAAACATTTACCATGCTTCCAGTACAAATTTGACCTGTTAACAGTGTTATTCAGTTAAGACACCCTCGGCAACCCCAGGAAATGAAGCAGTGCATGCTTACTGGGGTAAACAAGATCTGTTTCACTGGTAAAATAGACCCAGTCACTAATGCTTGTGGTGCGAGTCCTCTAAAATAGGCAACATGGGGTATAAACGATTCACTGTCCTTGACTCAGGGTTCGTACGGGAATTTTGAACAAAAATTCAAAGGCCTTGAAAAGTTTTGGAAAATGGGCTGTCAGATTCAAGTTTGTTCAATTCAAGTGCCTGGATTAATATTTGGGTTCCATAAGGGAACCTGAAATTTAACTTCGTATATTATGAGGGAATTTCTTCAAAAATCTTCTTCAGATTCACCTGTCAGAATCCTTTCATATTTGGTTTACAACATCTCTAGGGGAGTCAAATTCGTGTTTGTTCAAATTGGTTCCCTGGGTTAATATTTGAGCTCCCTATAGTAGCCCAAATTTTAACATAGTGCAATATGAGGAAATTTCTTTAAAAATCTTCTTCAGATCCACTAGTCAGAATGCTTTCATATTTGGTATGCAACATCTCTAGGGTGGGGGGGGGGGGGGGGGGGGGGGGGGGGGGGCAGATTCAAGTTTGTTCAAATCAGGTCCGTGGGTTAATATTTGGGCTCGCTGTGGTAGCCCAAATTTTAACTTCATGCAATATGAAGAAATTTCTTTAAAAATTTTCTTCTTCAGATCCAACAGTCAGAATGCTTTCATATTTGGTACACAACATCTCTAGGGAGGTCAGATACAACTTTGTTCAAACCAAGGGCCTGGGTTAATATTTGGGCTCCCTATGGGAGCCGGAATTGGCCATGTATCAGAAGAATTAGAAATTTTGTATTCAGTACCCTCTAGAGGTGTGTAACTAAGATTAATCCACATAGGTTGTATCAAGGGGCTTCATAGGGGAGCTCCACATTTTACATTATGATCAACTGAAGAAAAGGCATGATGTTCAGAAGATTTTTGTCACTCCTGACGGGGTCAAGGATTGACAATGTATCCTGTGGAGATGGATTGCTTAATGTAGACTCATTCTTGGACTCTGTTTATATTGTGTTCTGTTCAAGATGAGCGCTTCAGGTCCCCGTGTGGCTTCTTGTTTTTATAAGGTTTGGAAAAGTCATGGAGTTTGATTCTCTGAAAAGTGTATGAACCCTGTTGACTTTATCTCCATGTTGTGGTCATGATTAGCTATTCTGCAGAAGTATGTGACCCCAAACACCAATAAATATTCAGTAAAGAGATATCCAATTAACTGAGCTCCACGGTACAAACAATTACTGTAAATATTCTACATTTTTACAGAAAATTGACTACATCACATATCTATCCACATTTGACAGACTATTTGATATTTCAAAAGATAGGAAGAATGCAGCATACAAAGAGTAAGTAGAATACATAGTATTAATATAGTGTTTTATTATATGCTAAACGTAAAAGAAATTGCGGAAAGATAGAAATCCTATCCTCCACTTTGAAGATATAGAAATTTTCACTTTCACGGTATCAATTAAAATGGCAGCTTTCAAAGTATTACTTCAAAGTGAATACGAGTCAAATTATCTCTGGAAATGATCAGTTTGTTCTAAAAACGTATAATGAAAAGTAAATCTAGTGTTTTTGAGTGGATACCGATCATTTCCAGCAATAATTCAACACGCATTCACCTTGAATTTATGCATGAAACCCACTAGGCCAAACATGGCCTGAAAGTCTGTAATATAAGTTTTTGGTTTGGTACGTCCTTTCAAAGGACGTACCAAACCCAAAACTTATATTACAGACTTTCAGGCCATGTTTGGAAAAGAAACCTGAAGCTGAATCAGATTGCAAGGTGCTATCTGTTCCAAGCATCAATCAAATCACTTCCGCGTATCAGTCATTCAATGCGCTGTTTACTTTCATGCATCAATTCAAGGTTGAAACAAGTGGAAGTATCAGGTTCTTATAAAAAGCGTATAATAAAAAGAAATTAGTGTTTTTGAGCGCTTGCGAAAAATAAACATTTGTCTCGGCCACTCATGAGATTATTTTCGGTATCCACTCAAAAACACTTGATATCCTCTATATATTAGCAAAAAATAGGGAACAGTTCCCATAGCCTATTCCTTTGGTATCTATCAAATCTTTAGGCCTGAAGACTTTTCCTGTTCAAGTTCTACATGCAAATTTGTTTATTTTCAGACTCAGCACTGGAAAAATTCTCATTTCATATAACTTAGGGATGGTTTTGGGGAACTAGTCAGGATTGAAGAAACAGGGACATAGCATTTATTGAAGGAAATTTTCAAACATGGTTCGTCCCGTGTTTCTGTCTTCTCTGAAAATCGGAAACTGTTGGATTCTCAAAAAGAAATTTGTCAGATCCTAAAAACATTGATCCCGTAACCGATATCAAATAACCCACTAAGAAAATGTCATCATGAACGTATCTTATAAACAGAGGATGTCACATGTCAATGCAACAACATAACATTCTGAATGAGTCACTTGTCTCTGTTTTTGAAGTTGATTTGTTTCATTAACTGTTTACCTAACATGACTAGAAGGCAACATTTGCAAAAAATACTTCCTGAATATGTACTGTATGTTTTTTATTTTTACTCTTGAAAGCATAGCTTATGACCAAGCCTGAATATAAGCAACCTGTCATTTGTCAGGTTTGGGGTCATGTCTAGATGAGAACGTCCCCTTTTGGTCATGATCTGTCAACTGTGATGGCTGCCCAAGCACGAAACCCAAAAACATTTAGCACAGTCTGCAGGTCATATTTAATATGGAGGGATTTCATTGTAACTTGGTAGGATGACTCTGATTGATGTCTAGATGAGAACATCCCCATTTGGTCGCGATCTGTCAACCGTGACAACTGCCTGAGCCCAAAACCTTTAGCACAGTCTACAGGTCATATTTGTAGAGGGATTTCAGTGTAACTTGGTAGGTTGACTCCATATAATGTCTAGATGAGAATGTCCCCTTTTGGTCGCAATTGGTCAACTGTGATGGCTACAGGGGCCTGAAAACCTTTAGCACAGTCTGTAGGTCATATTTATGAAGGGATTTCATTGTAACTTGGTAGGATGACTCCAGATAATGTGTAGATGAGAACGTTCCTTTATGGTCACGATCAGTCAGCAGTGACAGCTGCCCATACCCAAAACCTGAAAAACCTTTAGCACAGTCTGCAGGTCGTATTTATGGAGGGATTTCATTGTAACATTGTATGTTGATTCCATATAATATCTAGATGATAACGTCCCCATTTGGTCGCGATTGGTCAACTGTGATGGCTACAGGGGCCTGAAGCTCAAAAACCTTTATTTATGAAGGGATTTCATTGTAACGTGATAGGATGACTCCAGATAATGCCTAGATGAGAACGTCCCTTTTTGGTCACGATCATTCAACCATGACGGCAGCCTGAGCCTAAAGCCCAAAAAGCTTTAGCACAGACTACAGGTCATATTTATGATGGGATTTCTTTGTAACTTGGTAGGATGACTCAGTATAATGTCTAGATGAGGACGTCCCCTTTTGGTTGCGATTGGTCAACCGTGATGGCTACACAGGCTCGGAAGCCCAAAAACCTTTAGCACAGTCTACAAGCCATATTTATGAAGGGATTTCATTGTAACTTGATAGGATGACTTGTTTTGGAATAATTTCACTGTAAATTGGTAACTTTCTTTGATATACATTAACTATGAGGCCACATACATTAACTGTGAGGGCCACATTAACCCACCCCTCAATTCTTTAGTACAGTCTACACCTCATATTATTTTTATTGAAAACATAGCATACAGGGAACAAAAATTTAACATATTCCCAATTATCACAATTCTTGTCTTATTTCATAATCCTTTCATAAACATTGAACATTATCCTTTTCATCATAACACACAGACAAGTTAAGCTACAGTGTCATTGACACTTTCATTATGAATAACCTTGGTTGTTTTGTACTGTTATGTTAGGTACAGGGTAAATTACACATTATGTGATAAAAAGAATCTCAAATTCATCACAGATTGAAATAAAATTTCTGAACCTTGTTCACTAGAATAGATCTGAGCCGAGGCAAACCTTGGCTCAGATCAAGTTTAGTGAACCCAGGTCAGAAATTTCATATCAAAACGTGACTCGTTAGAGATCCTCTGTTTCCCTAAAAATTTACAGAAAAGGAGGCCTGTCTTTAAAACACTGTACCTCAGAAAGTATTAAAAATGTAGCCTCTTGTAAATTGTTTGACAGGGGTGGGTTTTGAAAAGATTTCTAGTGCTGAAACTGTTCACCGTTTTGCTCAAACAGATAAGTGGATATCCACTAATTTTAACTGCAGATTTCATTGGAGTTTATCACAGAGAAACATTGTCGGATTAGTAAGTGTCTACATGTAGTAAACATTTTGGATCGGAACCCTCATGAAAACGGGAATCCAAAAACTGTGTGTACAAACTCTTCTGCCCTGAATAAAATCATTGAAGACTGAATTAGTCAACAACAATCTTATTCAGGATAGAATATTTTGACATACAGAAATTTAACCTCATTACCGATAGAAAGTGATGTGCAAGCTTCAAATGCACCTGTACTCCTGTAACTAGGTAAAAAGATGCCAGATCAAAATAAAAGAAAACATTTAAAAATGACATAGCCACAGACAAACTTTGACCTTGTCAGGAGATTTCCCACCTATTTACATAAGTGAGGCTACTGAGGTAACTATGGGAGTAATCTACTTGGGCTGTTGTTTCTCTGGTACATCTGAGATCAGTTTCCAGTGTATTTTGTCAGTAAGTGAGCAATTATGGGTCAATTAATCAGGGCATCAGTTATCCGGCTCATGATTTTATTGCCAGAAAACTTAAAATATTTTAAGATAACAAAAGAATAATTATAATAAAAATGAAAGAATGAAAACAAAGCATGCACACCCAGCATCTGGGACAGTTTGTGCCAGAGTAACCACAATACTACCGACCACCCAGAACAGTTAGATCCTCCAGCATGTTGAATCTCAAACAACCCAGTAGCAAGTTGCGTACAGCGGGTGACAGAGCATTTTCAGTCTGTGGGCCTAAACTCTGGAATAGACTTCCGCATGATATCAGACAGGCCAGTTCCTTGCCCGTTTTTAAATCAAAACTAAAGACATTTTTATTCAGACAGGCTTTTGCTAACATGTTTTAACCTTTTTCATATGATTTTACCATTTGTGTGATGTACAGCCAAAGAGCATTTTTTAAATGGAATTTTAGGCTTAATAAATTATTATTATTATTATTATTATTAATACATGGATGGTGAATTCACTGGATTTCTACTAAATCACAGGATATATTTTCCATTTGGTAATTCACAGGGTATAACAAGTTTGCAAGTTCTTGGTGTGCTGTTAATAGCCTTTTATCATACAGACATCACAAGTTTGCAAGTTTTTAGGTTAACTTGACAAAGTGAAGATAAACTATTGCCATCACGTGTGCAGAAGTATGTAAGTCTGTTCACATTTTCCCTAGCACAGGCTACACCTTGCAGTTCTTGTCCAATCATCACTAAATTTCATGTGCAGGTTCGAGGTCATGTTTCGATGAGAACAACCCATTTTGGTTGCGATCGGTCAACTGAGACAGCTATGCAGGTTTGAAACCTGAAAACATTTAGCACAGTCCACAGGTCGTATTTATGAAGGGATTTCATTGTAACTTGGTAGGGTGACTCTGTATAATGTCTAGATGAGAACATCCTATTTTGGTCTGGTTCGGTCAAGCGTGATGGCCGCAAGGGCACGTTACATATATTCCTTTAGCACAGTCTGCAGGTTGCATTTATGAAGGGATTTCTTTGTAAATTGGTTGGATGACACAGTATAATGTCAAGATGAGAACCTTCCATTTTGGTTGTGATTGGTCAGCTGTGTCAGCTGCACGGGCATGTGACCTACATTTGTTTAGCACAGTCTGCAGTTTTATATTTATGAAGCGATTTCATTGTAACTTGGTAGAATACCTCAGGACGATTCTAGATGAGACTATTCTATATTGGTCACGATCAGTAAGTCGTTACCGCCACTTGAGCATGTGACCTAGATTCCTTTAGCACTTTTTAAAGGTCGTATTTTTTAAGGTATTTCATTGTAACTTGGTAGCATGACTTGGTATGATACCAAGATGAGACTGTCGTATTTTGGTTGTGATTGGTCAACCATAACCGCCGGATGGGCACATGACCTAGATTCCTTTTAGGAAAGTCTACGAGTCATATTTATGAAGGGATTTCATTGTAACTTTATTAAGATGACTCGTTTTGGAACTATTTTACTGTAACTTGTTAACTTTGGTTGACATACATAAACTGTGAGGGCCACATCAACCCTCAATTCTTTAGTACTGTCTACACCTCAAATTATTCTTTTTGAAAACATCATGTAGGGTACAGAACTTAACATATTTTCAATTATCACAATTGTTGTCTTATTTCATAATCCTTTCAAAAACATTGAACATTATCCTTTTCATCAAACACTACACACAGTCAAGTTAAGCTGCAGTATCACTGACACTTTCATTGATGTTTTACCGACTAGTGTCCAGGTGCATGGCTCTAGGAGAGAAATGTGAGCATGTTGGGAGCGCTTACAGTACTGATGATTGAATTGGTGACCCCAAACATGACTATGTTTGTATTATTACCAAACAATTGACAATGTTAATAGGTTGAATCTTAGCTTCACCTTCAGTTTTTACTGTGTGGTTATCCAGTTGGCCATTTTTTTTAACCAGTTATGTTGATCACCAATTGTTTACCAGATATCCATTTCGGCACTGAAGATTTCAGATCACCATATATTGCAATACAGACATAACATATTGCCATGAGTTCCACAATATTTTACAGGCCTGTAAATTAAAAATAGTTGTGGAAATGATTCATCATGCTTGTGTATATTCATCAGTCAGTTGACCAAGCCTGAAAATAAGCAACCTGTCATTTGCTGAATGAGGTCCCCAGAGGGTGAATGCGCTGATGCTATCCCATACAGTGGGCCATTGTATCCTCTGGGTACCTCTTTCTGTTTAGGTTTGAGACCTTGATTCACATTGAGGTTCACAGAGACTAAATTTAGTGATGCTACCCTGCTGTGCAGGGTGGCATCACCGAATTCCCCCTCTGGGACCTCATTTTGCAGGTAACAGTCTGCTTATTTTCTGGCTGGCAGTTGACACAAGTTTTAATTACATAGCCAATTTAGACCAAATTTTAAAGGGACAATCAGGCTTTAACAGGGCTTGCCTTGAGTCGGGGCTGATCAGCCCAGGCCCCAAGATCAGCCCCTAGGAGCACTTGCTGGGGGCTTTTTTTCAAGCCCCGACATTTTCCACAAAAAAGCACTAACAATAATGGACAAAATGGAAAATCAGCCCCGAAAAGGCCCCGACCTCAATATCTGGGGCACTTTTTTTAGGCCCCGACCATTTTACTCAAGGCGAGCCCTGCTTTAATTTGAAAAAAAATATTGACTCTGTATGTGAAAGAGCATAAAAAAGCAACATATGCAAAGTGGTATACGACAGAAGCAATTACAAAATTACTTAAATCTATGGTTAAAAACATTAACACAGATGAATTTTCAGATGATATGACATTGCGAGTAGATAAATGAAGTTGTCCGAATGTGATTGGGAAGAATTCCAAAGAATAAAACGCATCATCCTGATGTAATTTCTGAATAATAATTTTACCTGACTGCTATCCGAATCAATGACTGCCATGAACAACAGTTGTGCATTATTTAAAAGATACTTGGGCATTATTGGAACAATAACTTTATATACAATTCAAAAAAAGTAGGAGATATCCAAACTGATGATGATATTTTCGGAAAATAGTATTGGATACGTGTGATTGGACACATCAATTTGTTACCAAGTTTAGTTAGGATTATGAATGTCACCATCCCACAAAAAACTTTGTGCAGGTTTTTTGCATGAATGCCGCATTAATGTCTGTGAGGTACATTTTTTAAATTTTCATTTGTACTGGACGGATGTTTTCGGAGGTCTCATCGTTCTTTTCTTGGTATAAACTCATTCATCAATAGTTTCTGGTCGAAACGTAGCTTTTGAGGTATGCGAAGACTGACATGTGACAAACGTTTATGTGCCATTGTCATGTTGGAAGCTGGCAACAGACATTGCAGTGGCTCAAATTCTCAGTGTTACTCAATCGATGATTAGCAGGTTGTGGTCACTCTACAGTCAGACAGGCAATGTTGATGACCAACGTCAGTCAGGTCATCCAAGAGCTACAACTGCTAACCAGGATTGTTTCATCTGAACCACGGCATTACGTAACCACCATCAAAGTAGGGCTGCACGGTATTTTGATATACCGGTAATACTGGTATTGAAATCTTAACCGGTTAAATATCGTTCATTTTTTTTTAATATCGGTGTATCGTCTGTGACGATATTCCTTTCGAGCTGCGATTTTTAGTGACAGACATTTTGCGTAAAAATTCTATTTAATCTCACAGCTGTATATAAACAGAAGTAAACTGTGAAAGCAATTTGTTTGTTTTTTATCAATACACTTCATGAATTCCCTGGTACCAGTAAAATATTCTCCCATAAGCTGTTTTATTTTTGTTTCTCGCATGAGTTGATGACACGGATAAGTACAGCTTTTCCCCAAACAGTATGGCTTCGAACGTAAACCTTGAAGAATGATTACCATATTTCCATTAATAATGGCTTTTGTTGGACCAGGAAATTTCTTGTTTAATAATAATAGTTCCTCCCACTTCATTGCACTTGTTCTTTTTAATTTCAAGCGCGGCAGTAATAAATATTATTTTCTTAGCAGCACACTTGGAATGTGCTTTTCAATATGAACAAATCGCATGGGCATTAATGAACCCACAATTCCAAGCGCAGCAGTAATGAATATTCATTTTTGTCAACACCAGTTCGCACGTGTTAATGTTTTGAAAAGTAGGTGAATGTTTTGATCTGACTTAATGCCACATCTTAAAAATTAGACAGATCACCAGAACACTAATAAAAATATAAAGGGAATAATATTGTTTATTTTCACTTCGTTAAGAGTGATTTAATATTGAAATAGTATTTATACATTGCCAGCATTCATCCACTGCACGAGGTGGTTTACCGGCGCATCAAAACGTGCCTATCGAGTCTGTGCGTTTCAGCTGTTTGTGATACCACGTGACAAAACTGACTGCTTTCATTTGTGGAAAAGTGTACAAACTCTTAGCCATCTAGCGGCATCCTGCTTAACCAGTACATTGCAAACGCTCTCCTGTGGTGATCTATTCACATGTACACGACAAAACGCAAGTTATGCATTTTTGTTTTGTAAAGTGATGGATCAAATAGTATATATTTATTTGAAATTATTGACTCAAAATAAACGATATTTGTTGTGCCATCATGAAGTTTATTTCCAAATATTTATACAAGAATGAATTAAGACAAGTTACTAGGCTTATTATTTCAATGCTTTTAAAACGTAATTATTTGACTTCGAATGTCAAAAAAAATAATGGGACAATTGGGGTGAGAATTTTACATGTTTTGAACTTGACGATATACCGGTATATCACGATATTTTTTAAAATACCACTACCGGTATTGAAATCCGAATATCGTGCAGCTCTACATCAAAGTGCCTCAGAAATTGGACAACAGCTGCACCAAGCGACAGATGTGTGAGTCAGTGGTCAGACTATCCGAAATCGCCTACACAGCTGGAATTTGTATGCTCGATGACCTCGAATAATTCTACTTTTGACTGAACATCACATCGCAGCAAGACATAATTGGTGTGTAGCGCAACAACGCTGTGATAATCGTCGGTGGAGCAACTTCATGTTTTCCGATCTGATGAATCAAGGTTTACTCTTGACTTCCATGACAGGCGAAACAGAGTGTGGTGGCGGCGGAAAGAACGATACCATGACGTAACCATTAGGCAGCACGATCGTTTTGGTGGTGGATCGGTTTTGGTGTGGGGAGTCATAACCATGACAAGCAGAACAGCATTATATGTCATCCAAGGGCGTGTCACAGGGCAGTACTACTGTGACAACATGTTAGCAGCTCATGTGGTGCCATTTGCACAACATCATAGCCGTCAATTCATTTTCTAAGATGACAATGCAAGGGCACACAGGGCACGTGTCGCTACAGAGCTCCGCCAGGAGCAGAACATCACTACATTGCCTTGGCCAGCACTAAGTCTAGACCTTTCACCAATTGAGCTTGTTTGGGATATATGCTTGGCAGGTGCCTACGACAATACCAACAGCCCCTGCCAATGTCCAGGAACTCACTGCTGCACTGCAGGGAGAATGGAATAACATCAGTCAAGCTGATATTGGATGTTTGGTGAGGAGTATGCCACATCAGATCCACGCTTGTCTTGCGGACAGAGAAGGGATTCTCAAGATATTGAGGTCTTGGACTGAATGTGGTGAATTCTCTGACTGACCATCCATGTCTTCTACAGTTCAATGTGTGGAATGTGTGCTTGTCAGACACCCAACTATCACTGAAATCATTCACTAGATGTCACAATGTAATGCCTCAACTGTCTTTTTGATGAAAATATAAATATATTTCTTCTTGTATCTCACTTTTATCAAATATCCCCTACTATTTTTTTAATAGTATATAATATGTATCTTAAATACAGAACAGTTATTCTTCTATTCTAATACAATTACTATAAATCTTGAAATTTGATTGGTTAATCAATAAAATTTGCAACAGTAAAATTGGCCCAACCTGTTGGAAATTTTGTGTTGTCAAAAACTATTTCAAGAAAGTCAAGATCTATTCATGGGCATTCTATTTTCATCCCATGTGGAGTCCTTGACTACCATATCCAAGGTAAACAAATGCTGTGAACATTTTCTATCTTTCTTAAAATTCACTGTAATTAATATGGATGAAGTTGGAAAGTTTAATATTAATGCAGAAGAGGTTTGGCAGAGACTGATGAGTAATGAAATGAGAGATGAAAAAACTGTTTCCGACAGGCTTAACGGTGACCGTGTGGAACCAGTCAGTGATATTATAATTTATAAATAGCAATTTTTTGTACGATGAAGAATTTATGGACGCTATATGCAAAATAGAAAACAAAAATTCTGACAACTGGCAATAATAATTTTAATTGTTCAAGGCCAAATATTTCTGACCGATTTGCTAGCGATGTTATAACATCAAATTCAAGTGGAAGTGGTCCTTTCATTTTCTAATTTGTCACCTGTGTTTGTGGCATCAACATGTAGAGCTACAGCAACGCGTTCACCACTGAGAGAGATGAACTATTCGTTCTGCATCATTGCCAACAATTATGTCAACACCAGTAGCCTAATTCCACAAGCCATCAATTCCCAGAAACAGTTTGAAATGAATAACTGTTCTGTAACCATAAGTAACTAATACTGTCAAACAAGTGCTTCCAATCAAAGCTCCCAAAATTTTTCACTTTAATGGTAAATCCTTGAGTGCTTTCCGACTCAGACTGAGTGAAACATCACAAGGTGAACTCTAAACTTTGAACAGAGAAACCAGCCGGCATATTTTGTTTTCAGATTGTCACAAACATTTAAACATGATAAATATTGTCAGTACAAATATAAATATATTTTGTTATTGCTGATAAAATGACTAAAACGCTTGGAACTATTTGTATAGTGGCAACGTAAAATATATTTCGTGATTTGGTTTGGAACTCCCAAATGACATCATAAAGATTGCATTTTTAGATTTAAATTGTTGGCATTGTTTTATAGTTGGGAGATAAAATTCTATCTCTGTTTTCAGCCGAATTATATCAGATTGGTGATAACTATGTTGTATTTGATTGTTTGGGGCCATAGACGATGGTTTTACTGTTGCAAATATCCATTTTACTGGCTCCGCTAATGTGTCCCCGGCAAAACTCAATTTGCAACAGTAAAACAATAATTTCCGGCCCCAAACAATCAAATACAACATAGTTATCCCCTAAATAAAACACAGTTGTAAACAAAAAATTCACAGGTACATTGCTCGGGGGACAGGCATGAACCATGTCATTGAAGAGGTATAAAGGTCAAGGTCATGGGGCAATTCAGTCTGAAAACAGTTTTCAGGCTTTAACTTGAGAATGCTTTGGCCTATGGTCATTTGGGTGGCCCCATTGATTGTCTCTGTCACAAAACTACTGAGTTTTTAGCTCAGTTGAGTAAAGCTCAAGGAGAGTTGTACTGGTAACTTTCTGTTTATCATTTGTTGTCTTCCATCCATTCGACCCCTGGGTTAATATGTTTTGATATTTATTATACAGCACCCTTAAGGGAGTCACATTCAGGTTTCATCAAATCAAGTTCCTGGGTTTGTATATGGGGCTGTGTCCGCATCATGTTTTTAACCAGGAAATGGGGGCGGGGGAACGCCATGTTCCCATGGGGGAATATTTTTTTCTTCAAAAATAAGCTTTGAAGGATTTCATGTGATTATCGCACACAAAAAAGTTCCCACCCCTGCCTCCCTTCCACCCCTTAAAAATATGACATTAACACAATCACAGTTCATAAGGTACTAACCTGGAAAATAGGTTTTTAGAATTCCAGTTCCTGGAAAAAAGGACTGTTCTTTAGCTTGAAATGTAGTCATTTAAATCAACTAATCAACTAATAAATTCAGATGCAACAAAATTATAAAACTTAGACAACGTCATTCCTCTAAGTACCCACAGATGCTGAATATGACCTTAAAAACTTAAGTAAACAGCTATTACGGCCACTTGAAATCTCCTGTCTTCCAGTTGTTTAATTGCAGTTAAAATGGGCAGTGTGATACTGATCTAATTGCATTGCATTATATGTGTCACTGCCAGAGAGATATTCTTGTACATCTGTAATTATAAATTATGTTGTGTTTTTTCAAGCCTGCAATAATCACATATGATATTTTGTATTATATGAAATAAAAAAATCCTGCTTCTAGCTGACTCTAACGCTATTGGCTTTATTCAAAACTTGAGTTTTTATTTGAGAGTAAAGAATAAGCATCATGTTCTCATTGTCACATTTTCTCTCTTATTGACTCATCCATGGGATGAGTCAATAAGGGAAAAAATGTGACATTGAGAACACAAGGCAAATAAGATGAACTTTATTCATTTGTTAGGACTAAAAATGTAAAAAATCTGTTTCTCAGGCCCTCCCACATGGTCCTTTTGGCTACAGCATGCTCTCTTTTTATAACAATGCAAACTTCAAAAGATAAAAAATAAATTGTTTATGTCTGATTTATTTATATTTATTGGTTTTTAAGGTCACATATTTCTGCACAATGGTTGATCATGACCACTTATGTCTGATATTTTATCCAAGTTAATAAAATTGATAAATTTGTCCCTTGAGTGCAACAAGGCTTTGCAATGCTTTAGCATTGCAAAGCCTTCTTGCACTCGAGGGACAAAATACACTGCCACCCATGATGTTCTGGACTGTAGATTATGAGGCCTAAGACATAACACAACCAAGAACATGAACTTTTGATGGCAAAAAAAATAATTACAAAAAATAAAATAAAAAACCGCCCGCCCACATGCAAATAACAAAAAATGGCCTTAGAAACAGAAAATCTACTTTATGAGGCCTTTACCCTAATTTAGGTGTTATAGCAACTGATCCCCTAAAACCCATAAGAATGATCAAAGAGAGGTTAGGCTGAAACCAAAGGAGATACTTACAAACTGAACTTTTGTGGTGAGTTGTGTCGTACAAACTATCGCAGATTTTTTCCAAGTTAAGGAGCTGTTCTGTACACATAGAAAAACCAAACTAAAACTATGATTTTTTCATGAACTGAACCGAAACCTAATCTGAAAAATCAAAACCTCCCAGCTCTAATAATATCTATCATGACAGTAGATATCTAGAAATATTTATTACTCATTTTGTACTATCTTATAAGGCGGCATATTATAATGAGGAATAACATTGTTTATTATATGCCTATGTAATTTAACCCCTAAATATCACTACTGTTTGACGGCCTTTTCCTGGTCCCCAGAAAATCCACAGTGTGAAATCCGATTACGTATTATTATAGTATGACAGGCTATTTACGGTTACATTCAAATTCGCATAATTAGCTGTTCCAGTCACAGAGAGTACTTTACTCCGAGCTGGACTGGGTGCGCTCGAACAGCAGACCCGTTTTTTTTTATCGCGTTCATGATATTTTTTTTATCATATTCATGCGCATCAGGGGATTCTCCGGAAGTGTGCACCTGTTACAAAAATAAGTGTAAACAAAAATCTTTCTTTTTTACTTCAATCCAATTTACCAAAAAAAGGTTGGGGGAATTGTTAATGCTAGCGTTGGCATGCCATATTGAACTATAAGTCATATAATAAACCTTTTAGCACTACAGTGCAGTGACCTGGGTCATCGCATCACGTCGCGTTGAGGAGGTCAGATCGCCGGATCAAACTTGCTGTCTGCAGCAGCTCATTTGAATCCAGCGATCTGACCTCCTCAACTCATCGTGATACTACGACCCAGATTACTTCACTGTTGTGATAATATGTATGAGTTGACTATTATCTTATTTTTCACACTTCTTTTTGACATCCAATATTTACTGAAAATAACTAATATATTTGGCATGAATAAAAGAAACATTTCTTTGTTTACAGATATATTCTGTTTCTTCTGGAGTATTTGGAAAACTACATAAGACGAGTGAGACCCTTGCTGGATCAGAATGAAGTAAGTTGCAGTTATTTTGAAATAAATTAAACTTGGGATAAGAAACAGTTATCACTTGTCCTTCATGAATGTTATTTTTCAATTTCTCTAAAACCTATTGACCATTTTCAATAAAATCTAAGGGAAGTGTTGGTTGTGAGGTTTCATTTTGTTCCAGTTACTGCAGTCCATAGGCATTGGATGGGAATATCTTCCCCCAAAAATCTCCTCATGAACCAATGTATGGAATTAGTTGATATTTTGTATTCAGCTTTTTTTGAGATGTACACTAAATATTGGTCAAGGGAAGGTTGAAGGGCAATATTTGCATTTGTTTGAGAGGGTCAAGATGTTTGGTCCCCAAATGAATTTTCAATTTTAGTACCCATAAGCCATTTTGAATGCGATTTGGAACATAGGTGGGTGAGATAATCCTAAATTCTGCAAACACAGTTAGCTAGGATCCACATGCAGCCTCTATAATTTCTAATTAGGGCAAATTTGCTTCTGCCCCCAAATTGTCTAGCCCCAAGAAACATTCCAAAAAATATTTCTTTTCCATTGCAGTTATCTGTTCAGAGGGGAATGGGGTTGCGTTACGATAACCGGTTCTCGTCAACGTTGAGCTCGGTTAGTCCTTGTATGGTTGACCGTCTGTGTGATCGATTCGGGCTCCCACATTGTGTCCTTGGGCAAGTCACTTAGCCCTGATTATCCAAATGGGAGCATGATGATGCTGTGTACTAAGGCATACTGCACGTCATTGGTGTGCATGTCTTCAACCAGTCTGACCCTGCCTTTGCTGCAGTGCGGAGTTGAGATGTTGGGGAGCTGGCAGCTGCTCATTGTTGCTTGGGGGTTCTCTCCTGGTACTCTGGCTTCCTCCACCCGTAAAACTGTCACTGATACGATATGACCTTGGCTGTTAAAGTGTCATTAAACCTTAATAAATAAGTTACAAAATAACTTGAAATATGTATATATTGCAGTGCACGGAAACAGCACATTCAGCTGCATACAATATCCTATTTATCTTTGTTAAGAATGTGGATTCATCATTTGGTAAATAAGATTATGTTTACTATAATTGCACCTTGGCAGTATTGGGGGTGGGATGTGGGTGAGGAGATGGTAAATGTATTCAATATTTCAATGCTATTTTTTTTTCATTATAATCACCTTTGTTTGACTGCAAAAAATGCTATATTTTTATACGACAACCAATGGCCCAGACTAGCTGGTACTAACTCAAATTTAATCCAGGGCCAAACACAAATGTTGCCCCCCACTCTCCAAAATTTGCATGCAAAACCAAAAAAATCAAGTCCTAGATGGTCCTCCATACTTTTGAGATCTGCGCATGCGCCGTATCCAGGAAGATACCGAAATTGGTGCCAATCTTTATTCTTTGTTTGAACCTAAAGTCAGTAACAATGATCTGACATCTGTGCTTTAAAATCTCCCTTTTTGAGGATGCCAGACACAAATCAATGAAGAATTGGTGGATCCAAGGCTGTAATGGATGATGGAAGTGAACAACGGTGGTTAGAAACGTTCCGGGCTGTAACTTTATAATAATTATAAAAATTATTTCATGTTTCCCAATTTTGGGACATGTGCCTGACGTCATCATTCTTGCTAATGATTTATCCACTGTTTGTTAAGTGTCCCTTCCCTATCCCTCCTTGAAGCCCTCCTGTTAAACTCCTAAGCTTTTTGGTTTATTTTTATCGAAATTTTTTATTAAAGTTCCTGGGAGTTAAACGTGTGTAACAGAATGTTTATTCTGTTTATCCCCATTGTTATGTCCTCACCCTATGTGTGTTGGGTTGTTTGGGTCATGCATCTTCTATCCGATGTATCGTTTTTTCTTTGTTTGAAGATCTTGCTTTACATCAGGTAGCTTTAAAATCTGTTGCTGACTTTGGACCTTTTTTCTGTGCCTGATGTCTTGTTTCCGGTTTTTTCATTGACGTTATTTACATTGGCAACGTCCTTAAATATATGTAGTATTTAGTTATTGTTTCTGTAGGATTGTTGTAAGATACATTATTTAATAATACATTATTTAATATTCCAGTAGTGTAGAAATAAAAATTTGGATTTTGTCCACACTTAGGCTCTATCGGGATACCCTTAGGCTCTTCATGTTCCTTTTGGGAACTTGGGCTTTTGTCAGATTTTTTTCAAAAATTTTTTTGAATTTAATTTTTCGATTTCGATTTTGATTGTTGTTTATTATGTATCTTCATCATATATTTGTTGTGGAATTTGTGGGAGTACGATCGACTTAGTTTTGATTTATCATGAAAGCTTATTGCGCTAAATGCAAGACGAGGAAGTCTTCCTCAGATTTACATGCATATTGCCTTGCCTATAGTCGATGTACTCCTGCAGATTCTTGTCCTACATGTGTCAATTGGGATGACACTTGGAAGCGGATGTCACGGTACGTTGTTAGCGCTGTGAGGCCTATGCGGGTGCTCTCACCCCAAGGTAATTCAAATTTTTCAGTTTCTTTTTCAGAGGAACAAGAACATGGTGATGGTAATGCGACACCTACCAAAAGTGTGCAACCGTCATCGTGCTCTGATGAGCAAACAGAGCTAGCTGCTAAGGTGCTCATGAATAATAGGCAAGGGATAAGACCACTGTGCGGTGTTCTTAATCCCTTGCAGGCAGCTGGCTTAACTTGTGAAGCGGTTACTCCATCCATGCGAGCCGTAACATCGGGTATGTCCGAAGGAGGTGTAGTGGGTAGAGCGAGCACCTTAAAAACAATAGCTCACCCAGCGATGACGGAACTAGGGGGGAAGCCAGCAAGTTTCTTGTCGGGAGGCTCGGTGGGTGTCTGAAAAGGCCACGAGCGGGTTGAGGTCCCTCTCTAACCCAGCAACATCTGGGGCCAGATGTTGTTATGAGAAATTTGCATGGGCTGGAGCATACGTCCACACCTTCCAATCGGGACAGTCCGTCTAGACTGCAGCCGGCCTCGGCTACAGTCATGGCTTCTTCCGCTATGATCACTAAGCACCCACGACCGCATCCTAGTTACCCGACTTCAAATATCCAGCCAGTTGCGCGAAGAAGGAGCCACTCTTCGCCTGTTAGGTCAGACCATCCGGTAGCTAGGGAACCGAGCCTTCGATCATCGGGATGTTTGGAGAAGAGATCCATCTCCCGGACGCTGTCCCAGGAGCAGCAAGTGGCTAAGAAACAGAAAATCGCTGCTCTTCAAGCCTTGGTGACAGACTTGCTGTCGCAGATTACGCAGCTGATCGCAGCATCACAGCAAGAGCGGGAGCAGCCCCCCTGTGAAAGTGAGCTGTCGGATGATTCTGGGTCAGTCCAGTTGTCTGTTCACGCAGATGCAATGGACTGGGATTCTCAGCTGATTGAGTTGGATGGTGAAAGGGATAAGGAAGAGGATTACCCTTCCCTTTTGGAACAACATATGGTTGCGATGGATTTTATCCATCAATACTATCCTGAGTTTGTTCCACCAAATCAGCAAGCTGCAGCAACAAGGGAGAAACCGCTGGCGTCTCTAGATGCAGACTTTATACGAAGGAAGGGAGAAGTTCTTTCTTTCCCGATTCAGCCCAGGCAGGTGTCACAGGCTTCGGCCATGTAGACGACGCCATATTTAACCTCTTGAGGAAAAGAGGCGGTTTCTTGTCAACATTTTCCATAAATATACCGTTCCTTGGGCCACGTTCATTTAAAACGGTTGGAGAAGATGTGTAGAGAGCTCCACTGAGTTCAGATGAGAAGGCCGGGGATTTAGACATATTCTTACCTACTTCATTCAGCATTCTCTCAGATGTAATGGAAACTGCAATTTCATCGAATAGAGCGAATTTGGGCGCAATGTCCTACCCAGATCACCTTACCAGAGCTATGGCGCAACGTCTCAACAGGAAGGAATTTGAGGACGTGTGTACCTCACTTAGAGTTCTTTCCAGGGCAATAATGTATGCCACATATAACTTCACTCAGAGTGGCAAATCTGGAGTTAATTAGATGTGATGCTGCCCTTGCATCGTCATCACTTATAGATGACAAGGTGAAAAGCTCTCTCCAGGTTTCTCCGGTCTCCGGACATGCTATCTTTGACGACAAGCTTTCGTTAGTATATGAACAGACTACTAACAAAGCTTCCAGTGCTCTGCTCTTGAAGTCGGCGTCTCAACAACCCGCTTCAGCAGACTGCGGTAAGCGAGGACGTTCCAAATCAAAATCTTCTAAAGGGAAATCCTCACGAGGGGACAAGAAACCCTCAAACAATTACTCCGGAGGTCGTTAATACAGCGACTCTGGAAAGGGGAGTAAGTCTGATCAGGACCATTGGTCAGATGCCCCTAAACCGACGGGGCGAGGACCTTCGCGGGGAGGACATAGTTTCTCCTCCCGTAAGCCTTGCAAGTCCTACAGGTGATGGTTAAGACCTCTATTGCTTGCCAGTTGGTGGGAGGTTATCAAACTTTGCGAGAAACTGGATAGCAGTCACGGAAGATCAGTGGGTGAGAGGTGTAGACTCAGATGGCCTTCGGCTATCATTCCGAGCGAAACCCCCACTAACAAGATGTCCACGTTGGACAAATCTTCCAGCGGATCCTTTCAAAAGAGAGTCTCTCCTAGCGGAGATATCGGCTCTCTTTATTAAAGGAAGCAATAGAGGTCGTCAAGAATCAGAATTCTCAGGGTTTTTACAGTCACCTGTTCCTCGTACTGAAGCCAGATGGCTCGTTCCGACTGGTAATAGACTTAGCTGGATAAACAAGCAAATCGTGGCTCCAAAGTTCTATATGGAAACCATTCGGTCGGTAAGAGCAAGCATTTGAGTGAATGACTATGCAGCAAGCATAGATCTAAAGGATGCTTACTTTCGTGTCTTGGTACATCCGGCATTCAGAAAGTACCTGCGGTTCACCGTACAAGGGAAGGTTTATCAGTTCAGAGCAATGTGCTTTGGTCTGAACCTGGCTCCCTGGGCTTTCACTTGAATAATGAACTCGGTAATGTCATACTTCCGAGCTCCTTCGTCTGTGGTAACGTCGGCTTACTTGGACGACATTCTTCAGAGATACGGCAACAGAATTATTCTTCAGAACGATGGATTCCACGTTCAAATTCTTTCGGACAATTCGACAGTAGTTGCTTACCTCAGGAACCAAGGCAGCACTCACTTGATTCCATAATGCGAATTAACGGAGAGGATTCTCCTATATGTCAGGAATCATTGCGTTCATCTCTTGCTACCAGTGGGATCGTCCCATGATAGATCTTTTTGCAACACACCTGAACAATCAGTTACCGACGTTCGTGTCGCCGTGCCCAGATCATCGGGTGTATGCAGTAGACGCTCGGTCAATTTCATGGGACGCGTTGATAGGATACGCATACTCTGTTGACTCAGCAGATTCTGTTGAAGATCAAACAGTCTCGTTGCAAATCCTACTAGTAGCACCTCTGTCGTCATAGAAACCTTGGATCAATCTTCTCAGGTGTCTGTTATGGGACATTCTCCGGAAGCTTCCTCCACGAGAGGATCTTCTTTATCAGGGGAAGTCACACGCACTGCATCACAATGCGGAAGGTCTCAACCTTTACGTATTTCTGTTGTGCAGTCCTTCCTGCATTGGAAAACAGTTTACAGGACGTGCAGTGGACACAATTTCTAACTGCAGGAGGTCCTCCTCTTCGTTGAACTACACAGCGAAGTGGAGGGTTTTCTCCCTGTAGGGATCAGTCGATAGACGTATTCGATCCATCCATACCAAATATTGCCGATTTCCTGGTCTACTTGTTTGACAATCTCAAACTGCAGCCTGTCACTTTTAAGGGCTATGTTATCAGATACCTACGCTCATCATGATAACTTGGCTATTGGATCAAATACTTCTTTATCCAAGCTAGTTAGAAATGTCTCTATCAATAGACCTAGGACACTCAGATTAATTCCTAAGTGGAATTTGGCTTGGGTTCTGTTGAAGCTCAAAGAAACTCCTTTTGAGCCATTGGACGTCGTAGTTTAGCCTTTGCATCTGCTAGAAGAGTCGGTGAACTTCATGCATTATCTGTTGATGAATTTCATTACAGTAGTGTGGGTAATACCATTACCCTCACTACAGAAGTGGGGTTTTTGGCTAAGAATCAGATTTAAGATAAGCGGCCGGAGCCTATTGTCATTAAGGCTTTACCATCCTCGGATAATCATAGACGTTTGCTGTGTCCAGTCAGGGCTATGCACATTTATAAACGTCCATCAGATTTTGTTAGAAAGGGAAGAAAACGTTTCTTTCTTTTGTTGATTCCAAACAGGAAGGATATTTCTGTTCATGCTGTTGCTAGATGGATTCAGTTGGCAATACGCATTGCCTATGAAAATCTATCTTTGGTTCAACGTTCTGTCAATAAGATCTCAGCACATGAGGTTAGAGCACTGTCCACTTCTTGGGCTTATTCTAACAGTATAGCCATTACTGATCTCATGAAGGCTGTGTACTGGACACAGCCCTCTTCATTTACCAAGTTTTACCTGAGAAATTTAGAGTCCATCTCTGGTGACCTTAGATCTTTGGGTCCTCTTTCTGTTGCTCAGAATGTTGTCCATTAATGTTACATCTATAAGGTCTTTAGGCAGTCCGTTCCAGCACTGACTCTGTTCCGCTGCCCTCTTCGTTCTGAGGAAATTTGCCTCAGAACAAAGGGGAAGGGGGTGGGGGGGGGGGACTGTTTTTCCCTTATGATCATCTGGCTTTGTAGTGAAAAGCAAGGGAAGATCTCTGGTGTCAGTAGTCCTGTGTTCGAGCTGGGATGGTTTTAATGTGTAGCTCGGTGTGAAGCAATAACTATGTCTCATTTATGTACGGTTTTTAAAGTGTAGCTCACTGTGAAGATTTGTGTATGTCACATGTCAAACAGGTGTTAATATACTAAATGAGTATAAAGAGTCTCATTCTCTGGACTATCTTTATATATTGGTTTTCCTTCACCTAATTAGCATAATGGGTTATGCTGGCATTAAATGGAGAATTATATATTATGCAATACTCAATTACATTGTTGGTGTTATGTCTTTCTCTTTTCTCGTAAAAGAAAAAGACATATATAATTCCTATCTTCTCCTATTCTCCTGTAGGAGCTATCCTTTACTGAAGTAATTGAGAGATTGGATTTTCCTTTAAGTCCTAGGCCCTCCAGCCTTTTTACAATTCAGCTAGTCTGGGCCATTGGTTGTCTTATAAAAATATGATAAATTTTAAGTAATTTGTATATTTTTTATACTTATCAATGGCCCAGATGGGTATGGCCCTCCCATGAGTGGGCACTCATACCTCCCCACTGTTTAGAACATTTAACAGGCAATCTGTAGAAAGAATGATGGTTGGTACCAATTTCGGTACCTTCCTGGATACTGCGTATGTGCAGATCTCAAAAGTATGGAGGACCATCAAGGACTTGATTTTTGGGGTTTTGCATGCAGATTTTGGGGATTGGGGGAGCAAAATTTGTGTTTGGCCCTGTATTAAATTTGAGTTAGCACCAGCTAGTCTGGGCCATTGGTAAGTATAAAAAATATACAAATTACTTAAAATTAATCATTTTCCGGTATTATTTTTATACCAGTAATCTACAGATATTATTACATATTTTAATGTTGTCATGAGTAGCCATTGTGTAGAAATATGTGACCTTAAACACCAATAAGTAAATAGATGAATTTACATATATGATAAAAAAATAAGCAAACATGTTGGTCGATACGCAAAAACACGGCAAATAAAATTGGTAAAATATTTTTTAAAATGTCAATTTCCGTATTTTCCTGTTCTTTGTTCAATTTTTTAATGAAAGTTTCCACACATATTTTATAGAAAGTACCTGTTGATTTGATAATAAAGTGATGTGCAAATGATTGTCCTCAAGATGATGTGAAAACTCTTACACAGTGACTACAGTCACAACATAACAATTTCACTTCATCAAACATCATGGTGTTTACAGAGCATGAAAACTGGTAACACAGTATCAACTTTCTAATATGGGCATTTGTTTTTTGTCAGTAATAACTGAAATATTTTGTAAATATCAGTAAATATTCAACTTTCATTGCTGCAAAAAATGTGCACATTCTTAGCATATTCATTTTTCACAGACATCAAGGTATATTCTTTAACTGTTAGAGTGCTAAATTATTTTTAGTCAGCAAAATTTGTTCACATGTCTTTGCCTTGTTACAATTTATGGGAAAGTGTCTATCGGAACTTTCCCATGGATTGCAACAAGACAAATCCTTAAAGACTTATCATTTCACTTCAAAAAAAAAATGATCTGAAGTACATCTACAGAATCTGAAGCCTCTGTCTTTTGGTGCCCACATGTCTTAACCTTTTACCTAACATGAAAAGCAGACGAAACTTGCAAACAAAATTCTTGAATAACTCATTTTTAGCTCAACTTTGACGAAGTCAAATTTGAGCTATTGTCATGGCCCATCGTCCGTCTGTCCATCTGTCCGTCTGTCTGTCTGTACGTACGTCAACAATTGGCTATGGCTCGGGGTAGAGGTCGTATTTATGAACCGATCTTTACGAAACTTCTTGGGTACCTTTGTTATGACCGTGGGACGAGAACGAGTGTTTTTGGGTGCGGTCCGAAATTCAAGATGGCTGCCAGCCGCCATTTTGTATCGATGATGCAGAAATCTGTTTTTTGTACAGAACTTCCATATGAAAGCTCTGATTTCAATAATTTTTGGTATGAATGTTTAGTACCATGGGGTACATCACATATAATACGGGTTTTTTTCTCATGCGTAAATTGTGCAAATTAGGCTAATTTTGATGTTTTTTGGTGTTAATTTCAGCACTGTAAGTGCAAATGCCAATACGGCTCGGGCTAGAGGCCGTATTTATGAACCGATCTTTACGAAACTTCTTGGGTACCTTTGGTATCACCGTGGGACGAGAACGAGTGTTTTGGGGTCCGGTCCGAAATTCAAGATGGCCAATGGCAGCCAATTTGTACAAAATTCGGTGCAATCAGATTTTTGCACAGAACTTCCATATGAAAGCGCTGATTTGAATAATTTTTTGTGTGAATGTTTAGTACCATGGGATACATTACATATAATACGGGGTTTTTTCTCGTGCAGAAATTATGCAAATTAGATGAACTTTGATATTTCAGTGCGACTTACACACATTAAGTACACATGTCAATACGGCTCAGACTTGAGTCTGTATTTATGAACTGATCTTCACGAAATGTCTTGGGTACCTTTGTTATCACCTTGGGACGAGATCGAGTGTTTCTGGGTGTGGTCTAAAATTCAAGATGGCTGCCAGTGGCCATTTTGTACCGAAATTAGGTCTAATCAGTTTTTTGTACACAACTTCTATACAGCTCAGACTAGAGGCCATATTTATGAACCAATCTTTACGAACCTTGTTGGGTACCTTTGTTATCACCGTGGGATGAGAGCGAGTGTTTTTGGGTGTGGTCCGAAATTCAAGATGGCCACCAGCAGCCATTTTGTACCAAAATTAGTGCAATCAGTCTTTTGTACAGAACTTCTGTATGAAAGTTCTGATTTGAATAAATTTTTGTATGAATGTTTAGTAACATGGAATACATGACATATTCTAAGGGGTTTTTTTTCGTGCAAAAATTATGCAAATTAGATGAACTTTGACTTATTCAGTGCTACTTGCACAATGTGAGCACACATGTCAATACGGCTCAGGGTAGAGGCTGTATTTATGAACCGATCTTCACAAAACTTCTTGGATACCTTTGTTATCACCTTGGGACGAGAATGAGTGTTTCTGGGTACGGTCCAAAATTCAAGATGGCTGCCAGTGGCCATTTTGTACCAAAATTAGGTCCAATCAGTTTTTTGTCACAAGTTCTATACAGCTCGTATTTATGAATTGATCTTCACAAAACTTCTTGGGTACCTTTGTTTTCACCTTGGGACAGGAACGAGTGTGTTTTGGGGTGCCTTTGTTATCACTGTGCTATGAGAACAAATATTTTGGGGTTCAGTCAGACCCACTCTGGGACTCAAAGTTTTCTTTTCTAGTTTAGCATCTGACTGTCACCCACCTTTACAATACTTTACCTATACATTTGTTACAGGCAACGGTCAGTATTTATGTACAGACCATTACAATACTTTATATGTACCTTTGTTATCAGGTCATTACCTAGATGTTTGTCATTGCTGTGTCACATACTATACATGTGCATGTCTTTGTCTTGACAAGTTGAGCTACAGTGTCATTGACACTTTCGTTTTCTCTCAAAAACATAGGTTATGACCCCTCATTGGAACTAGCTCGATGTGCTCGTTCCAAAGAGAGGTCATAACCTATGTTTTTGAGACAAAAAAATGAAAATTAATTGGCGATTTTTGTGAATAGCGCTGGCCGGTTTTGACCATTACGTTGGGTAAAGGATTAAGAGTAAAGATCAAATTTGGTCTTTCAGCACTCAACCAGTTAAAAGGCAATCAGAGAATGAGGGTCATCGAAAACTGAATACACATGACAAAATGTTTTTTCATTGAGCCTAGTTTATTTATAGCAACATCCACCCCTTAACCCAACAAATCGAACCGTATCCGCCCGCGTAATATGCAAATTCAGCAGTTGAAAAAATATTATTTTATTTTTATTATAGTTCAACAAAACCATATCATGTGACCCCTCGTTGGAACGAGCTCGTTGAGCTCGTTCCAACTAGGGGTCATATGGTTTTGTTGAAAAATTTGAAAAAATGTATTTAAAATAATAAATTTTGATATCGTCTGCGTTGGGTAAAGGATTAAGATGATGGCGTTTGGGATACTTTTATATATGTGACCAACAGCATTCCAGCAATCCAGTTGGATAGAGATCAGTGAGTTCAGGGATTTGTTTCCTCTTTTCCACTTTTTGGATCTTAATCATAAATGGCACTTGACAACAACCAAGGATCCCAAATTAAGGTATGTTCTCAGAAACCAAGAAATAAAAACTTTAATATGAATAACAGAAAACCAGTATTTGAATTTTGATGCTTGATTCACAAAAAATCCTGAATGGTAACAATATGTTAGGTTTATGAACAGTTCTTTCCATTTCTCACTATTTTTTCAGGAAATGGAATCTGTGAAGTCAGATTTTGAGAAGCAGTGGGTTGATGGAATGTTTCCTGGCTGGCCAGTATGTAGACTTCAGTTATTTTTATTATCACCTAGAGGGAAGAGCTCTGCCCATCTGTCTGTTCAGCCTTCCATCCACCCATGCACAAGTCATATTTATGTGATAATTTGAACAACTCTTATCTGATGTCTATAAATTTTGGCATGCTACTTCATATTAATAATGTCTACTACTGAGCAAATATTAAACGGTTGAGTGCTTGACGACCCCATCAGGGATCTTCTTAAAAGTGCTGAAAGCCACTTTAGTAGTTTACACTATATGCATTACCTTGGTATTTGCATAGTAGTATGAAAAAACATTTTCATATAAAAAAAAATGTTAGTTTCAATTTATTGGAGAGTGCCTACAGGCACTCTCCAATAAATAGTAACAAAACAGTTATTTATGAACAAAATATTGCTAAGCTTAGTAGGCTTGGGATGATATCCCGGTACTCCGATAAGTACCGATATGGCAACCCATGATACGGGTACCTGTGCAGGCGTCCAAATTTCGTCATATCGCGATTCCACTATATAGGCCAGTCACCAATCTTGAAATTCAACTCTTTCGCTCTCAATACATTCAACACATCATATTTTAGGCTTGGGTGATTTGGCCAACTCAAATACCCTTCAATTCAGAATATAACACTAGGGTACACTGGAATACCGATTATTAAATCAAGAGTATTTTTTGTTTGGGTTCGCATTGCTGTTTGCGAAGCAAGATCTCCCAGGTGCGATCTAATCACTGAAATTTTGCTCGGATGGTGCAATTTAACATTTTATGCACTCATCCAACATTCTGATTCAAAAATTGTAAAACTACAGATAAACAGTGCAACAATATACCAATTTATTATGAACGTCCGTTGGTTATGCGAAATGATACATTTTTAGCCACCATTTGTTTATCAAAGCAGTTGACAAAACTTCACTCTTGTTTTCTACGATGTCGGTGCCTATTAATTAGCCCCCTTGATGTGCACCAGTTATTCTTCGTAATCATCTTCCATGACTTTTTTCGTTCGGGTTAATCAGTTTGAAAATTGCAAAGTGGAATTCGAACCATGAACTGCAAGATCATGTCTCAATCACTGCTGTATTTTCATTGCCAACCTACTGGACCAGGCCTTGCTGGCTCCACCATTGTCCCTGTGATCTTGACTGTAGCTTCAATACGAGGATGAATATCAAGATACGTATCTAGATACATATCACATCGTGACTCATGTACCTAGATAAGTATCGTACCATGAATTTGGTGTATCATCCCAACCCTAAAGCTTAGGCTTCCCTTAATGGTAGCAATGTATCTTTGAGAGAAAATTCTCATGTTTCAAATTGCCTTTGGAAAAATAAATTAGTACTCTTATCAGTTAAGAGAGTTACTTCACTTTGTTTCTTGAACTTTGCTTAAAATTTTATTGTTTCTGCTGTAATATGACACTGTAATTATCAGATTTAAATATATTTTGATATACAGTGGCATCCACTTAAATGGATACCTCTTAAATGAATAACCCTGTTAATTGAATAAACTTCCAAACACAAAACCATTTACATTCTTTCAGGACAAATTTCACTTCTTAATTGCATATAGGTTAAAGAGTAACCTCCTGTTAATTGAATAAAAAAGCTTGTGATATGGTGAGAAATTACCCTAACAATCACCAAATTCTCCTTGTTTATAGACCTATTTGGCCTTATTACATGCAATATAGGCATTTATTGTGCTCCCCCAAAAAATGTTGAGGGAGCATTTTGTTGTCGCCCTGTCTGTTTGTCTGCCCCAAACAAATGGTTTCTTTTCCAGACAATAACGTTAGTTTGACTGGAAAAAAATGAAACAACATTTTATACATAGATTAATAACCATATAATACAGGTTAGGATTGATAGTGGGCCTGGTCTGGTATTTTTTGGCAGAGTTATGGCCCTTTTTTCAACTTAGATATGTTGATACAGTGGAGCCCACTTAATTGGATATCTCTTAACTGAATAACCCTGTTAATTGAATAGAATTTCCCAACACAAAACCATTTACCATACCTCCAGTACAAATTTGACATGTTAATTGAATATAGGTCATAGAGTAAACTCCTGTTAATCGAATAAAAAATCTTAAAACCTGTCGAGAAATTACCCTGACTTTCTCCAGTTTTCCTTTGTTTATAGACTTATTTGGCCTAAGTACAACCAATACAGGCATTTAATTCATTATATCTTGTTTGACAGAGCTCATAGAGCTCTGTCAAACAAGATATAATAGAATAAATGCTAAGTTTATCTCTAGAATACAGGAAAGTGACACTATCCCTGTTAATTGAATACTCCTGTTAATTGAATAATTCTCATTGGCAAAGTGGCTATTCAATTAACAGATTTCCACTGTATTGGTTTCCGATGATAACTTTAGTTTGAGTGAACGAATTGAAACAGAATTTTATACATAGGTTTATAACCACATAATACAGGTTGGGATAGTGGGCTTGGTCCGATATTTTTTGGTAGAGTTATGGCCCTTTTCTGACTTAGAAAACATGTTGATATTAGTTTACGGCTGATAACTTCAGTTTGAGTGAACGAAATGAAACAAAATTTTATACATAGGTTTATAACTGTCCACCTGTTCATCCATCCAAAAGAAATGAATTCTGGACGAAAACTTTAGTTTAACTGAAAAAAAATGAAACAAAATTTTATATATAGGTTTATAACCACATAATACAGGTTGGGATCGATATGGGGCTAGGTCCGGTATTTTTCAGCAGAGTTATGGCCCTTGTCAGACTTAGACATGTTGATATTGGTTTCTAGTCATAACTTTAGTTTGAGTGAACGAAATGAAACAAAAGTTTATACATAGGTTTATAACTACATAATACACGTTGGGATTGATAGTGGGCTTGGTCCAATATTTTTCAGCAGAGTTATGGCCCTTTTCCAACTTAGAAAACATGTTGATATTGGTTTCCGGACGATAACTTTAGTTTGACTGAATGAAATGAAACAAAATTTTATACGTAGGTTTATAACGACATAATACAGGTTGGGATTGATTGTGGGCTTGGTCCAATATTTCTTATCAACCTACCTCAATTGTTTACTACAGGCTTGCACTACAGTGGAAGAACCTAACTCGGATAAACTACTCTCTATTTTAATCTTTCCCAAAATTTGGGAAAGAAAAGTGGTGTAAAAACACCACGAAAAAATAAGCCAAAACTGGGTCATGCGCCATCGGCGCACACCCAGTATGGGACGCTCTTCCATAGTACAAATCCATGACTACCGTAAAACAGTGCGCAATGCGTCAATTCGTCATTCTTTTGATTATCCGTACACGTGGTGGATGTGTGCCATCATTGCTCAGTAACAGTGATATTTTAACTCGTCGATAATGGTTTTCCTGTGACTGGATTTATGGATCTGAAGATCGTATAATAACAGGACTGTGTTTTATATATTCACGTTTATATTTTCAAACACATTCTCATTGTATATTATTTACTATTCCGTTTTCGCGAATGTTTTGTTTTCGACATCACGCAATTCGACAATGAATTTTTCGGTTGATGAATTATTGTTTTTGGAGTTAGGTGTCAATCTGGGACTGTCTAGACAGGATTTCTTCACTCTGTTGAGGGCTGAATTTCTGTTTTTTCGGTCCCTGTCGACCGTCTGGGTTCTGTCATGTACCCACCGGTTTTTTTCTGCCACCTTCTCTCGTAGTTGAGGGTGTTCTTCTACTTTCTGTTTCTGTTGAGTTCACCTTTTTCTTCTACTGCTCTCACCTCTGTTATTTCCAGTTCGGTTCCTTTAGGGCAATTCCTTTTGCCCTCGCCTTGGTGCGTTCTCGTGGCCGTTTCTTCCGCACCCGCGGGTGGTGTGGAATGCTGTCGTTTCGGGAGCCTCCCGACTCGACCACATCTGGTGTGAGTTTGCCCCCTCCGTGGGGGATGTGCATTTCGGGCCCACAATGCCCCCCCCCCCCCTGACTTGACCACGTTTGGTGTGAGTTTGACCCCTCCGTGGGGGATGTGCAGCTCCTCCCGCTCCTGTGCGGGGTGTGGAACACTATCGTTTCGGGGTTGCCCGATTCGACCACGTCTGGTGAGAGTTGCTCCCCCTCCGTGGGGGATGTGCAGCTCCTCCTGCACCAGCGGGGGGTGGGGAATGCTGTCATTTCGGGGCTTCCCGACTCGACCATGTCTGGTGAGAGTTATTCCCCTTCCGTGGGGAATGTGCAGTTTTTTACCATGGTGGATACTGTGGGAGCTGTTGGATTTCTGGTGAAGAGATGCCTGGTTCCGGGACTATGCGCCCTCTCCAGTCGACATCTGAGGCTGTCACTAGGGTTGTGACTCCTCCTTTGGAGGCCGAGCTTGGTGGCTCTCTCCGCTTTTTCGCCAGTTTCAACAGCTCCCGTCGTATCTGCTGCTACTGCTGTTCCGTCTACGTCATTGGGCACCATTTTTAGCCAGCCTCAGCTTATCCCTGCAAGGGTCTGCAGGGATGTCTGTAGTGTGGTTGTGGGGTATTGGCCTCAGCCTTCCCCGACTTCCACTCGGCAAAGTCGGATGGGGCTGCCGACTGAACCCCCTACTGTGTCCTCTCAGCCGTTGAGCACAGTAGTGGTCTGCTCTGGTGTCTGGTTGTGTAGACGTGGGAGTATCGGCCTCAGCCTTCCCTGACTTCAACTCGACGAAGTTGGAAGTGGCTGCTGGCCGGACCCTCTACTGTGGTCTCTGCGCCATCGAGCACCACAGTTGTCATTGGTTTCGGATGTTCTTAGTGGGACACTATGAACTCCATGGCGTTTCCGTCCACTCATTCTGGCCACACGATCAGTTTTGGGGGACCAACGTCTTTTTGCAGCATGGACATTCTGCCCTGCAGAGGTCTGCGGTGACTCTCATGAGTTCCCGCTATGTTGATCCTCGGGGTGTGTCACACCCCTATACACATCTGCCTTCAGACATTTCGGCTGCCGCCCGTCGTCCCACGTTGGGTGTTTTGGAGGATCGTGACCCTTTGCTGGTTAAGAGGGTCAGAGGTGAAGCCACTTTGCCGGTTCGTTCCCCTGTCGAACCGGCCAGTACGGGCAGTGAGCTTAGGGAGGCCCTCTCCTTACTCACTCGGGTTCTGTCAAAGAGCCTTCCCGTTGCTTCCAGCGAGGCAGCGAGTGGTTTCCAGGTGCCCCTATGGCGCTGCCTCCCGGGATTGGAAACAGGCCGCTTTCTGATCCCCCTGGTGTTCCGACACCATGGGAGGCGTCGGCTGGTTTGCCCATGATGGGCTATGTGTCTTCCGACTCAGGGGAAGAGTCAGACATGCTTGATGTCGAGAGCCAGCAGTCTTCGGACTTGGGGGCAGCTCTTGATTTCGTGTTTGGGTTACTTCCGGATCTTAAACCATCTAACCAGTCGACAATGTCAGTCAGGCCGCAATCATCGGTCGCACGCCAACAGCCTATGGAGCAACCCGCTTCTGGGCGTCTTCGACCGTGCCAGTCGGTACAGTTGGTTGAAGCATTTTCAGCCTTGGACTCTAAGCTAAGTTCCAAGGCTATGAAGGCTCCGTTCTTCACCAGGGTTGACACCTTTTTGCCTCCGGCCCGTTATCGTTCCTACGATTCCGCCAATCCGTCGGTCTACCAGACTTTGACGGTGTTGGATCAGGACTCCAATTCCCTCGGGCTTTCCAAGTCCAAGTCTGCCATCATTCCGATGACGACTCTGGAGTCCACATTGGGCTTATCAAGAGAGATGCTTGGTATGCTTTCTCTCTCCGATCACGTCGTCTCTGCTTTAGCTGCTTATCTGCCTCCAGATAAGTTTGACGAGGTACAGGCTCCTTTGCGTGTACTGTCCAAGGCGCTCATGCATCTTACTTACACGCATGCCTGTAACACGGCTAATCTGGAATTAGTTTGAAGGGCCTCTGTGCTGGGCACAGGCCGATCCCTTCCTGAGGAGCAGTGCGCTACTCTTCGATCTGCTTCTTTGGCAGGTCCGCAACTTTTCCATGGTTCTGTGTTGATGGTCCGGGATGACGTCCTACATCATTCCAAAGATCACTGCTGTTTGGTCAGCTTGATCAGCCTTCTAGGGTAGGCAGGGGCCGTTCCAAGCCTAACAAGTACCCTCTGCTTCCTCTGCGAAGCAAAGGGGCTGATCCTTCTGCCACCGCTTCTACTTCTTACTCAAGGCGTAAGGGTAAGCGTCGGCAGTCTTGAGGGAAGTCCCAGGATTCTTCATTCAGTAGAGGAGGTGTTTTCTCCTCCCGCGAGCCTTGTCGGGGTTCGAAATGAAGGTCCTCACCTCGACTCGTCCCAGGTTGGAGGAAGGATAGCAGAGTTCGCAGACCGTTGGGCCACCATCACATCCGATCCTTGGGTGTTAGATGTTGTTCGGTCCTGGCTGCGAATATCCTTCCGAAGGCACCCCACTCTGTCCAGGGTGCCTCTTCCAACCACAGTTCCTTCAGACATTTTACGTCAGGAACTTCTGTCCACGGAGATAGACAATCTCCTGACAAAGGGGGCGATTGAGGTCATCAAGAACATTAGGTCAGTGGGTTTCTATTCCCGCCTGTTCTTGGTGCCGAAGAAGGATGGCCGACTCCGACCGGTTATCGATCTGAGTTTCCTGAACCAGTCTATCATTGCTTCCAAGTTCAGCAAGGAGACTTTCAGGTCGGTCCTCCGTTCAATTCACCAGGGAGATTTCCCTTCCAGCTTCGACCTGCGAGACGCTTACTTTCACGTTCCGATTCATTGGGCGTTACGGAAGTATCTCGGGTTCGTTTTTCTGGGGCGAGTTTACCAGTTCAAGGTCGTGCCTTTCGGCCTCAACCTGGCTCCTTGGGCCTTCACCAGACTGATGTCGCATGTGATAGCTTTCCATCGCACACACTCCAGGGTGACTACGTCGGCATATCTGAACGATATCCTCCAGGGACATTCCAATGCTGCCTTACTGGAGTAGGATGTCGCCACTCTGTTGAGCTTGCTCACGTCTCTAGGTTTCAGGGTCAACGAGGAGAAGTCGGACCTGGTCCCTTCTCAGTCTTTTTATCATCTGGGGATGGCTTTCCGCACACAATTCAATTTGGTGGCGGTTCCCCAGGCCAAGGCTGTGATTCTCTCAGCTTTTGCTCTGACTCTGTCCCAGTCCACATCCGCGACGGCTCGGTGCTTCAGTTTCCAGAATATCTTTATCCTCACCTTCTCCTCTGGGCGGATGTCCAGTGGCTTTCGCAGGGTGTTCTGTTGGACTTACCCACGTCCGATCGCGTTCTGACGGCAGATGCCAGCGATCTCGGATGGGGTGTGACGTTGGATCCTCTAGGTCTTTCCATTCACGGGATGTGGGACCAGGATCATGCAGCTCTACACATCAACCAGAAGGAGCTTCTTGCTCTTCTTCTGAGTTTCAGGCAGTGGATCCCTCACCTGTTGAATCGCCAGGTCCTTCTGTTGTCCGACCATTCGACGGTGGTTGCTTACATTCGGAACCAGGGCGGCACGCACTCTGTTCCAATGTATGAATTGGCTCGGTATCTTCTACCGCTCGCTCAGGATGTCCACGTCGGGGTGGCTGTTCTTCACATTCCCGGTCGTCTGAACATCCTAGCCGACTCCCTGTCCTGTCGGGGCAGTGTCGTTTCCACCAGGTGGATGCTCCACATGGCAGGTTCCATCGATCTCTTGCAACTCGTTGGAACCATCCGGTGGACACTTTCGTGTCCCCGTGTCCAGATGCTCTGGCTTTTGCCGTGGACGCTCTGGCCCTCCTTTGGGATGGTCTTGTTGGCTACACCTTCCTACCGGTTCCGATTCCGCCTCAGGTTCTCGCCTAGATATGAACCTGCAGTTGTCGAATCCTTTCGATCACACCCTGTCGCCTCGGTGGGTGTGGATCAATCTGCTCCGCTCTCTGATACTGGCAGTTCCAGCATGTCTCCCTCTACCTCGCGACTTTCTTTGCCAAAGTCGCCCGAGGAGGTTTCACGTTGACCCGACTTCATTGTGCCTTCGCACGTGTCTTTTATCGGGTCCTGTCTCCTCCGTAGTGGTATTTCGAGACACGCAGTGGAGTTGCTTTTCTTCTTCAAGGAGGCACTCACTCCACTGGTTTCGCCTCTATGGCTAAGTGGAAGGTTCTTCTGTCGATGGTGTGCGATCACTCTGTTGCTTCTGTCACTCCTTCGATCACACCTCTTCAGTTTCTGGTAAATGTTTGTTTCTGGGGTCTCCAGCAATGGGTACATGTCCATGCTTCGGAAACATTTTTTCATATGTGATACCGCATTGTTCCGACACTCATCCTTGCCTCTCCAAGCTTGTTCAGCTCTTTTCCTTGAAAAGGCCTAGGACTTTGTAGTTTACTCCAAGATGGTCACTTTCTTGGGTGCTGCTCTGCTTGGGGGTGGGGAGGGTTTGCTCCTTTATCCTGGATGAATATGCGTTTTCTCACATGCCAGATCTCTCCTGCATCCATTTCTTGATGGATTTGTCTTGCTATTCGTGCAGCTTCCGCTCGTCTAGCTACTGGTGATTGTATTACCAATTGTTTTTTCTGCCACGAGGTGTGTGCATTGTCTTCCTCTTTTAATAACTCTGTTATGTTGTTGGATGACGGATGTTATACTGGCAGCCTTCTGGAGAAATGCTACATTCTCCTTTTATCTGTGACAGTTGCAGGAGCCGACAGAGAACCTTGTTGGGGGCCCTCTTTCTTCGGCTCAGGTTGTTGTCTATCCCAGCCTTTCAGCTTTTTTCAGGGTCAGTTCCAGCTTTGTGCTGTTACTGCCCTTTTCTGTCTGTGTGTCGCACTTCACCATACGCCTCATCTTTCATTGTCTTTTCTAATGTTTGTGATGCTATGGTTTGATAGGCCTAGGGATCTCTTCCTCTGTCCACGGTCCCAGTGCTATTGAGTTATGTGTGGGTTGGTTATGTGATTCCCTCCAGCCTTTTGTCTATTCAGCCTGTAGTAAACAATTGAGGTAGGTTGATAAGTATAAATTTTATAGTAAATTTCCTTTCTTATTATACCTACCGAAATTGTTTACATGGAGGTCCTCCCGTCTTCTTATTCGGGTAAGATTCCTTCCTCCCCGCTGATCACATAACTCCTGTGTTGTTCGGAATCAAAAGAATGACGAATTGACGCATTGCGCACTGTTTTACGGTAGTCGTGGATTTGTACTATGGAAGAGCATCACATACTGGGTGTGCGCCGATGGCGCTCGACCCAGTTTTGGCTTATTTTTTCGTGGTGTTTTTACACCACTTTTCTTTCCCAAATCTTGGGAAAGATTAAAATAGAGAGTATTTTATCCGAGTTAGGTTCTTCCACTGTAGTGCAAGCCTGTAGTAAACAATTGAGGTACGTATAATAAGAAAGGAAATTTACTATAAAATTTATACTTTTTGGTAGAGTTATAGCCCTTTTTTGACTTAGAAGACATGTTAATATTGGTTTCCGGATGGTAACATGAGTTCTCGGTACCCGATTTCAATCAAACTTATATATAGCCTACTGTAGACAATATACCAGATGGGTTTGATTTTGAGTGTTGGTGCAATAATTTTTATCTGAGTTATGACCCTGTTTTGGACTTTGTTAACCACTAAAATATAGTTTTTCATGAAGCGTGGGCATTAGTGTCCTATGGACACATTTGGTGGCCTGCTGTATGGTTTGTTTAGACTTTGTTAACCAGTAAAATATAGATTTTCGTAAAGCGGGGGCATTAGTGTCCCATGGACACATTTGATAGCCTGCTGTATTGGTGCTATGGTTTAATGGAGATAAGATATTACAAATGACTAGAAACTCATGCTTGCCAGTGGAGGGCATGGGGCATAATCACGTTTGGTGTTCAGGGAGCTTCTGTTGGGTGTGCCAGCTTTTTACTTGTTCTATGATATCTTGTTTGATAAGGGTCATGGTCATTCAAACCAACCCAATGCAGAGCATGCATTCTTTCTCTTTAGAAAGCTAACCAACTTGTTCCCATAATAAGAAAGGTTTTGGCATGAAGGTGTGCTGGGTTCGATCTGTTGAGCATTCTTTTAAAAGACAGCATAACTGCACTCGATGAAATTGCATATGGCAGCAGTGTTCAAAGGTGTGAATTGTCATTAAGGAAAAGTATTTATCGAATAGAGATAAAGCAAAATCAACTTTCCCCGAAAATTCCCTTATATGTTGTGATCTAATAAGATATTTCTGCCCTTTGTTATTGTGCTGAAAAAACAAACTTTGAAAGCAGAAAACAGGCGACCGAAAAAATGTACTCTGATGACGCGATTGTTCCGTGACATGCATAACTTAATTAACCCCCAATGAAAAGCTAGATGAACTAGAAACAATAGCCACATTCAACATTAAATGCATCACATGACTAAATGGTGTGATTATTTGGTCAGTACGTGCACTACATAATATGAGTTGTAAAACTTCAGTAGTAAGTATCATTCTGTGACGTTTTGTTTTCTAACCAATCTTATTACTGAAACATTTAGCCAAAACAAGAATGTGTTGAAAAAGCATGAACTTCTGTAGATGTACTTCCGCTGTCAACGTTAATGAAAATGACACAATAGTTCGCAGGTACAATGTTAACACCCCATTTGTGTGTTTTGATCAGTATAATGGTATCTTGAATGTTTGCCCAGTAATTTAATCTATTTTCTTGAAAATTAGAGAACCGCAAAGAAGTGAGAGTGTGATAGTGCTCTTCAAATTGACAGTACTGCTACATAATTTACTTGTTCAATGGATATCATGGAGATAATGACATAATAGGATACTATTCTCACAACTTCTTCAAAAAATTGTTTATTTGCGTAGGCCTATTTTAATTATTTTTCATGTGTGCTTACCTGGCTGTATAGGTATATAATAAAATGATTATTATGACAATAACTGATCTGTTGTTCTATATTCCATCTCGTTAATGAGAGCAGATCAACCACATCCCACTCATCACCTTTGGTTACTCGTGGGATACTATTATTATCCCTGATGGGTTAGGGTTTGAGATGGGGAAATCTCACTCGGGGCCAAGATATCTTGTCCTGAGGGTGAGATTTCCCATCTCAAATCCGCCCCCATCGGGGATAATTTTTCTCCCTCACCAAAACAGTCTGATATCATCAAAAGTAATTCAAGGGCACGTGCAGCTATATCAAACATTTTGTTGTCCATTTCTTAAAAAAACTGATTTGCTTATTGGATAGAGCGTCCGAAAGTTCTGTATATACCACAGGTATATACCCCAAAATTAAAATCCAATGCCAGCAAGGCAAGGGTTAAAGGTTTGTTGCAAAATGAACATTGACACATTCCGATGACATCATATTATGACTTCTGTAATATTTTCGCATGTTTCAACAAGAATTTCGTGCAACCATGTTGTTTGTTTACAGAAGAAAGTGCGATGATTGAATAGTCCTGCACTCATTAAATATGCTAATAAGCCAATATAGGTTGGTCATGTGGATTGGGTGAGATATCTGCCACGTGGGTGTGATGAGGGGCATATCTCTCCTAACTGTCTCACACGACTTTATATATGTCTCAGTACCTTTGTGGTGGAAGACAATTGATCTGCTTTCATCAACACAGTGGAATCCAGAACATCGGATCAGATGCTGTCATAATAATCTATATATATCATATTTTAACCCTTTACTTAACACGATAGGCAGACAACACTTGTAAACAAAGTTGTTAAATAACTAATTTTTTCATGTTTTGTGTCAAAAAATTGAAGGGTTATTTTTGTGAATAGCGCTGGTCAGTTTTGGCCATTACATTGGGTAAGGCGTTAATAGTGAGTATTAAATGGTGTTTGCACTTTTATTTCAGAAAGAAGCCACTGGTGCTTTAACCCACTCGGGAGCTCATTTAGATTTGTCAGCTTTTTCATCATGGGAGGTAATATTCTATCAGGATAACTATCACTAATTCTTTTGTCAGTACTGTGGGTCCACATAGTAGATTTTACTTAATAGAATAATCCTGTTAATTACATTTAATGTTCCAACATCAAACCATTTATAATACCTTCAGTATTGATTTATTGCATATTCTTGTAGGTTAGGCCTAAAAAAGTTAAAAATCTGTTTCCCAGACCCCTCCCCCCCCCCCCCCCCCCCCCCCCCCCCCCCCCCCCCGCTCCACATGGTCCTTCTGGCTGCCGCATGCTCTCTTTTTATAACCAATGCAAACTTAAAAAAATGAAAGTTAAATGGTCTATGCCAGATATTTAACCTAAGTTAAAAATACTGATAAATTTGCCCCTTGAGTTCAAGAAGGCCTTTCAATGCATTAGCATTGCAAAGCCTTCTTGCACTCAATGGATGAAATACACCACCACCCATGCTATTCTGTAGATTATGAGGCCTAAAACATAAAACAAATCAAGAACATGAACTTTTGATGGCAAAAAGAAGTAACTACAAAAATAAAAAAAAAATGCCACCCACATGCAATTTTACAAAAAAGTGGCCTGCGAAACAGAATATCTTTTGGTGGAACCTTAGTGACTAAATATTGTTAATTAATTAAACACTGTGTGATATACTTTAAAGATTAATGAGACAATGCACAGTTCTCCAATTTTACAGACCCCTTGATTTGAGTTCTTCCCCAAAAATGGCATTTAATATGTTATATATTGTTTAACGGAGCTTCCCGAATTCTGACAAACAAGATGTAATAGATTAAACCCTTCTCTTTTTTTTTGACAATGGATAGCACACTGACCAAGTTCTGTTTAATTCCCATTTCCTGTTAATTGAATATTTTTTGCTGACAGTGTGGCTATTGTATTAACTGGTCGAATGCTAAGTTTTTTGTCTGATAGAATTCCTTCATGTATTTGCCTTCTTACAATTTATAGGAGAGAGCCAACTGTGATTCATCTGTAAATTGTAACCAGGTAAATTAATGCAGGGAAAATGATTTTACTTCAATGTTTATAGAAAGCACATCCACAGAATATAAAGCCTTTAAGTTGCAAAAAAAGCCCAAATATGGGCTTCCAGCTCTCAAACCAGTTAACAGGATTCTCTCTCTGTTTTTCTTTTTATTGAGTACTGAGAGAAAAAATTCTCTGTATTATTTCTTCACTCACACTTGTCCAGGTCATTGAGAAAAAACAGTTATTATGTCTGTCCCATGTGGCTATAACTCTCTGCATTCAGAAATCAGACTATTTTGTTCAGCATGCGTGGCGCTGATATATATATTTATTTATAAGATACAATTTTCTATCCCAGAATTGCCCATTATTAGGCTTGTCAGAAATGGCTTCAAACATCAGCTGATAAGATGCCAATCTCGATCGATTTCAAGCAAGCTGGAGTTGTCCCCATGAAGCATTAGTAGGCACAACCAGTTTGTTCACATCAAAATCATTCATCGATATTCCTTGTTTGCAATTGAGTAAATTGGCGTTAGTAAGCATAATAGAGTAGTTTGAAGCTGACTTTTTGTATGGTGTTGAATTAATGATGGCAATAAGTAAGGAATATATGGACAAAGACAAGAAAGAAGTTGTACAGAAAATTCAATGCAAACTGAGTTTAAGGATCATAATTGGAAACTCATTGAAGTGGGAGAACAGAAAACTTCACACGTGTGGAAATAATGAGAAACAATAGCGTTGTTAGAAAACTACAACAGATCTGAAATCTTTTTGTAATTATATTTTGTTACTAATAGCCATTGACCCAGACTAGCTGGTGCAAACTCGATCTTATCAAGGGCCAAACACAAATTTTGAACCCCCCCCAATCCCCAAAATTTGCATACAATACTGAAAATTAAAAGTCCTATCTCGCCCTCCATACTTTTACCATCTGTGCATGCGCAGTAGTCAGGAAGAGACCGGAATTGGCGCAAACATCATTCTTTGTTTGGCCCTAAAGACAGTAACAATGATCTGACATCTGTGCTTTAAAATCTTCTTTTTTGAGGATGCCAGACACAAATCAATGAAAGAATTGGTGGGTCCAAGGCTGTAAATAGATGATGGAAGTGAACTTTATAATAATTATAAAAGTTATTTCATGTTTCCCATATTTTTATACAACAACCAATGGCCCAGACTAGCTGGTGCTAACTCAAAAATTAATCCAGGGCCAAACACAAATTTTGCCTCCCAATCCCCCAAATTTGCATGCAAAACTGAAAATTTTATGTCCTATCTGGTCCACCATACTTTTGCGAACTGCGCATGCGCAGTATCCAGGAAGACACCGAAATTGGCGCCAACCATCATTCTTTATTTAGCCCTTCTGTCTCAACAAACTGAGATCTGTGCTTTTAAATCTCAGTTTTAATGATGCCAGACAAAAATCAATGGTAGAATTGGTGGATCCAAGGACACATTGGATGATGGAAGGAAACAGCGGTGGTTGAAACATTCAGGGCTGTAACTTTATAATTTTTATTTAAATTATTTCATGTTTCCCAATTTCGGGACATGGGCCTGATGTCATCATTCTTGCTAATGATTTTTCCACTGTTTGTTAAGTGTTCCTTCCCTATCCTTCCTTGAAGCCCCCTGTTAAACTCCCAAGCTTTTTGGCTTATTTTATTGAAATTTTTTAATAAATTTTCATCAGAGTTTGACGTGTTACACAGAATGTTTATTCTGTATTTCCCTATGGTTACGTCCTCACCCTAGGGGTGTTTAGGCATTTTAGGTCATGCATCTTACATCCGATGTATCATTTTTAGCTCAACTTTGGCGAAGCCAAATTTGAGCTTATGCCATGGCCTGTCGTCCGTCATTGGATACGGCTCAGGCTAGAGGCCATATTTATGAACCGATCTTCACGAAACTTCTTGGGTACCTTTGTTATGACCGTGGGACGAGAACGAGTGTTTTTGGGTGCGGTCCGAAATTCAAGATGGCTGCCAGCCACCATTTTGTACCGACGATGCAGAAATCTGTTTTTTGTACAGAACTTCCATATGAAAGCTCTGATTTGAATAATTTTTTGTATGAATGTACCATGGGATACATCACATATAATATGGGTTTTTTTCTCGTGCGTAAATTATGCAAATTAGACTAACTTTGATGTTTTTTGGTGTTACTTTCAGCACTGTAAGTGCAAATGCCAATACGGCTCGGGCTAGAGGCCGTATTTATGAACCGATCTTTACGAAACTCCTTGGGTACCTTTGTTATCACCATGGACGAGAACGAGTGTTTTTGGGTCCGGTCTGAAATTCAAGTTGGCCGATGGCAGACATTTTGTACAAAATTTGGTGCAATCAGATTTTTGCACAGAACTTCCATATGAAAGCGCTGATTTGAATAATTTTTTGTGTGAATGTTTAGTACCATGGGATACATCACATATAATACAGGTTTTTTTCTCGTGCAGAAATTATGCAAATTAGATGAACTTTGATTTTTTCAGTGCGACTTACACACGGTAAGTACACATGTCAGTACAGCTCGGGCTAGAGTCTGTATTTATGAACCGATCTTCACGAAACGTCTTGGGTACCTTTGTTATCACCTTGGGACGAGAACGAGTGTTTCTGGGTGCGGTCCAAAATTCAAGATGGCTGCCAGTGGCCATTTTGTACCGAAATTAGGTCTAATCAGTTTTTTGTACACAACTTCTATACGGCTCAGGCTAGAGGCCGTATTTATGACCCGATCTTTACGAAACCTCTTGGGTACCTTTGTTATCACCGTGGATGAGAACAAGTGTTTTTGGGTGTGGTCCCAAATTCAAGATGGCCACCAGCAGCCATTTTGTACCAATATTACTGCAATCAGTCTTTTGTACAGAACTTCTGTATGAAAGTTTTGATTTGAATAAATTTTTGTATGAATGTTTAGTAACACTGAATACATCACAAACAGTACGGGTTTTTTTCTCGCGCAGAAATTATGCAAATTAGATGAACTTTGATTTATTCAGTGCTACTTACACACTGTAAGTGCACATGTCAATACGGCTCGGGCTAGAGGCTGTATTTATGAACCGATCTTCACAAAACTTCTTGGGTACCCTTGTTATCACCATGGGACGAGAGCGAGTGTTTCTGGGTGCGGTCCAAAATTCAAGATGGCTGCCAGTGGCCATTTTGTACCGAAATTAGGTCCAATCAGTTTTTTGTCACAACTTCTACACAGCTCATATTTGTGAACTGATCTTCACAAAACTTCTTGGGTACCTTTGTTTTCACCTTGGGACAGGAATGAGTGTGTTTTGGGGTGCCTTTGTTATCACTGTGCTATGAGAACAAATATTTTGGGGTTCAGTCAGACCCGCTTTGGGACTCAAAGATTTTTTTCTAGTTTAGCATCTGAGTGTCACCCACCTTTACAATACTTTACCTATACATTTGTTACAGGCAACGGTCAGTATTCATGTACAGACCGTTACAATACTTTATATGTACCTTTGTTATCAGGTCATTACCTAGATGTTTGTCCATTGCTGTGTCACATACTATACATGTACATGTCTTTGTCTTGACAAGTTGAGCTACAGTGTCATTGACACTTTCATTTCTTCTTCTGAAGATGTTGCTTTACATCGTATAGTTCTAAATCTGTTACTGACTTCAGGCTTCTTTTTTCAGTGCCTGGGGTCTTGTTTCAGTTTTTTCTTCTGTTTACATTGGCAACGTGTATAAATATATGTAATTTCCTATTTATTTCATGGTAGGATTGTATTGTTGTAAGATACATTTATAATATTCCGGTAGTGTGGCAATTAATTTTTGGAATTTTGTCCACACTTAGGCTCTATCGGGATACCTTTGGGCTTGTCTTGTTCCCTTTGGTAACTTGGGCTCCTGTCAAAATTTTTCGAAAATTTTTTTGGGGGAAATTAATTTTTCGATTTATATTTTGAATGTTATTTATTATGTATCCTTTTCATATATTTATTGTGGAGTTGGTGGAGTTGGTGGGAGTACTGTTGACTTTGTTTTGATTCATTATGAAAGCTTATTGCCCAAAATGCAAGGCGAGGAAGTCTTCCTCGGATTTACATGCTTGTTGGATGGGATGACAAACATTGGAGACGGGTGTCAACGGTGCGTTGTTAGCGCGTGAGAGGCCAATGCTGGTCCTCTCGCCACAAAGTCAATCAAGTTTCTCAGTTTCTTTTTCAGAGGAACAAGAACATGGTGATGTTTATGTGACGCCTAGAGATAGTGTGCTACTGTCGTTGCATTCAGATGAGCAAACAGAGCTAGCTGCCAATGTGCTC